>JBBGZY010001083.1:0-600000 GCA_037952925.1 Lithobates clamitans | reverse complement strand
GGGAAAGGAGGAACCCGACCCTTAATAGAATAGGCCTGAGTCACAGTCTGTCTAATCCATTTGGAGATGGTAGTCGAGGAAGTGGCCAGCCCTTTCCTTGGTCCCTGTGTAACCAAAAAAAGTGAGTCTGACCTCCAGAAGGATTCAGTGGCTGCCTAATACACCCAAATCACACAAACAACATCCAAGGTATGCAAAACAAATTCCTTGGGAAGAGCCAGCTTGATACACATGGACGCCAACACAATGTCCTCATTCAAATGGAAGTCAGAGACAGGGATGAAGGACAGGGATGAAGAACCACTTTATCCCTATGGAGTACTAAATAGGGACTACGACAGGATAATGCCAACTCCGAAACCCTGCGGGCCGAGGTAATAGCCACCAAGAATGACTCCTGGGACAACGTAGGTAAGGGAATCTCCCAAATATTCTTGAATGGAGGTTTCTGGAGAAGAAGTTTAAAGCCCATGGCGGCAAAAGAGACTGCACAGGCGGAGCCACATGCCAGACTCCTTGAAGGTACAAACTAAAGAGCGAGTGGCTAGGGGTTGCTGAAAGAAGACTGCTAAGGCAGACACCTGGCCCTTGATGGTACACAAGGCCAACTTCTGCTCAATGACCTGTTGAAGAAAAGCGAAGATCCGAGTCACAGAAAAGGATCAAGGATGAACGCCAATTGACTCACACCAAGAAATGTACGATATCCACGTACGATGGTATATCTTACTAGAAGTCGATTTCCTCGCCTTCCCCATAGTAGGGATCACTGATCCCGACAGACCTCTATCTCTCAGCACTTGGCTTTTAATGGCTAGGCCATTAAAACCAGTAACTGTAAAGCAGGATGGAAGCTCAGCCCTCGGTACAACTGGTCATCTCTGAGAGGTAGCTCCCAAGGAATGTTTACGTTCACCATAAGACTTTCGCTTTAGTCCTTCGCAGGCACCGCAGAAGAGGAAGGTGTTGGCCCCGCAGTGGCACTAGGACAACTGTGGCATCTACCAGAGGAACCCACGAGATTGCCACAAGCCTCAGTTACTTCCTGTTGAACTGAACCTGCTGAAGGGGTGACGTTTGAGAAGAAAAACTACTTACATGGTCAGCATTCACTCCAGAGTCAGACCCAGGTAACCCAATTTCCTGGACAGGGCTAGAGGGGGCCTTGGGTAGTTCAGACGTCACCCGAACCTTTACAGGAATTATACCCACACAAGGAGACACAGGGCCCCCCGAAGTGGACGAACTCTGTCCCCCTTATTTGGTACCCCCAAAAGGTTCAATTTGTGGACCCCCTTGACACTCAAGAAGGAAGTCCATGAATCTGGAAACCAGTGAAGATGTCCCTCCACCCCAGCAATGGGTGAGGGCAGACCTTCATGCTGAAAAGGCGTCTTGTCAGTGAATCTGGAGAAGCATGCTCTAGGCTTACCAGACCAAGATTACTTGGAACTTCCTGGGGAAGACTTGCAAGATCTTTTTCCTTTATCTGTGTGAAAATGGCCACTGTGACATCAGCTAAACAAACATGGCTGCCAGCCAGAGATCAGCCAAACCAAGGGAAAATGGCTGCTGTGATGTCATTGGACCTCCCAAACATGGCCGCCAGCTGTTTGACATGCTAAAGCATGCTGCCAGGATCCTCTCTGTGCCTTCAACATCGCTGCACCCTCCGCAAGGGGACCCCCCCTCCTAAAAGGTACTGGGTACTGTACTCCAACAGGCAGGGTGAACATTTAAGGAGACACTGCTGTGCACTCTGCACCGCCGCGCTCAATGCACTGGGACCCCCAAACTGCACACTACCTCACACTGCACACACAGCAGGACATGCACCTAGGGGTCTCCGCTGCACCCTCTGCACTGGAACGCCCCCATACCGCCAGGGCAGGATACACACCACCCAGAATGGGAATGGCGGGGGAGACCCCTAGGGGTCTCTGCTGCCTGCCCTGGGACTCCTGCCAATCTGTGGGGGGAGGGGGAAGCCCAGTTTAACCAAGGGACTTTAGGATGGCAGGAGGGATCCTGCAGGCAGGTCCGACCATCCCTGGAGGTTACCCGCGTCCACCCCAAACCGCACAAGGAGGGAGAGGGGAGACTGAACTTACCAATCCATGGTGCAGGTGACCCTCCAGACAGAACTCCTCGCCACCGAAGTGGTGGACTGTCGGCCAAGGGACCGCTGCGACTCGGACCAGAGCCCGTTCATATGTGACCCTGTGAGATGTTTAACTCGCAGGCCAGCCTACGTCTGTTGAGGCTATGTCGCGGCCGACCTAACGCATAGCTGCGGTGTCCACATGCTCGCTGGCTGGACTGGGGACCTAGATTATCCAGCCTGTCGCCCAGCCTGGCAGTCAACTGTAGATCTTCCAGGAGAAAATGCATGGAAGAAAGACAAAAAGCTAAATTTGCTAGGACCAAAAGATCCCAGCAAGGAGCTAGGTCCTTACGCCTGACTAGACAGAAATAACTGAATACCTAGAGCAGGGAGGGGGTTATGTACTGACTGAGGACAGCCCATGGGCGTAGCCAGTTGTTTTTTGTTCTGCCTAGTCCTACTAGTGCGGAGGCGATATAACCCAATGAAGCTAAGGTATTCAAATATAATAAATGCAAAACTGCAGCAGCTGTGCAAAGATGCTATAACCTTGATAAGTGAAAGAAAATATGAAACAGCGCTGGCAGAATATATTAAACTAAACAATTCAGTGACATAGTGGTTGGTGTCATATAAATCAATATGCAAACAAAAAATATATAATATACACAAATCTATAAAAATCTATAAAGTGCTTGGTGCTCATATGATGATAGACCAAAGTGCAACGGTGCTCCAAACTTGCAAAGTTTGAGGTGTCACACTCCCCCTTCGGTGACCCCACTCACCAAAAACAATGGACCCTCAGCTTTTCAGTCTGGGGTCAAAAAGGCTGTGATCTATTGATCTGGGGTATGTAGGATGGTTGCTCAAAGGCTCCTCCAGAGGGGTTGCTTTATAACAGAAAGGATACACCACACTCTATAGATGGGAAAACAAAGAGAAAGCTCATAGCGAAATACCGCTAAAACAAAATGTAGAGCGCAATCTAGGTGCCACTTACAGGATAACTGGCAAAAACAGGCATCAGTAAAACATCTGAGTCCGCCACTGTATGGCGTGCGTTCCAGAGGCGGAAATTGCGTCAATGGTTAACGTGAACCGGAAGTATGTCTAGACATGTATATACATGTAGATGAAACCTATGTCATTCGTTTACATGATGAACGGTGGGTTTACATCCACTTTAACCCCTTCACGCCGATCACACGCAAATTTGCGTTCATGGGGCATCACCCCAGTACTGTTTTTTTTTTTTTTTTTTTACAGCGGGCGGCTGGCTCTCTAGTGGTAACAACCGCCGCCTTCTGTCGCTCTTCCCAGGCCAACCGCCCCACCGGGAGACCCGAGCCACCAGCCGGCGCTTGCGCTGGCTAGGCTGAGACCCGTACAAAGCCGGATTCCGCTCCGATCGCGTCTCCGATGTTTACTCGGCTGCCAATGGCGTTGCTTTAAAAAAATGACGGTATTCAGAATCGCTTGGCAATCTGAATACTTTTAAGTGCAAAGGAGGGATTTTAGACCCTGATCTCTCCATAAAGAATACCTGTCACTGCCTATTACTGCCACAAGGGATGTTTACATTCCTTTGTGACAGCAATAAAAGTGATCATATATATTTTTTTAAAAGGAACAATGTAAAAAAACAAATAAAAAAAAAAAATGAAAAATTTAAAGCGCCCCCGCCTGCAAATGTAAATGGTGTTCAAATCACACATGTGAGGTATCGCCGTGATCGTCAGAGTGAGAGCAATAAATCTAGCACCAGACCTCCTCTAACTCTAACCTGGTAACCGTTACGTTTTTCTAAACGTTCGCCTATGGAGATTTTTAGGTACCGTAGTTTGACGCCATTCCACGAGTGTGCGCATTTTCAAAGCATGACGTGTTACATATCTATTTACTTGGTGTTACATCATCTTTCACATTATATAAAAAAATTGGGCTAACTTTACTGTTTAGTTTTTTTTAAATTCATGAAAGTGTCTTTTTTCCCCCCAAAAAATGCGTTTGAAACACTACTGCGCAAATACTGTGTGACATAAAATATTGCAACAATCACCTTTTTTGTTCCCTAGGGTCTCTGCTAAATATATATATATATATATATATATATATATATATATATAATGTTTGGGGTTCTAAGTAATTTTTTAGCAAAAAATATGGCTTTAAACTTGTAAGCAACAAATGTCAGAAATAGGCTCAGGCTTGAAAGGGTTAAAGTTTAAATAAATGTTGTGTCTTCCATTTAAAGTATAGGAAGTTAGAGTAGACTCTATCCCCATACTATTTAGCTTTCTGACAAATTCCTGTAAATTCCTGTGAACCTAAACCAAATATTAACTTACAATTATGTTAACATTCTTGTGGGATAAAATGTGACAAAGTACTCAACTTCACTAGTGAAAAAGCTGATCTGGGTTTTATCTTGTGACACCCATGTAATCAGTAGTCTACATTTTCAGTCTGATGATCCTGTTATTGAAATTTCTATGAAAGTCCAACTAAACTTACAGTTTAACCACTTCAATACAGGGCACTTTCACCCCCTTCCTGCCCAGGCCATTTTCAGTTTTTTTTTGGTGACATTTAATCACTGCCAAAAAAAAAAAAAAAAAGTTTTAGCTTTTGTCAGTAAATTTTGTCAATAAGTAATTTTTCTCCTTCATGGATGTGCGCTGATGGGCAATTATAGGCTGCACTGATGAGGTGACACTTACGGGCACCGATTAGCTGGCACTGATAAGGATTCGCTAATATGCCGTGCTGCTGAGCACTGTTAGGCAGCACTGACTGGCGTCACTAATGGGCCCTGATTGGTGGCACTGATGGGCACCGATTGGTGCCACCGATTTGTGGCACTGGGAGGGCTTTACTGTAATCGGGGCATTGATGATCAGTGCTGATTGCCTGTCCGGGTATCCCGTGCGAGGAGATGCCACTGATCAACGCTCCTCGCCACACACTCCGCCAGTGTGAGGCGATGAAAGCGGATTACCGTCACTTCCGCACTTACAAGTGATCAGCTGTGATTGGACACAGCCGATCACATGGTTAAAGAGCCGCATCATCGGCTCTTCAGAGATCGGGGTCACTGCACGCGAGAGTGGCAGTTCTGGGGTGACGTCATATGACCCGGAATGAGAGCTGCACCGTCCCTCCATCATTTGACAGTGGGTGGCAAGTGGTTAACATAAAGTGGTTGTAAATCCTCTCCTATACCCAGTGAAGTGAATAGCCTTGGGTGATATACACAGATATTAAACAAATCCTCCTACATAAGTTTTACATGTATATCTGCTGTCTTTCCCTTTCCATACGCTTTGAAAAGTGCAAATCATGATAGAAATCTTTCTTTCAGCAGCACATAGGGGTGGGTGGGGAGAATCGACTTACACTGTGTGAGAGCCGATTGGAGGAAAGGGACACAACCCCCCTCCACATAGGCAGAGGAATGAAGGAACATGCAGAGCTACTGTATATTCTGAATAGACAAGCTCCCTGCTTATCTCCCTCTAAGCTCCCTCCCCATCATAAATTTTCAGCTACTGTTATCTCATGTGTTGGAGAACTTGTCAGAAGTGACTCATACTGTTAACAGAGGAGCGAAGCACCAGAGAGAAATGGCACTCAGACCTTTGGAGAAAGATAAGTAAACACTACAGACATTTGCTTAGTTCAACTTTAATTAATACGGTTTACAACCACTTTAACCAAATACATTCCAGGTGCATCAATACAAATAGTATATTAGGCTCATTCACACAGGAACAGACAGCTGCCAGAGTGCTTTTCCTGTCTGGCAGCTGGCTATTCCCAGCTGCAGTAGTGGGCAGTGTGGTGCACAATTCAGTGCATCACATGGCTCTTTTTTTTTTTTTTTACACAAACTTTTTTTTGAAGTGTAAAAAACACACACTTCATTCATGGCAATGTACAGAAACACAAAAATGTTGTTGTTCAGTTCCATGTGATTCTGTACAGTGCGCTGCAGTAAAATGTAGTGTGTCTGCATTTTATCGCAGCCCTAGGCACCATGGTGGTGTGAATGGGATATACAGGAAATATTTGTTTTCGGTGTGTCCTTGCGATGGCAAACGTTTTACAATGCAGTAAAATGTCTGTCAATCTTACAATGCGTGAATTAGCCCTTATATTTTGTTTGTTATACAGAGAATCCACAGCCTAAGTAGATAAGCCTGTCCCCTGTCTGCATACTGTAGAGAAGGGCCTTGTAAAAGCAGCAGTCATTTTGCAAAGGTCTGCCACACCCCCTGCAGACTCAGAGCTAGGGCTCTTCAATCAGAAAGGAGATACAAGCTTTGCAGATTGCAGCAGGTATAGATCCAGCTCAGCAGGACATGTGTTGGACCTCTGTAGATAAAACTGCTCTCTCTAATCTTCCTTGGGACAGAATCATGCAATTTAGCCCCACAAACTTTATTGGGAACAGCTGAAAAATACATTTTTGTAAACACACATTTTTCAAGTGTTCCCCTTATGAAAGTCTATGGGGCCAAAACCATGCTTTCTTTATCGTACATCACGGGACACAGAACACCATAGTAATAACTATGTGGGTTATAGGCCACCTTTAGGTGAATGGACACTGGTATAACCAAAAAGGAAAAACAGGAAGTGACCCTCCTTATATAACCCCTCCCATACCAGGAGTATCTGTTTTTTCACCAGTGTCCAAGGTGTTGGTCACGGTTGATGAAGTGCTAAGAGAGCTTTGCTAAGTAATCCCTGACAGGACATGATCAAGGGGCTGTGCAAACGGATCCATATAAAGTGCTTGAAAGCCAAATGGATGGTACCCGGGCCTTGTACAAGAAGAAACAAGGTTTTTGCCTGTAATGCTTCTCTTTTGAGAGCTGGACCCTGGGCTCCGGCACCTTGGTCATGTTAATACAGCCAAAGAGTTTTCCAGGCAGTGGTGCTGTACAGGTCCAAGGGAGTGGACCCGTGAAAGGGGACCCGGTTCCTTGAAGGTCTGGTGGCATGACAGGGCCCGCCGTGATGGGTGAAGGGTGGATCTGTCTGTGATAATTTCCAGCAGTCCTGCGGCAGGGATCAGGTAAGTCAGAAAGACAGGGAATGTGTGTGTGAATGTATATAATTCACTTCATCTTTCTGGTGTGAGTATGCAATGCCTTGCCTGTGTTTGGCCACTAGTGTGCAATAGCTACATACCTGGCTTCAAGCATTCCATGCTTCCCCTGTGATGTGCTCAAGTGTCAGCAAAGGCTTCCTGCGGCAGCATTGCTATTTCTCCTGCTCTGTCAGCCATCAGTAGGGGTTTGGGGGGACCATCCACCATCAGAGAGGTCAGGTTCCCCCCTGCTGAAGACCCCCCCGCCCCCCCTCTCGATCCGCCCTCACTACAGGGCTGGCTATCTCCGCGCAGAACGCGGGAAAGGGATCCTTTAAAAAAAGGGGTGGGGGGCATGGCTTAAATGTCACCGGCGTGCACATGGAGCACAAGACTCACTGCTTAAAAGCTTTACACTCTGGAAGTGTCTGGTTGGCTGACAGAGAGACACAGGAGCATACAAGTGGTATGCAAGTTGTATGGGTGTGTGGATAAAGGCATTTTTAAGGGGCACGTTTTACTCAGCATTGAGACTGAGCATTTATAGCAGCATGTTATGTAATTGCTAGACTAAAGCTTGGCAGTAGATGCATTTTGTTTAGTACCTCTTCTTTATTGTGCCCAGGACTATGTCTTCCCCCAGGAGCGGTAATTCATCAGGGGAGAGTGCAAAGTCGCTGCTGTCAGAGCCTAAGGCTCCTAGTCGCATGCCCACAGTTCCATCCTCCCCTGAAAGACCTGGAGCATCTGGCGAATCTGAGCCATTTTGTCTCACAGGCATGGTGGCTACCTCCAACGTCCCAGCCTCTGCATACGTCACTAAGGACGATTTGGCTTTGGCTATGGCTGGTTTGGAAGGGAAAATAGCTGAGATGTTAGCGTCTTCCTCCCAGGAGGTGAGTAAAAGCAGCAGACCCCCTGCCCTTGACCTTCCAGTATTGGAGCAACAATGGGCAGATGATATTGGGGTATCTTTGAGAGAAGGAAGTTCATGTGACTCCTCTTCGGAGGATTCAGCATCTGAAGAACCTTTCTCTATTTTGCAATTGCAGAAATTGCTAATCCAATCCCTTACAGGCTTGGTTCATTCTGGATATGAGTTGTCTCCTGCAGAGGTGGAAGATGTTTCCTTCCCCTCCTTGGGTTTTCTAAAACCCCCACAGGGTTCTCATGCTTTTCCTATGCACCCGTTACTGGAGCAATTGATTTATGCTGATTGGGATCACCCAGATAAGAACTGTTCTCCTCTAAAAAGATTTTCAATTCGTTACCCTATGGAGAAAAAGTTCTCAAATAGAAGGGATTTGCCAGCAGTAGATGCGGCTATCTCCTCTGTGAGTTTAACTTGTCCAAGTAGACAATGTACAAGTATTTAGTGATCAGCTGATAAGTTGGAATCTCTACTGAAGGCCTCATTTGCTGTAGCTGGTGCGGTAGTACAACCTGCAGTGGGAGAAATAGGCATCTAACAAGTTCCTGCTCAAACTGAACAGGCCCAAGGTTTAGCTGAGCTATCTAGGGCCCTATACTTTGCAGTGGATGCTATCAAGGATTTTATCCATCAGGCGTCTCGCCTTGCGCTCATGTTGGCTCATGTTGATACATATGCACAGGGTTCTGTGGCTAAACAGCTGGTCAGCCAAGTTGCCATGCAAAAAGCTCTTGGCTGGGTTTCCGTTTCATGGAGAAAGGTTGTAACCTTCTCCTTAGATGTCTGGGACAACAGCCTCCAGGCAGTCTCGATGGCCTCCACCATCAGGGGCAAAGGATAAGCCTCATAACCAGACACAGGGCTACAAAAATCCCTGGAGTCAGAAGTGCACAAAACAGAGTCCCAAGGCTTCCTTGTGAAGGGACGCACCCGCTCGATAGAGTAGGGGGAAGACTGCAGTGGTTTTCAGAAACTTGGCAAGAGGAAACCCAAGACAAGTGGGTTCTCTCTGTAGTAGCCCTAGGCTTCAAACTAGAGCTCCAAGAGTTTCCACCATCGCGTTTTCTAAGATCAAACGCTCCCAAGGACCCAGTAAAGAAAAAGTCCTGATTTCTGGCACTTGACCGATTACTGTATCAGGCAATGATAATAGAGGTTCCCTCAGAAGAGAGGGACATGGGGTTTTATTCAAATCTCTTTATGGTACCAAAATCAAATGGAGATGTCAGACCCATTCTAGATCTCAGGAATCTGAATCGCTTCCTAAACATCCGCTCCTTTTGAATGGAGTTGATTTGGTCAGTTGTTTTCACCCTACATGGAGGAGAGATTCTAGCATCCATAGATATCAAAGATTGGTATCTACATGTGCCAATATTTCCCACAAATCATAAAAAAAATGATCACATCTGATGTACTGAGGCCTATCTCATTTCTTGAGACCCTAACAAGCCAGGAAAGTACAAATGCACCCCAAATAACCCCTTTTTGGAAAGTAGACATTCCAGGGTATTTAGTAAGAGGCACGGTGAGTTATTTGAAGTTGTCATTTTTTCCCCACAATGCTTTGCAAAATTAAGATTTGATTTTATTTTTCACAAAATTGTCATAGTAATAGCTTATTTCTCTCACATGGAATGTGCATACCACAAATGACACCCCAAAATACATTCTGCTACTCCTGAGTATTACGATACCACGTGTGGGACTTTTTCACTACCTGGCCACATACAGAGGCCCAACATGCAGGGAGCACCATCAGGTGTTCAAGGAGCATAAATTACCCATCTATTACCTACCTATTACACTTTTGAAGGCCCTAGAGCACCAGGACAAAGGAAATGCCCACAAAATGACCCCATTTTGGAAAGCTAACACCTCAACGTATAATCTATGAGGCATAATGAGTCTTTTGAACGGTTCATTTTTTCCACAAGTTTTTGGAAAATGTGGGGAAAAAAATGAAAATGCATTTTTTTTTTAACACAAAGTTGTCAGTTTATAAGATATTTCCAACACATAGCATTTACATAGCAAAAATGACACCCCAAAATACATTCTGCCACTCCTGAGTATGGCAATACCACATGTGTGAGACCTTTATACAGCCTGGCCACTTACAGTGATCCAACTTGCAAGGAATACTGTCAGGTGTTCCAGGAACACATAGCATGCACATACCAAGAATTACACCCCAAAATACATTATGCTGAGTAAAGGGTAAACAAAAGATTACCTGTGGTTTTAGTAGCACAGTTGTCTACAGGAGGATAGCACTTGTACAGGCAGCAGGCAGGGAATTGGTCAGCAACAGCGAACACAATTTTTCAGGCAGCAGGCAGGGATACTGTCCATACACAGTCCAGGGTCAGTGCAGGCAGAGATATTGTCAGCAGTGCCAAAAATATTGGTTCTGGTAGTAGGCAGGAACATGGTCCATGTGCTGTGGTCAGTGCAACAGACAGAGGCATGACGGCAGTAAGTCCTACAGGCAGCAGGTAGAAGTAGGGCCTTGTTCAGGACAGAATGGGGACAGGGGTAGAGGCTTCTCCCACCCAAATCTCTTTGAAGCCTCCGAGTCTCCAGAACCTAATCTAGGAATGAGAAAACAAAGAAAATTGTTTTCTTCATCCAGAAAAACTATTCTGAAGCCCCTTACATATGTGAGGCTTCTGTGTTGAATCCCACTAGTCCAGTTGCAGGGTACAATATCAGTCCAAGAGGCAGGCAAATAACATGGTCAAACACTCCAAGGTCAATTCCAGATCAGGCAGAGGTATGTACAGAATAGGCAGGCAGAAGCGTGGCCGAATAACAAGTCAGGGTCAGTTACAGAGCAGGCAGTGGCATAAGGGGTGTAAAGGCAGGAACTGAGGATTACGCTTACCAAATTTCACTAATAATTTATTGAAGTATGGTAACGGCGAAAACATTCACCTATGCAGAGGCCTGGTTGGGAAGGACACGGTGCACAATAATAAGATGTGTCTCTTCTGACTCCCCCACTGGTACACACCCTACATCTTTTTTGATGTTTTTGGCCTGTTGATTTGGGAGGGATTTTAATCGGGAAAGTGGCGTTCGGAGAGTCGACTAAGAACATCTGATCGGATGTTTTCTGGTGAGCCGTTCGGAATATAAGGGCAGTGTAAATTTCCTCCTGGTAGCCAAGGAAGGGTTGGGGGTTTTTGATGGAGTTGCAGTAAATGATATAGGAATTGAATATGGCCAATTGAAAAAAATAAATTGCTACTTTTTTATACCAATGGTATGTCTGTCTTGTGGCAAGGTATGGTTCGAGCATTTGGTCGTTTAAGTCGACTCCCCCCATAAACAAATTGTAATCATGGATGCATGTTGGTTTTTGGATGGGCCCATTCCTTCTGGGGATTTCCACGTAGGTGTTATTGTGGATTGAAGACAACATGTAAACATCCCTTCTGTCCCTCCACTTCACTGCCAGAATCTTCTTGTTCGCAGGCTTGCCGTTTCTCCTTTTCTCAACTTCTTATTGACAAGACTTTGAGGAAAGCCCTTCCGTTGCTGGCGTCTTCTTCCGGTGAAGGTCGTGGAACAGGGGTAGAGATGTGTAGAAGTTGTCTACGTATAAATGGTAGCTTTTCTCCAGTAGGGGGTATATGAGGTCCCAAACAACTTTCCCACTGGATCCCAAGCAGCCCGGGCAATTAAGGGGCTGCAGCTGGGTGTCTTTCCCTTCATACACTATGAAGGAATATGTGCACCCTGTGGCTCAGTCACAATGTGTACACCTTCACCCCATAGCAGGCCCCATGCTGGGGATAAATTGCTTAATTTTAAGCCTGCTGCAAAATTTAACAAGGGACTCATTGACATATGTGTTGGTCCGGGGTAAACAACTGGGGGAATATTTCTGAAAAATAATTTAGTATTGGCCGAATTTTGTAAAGCCTGTCATAATTCAGGGAGGGCACTGGGTATTGTCACTGAAATGTAGGACCTCATGATCAGATACCTGGTTCTGGGCATTATCGCGGAGAAGAGCGGCATGTGGTGGATGGGGTGGGTTGACCAATAAGAACGCAATTGATTTTTTTTGGCGAGTCCCATATTAAATGTGAGGCCCAAAAAACCCTTCAACTCCTCCACTGTTAGGTCTCTCCACTCGTAGGGACGGGCATAATAGGATTTTGGATTTTTCAAAATAAATTGCTGTGCATACAGGTTGTGCTAGGCCACAATTGACGGCAATATGTCCTCCGTAAAAATTAAATTAAAAAAATTGATTGGGGTAAAATTCTCCGTGTCCACCTGGACTCCTGGCTGGGCAGTGAAAGGGGGAACATTAGCTTCTAATAAATTAGGAAGAAGTCACAAGGGGTTCTGAAGGGCATAGGGAAGGCTGGCATGGGTCCTAACCCTTTGGGGCTGAGGTGACACCCCACTGGTACTTGGCCTTTCTTGTCGAGGTACTGCGTGGCTGATGGATGGCACTGCGGTGCTGATGCATGCCACTGCCTCCTCACCAGAACGCCTTTGTTTGGCGGGCCGAATATCTTCCTCCTCTGAGTCTGTCAGTGCTCCACTACTGAGGACTGGCTCATAATTTACGTCAGGATCAGAATCCGAAATTGAAAGGGAATCCGAATTTGAAAGGGAATCCGAAAAAGAGAGCTCCTCGTTGCTCTCGTCGGCTATGGAAAGTATTTGGTATGCCTCCTCAGGGGAAAAGCATTTTTTGAACATGGTTGCTGGTGGTGATGAGACTGCACAGGTGTGTGCTAAGATTGCACTAATGGGGTGGTACTGATGTGCACTAACTGATGGCACAGATGTGCACTGAGGCGGCACAGATGTGCACTGATGAGGCGGTACAGATGGGCACTGATGAGGCGGCACAGATGGGCACTGATGAAGCAGCACAGATGTGCACTGAGGCAGCACAGATGTGCACTGATGAGGTGGCACTGAGGTGCTACAGATGGGCACTGATGAGGTGGCACAGATGGGTACTGAGTCGGCACAGATGTGCACTGATTGATTGCACAGATGGGCACTGTTGAGGTGGCACTAATGGGTACTGATGAGGCGGCACAGATGGGCAATGATTGCACAGACGGGAACAGGTGGGCACTGACAGGCACAGGTGGGCATAGATGACACTAGCTATAGATGCTAATTGTCACTGTGGTACTGATTGGGCACTCTGTTTTTTTTTATTTACTGTATTGTTTACATTTTTGCAGATTTATTAAAAAAGAAAAACTGAAATATCACACGGTATAGTATTCAGACCCTCTGGCTCAGTATTTAGTAGAAGCACTCTTTTGATCTAATACAGCCATGAGTCTTTTTGGGAAAGATGCAACAACTTTTTCACACCTGGCTTTGCAGATCCTCTCCAGTTCTGTCAGGTTGGATGGTAAACGTTGGCGGACAGACATTTTTAGGTCTCTCCAGAGGTGCTCAATTGGGTTTAAGTCAGGACTCTAGCTGGGCCATTCAAGAACAGTCACTAAGTTGTTGTGAAGCCACTCCTTCGTTATTTTAGCTGTGTGCTTAGGGTCATTGTCTTGTTGGAAGGCAAACCTTCGGCCCAGTCTGAGGTCCTGAGCACTCTGGAGAAGGTTTTCGTCCAGGATATCCCTGTACTTGGCCGCATTCATCTTTCCCTCGATTGCAACCAGTCACCCTATCCCTGCAGCTGAAAAACACCCCCACAGCATGATGCTACCACCACCATGCTTCACTGTTGGGACTGTATTGGACAGGTGATGAGCAGTGCCTGGTTTTCTCCACACATACGGCTTAGATTAAAGGCCAAAAAGTTCTATCTTGGTCTCATCAGACAAGAGAATCTTATTTCTCACCATCTTGGAGTTCTTCAGGTGTTTTTTTTAGCAAAATCCATGCGGGCTTGTCTTGCACTGAGGAGAGGCTTCCGTCGGGCCACTCTGCCATAAAGCCCCGACTGGTGTAGGGCTGCAGTGATGGTTGACTTTCTCCCATCTCCCGACTGCATCTCTGGAGCTCAGCCACAGTGATCTTTGGGTTCTTCTTTACCTCTCTTCTCCCCCGATAGCTCAGTTTGGCCGGACGGCCAGCTCTAGGAAGGGTTCTGGTCATCCCAGACGTCTTCCATTTAAGGATTATGGAGGCCACTGTGCTCTTAGGAACCTTAAGTGCAGCAGACATTTTTTTGTAACCTTGGCCAGATCTGTGCCTTGCCACAATTCTGTCTCTGAGCTTTTCAGGCAGTTCCTTTGGCCTCATGATGCTCATTTGCTCTGACATGCACTGTGAGCTGTAAGGTCTTATATAGACAGGTGTGTGGCTTTCCTAATCAAGTCCAATCAGTATAATCAAACACAGCTGGACTCAAATGAAGGTGTAGAACCATCTCAAGGATGATCAGAAGAAATGGACAGCACCTGAGTTAAATATATGAGTGTCACAGCAAAGGGTCTGAATGCTTAGGACCATGTGATATTTAGGTTTTTCTTTTTTAATAAATCTGCAAAAATGTCAACAATTCTGTGTTTTTCTGTCAACATGGGGTGCTGTGTGTACATTAATGAGGAAAAAAAAGGAACTTAAATGATTTTAGCAAATGGCTGCAATATAACAGTGAAAAATTTAAGGGGGTCTGAATACTTTCAGTCCCCACTGTGTATACATATATATACATATATACACACACACATTATTTTATACATATATATATATATATATACACCGTATATACTCGAGTATAAGTCGAATTTTTCAGCACATTTTTTTGTACTGAAAGTGCCCCCCCGACTTATACTCGAGTCAAGCACTTTTCTGCAGCAAAAAAATTCATTTTCCGAACCGACTTTGGGGCCCTGTATCTCAGGGCCACTTGGTGCTAGGAACCCCAAATTTGGTGTGCAAACCCAGTGGAGCTAGTACCACAACATATCCAAAGCTGAGGTTCCTAGCACTAAGTGGCCCCGAGATACGGGGCCCCAAAATCGGTTCAGAAAATGTCATTCTCTGCTGCAGAAAAGTGCTTGACATTTTCTGAACCGATTTTGGGGCCCCATATCTCAGGGCCACTTGGTGCTAGGAACCCCAAATTTGGTGTGCAAACCCAGTGGAACTGGTACCATAACATATCCAAAGCTGGGGTTCCTAGCACCAAATGGCCCTGAGATACAGGGCCCCAAAACCGGTTCGGAAAATGTCATTCTCTGCTGCAGAAAAGTGCTTGACAATTTCTGAACTGATGTTTGGGGCCCTGTATCTCGGGGCCACTTGGTGCTATAAACCCCAGCTTTGGAAATGTTATGGTGATAGTTCCACTGGGTTTGCACACTAAATTTTGGGTTCTTAGCACTAAGTCGCCCTGAGATACGGGGCCCCAAATTCGGTCAACTGTGTCCATCTGCAGCAATGTAATTTCGGGACCCTTTGGGTTCAGAGACCCCAAATTTTGGCTGCAGCTAGGGGGCATCTAGGAACCCTTAACTACCGAGTTTGAAGTTCAGGGGACCTATGGCTGCAAATGGGCACAGTGAGGCATGCAAATGGGCATTGTTGACCCTCTTTTCCACTTACAGTAGCTGTGCATTTCTCATCCTCGTTTTATACTCGGGTCAATAAGTTTTTCCCATTTTTTTGTGGTAAATTAGGGCCTCGACTTATACTCGGAACGACTTATACTCGAGTATATACGGTATATATATTTATTTATTTGGCCCGGTAGGCAAGTGGTTATATAGCACCATCAATTTACTCAGCTCTTTATATATATGTTGTACATTCACATCAGTCCCTGCCCTCAAAGAACTTGCAATCTAAGGTCCGTGACTCACATTCATACATATATTGCAGCAAATTTAGACAGGGGCTGATTGACCTGCCAACATGTCATTGAAGTGTGGGAAGAAACTGGAGTACCCGGAGGAACGCATGCAGGCACAGGGATAACATGCAAACTCCAGGCGGGTAGCGCACTGTTTGGGATTCAAACCAATGACACGAGTACTGCTAAGCAGAAGTGCTAACTACTTAGCCACTGAGCCACACAAAAAAAACCTGCATGAAACCATATTTAGAAAATGTAAACACCACATTAGCATCCCCCCTCATCTGCCCTGTATATATGATCCCCTGTATAACCTTTCCCTCATTTCTTCTTATATTAGCATTTTCCTATTCACCTTCATTCTACCCAGTTGCTTTACCTCCTCCCTTTCCTATTACTGCCTTCTGCGTTCTCACATTTTACTGTCCAAGTCAGAAGCAGTAAACATTGCCTAAAAAGGAAAGGGAAAAGAAATCTTGAATTCAGCTTGGCAGATGCCCAAGCAAGCTGGATGTGCCAATCGCACCACGCTCGAATTCAGCAAAGGAACAGCGCAATAAAAAAAACTCACATATGGGTTTAGTTGAAGGCTCCAGTAATGTTTGGAAACTGTCCTATGCATGTCAACACTCATTACATAAATTAGAGAGAGGTGAGGTCTAGAAAGAAAACATGATGTATAATTCACACTCTGATTTATGTAGTGTGTTAAATATACATTCCAAGCTTACTGTCTTTCCAACAAATAGATAAACTTGGCTGCACAGCCTAGCTCTTATGGGCTGTTTCCGAATCTTGAAAAGACGTTAAAAGAAATCCTTCTATGTCATACTGTAATCTTAGAAGCCCTTCTTCACACACTTAGCTATATTATTTTTTAGGTGAAAGCCATTTTAAATGTTGTTGCTTGAAATATTTTAGCTTACCATCTAAAATATTTAGCTTGACCTTTAAAATACCATTTAGATGGTATTATTCTGTGTTAGCCTAGAGCCCATCTGTTTTCATTCCTAATATAACACTGCATCCCCGAAAGTTTTTCTTTACCTACATTTTATTACAGTCAACAGTTTAATTTATCACATTAGTTAACTTTAAGCTTTCTGAACTTTAGAGCCACTACCTTAAATACCTACCAATTCTTGTTATGGTAAGGCAGTTTGAATGATTCATAAACACAAGAGCATTTTTTTTTTTCTTACGTAGAAGACCGAAACCTCCTTTGTTATGGAATCGCTGAAGTCTATGTACCACCAAAGAATGGTGCTAAAAGCAATATTTCTATCTGGCACTCAATCCAACTAGTCAGCAAATTGGATTTAATTAGAACTTGTTTATTAAAAAAAAAAAAAAAAGAAGGTCACGGTGGCTTATATTTGCATACTGTATGTGGAAGCCAAACCGCCATAGAGCTTTTGTAAAATGTGCTCCTACCCTAATATATAGAAGCACCAACATAAATATATCAATGATTAAACTGAGAGAAACATCACAACCAGGGTAGGTAAAAGTGCTTATTTTTTCTGAGAGCACTTTCTTTTTGCTCTACTTCTTCCCTTTTGTTTTAACCGAAGATTTTGTACTTCGGCTGCCAGTCAGGTTGACATGTTTTGCATTAGAAGTCAGGTCCCCGATTTAAAGCAAGTAGTCCCGAAACTGTGCTTCCAGATTGCCTATCTTTAAACTTCCATCACTCTAGCATCCTCTAGTTCAATACCAAAGGACCATCAGATCCCTCAAAAGACCAGTTCCTCTTTACTTTTGTTCTTTTGTTATGGGTATATCCACACATAGAAGCTGTACCCTATTTTTGTGCATTATGTGTGTGGACTTATGAAGATGTAGAATATCCAGTAGATGAATTACCAAGGCAATTCAGTAAGCAAGTAAACTGGTGCTGATTTATCTACTGGATGCAGGGCTTTTTTTTCTGGCAGAACTTGCCGGTATGGTGTTCCAACACCTCTGCCAGGGAAAAACGGGGAGTTTGGGACTTTGAATGAGGCACATATACACAATGTGCCTCCATCCCTATTGCAAGGATAAAGAACGGGAAGTTGGGACTCAAATACAAAAATAAATATTGTGCAAAAACGCATTAGTGCAAAAAACAAGTGTATGGCATCTAGCTATAAAGAGACAGCCACAGAGGATGTATTATTGCGTGAAATCCAAATTTGTAAAATGCATCAAACATAAGTGCCAAAAAAATGTTCAGTGATCCTTTAGCAATCCAAAATGTGCAACCGGTGACCAGTGGGGTGCCGAAAGAGAGAGGGTAAAAATATATCCTCTTCGTGCTTAAACACACACACAGATGGGTAATGGCCCCTTACCTTGCGGCAATGGGACAACTGCATAGAAGGTAAATGGAGGAGATGATCCCTCTTTGGGGGTCCCTGGACTGGAGCCGGTAGTCCCTGTACTTTAATCTCTCAATAGCAGCATCAGTGGTAGCAAAGCCAGCATATGAAAGAATATAAGGATGCCAACATAGTGTAGTATTTTTAAACAGAGCGATGTCTTTATTAGGTTTAAAAACAGGTACTCACATAGAGTGAATGCGCCTCATATACATATCCTACGAGCGGCGAGCTTGTCAATCCAGATCCGTCAGTGCCTATCCCGAGCCCGGATAGCTCAGTCGGTAGAGCATCAGACTTTTAATCTGAGGGTCCAGGGTTCAAGTCCCTGTTCGGGCGGTGCCTTACACCTACCTATGAGGCCCTTGAGCTGCCGATAAAGCAGTCTTTATGCACATCTGCCGGGAATTCTCACAGGCTCCGAGAAATGAAATGTACTAACTCCCGCCTTTCCAGGCTCCTGGAATCTGCCAGAAATAATGGTGGCTGAAGGTGGTTGCTTGACCAACTGTTAAAGGGACGGGATAGGCACTGACGGATCTGGATTGACGAGCTCGCCGCTCGTAGGATATGTATATGAGGCGCATTCACTCTATGTGAGTACCTGTTTTTAAACCTAATAAAGACATCGCTCTGTTTAAAAATACTACACTATGTTGGCATCCTTATATTCTTTCATATGCACTGATGCTGCTATTGAGAGATTAAAGTACAGGGACTACCGGCTCCGGTCCAGGGACCCCCAAAGAGGGATCATCTCCTCCATTTACCTTCTATGCGGTTGTCCCATTGCCGCAAGGTAAGGGGCCATTACCCATCTGTGTGTGTGTTTGAGCACGAAGAGGATATATTTTTACCCTCTTTCTTTCGGCACCCCACTGGTCACCGGTTGCACATTTTGGATTGCTAAAGGATCACTGAACATTTTTTTTGGCACTTATGTTTGATGCATTTTACAAATTTGGATTTCACGCAATAATACATCCTCTGTGGCTGTCTCTTTATAGCTAGATGCCATACACTTGTTTTTTGCACTAATGCCTTTTTGCACAATATTTATTTTTGTATTTGTATACGTTTTCTACATACCATTTTTGTTTTGCAGTTTGCACCCTTTTGTCCATACTGTTTGCACATGGTATGTTTTGTGATATTGGTTGCAAGTAATTTTATTGGCTTATATACACAATTTACCTATAAAAGGTTGTACAAGGACACTATAGCACTTTAAGGTCTATCTGCACATGCTACACAAGCACTAGGTGTATATGTGGATTATTGGTATTCATTTTCTACACACACTGTGCCGTTTTAGTTCTTATATCAGTTGAAGGATTATATCCAATTTTTGAATTTATCACAGGATACTGTGCATACAGACACATTACCCGTACACCCTCCATCTTCTATGTGCAATTTTATTTATATGAGTTGCACAATGACACTTTAGCACTTTAAGGTTTATTTGCACATGTTACACTAGCACTAGGTGTGTATGAGGATTACCTATATTTGTTCCCTACACACACTGTGCCGTGTTTGTTCTTATAACAGATACAGGACAAATATTCACTTTTAACACCGTTGATTTTATTACAGGATACTGTGCATACAAACATATTACCCGTATACCCTGTATTATTATACACTTTCACACAGATACACGTTTTTGGACGAGCGCAGCACTTAATATTTATGTCTATAATTTAATTTTTTGGGCTTGGTCTGATCCCATTCAGTGTTTTCAGCTGTCCATATGCACCATTTTTTCCAAGGTAGCGCAGGAATAACTTATACAAATATAAAGCAATATGGGTAACAGCATTAACATGCACCTAAGGCCAAGTTCACAAATGCTCACATTCCTTGCCAATACATTTTTGTGCATTTGCAAAACACCTATTTACCTATGTGAATAGTGACCCTCCCCAGTAGAAAACAAAGGTGACACGACTGCCTAGCACTAATGGCTACAACTAAAGGCCACTGAATGCATTGCCATATGGGAGCTTGTTTCAGCTCTCCAAATCGAGTGAAAGCAAACAAGGAATGATTATTGAATAGGTGTACAGACCACGCTGCCAAAGATCTTTGTTACACATTTCACTCAGTAACAGGCTTGTAGAGAACTTAACCCTCCCAAGTGGCCTTACCAGCACCCCTTTATGACACATTCCTCCTTCTGCCAGCACAACTGCTACTATTGTGTGATGAAGTGACTGCTAGATTTACTTCTTGTCCTCTATATTCAAAACTGAGACACTGGCTTCATGAGCCCTTGGAGCAAATTGACAGCATTGCAGATGCCTCATTTCTGACACAAAGGAAAAAACAAAGGTGGCACCTATGCTGGTTTTTAACATTTCTGACATAAAATCCACAGAACATAATAATACATACTGGGAGGTTTACATAAACATAAGTACATGCTTAACCTTTTTTGCTGCAAAAATTAGTAGACACTTTGCTGTACCGTATCATACATTCAGCACACAAAGGAATTATTGAACTGTGGCCATGTTTATCCTCATTGTCAGACATCACTATACTGCCTACAGCTATAGTATGCCTGTGTTTTTATTCACATAGCAGCGAAGTTCTCACGGTTTACCTTTTCCAAAACTTTACGAAATTCCTATCCTGTTTAGGTATCAAGTTTGAATAGATAATTCTAATATAATCTGCTCAATGGAAACCCTTTGTGAAAGAAACATGCAGACTGCTATTGTCGCCCGAAAATGCTAGTTGGTTGGCAGTCATGCTGACACTCTTGCATCAATATGGCAAATCACTGACAAGAACAAGTAACCAGATGAGGACTTTTCTTTGCTTATATTTATACAGGTTTCAGGTTAGTGATTTGGAATGCATTGATGCCAGAGAGCTGTCCAGCAGGCAACTAGCCATTTTAGGAGGGCCACAATGGAAGCTCCTATATTACGGTCAGGACAGGTTTACTTTGTCTCCTACTCAGGTTGCCCTAGATTCAAATATCACTTTTTATATCATCTGTTTATGAGGTCTGCTCTTGCCTGCTTTGCAATACAGCGCAACAACCACACCTTATGGATTTCTAAAGAAAAGACATTTACATCTTTTGGATGCCCGAAAAAAAAATAGCACTAAATGCAATTTTATTAACTCAGGGGAAGGCTAAAAATTCAATTCTATAATCTAGTTCATGGGTGGACACGGACAACCTTTGAGGGGCAGAGGTCTACCTGAACAACCTGGAAGAAATCAAAGATCACTGGGATGTACACCCCCCCCCCTTTTTTTTTTAAGTAGTTCAAGTAGCAAGGTCCCAATAAAAAGTAAGGATGGCATGAAGAAAACTTCATACAAGACAAATATAACTGTAAAACAAAAACTTTGCCCATCTTAAAAAGTTAGCTTCAGAGAGGAACTTGGTATTCACTTTCATTCACAATCTTTTTTTCATATCTGGAGAGCAACTGATCGACAAGTCTGATGCAGGAGTCCATCATGAAGGCAGAACTACTGGTACTGCAGGTTGACTTGCACAAATAAATTCAGGCCTGGCTGACTCCCATTCTGGACTGGCTGCCTGCTCTGAGTTCTGGCTTGACTGGCTGGGTTGGGTTCTTGCCACTGTAAGCAGTATGTGGGGCAGAGTACTGGGGTCAGTAGCTTGTAGGGCAGAGTACAGGTGTAGGCAGTTTGTAGGGAAGATTATAGGGGTCAGCAGGGCAGTGTACAAGGGGCTAGGGGTCAGCGGGGCAGAGGACAGGAGGTCAGCTGGGCACAACCACACCTTATGGACTGCCCTAAAGACCCCTGTCCTCTGCTCTACTGCCCCTTCTTCTACCCTACTACCTCCCCAAAAGCACAGGATAGGTGTCAACAGGGCAGTGTATAGCGTTAAGCAGAGCAGAGATTTCCCCTATATGTAGAGCAGGCAGGAAATGTGACACACTGCTGTCCGCTCTTCTGGCAAGCTGATCAGCCCAGCTCTCCTCTGTTGTCCATCCCATATGATGTCACAAACAAGTGTCTGGGATGGACAGGAGAGGAGGGCCAGCAGGGATCAGCACAGTACACTAGGCATGTTGCCTCCCACTGAGCAAGTGGGGAAAAAGCACTTCAGAGGGTCGGAAAGCCAGTGATGGGATCTACCTGTCACCTGCTATGATAGAAGGGGGAGGTTACAACTGAAGTGTTGCCGACCCCAAAAAATAGAGGTTTATTTTATGTGTTGCAGACCACACAAGCTTCACCTCACCTTGAATGCACTTAGCACAGTTCAAACAGGATCTGGATCTGCCCTCCTGCCCGCTACATTAAGGTTGGATTCACACATGCTGCGGCTCACAGCAGGGGGTCCGGTGCATCCCTGTTCACTAATTCAGGTGCGAATCAGGTCCGAATTTTGGCCTGATTTTGCACCTTAATTTAGAACCAAAGATGCACAGGACCCTTTCCAAATGCAGACTGTGGCCCCGGAAGTGTGTGAACCGGCTCCACAGTGAGCCGGGCATACTCTCCTGTCATGCGAATTGGATGGCATAAGTGTGAACCCAGCCTAAGGGTCCAATCCTATGAGCCATGCTTATTAGATGTCAACTTGCTCTTGGCTGATTTGATGAGGGCAGTATAGGACATAATGCTTACCACTCAAAACAAACCACAGATCTATAGAGTAGGAATGCTACACCTACACATCAATAAAATAAAAAACAGGCATCAAGGCTATTCCAGCTATTAGCTAGACTTCACTGAATGTAGCAAGGGGCAGTTCAGACCTCAGATAAATTTAATGAAGCTGCACAGGTCCAGACTCACCATTCCAGCTTAATTCCAGTCTGTTGCGAGCTAGAGGAATGTTCTCTCTTAGCAAAGGACTCACATATGAAGCTAAATAGGGGACAGACTCCCAAATCTGCAAATGAAAAGGAAACATTCAGTCTTTTGTTGATTTCAACCACCGAACTTGCAATTTACTTATTTTTGTAGGAGGTGCAAAAACAATTACCGTATATACTAGAGTATAAGTCGAGTTTTTCAGCACATTTTTTTGTGCTGAAAGTGCCCCCCTCTGCTTATACTTGAGTCAAGCACTTTTCTGCAGCAAAAAATGTAATTTTCTGAACTGACTTTGGGGCCCCATATCTCAGGGCCACTTGGTGCTAGGAACCCTAGCTTTGGATATATTGTGGTGCTAGTTCCACTGGGTTTGCACACCAAATTTGGGGTTTCCTAGCACTAAGTGGCCCTGAGATATGGGGCCCCAAAGTCGGTCAACTGTGTCCACCTGCAGCAATGTCATTTTGGGACCCTTTGGGTCCAGAGACCCCAAATTTTGGCTGCAGCTAGGGGGCATCTGGGAACCCTTAACTACAGAGTTTGAAGTTCGGGGGACCTATGGCTGCAAGTGGACACAGTGCAAATGGTCACAGTGAGGCTGCAAATGGGTATTGTTGACCCTCTTTTCCACTTACAGTAGCTGCGCATTTCTCACCCTAGGCTAATACTTGAGTCAATAAGTTTTCCCAGTTTTTTTTGTGGTAAAATTAGGTGCCTCGGCTTATATTCGGGTCAACTTATACTCGAGTATATATGGTATATAACTGCTAATAAATAAATTTCAGCAAATACTTGTATTCATTTTTCTCTAATATGAACATGTTTACCAACTAAACATATTAGAGGTGCACTGAATGGAAATTTTAGTGTTGAAACCAAAAACCAAAACCGAAAATGAGAGTTTAAAAAAAAAGAAAAAAAAACAAAAAAACAAACACCATAAGCACAGTAAAATGGTGGTAAATAAGCAGCAAAATCGAGGTGAAATCACTGAAAAATCACATGCGTTTTTGCCGCCATTATTGGGACTATTTTTTCTTATCAGCAAAACGCCACTTTCGGCTGATAAGTTTTGGCCGCCAAAATTTTGGTGCATCTCTAAAAACTTATTTTTTTAAAAGAAACCAGTGCTGAAAGAAATAATAGGATTTTTATAACAGCTTACCTGTAAAATCCTTTTCTTTTGAAGTACATCACAGGACACAGAGCCATAGTAATTACTATGTGGGTTATAGGCCACCATCAGGTGCTGGACACTGGAACGCCCTAAACAGGAAGTTGCCTCCCTATATAACCCCTCCCATACCGGGAGTACCTCAGTTTTGTAGCAAAGCAATACACGTGTATACTAGAAAGAGGGGCAGGTCCTGTGATGTACTTCAAAAAGAAAAGGATTTTACAGGTAAGCTGTTATAAAAATCCTATTTTCTTTAATCGTACATCATGGAACACAGAGCCATAGTAATTACTATGTGGGATGTCCCATAGCAATGCCAACTGAGGGGAGGGAGACAACAAAAGTAGGGCACCATGAGATCAGAGGACTTATACTGCTGCCTGCAGTACACTGCGCCCAAAGGCGACATCCTCATGTCTTTTTACATCCACCTGATAGAATCTGGTAAATGTATGGATTGAAGACCAAATTGCGGCCTTGCAGATTTGAGCCATGGAGGCTTGGTAATGCACTGCCCCCGAAGCAATAACAGCCCTAGAGGAGTGCGCTTTGATTTGAGAGAGAGGGTGGAATCCACCTCTTTAAACCATAAGCTTGAAAGATTACTTGTTGAATCCATTTAGAAATAGTAGATTTCTATGCTGCCTGTCCTCTTTTAGGACCTTCAGGAAACACGAATCAAAACATCCATTTTGTGAATCTGAGCAATCACCTTTAAGTAGACTTTGACTACTCTCACCACATCAAGAACAGGGTTCTGGAAAAAATAAAGGTAGAACAATATCCGGGTTTAGATAAAAAAAAAAACCTGATACTACCTTCAGTAAAAGGTTAGGATGAGGACGCAATACTACCTTATCCATGAATAATAATAATAATAATAATAATAATAATAATAATAATAATATTATTATGGCTCTTTACAGGAAAGAGCAGCCAACTCTGAGACTTCTTGCAGAAGATATGGTTACCAGAAAAAACAGTTTCCTTGTCAAAAAAGGACCAAGGGAATATGTCGTATCGGCTCAAAAAAGGCTGTTTTGTAATGAAAATATAACTAAATTCAAGTCCCAAGAGTTCGGGGGTGACCTAACTGGAGGATTAAGCCGCGTTACCCCCTGAATAAAGCTACGAACCAGAGAATGTGAAGCAAGTGGTCGATGAAATAATACCGATAAGGCCGAGACCTGTCCTTTGAAAGTACTCAAGGCCAGCTTTATTTCTAACCCCATCTGCAGAAGGTCAAGGATTCTACCTATGACCTACTTCCTGAGGTGCCAACCCCTGGTTTCATATCAGGAGACATATGCTTTCCAGAATCCATAATATATGATTATGGAGGTCTGCATCCTTGCATTAACCAAGGTAGATACCACTGAACCTGACAGCCCACGCTTCTTCAGAATGTGGGTCTCAATAGCGAAACCATTAAATTTAGCGTTTGAAAGGTAAGACGGAATACCGGACCTTGCAAGAGAAAGTCTGGACGTGGTGGTAGGGTCAATGGGACACCTACCGCCATCCTTATGATCTCTGCATACCAAGATCTTCTGGACCATGCCAGGGCCATAAGAATCACCAACTTACCTTCCTGCCTGATCCTGCGAAAAAGTTGTGGATGCAGGCAAAAAAGGAGGGAATGCATAAATCAGTAAAACACCAAGGCACCTGTTCCGCATGCTCTAGCGGATCCTTTGTTCTTAACACAAAGTTGTCAATATCTTTGTTGAATCTGGACGCAAACAGATCTACGCCTGGGTTCCCCCATCTTTGACCTATTGTCAGAAAGATATCAGGGTGAAGGAACCATTCTCCGAGGAACAACTGCTGGCGACTCAAATAGACTTTATTCCTAGAATGAAAAACTGCTGATAGGCAAGGTACATTGTTTTCTGCCCAAGATAGGCTCTCTCTGGGCTGCACAACTTCTTGTGCCCCCTTGGTGATTGATATAGGCCACTGCTGTGACATTGTTGGATTGGATCCTGACAGGACAGCTCCGTAAACTAAACGTCCAGGCCCTCAGGGCCAAGCTCTCTGCCCGAATCTCTAGAATGTTAATGGGCAAGGTCATTTCTGATCTGGACCACTTTTCTTGGACAGTTGCCTCTTTCAGGACTGCTCCCCAATCTAAAAAAGGTTGGCGTATGTTGTTACCACTTTCCAGGTAACTGGTAGGAAGGATTTTCCCTTTGCAGATTTTTGGTTATCAACCACAAACTGAGGCTCCAGCTCACCTTTGGAGTCAGACACATTGGGAAACCTAAAGCTTGGACCTTCTTGTTCCAAGCCAATAGGATGCTGTTTTGCAGCAGCCTCAAATAAAACTGAGCATAAGGAACAGCCTTGATTGAAGCCACCATCTTTCCCAACATCCACATGCAAAGCCGAATCAAAGGATTCTTTTTTGCTTTGACCACCTGAATCACTTCCTTTAGTGCGCTGATCTTTCTCTAGGTTGAGAACTCAACCTAGGTATCCCAGGTAGTTGACTGTGGTGACCATAATTTGGTCTAAGCGGGCTACCGACTGATCTATCAAGAGCAGATCATCTCGGTAAGCTATAATCGTTATACCTTGGGCCCTTAATCTGGCTAGAGGGGGGGCCAGAACATTTGTAAACATTCAAGGTGCAGTAGCTAGACTGAAAAGCAGAGCTACAAACTGAAAATGAAGATTTTCTACCTTAAAAAGTAAATATTTCTAGTGAGCGGGGAAATAGGCCCATGCAGGTATGCACCCTTGATGTCAATTGACGTCAAAAGTTATCCTCCTTGTCGGATGGAGACAACTGATTGGATTGACTCTATGCGAAAAATAGCGGATATTCAGGAACCAGTTTAATTCTTGAGATCCAGAATGGGTTTGGCATCTCCATTTGGTTTTGCCGTGAAAAATTTTTGAATAAAACCCCAACCCCTGCTCTTTCATGTGGACCATCATGACCACTTTTTGCCAAAAGATGGTCCAATGCTAGAAAGAGAAACTTTTCTCTGGATCTTTAGGAAAGTCTGATCTGAGAAAAAGAGGAGACGGGAACTCTTGGAACTCCAGTTTGTACCCTAGAGTTATTGAAGAAGCCACCCATCTGTCTCGACACTCTTTCTGCCAGACCCTTGAGAACTACAGAAGTCTTCCCCCCACTCGAGCGAGCGGGGATGCCCCCTCATAAGGAAGCTTTAGTATTTTGTTTTGTAGGTTTCCTCCCCCAAGACTTCTTTTGTCCCTGCGGTTGACCCTGAGGATTACCTCCTGAACTTGACAGCGGAAGCCGTCGTGACTGACTGGAGGCTGATGCCCCTGGCGCTGGGGAAGGAGCTTGTTTAAATGAAATATAAATTTACTCCTTTTCTTAAATGGCAAAAGGGTATTTTCCCCTAGAAATTCTTTGGCTGTATTACCTCAAGATATCCCAAACAGCCGTTTCACCACAGAAAGGAAACTTAGCCAGGAGTTTTTTTGCAGGACGCTTCGGCTGACCAATTTTTCAACCATAGTATTCTATACATATGTACCAGCCTGGCGAAAGGTGTGAGGCCTACAGATAGATTATCTCATTGCGTCTATTGCAAACATAAGGCTACTTTCACACTGGGGTGGGCACCGGTGGTAAAGCGGTGCTATTTTTAGCACCGCTTCACTGTCATTTTAGCTGCGCTATTCGGCCGCTAGCAGGGTGCTTTTAACCCCCCGCTAGCGCCCGGAAAAGGGTTAAAACCGCCGCAGTAGTGGCGCTTTGCGGCACCGTCCCATTGTTTTCAATGGGAAGGGGCGCTTTAGGAGCGGTGAACATACCGCTTCTATAGCGCTGCAAAGATGCGGCTTGCAGGACTTTGACTGTCCTGTAAGTGCACCGCTCCAGCGTGAAAGCCCTCGGGCTTTCACATTGGAGTGAATTAGCGGCTCTTTCAGGGAGCTTTGCAGGTGCTATGTTTAGCGCTATAGTGCCTGCAAAGCGCCTCAGTGTGAAAGTAGCCTAAAGCTACTAGGCGCTTGTCAGATCCTGGGCATGCTGAATAGGGATAAACTTGAGCACCTCTTAAAACTGGTCTCTCAAGGATTGACATACCAATTACTGTCAGCACAGGCTGAGACACTCAATCTGCGAGAGAAAACAATATGTTTGTTCTTTTTTTTTTTTTTTTCAATAGGAATTCCAACTTTTTATCCGCATCTGCATTATAAGCATTTGAGCATTGTCTGCCGGACAAGTCAAACTTTTATTCAGAAGATATAGCAGCGTCAATTGCCGGTATCTCCCACCTTTAGTAAGTTTTTTCCTCCATAGGACAAAGTGTGAAAAACTTTTTAGGAGGAAAAAAAAATGCTTATCTGGGTGATCCCACTCAGAATACATAAGTCTTTCCAGCAATGAATGGACGGAAAAGGCATGTGCAGCGTGAGGAGGCTTTAACGAACCCAAACAAGAAGTGGACACTCAGTTAAGGGTAGCATAAATGTGGAGCGGACCAACCCAGTAAGAAATTGCACCCACAATCTCAGATTGTGAAGCCTCTTCACAGTCCCCTGAGAGAAAACATCTTCCTCTGCCCCCAGATCCTCAGTTTGAGGGTTCTGGGTAATAGAAGGGAATCTGTCGCATTTTATCCCATTCTTGGATGTGATTAAAGCCGCTAACCTGAGGAAAAACCTTTTTTTTTTTTTTTTTTTTTTAGTAATATAGACAGGGACTGCAGTGTTGTAAACAGTTGCAAACATTTCATGGCCCCTGATGGCTCACTCTAACCAGCCAACCCCTCCCAGGGGAGGATGTTATTGCAGAGATGAGCTTTAGGCTTTCAGAGTTTGAGGGAGACCATTTTTTGGGGTGTTACTACCTCCCCTTCTGACTATAGCCCGATGCATAACTGCAGAGGTACTACCAGAAGAAATCGCATCCCTGCTTGAGCAATAGTCCAGCCACTTTCGCTGCTATTAATGCTCAGCCTGATGCTAATAGAAAATGTGTCATAGGAATGCCTTTGTCAACAAACCTCTTACATGCCCATTTTTGCTCGTGTCACACCGGCATCTGCAGCCAGCAAAAATTTAACTTTTAAAGAGACTCCTGCGCTGGACGTTGGAGCACGCCAACGCCCCGCTAAGCCACTCCCCCTCCGTCGCTTCATGCCCCCCTCCTTTCTCAATAAAGTTTTCTCGCGCAAGCTTGGGCCTCCGATCCCACAGGATCAGCATGTGTGTGAGGGAGGGATGGCGAGGAGGAGACCCGAGAGAAGCCGCCGTGCAGAGCCGGCGGAAAAACTGAGCGGCATTGCCGATCATTTTAGCTTCCCCCTTTTCAGGGAGAGGGGGAGAGCTTTTAGTCCAGGTTGGGGGTGTTTGTGGAGGAAAATCTCCCCCCCCCCCCCCAAATTTACCGGAGGTCTAAGCTGCTAGCCGGAGGAAAAGCTTCTGCTGACACAGCGTGACTCTGAGGAAAGCATGATAAGGTACGTGCTCCATACATCCCCCAGTGGTGACTCTTAGGCATGACAATTTACTTTTTTCTTAAAGGAGACATTTCATAAGAAAATGTAAAATTCCTTAGAAAAACTGCACTTACCTTTCCCGCCACAGGGTTTTCTGTGGTAAAAACCAACAGACCCAATCTTCATCCCTTATGGTCGGTTCCGTTACCAAACCTTCAGGAACCGGGGACCCTCGGGGAATCCACACTCCTGTACCCGTAAAGCACCCAGCCAGAAAAAACCTTTATGGCTGAAAAAAAAACAAATCTCTGGATCCCGGGGTCCAGCTCTCTAAAAAGAGAAGTGTTACAAGCAAAACCTCGTTTCTTCGGACACGAGGCCCGGGTACAATTTAATTCAGCCTGAAAAGACACTTTGAATGGATCCAGCTGCATAGCTAGCCCCAGCAAGGATTGCTCCAGTGGAGCTCAGCACAGCACATCTTTACTTATGACCAACACCTTAGACACTGGCGAAAAAAACTGAGGTACTCCCGGTATGGAAAGGGTTATATAGGGAGGCAACTTCCTGTTTAGAGTGTGCCAGTGTCCAGCACCTGAAGGTTGACTATATAAAAAATATACTGGTTGCCGTTGCTGATCACGCCTGAAAATGCTCATTACCTGGCTGCCAAGATGATCAAGTGCTATCAAGTCACTCTCAAAGAGCAAGAAACATGGATCAGAAGTTCTGATTTTTATTGACCATATGCTTGATCCAGGTCAGTATAGCAGTTTCCATATTATTTCTCAGCAAAGGTTGTCTTTAAAAAGCTTATGGATAATGACAAAGGAGAAAACAAAACTAAGGTTATTATTTTGCTGGATGCAACTTTCAGTACCTACTACACATCTCTGCCTAAGCAAATGCCAAAAGATTAAACTGCTTATAATGCTAAAGTCACCTTGGCTGCATTGGTGAGACGCCAGGCATTTAACAAGCCAAAACCATGTTGATGACTGTGACTGAACCCCGCGCCATTGGTTTCCCATTTTGCAGAACGGTCTTCATACTGCAGAGATAAACCACAAATTAAACAGTTTAAGTGGTTGTAAACCCCATTCATGAAATCTGACCTAGGCACATATTTATAGTGTTTACTTATCTCTCTCTAAAGCTCTAAGTGTCACTTCTTTCTGCTGCTCCATTCCTCCGTTATCAGCATGAAAACTTCTGACAGGTTCTCTGACACACAAGATAAAAGCAGCTGGAAATGTGTGTTGGGGAGGGAACTTAGAGATAGATAAGCAGAGAGCTTGTCTATTCAAACTGCAGCTATGCAAGTTTCTTTGTTTCTCTGCCTGTGTGGAAGAGGTCACACCTCTTCCACCAATCAGCTCCCACGCAGTGTTAGCCCAGACTTGACAACTACTGCTGAATGAGGAAACAAGATTAGTAACACAATGTGCACTTTCTAAAGAGTGTAGAAAGCTGAAGACTGCAGATATACAAATAAAACTTATGTAGAGAGATTAAAAAATCCTTTTCTTGGAGTACATCATGGGACACAGAGCCCTAAGTAATTACTTAATGGGTTATAGGCCACCTTCAGGTGTTGACACTGGTAAACCCAATCAAAGGAAGTTTACTCCCTATATAACCCCCTCCTCCTGCCAGGAGCACATCAGTTTTTGTAGCAAAGCAATATACTTGTATCCCAAAAAAGAGGGGAGGGACCTCTGTGTCCCATTATGTACACCAAGAAAAGGATTTTACAGGTAAGCTGTTAGAAAAATCCTATTTTCTTTATCGTACATCATGGGACACAAAGCCTTAAGTAATTACTTCATGGGATGTCCCATAGCAATGTGACATGAGGGGTGGGAGAAAACAACATGCAGGGTACACCCAGACTTGAGGACTTATACTGCTGCTTGCAGCACACTGTGCCTGAAGGCGATATCCTCATATCTCCTTACATCCACCTGATAAAATTTTGTGAATGTATGCACTGAAGACTAAGTTGCGGCCTTACAGATCTGGGCCATGGAGGCCTGATGACGCACTGCCCAAGAAGAACTAACCGACCTGGTAGACTGCGCCTTAACTTGAAACGGGGGAATCTTACCCCTTAAATCATAAGTTTGAATTATCACTTGCCAAATCCACTAAGCGACAGTGGATTTCGATGCTGCCTGTCCTTTCTTAGGACCCTCCGGCAGAATAAATAAGACATCAGTCTTACGAATCTGAGCAGTTTAAATAGATTTTCACTGCTCTCACTACATCAAGACAATATAGTGATCTTTCTTCCCTGGAACATGGTTTTGGAAAAAAACAATGGCAGGACAATATCTTGGTTCAGGTGAAAACCTGAAATTACTTTTGGCAAAAAACCTGGACAAGGGCGTAACACCACTCTGTCCTCATGAAAAATCAAATATGGCTCTTTACAAGAAAGTGCAGCCAATTCTGAAACTCTCCATGCTGAGGATATAGTAACCAAAAATACCAACTTCCTTGTCAGAAGGACAAGGGGAATATGTTGTATTGGTTCAAATGGCTGTTTTTGTAACATAGACAAAACTAAGTTTAAAGTCCCAAGGGTTCAAGGGAGGTTTGACGGGCAGATTAAGCCGGGTCACCCCTTGTATAAAGCCCTGGACTAAAGAATGGGTAGCAAGTGGTCTTTGAAATAAGACCGATAAAGCTGAGACGTGGCCTTTAATAGTACATAAGGCCAACTTCATTTCTACCCCTAATTGTAGAAAGGCAAGAATTCTGCCTACGATATATCTCCGAGGGTGCCAACCCTTGGATTAACACCAGGAAACATAAGCCTTCCAGACTCTATAATATATAGTTCTGGAAGCTGGCTTCCTAGCATTAATCAGGGTAGCGATAACTAACCCGGAAAGCCCACATTTCTTTAGAATGTGGTTTTCAATAGCCAAGCCATTAAATTTAGTGACCATAGGGAAGGATGGAATATCGGTCCCTGCGAGAGCATATCTGGCCGTAGTGGGAGGGACCATGGGCCCTCCACTGCCATCTTCACGATTTCTGCGTACCATGACCTTCTGGGCCATGCTGGTGCCACCAGAATTATCGGCTATCTTTCCAGCTTGATCCTGCAAAGAAGTTGAGGCAGCAACTGAATAGGGAGGAATGCATAGATCAGTGAGAACTGATCCAATGGGGTTACTTACGCATCCATTCCGCATACAAATGGATCCCTTGTTCTGGCCATAAAGTTGACCAACTTCATGTTGAACCTGGATGCTAGAAGATCCACGTCCGGAGTCCCACATCTTTGACAAACAGCCCGAAATATGTCGGGGTGAAGAGACCATTTATCAGGAACCATGAATCAGATCGAGACAGAAGTAAAGTTAAATCACACTTGTTTAATAATAGTAATAAGGTAAACAGAGTGAGCGTAGTCAAAACAAGCCAGAGTTCAGTAACCGGATCGGGTAGTCAGCCAAGCAAATGTCAGAGAGCCAGAGATAAACGTAGTAGAACAGCAAGCAGGATCAGGAGCCAGAAGGAACGTTAGCCGAGCAAGTCTTCAACTGGAATGCAGGAGAAAATCTCTGTGATGTTGATAAAGGCGAAGGCAGAGATCAAGTGAGCTGGACGACTTTAAGTAGGCAGGACTGATGAGCAGAATCAACAACAGCTGGGTAACTGTGGAGAGAGATGGGAGCTGGCAATTAGCCGCCAGCTGAGCGGCCAGCTCAGAGAAGGAAGGGCTGAGCCCAGCCCTGACACCATTCCCATGGGAGTAACTGCTGGTGAATTAAGTAGTCCGCCTGCCAATTCTCTAATCCCGAAATGAAGATTGCAGAAAGGCATGGAACATTCCTTTCTGCCCAAGTTAGAATATGGTTTACCTCTCTCTGCGCTGAGAGACTTTTGGTGCCCCCTTGGTGATAGATATAGGCCACAGCTGTGGCATTGTCGGATTGAATCCTGACAGGACAATCCCATAACCTGAAAGTCCAAGCATTTAGAGCCAGACGTACTGCCCGAATCTCTAGGATATTGATGGGAAAGATCCTTTCGGTTCTTGACCACTGTCCTTGGACAGTTGTCTTTACTAGTACTGCTCCCCAGCCTGAAAGGCTGGCATCCGTCGTTACCACTTTCCAGATGACTGGTCTGAAGGGTTTTCCTTTCAGCAGATTCTGGGTTAATGACCACCAAGTGATTCTTTGGGCCAATCTTGGGGACAGCCGCCTTGGTAAGTCTAAAGCTTGAATTGTTTTGTTCCAAGCAGACAGGATACTGTTTTGCAACAGTCTTGAATGGAACTGGGCATAAGGAACTGCTTCCAATGAAGCTACCATGGTTCCTAGCAACCTCATGCAGAGGCGAATGAAGGGATTGCCATTTGACCAGACCCTCTGCGCCAGCTCTCTTATGGAATTGATTTTTGTTTGAGGCAAGAACACCCTTTCCTGGGCTGTGTCTATGATCAGACCCAAGTACTCCAGCCTTTTTAGCGGCATTAAGGAAGATTTCTCTAGGTTGAGAATCCAACCCTAACTTTTCAGACAGTTGGCTGTAGTGCGTACGCTTTGCTCCAAACGAGTCACTGATTGATCTATGAGTAATAGATCGTCTAGGTACACTACGACTGTTATGCCCTGTGCCCTTAACCTGGCTAGAGGTGGGGCCAGCACTTTGGTGAACACCTGAGGTGCTGTGGCTAGCCCGAAGAGCAGGGCTACAAATTGGAAATGCGGCTGTTCTGACTTGAACCGCAGAAACTTTTGATGAGCAGGAAATATAGGGACATGCAGATATGCATCCCTGATGTCGATTGACACCAGAAGTTCTCTTCCTAGAAGGATAGAAACTACCGACCTGATTGTCTCCATGTGAAAGGAGACGATCTTCAGGAAATGATTTAGCTTTCTTAGATCTGGAATGGTTCTGATGTCTCCATTTGGTTTTGGTACCATGAAAATATTTGAATAAAGCCCCAAGACCTTGCCCTTTTGTGGGTATCTGTATGATCACCCCTTGAGATATTAAATCGGTCTAGTGCAGGGATATGCAATTAGCGGACCTCCAGCTATTGCAGATCTACAAGTCCCATGAGGCACAGCAAGACTCTGACAGCCACAAGCATGACACTCAGAGGCGGAGGCATGATGGGCCTTGTAGTTTTGCAACAGCTGGAGGTCAGCTAATTGCATATCCCTGGTCTAGTGCCTGAAACAGAGATTTTTTTTTTCTCTGGATCTTTGGAAACGCTTGATCTCAGGAAACAAGACAGTGGAATGTCCCGAAATTTCAGCTTGTACCCCAGCGTTACTGTGGAGATGACCCATCTGTCCTGAATTTCCTTTTTACAGACTTCAGAAAATTGCAGTCTTCCCCCCACCTTGGTGAGGGGGGTTGCCTCTTCATGATAAGGCTTTAGGATTCTGTTTTGCAGATTTCCCACCCCAGGGCTTCTTTTGAGCCTGGGACTGACCCTGAGGTTTTCCTCTAGAGTCTGACGGCGGAGGCCGTCGCCACTGCCTAGAGGCGGAAGCGTTTATATTTTCTTTTGACTGGTAAAAAATAAAAAGTACTTTTACCAGCAGAAATTGTCTTGATATATTTATCCAAGTCTTCTCCAAACAGTCGCTTCCCATGAAAGGGGAACCCAGTTAGGAGTTTTTACATGGTGTTTCAGCTGACCAATTTTTCAACCACAGGATTCTGCGCATATGTACGTGCATAAGCGTGCATAAGCGTGAGGCGGGATGCCTGGTGAATAGAGTCTTTAATGGCATCTATGACAAAACATAATGCCTTAGGTAGTCCAGCCAAATCCCGAGCTTGTTGTGTAGGAAGCTCTCCAAGGGCCTGTTTAAATTGGTCCTTTAGGGATTGGCAGACGCCTATCGCGGCGACTGCGGGCTGAGTGACGGCACCTGCTATGGAAAAAGCAGATTTTAGCAGGGATTCCAACTTCTTATCTGTTGGATCTTTAAGCATGTGTATTGTCTACAGGACAAGTTATTATTCACATTGGAAATTGCAGCGTCAATTGCTGGTACTTTCCATCTTTTGGAGAATTTCTCCTCCCGAGGATAGAGAATTGAAAACCTCTTAGGAGGGTGAAAATGTTTATCCGGTTTATCCCATTCCGCAAAAATAAGCTGTTCAAGTAATGCATGTGCAGGAAACGCATGCAAAGGATGGGAAGGTTTTAAAGAACCTAAGGAAGAAGTCAAGTTTTCATGAGACTCTGTTATAGGCAGCATGAAAGTGGAATGAACCATTTCTGTAAGAGATTGGATCAGCAATTTTTTAGATTGAGAAGCTGAAAAAGGTTCATCCACTGTTTCCTCTGCAGAAGAATCGTTTGTTTCTCTTCCTGATCGATTGAGGGTAAAACCTCATCGTGTGCCCACTGTTCCCCCTGCAAAGCTGAAGCAGGGGAGGGGGACATAGTACGCTTCCTATCCATTTGAATGGAGGATGTGATTAACGCCGCTAATCTTTCTTTCAGACCCTGAAGGGAGGAGGAAAGGGCATTTTTAGTCATGTCTACAGGTGCTGAGATGTGAGCTGCACCATCAATTTGCTCCAATGGCTCACCCTGAGTTGCCATAATTGGTAATTCAGGCGAGGATGGCAACATGGAAATACAGCTGGAAATCCCAATGCCTGGGGGTGAAACCTTTACTCTTGGCTTTTGTGGTGTCTTTTTTTGGAAGGCATAGTCCTAAGTACAAAAACAGAGGCACTATATACAATTTGGACTAAACCGCTGAAAATAGTCATGACTTTTAAAGCTGCTATAAAGTTCGGCCTAGTGCTGGAAAAAGAGTGTCCTTCCTGTATCAGGAATGGCAGTTTTGCAATGCATACATGTCCCACAGCTCATCTGTCCCTGTGTGCAGGCAGCTTGTTTCCTCCTCATCAGCAGAGGAGACACTGACACAGCTGTATTTACGTGCTTCCTTGTGGACGTTTTAGGGCACCTGGATTAGGCCGCGTCCCCTCTGAAAAAAATTCTGCCCCCCTTTTCATTTAAAAAGTTTCCCGCACTTGAGCGCGGCGTTTATGGGGTCCCAGACCCAACACGAGGTGGGGGGGGGGGAGGGGTGGGCAGAGCCTCCTGCAGTGAGGCACAGATCTGTGTAAAAATACAGCCTACAGTAACAAACTATAGCGGGACCTTTCGCATCCCCAAGGGCGGGGGTTAATGTAAGGGGGGTGCAGCGCTGCCCATCAGGGGAAGTAAAAAGACATTTTTTGCAGATTTGTTTTTACCTTGCAAAATCTCCTTCCACATGCTGTGCAGCCAGACACGGAATTGAGCAAACAGTGAGACAACAGAGTAATGTATGTGCATAGCCTCCATCTAGTGGAGATTTTAGGGCACGACGCCATTTTTTCTGTAAAAAAAAGAAAATGCACAGATGTTTTTAATATCTAAGTTTTCTTCCCTTACGTTGTCCTCTCTCCGCAGGATTTTGCTGAACAGAAAATCCAACTTTCACCCATCACAGCGGGCAACGTTTAGCAAACCTTCAAGGACTGGGTCCATAAAAATGGGGGTCCAACTGCCTTGGGCCATGTACAAGCACCCCATCAGGAAGCTTGAGGTAATGTAACAAGACCTAAGCCCTGGGTTCCTGGGGTCCAGCCCTACAAAGAGAGGCATTACAGGCAAAACCTCGTGCTTCGGATACGAGGTCCCAGGTACCATCCATCTTAGGCTTTAGTGGCACTTCTGGATGGATCTGGCTTTAAAATTTAATCCAGCATGGATCCCTCCTGGAGTTCCTCAGAGCACTTCTTCACTCATGACCAACACCTTAGACACTGGCGAAAAAACTGATGTGCTCAAGGAAGGAGGAGGGGTTATATAGGGAGTAAACTTCCTTTGATTGGGTTTACCAGTGTCAACACCTAAAGGTGGCCCTATAACCCATTAAGTAATCACTTAAGGCTCTGTGTCCCATGATGTACGATAAAGAAATCAACTTACCCATCTCAAAAGCTAAACTCGAGGCAGATATGAAAGGCACAAAATAATGCATCTCTTTATTCAAAACTACATTTTTAAAGGTATTTTTTAATGCAAGCAGTGTAAGTACTTTGAAGTTGACTATATATCAAGCCTCTTGCAGTCTACTCTACAACAATGCTCAGTGAAAGGGAGTGAGAGAGCGCCAATCAGGAGTGTTGCAGTGAAAGTAGTATGCTGATAGGTGGCAAGAGCAGAGTGATAAGATCATCAAGTGTGCTGCTTCTCCTTTCATTATCCAGTTACAGGGTGGGGAATATAGCTGTAAGTGAATGTGAAAATGCAGCAGAAAAAAATATGACATTCCCCTCCCAGCCAGGCAGGACTATGTTGTGTTGCAGAGCAGTGCAAATATCAGGACTTGGACAAAAATACATCCTTTTGCTAGGTAAAATAGCTCCCATATATGTATTTTATGTATGTATTTAGCAGTTTGTATGGTGTTCAGCTTTAGCCCAGGTTCACATTGCTCTGACATGAAAGTGGCGCGACTTCCGATCCGACTTGACCTGCAACTTCAGTCCAACTTTCATCTGACTTAATGTGACTTGTGTCCGATCAGTTAAGATGGCTTTCATAGGGAAACATTTAATTTGACATGTCATGCGACTTATGCTCTCACAAGTCGGATCCCATGTAACACCAGTGTGAACTGGGACTTACTGAGAATTCAGTTAAAGCCCAACTCAGATATTTGTTTTTACCTTTGGACACAGCAGGGCAAGGGCTAAAACCCCTGTGACCCCATTAGGGAGATCCCCCCCTTACTTCCTGTAACTCAATAGACAGACAGAACAAACTTTTTATAATACAATGAACAAGGGTTAAAACTTTCAGCCTGCATTGTCACGCTCCAGCTATCACAAGAACAGGAAATAAGATGAAGTGTACCCAAACAGGCTCATTAGCAGCAACAAAAAATGTGACAGAAGCAAAATTTCCAAATCTATCCTACCTGACAATGTCAGCAGGTCATGGATCTCCACAGTAGTGAAGTCTAAATCCAACCATAGATGGTTTGAAACTCAGCCAGTTCAGCAGGGACTGGCCGAGATTCAAACCATCTATGGGCAGGCTGATTGTACCCAAGTCGATCCATCAAAATCGACTTAGGTACAACCAGCATGTCAGATTTTAAACAGAGGTTCATTGCCAGCGGCTATAGCCACAAGCAATAATCTGTTTTCTCAGCTGAGAAGGCTCACCAAGCCCTCCCACTGGGAGAACACAATCTCCATGGGAGAATTCAAGCAATTTCGTATCATATATGGCCTGACTAAGGTGCATCTTCTGCCAGCTTACAGGGCAGTAAACAAGCAGCAGCGTATTCTTGAACGACTGCTCCTTCTGTCAGGAAACTTCCAGTGGTATACTGACAGTACTGTGCAATGTAGTACAGCCCAATCGGCTTATAGTATTTATGCCGCTCAAGCTCTACCTGCTCCTGGCTACTTCCAAGTGCAAGAGATTATGGAAGCTATTTGTAGGGCAGATTCTGGTAGTTATAACAGTTGTATTTAAAAGTGAAATTACCAATTTTTGTGAATATTTAACCGCCTGCAAATCATTAGCCTGGTTACTATGATTAGCTTCAAAGTAAATGTGACTAGAATTGAAAACCACTGGAACCTCAGTTCAGTCTTTGGTTGAATTAGTCTAAAAAAGAAATAAATAACTAACCCTTACTGTACCTTTGTTGCAGTAAATACGATTATATGCTGGACATCTCTCCATGTCAGACAAGATCGGACCTGCAGCATCAGAGCAATCATTCCTGCAGCAATGGGAGCCGCTGCAGAAGTTCCTGTGTGGCCTTCTGTACAACCTGTGCCTTTCTGCAGATCCCAGTCTGAAGTCACCTGCAAAAACACACAGAAAGGGCATTTTGGTCAACTTTAACTATGAACAAGCATCAGGCAGGCTTCAGCACTTCTTGAATCTTGTTGAAAGCCTGCTGAAGCCTGCTAGCAGCTTGTTTAAAGTGGCAATCACAACTCCCATTAGAATCAGTGTTCGACATTTACAAACCAACGCTGAATGGCGTTGCTAAAGCTTGCTAAAAGCTCTGAAAATGCTTTGTTAAAGCCTGCTGTTCAAAGTTCTCTTATGCAAGCTGGAACCTGTGAGAGAGGCCATAGTTTCACCAAACCTTCTTCAGGACCTGACCCGTCTGTCAACAGATATTGGTCAGATATCATTAAACAGGTGTCCAGCAGACAGCCGGTTATAAAAGGGCAATACTTTAAGTGTTACTAAACCCAGAACCTGCATTCACTATATCTGGTCTCCCACAGTACACAGAATATGGAAATGCATTTTTTTTAGTAAATTTACAGCGGATAGAAGTATAGAGGTCTATAGAAATATAGATGTAATAAAAGTCTACACACCCCTGTTAAAATGTCAGGTTTCTGTGATGTAAAAAAATAAGACCAAGATAAATAATTTCAGAACTTTTCCCACCTTTAATGTGACATATAAACTGTACAACTCAGTTGAAAATCAAAACTGAAATCTTTTAGGGGGGGGGGGGAGTAAAAATAAAAAACTAAAATAATGTTGTTTCATAAGTGTGCACACCCTCTTATACATGGCCCACCCAGAGCTTCCAAACCATCAGAGGGTTCTTTTTGTTAAAAGGTATCAGTCAGGAGAAGGGTACAAAAGAATTTCAATGGCATTAGATATACAGTGGAACACAGCGAAGACAGTCATCATCAAGTGGAGAAAATATGGCACAACAGGGACATTACCAAGAATTGATGAAAAGATGAGAAGAAAACTGGTCAGGGAGGCTGCCAATAGGCCTACAGCAACATTAAAGGAGCAGAAGGAATATCTGGCAAGTACTGGCTGTGTGGTACATGTGACAACAATCTTCCATGTTCTTCATATGTCCGGGCTATGGGGTAGAGTTGCAAGACGGAAGCCCTTTCTTACGCATAAAAATATCCAAGCCCGGCTAAATTTTGCAAAAACACATCTGAATTTTCCAAAAAGCATGTGGGAAAATGTGTTCTGGTCTGATGAAACCAAGGTTGAACTTTTCGGCCATAATTCCAAAAGATACATTTGGCGCAAAAACACTGTACATCTCCAAAAGAACACTATACCCACCGTGAAGCATGGTGGTGGCAGCATCATGCTTTGGGGCCATTTTTCTTCTGCTGGAACAGGAGCCTTAGTCAAGGTAGAAAGAATGAGCAGGTCAATATTGGCACAAAACCTTCAGGCTTCTGCTAAAGCTGAACATGAAGAGGAACTTCATTTTTCAGCATGACAACGACCCAAAGCATACACCCAAATCAACAAAGGAATGGCTTCAGCAGAAGAAGATTAAAGTTTTGGAATGTCCCAGCCAGAGCCCAGACCTGAATCCGATTGAAAATCTGTGGGGTGATCTGAGGAGAGCTGTACACAGAATTTGGCCGCTCAATGATCACAGCATTTTTAGCGATATGGTACTGGGTCACTTTAACTGACAATTGCGTAGTCCTGCGACGCTATACTCAAACAAAATTCCTTTTGTCCTTTTTTTTCTCACAAATAGAGCTTTCTTTTGGTGGTATTTGAGCATCTCTGCGGTTTTTTTGAGCTACAAACAAAAAAAGAGTGACAATTTAAAAAAAAACAAAAAAAAAAAAAACACAATATTTTGTACTTTTTGCTATAATATGCCCAATTTTTTTTTTTTTTTAAAAAGCGAATTTTTTTCTCAGTTTAGGCCGATACATATTCTTCTACATATTTTTGGTAATAAAAATCGCAATAAGCGTATATTGATTGGTTTGCGCAAAAGTTATAGCGTCTACTAAATAGGGGATAGATTTATGGCATTATTATTATTTTTATTTACTAGTAATGGCGGAGATCTGCAATTTTTATCATGCCTGCTACATTATGGCGGACACACTTGACAAATTTTTTGGATGGTTGACAATTATGCAGCGATCAGAGCTATAAAAATGCACTAATATTACTGTATAAATGACACTGGCATGGAAGGGATTAACACTAGCGGGCAATCAAGGGGTTAACTGTGTTCCCTGACTGTGTGTTCTAACTGTGGGGGGGGGAGGGGACTGACTATAGGAGATGACAGATCGTGGTTCCTATTAGGAACTCACAAGCCTCATCTCTCAGAACAGAACAGGGATTTGTGTTTAAACACACACACACACACACACACACACACACACACACACACACACACACACACACACACACACACGTCCCTGCCTTTCATGCCCACGATCGCTCGTGGCCAGCAGTCTTCGTGACAGTCGGCCACGAGCATCGCCCCCCCCCCCCCCCCGCAGTGCAGCGGCACGCTCCTGTTATCCTGCTTAAAGGAGCTGACGTATAGCTATGACGGCGTAGAAAAAGTTCTGAAATGATTTATCTTTGTCTAATTTTTGTGTGTAGTGTAGACTTTTTATATCCACTGTAAAATGATAAATACCTTTTCTCATCCGCAGTATATAGCAGTATTGTGACTTGTATCAGTTACTAGTAAAGCTTGTAGGAGGAGTTTTTCATTCTCCCCGGATTCTCTGTCTGGACAGTGCCGATTGGCCCTGTGCTGATCACATGCACTCTTCCAAGAAAACAAAAAAACAAAAAACAACACACACTCTAGTAATACACCAAACTGAGCATGTGCAGCTTGTCCCCTGGCTCTGTAAATATCAGGTGATTTTTTTGGAGACAACAGAGCAAGGAGGAGGATCAGAGATACAAAGAAGAAATGGCTGCGCGCCGAAGTGGCAAAAGGAAGTCCTTTAATCTTGTTCCATAAAAGCAAAAAATACACCACGGGACAGTAGCAATGCTTCAAGGTAGACGTGTTTCACACAGTTACATGCGCTTAATCATTACCCAGAAATGTAACACTGAACTTCCTTAAATAGGACCTCCCACTAAGGAAAGCACATGTGTGAGTGAGGTCAGCAAGACTCTCTCTGTGTCTCAGCCATGTTCTTGTGAAACGTTCTAAGGATGCTAAACTTACATCACAAAACAATGCATAGCTGAGACTGACAATTTGACCAGACCAATAAAGGACAAACATAAAAAAATAAAAATAAATTATAAAATGTGCAAAAAACAAAAAGAAAAGAAAAAAAGATGGATTGTAAAAATATATATATGAACACTAATGAATACTAAAGGAAAACACACACACACACAACCTCTGCGCAGACACCTTCACTTCACTCATCTGGATCCACTTGCCCGAGCGGTGTTTTGCGTTTCCTTTCAGGAGGATCAGAGAGACAGGATAAAACAGCCTTTATACAAAATGAAAAGGATTAACCCCTTAGGTTCCACAGTGAGTATAACAAGCATGCTTTACTGCATATACAGACTGATTTTACTGTTGTGGGTTTAGTACCACTTTAACAAAGAAAACCCCTTCCCATTTCATGCTGGCAGCAATGACACCACATGGAAGAGAAACGTCACAAGGCCTGAGAAAGAAAACTTCTTTACTCAAGGTGAAGACTACAAGAAGATCAGCAAAGCTTTACTTATCAGTCAGAATACTGTAGCAAAAGTGATACAAAAGTTTAACAAAGATGGAACTGCAACCATCTCACAGAAATGTCCAGGCTGTCCACAGAAGTTAACACCATGACAGAAGCGTCGTCTGATGGGAAGGGTTGAAAAAAAAAATCACTTTAATATCGAAAGAGGTACCCGACAGGGTTGCCCATTATCTCCCTTATTATTTGCCCTTATACTCGAACCCATGGCCCAATACATCAGAACAAACCAAACTATAACTGGCATTGAAGTAGGAGGTATTACACACAAATTATGTATATTTGCAGACGATATATTACTTTTTCTATCATCACCACAGGTCTCTGGTCCTAACTTAATACCAGCTCTTGATGGATTTGCAGCCCTATCCGGCCTTATGATTAATCCTAAGAAATGCCTAGTGCTTAATATTTCACTCACAAACATGGAATTGATCCCGGCTAGGGCTGCACTCCCATTCACATGGGCAGAAAAATCAATCCCATATCTTGGAATTCATTTAACAGCATCTCATTCTGACCTATTCTCAACCAATTATCCTCCTGTATTAAGACAGATCACAAATCTAATAAAACAATGATCGCAACTTCCTTTATCCTGGATAGGGAAGATTAATGCAATCAAAATGACTATTCTAACCAAATTGCTTTATCTATTCAGAGTCCTCCCTATTCCAATTCCTTCCTATTTTTTGAGAATAGTACAAAAAAGAGCAACTTCGTTTATATGGGGCTCTTCTAAACCACGTATACCTATACACACACTACATCTTCCCAAAAATAAAGGAGGCCTGGGATACCCTAATTTTACTAACTACTACAGAGCAGCACATTTGGCCAGTCTGTCCAAATACCATGCAAAACAGGAAATCCCATTATGGGTATTTATAGAGGCTTCAGAAAATGACCCTCTATTAATATCAAATTTATTATGGCTTGATCCTAAAGACCGCTTTAAAATTCATAATCCCATAACTAAACACTTCTTATCTCTCTGGGATAAACTAAAAACCAAATATCAGTTACAATCTCCACACAATCCTCTCCTTTCTTTTATCAGAAATCCGGCCTTTTATCCGGCATGGATCTACCCAAATTCTTTTAAAGCTTGGACAACATCAGGCATTCAGACACTAAATGACTTCATAGCATCTAAATCATTCCTTTCATTCCCATCGCTTAGAGAAAAATATGATCTACCAAACTCTGAGATATTTAGATATCTCCAAATCAAAAACTTCTATACACCATTCCTAAAGGGGGATACACCATTATCCCAATTATCCATTTTTGAATCAATCTGTACAAAAGATCCATTTGCTAAAAGGTACAATTTCATCACTTTATAATCAATTATATGGAGTAGCAAATCTTAATAGACCCTCTTACGTTCAGAGGTGGGAGGAGGACCTGGGACGAACTTTAGCAGACACGGACTGGTCTAACATATGGCTCACATCTAAGTCATCTTCACCCAACATCTTAGCACTGGAGACAAATTATAAAGTCCTAACTCGCTGGTACCTTGTACCCGCTAGAGTGGCAAAATATTCACCTAATACCTCAGCTCTTTGTTTTCGAGGATGCCCAGAAATAGGCACATATTTACACATATGGTGGACGTGCCCAGTAATCCAAACCTTCTGGAAGGAAGTCTTCGTGATTGCATCTAAAATATTTAAAAAAATAATACAACCAGATCCATATTTAACTTTACTTAATCTAAAACCGGAATGGTTAACACTCTCTCAATTCAAACTTATGATCCAACTAATAACGGCTGCAAAACAAACAGTGGCCAAGGCATGGAAATCTCCTACATTGGTACTAGCAGAAACAATTCACAGAATGAATAATACAATGTCCCATGCTAAGATGGTAGCCATCGAACAAAATCAAATTCCAAAATTTGAAAAACTTTGGCACCCTTGGATAAAACAACAGTTCCTGTCAAACTTCAATGACTCTGTCCTGTTGCCATGGTAACAGATTAAATGACTTACAGAGACACCCATTCTAAGGCTTCAAAGAGAACTAAAAAGAATAATAAACTGACGAGCGGGACAACCTTGTGAACCATACCTCTACCTTTCAACCCTTTTTCTTCTTTCTCTTTCCTTTTCTCCACCTTACGATTAAAGCTCATTATCAGAATTTATTTGACCTATATACACTCTACTTGTAAACAATATGTATAGTAGGTATAAATCATTTAAATACCTACAACAGTAACTAAGGAAATGATATATATCTTTAATTTAGGTTTACCTGAACCCAATGTTTAATATTTGAAATTTCATGATATTTACCTATATAAACCCTACTGTAAAACAATGAGCTTACTTTATAGATCCTTGTAAACTTACTTTATGTATCTTTTTAATATTGTATACTCAATAAACTTCTTCTGACAAGGAAAAAAAAAATCACCACGCAAGTTCACTGCAGTTAGCTAAAGTAGAGGAAAGCCAAAATGCTGTGATGGTTTCCAGTGACACACTACGGCATACACTGCAGAGGAAATGCATGCATGGGTGTCATCCACGAAATAAGCCTCTCCTAAGCCCATGCACCAAAAAGCTCACCTAGAATTTGCCAGGGCCCATGCTGAAAAAGAAGAAGACTAATAAGTCTTAAGGAACTCAGTCGTCAAGTAATTGCAAGACCATTGTTCCTAATTTTTACGAACAGTCTACTGACTGGAATGGTACCAGCTGATTAGAGAAAAGCCAATGTAGCACCAATATTTAAAAAAGGGCCATTCCTGAGAATTACAGTCCTGTTTGCCGAACATCAATAGTATGCAAACTCTTGGAGGGGATAAGGGACTATATACAAGATTTTAGTAATGACAACGGTATCATTAGCAGTAATCAACATGTATTCATGAAGATTTGTTCTTGCCAAACCAATCTATTAACCTTCTACGAGGAGGTGAGCTGCCATCTAGATCAGTGTTTCTCAACTCCAGTCCTCAAGGCGCCCCAACAGGTCATGTTTTCAGGATTGCCATTATTTTGCACAGGTGATTTGATCAGTTTCACTGCCTTAGTAATTACCACAATCGTTTCATCTGAGGGCAATCCTGAAAACCTGACCTGTTGGGGCGCCTTGAGGACTGGAGTTGAGAAACACTGATCTAGATAAAGGAAGGCCCATAAACATGGTGTATCTGAATTTTGCAAAGGCATTTGATATGGTTCCCATGAAACGTATATTGTAGAATCTAAGGTCTGTCAGCATGGACCATAGGGCAAGTACACGGATTGAAAACTGGATATAGTGCGAGTTCAGAGGGTAGTGATAAATGAGGAGTTTTTCAGGATGGTCCGGTGTGGAAAGCGGGGTCCCCCAGGGTTCTGTCCTGGGACCAATCCTATTTCATTTATTCATAAACGATCTGGGGGATGGAATAAACAGCTCAATCTCAGTTTTTGCGGACAATACAAAGCTAAGCAGGGCAATAATTTTTCCACAGGAAACCTTACAAGAAGATCTGAACAAAATTAATGTGGTGGCAAAACTACATGGCAAATGAGTATTAATGTAGAAAAATGTAAAGTAATGCATTTGGGTGGCAAAAATATGAATGCAATCCACTCACTAGGGGGAACCTCTGGGGGAATCTAGCATGGAGAAAGACCTGGGTGTCCTAGTAGTTGGTAGGCTTAGCGGTGGCATTCAACGCCAAGCTGCTGCAAGCAAAGCAAACAGAACATTGGCATGCATTAAAAAGAGGATTAACTCCAGAGATAAAACAATAATTCTCCCACTCTGGAGACTCTGGTCCGGCTGCACCTGGAGTATGCCATCCAGTTCTGGGCACCAGTCCTCAGGAAGGATGTGTGGGAACTGGAGAGGGTCCAGAGAAGGGCAACAAAGCTAATAAAAGGGACTGGAGGACCTTAGTTATAAGGAAAGGTTACGAGCACTGAATTTATTCTCTCTGGAGAAGAGATTCTTGAGAGGGGATATGATTTCAATGTACGAATACCATACTGGATGACCCCACATTAGGAATAAAACTTTTCCGTGAAAAGGAATTTTAAAAAGACACGCGGCCATTCACTAAAAATTAGAAGAAAACCGGTTTAACCTTAAACTGCGTAGAGGGTTCTTTACTGCTCTGTAAGAGCATTAAGGATGTGGAATTCTATTCCACAGGCAATGATTTCAGCAGGGAGCATCAATAATTTAAAAAAAATGATTAGATAGGGAACCTGACCGACCACAACATACAGGGATATACACTGTAATACTGACATAAAAGCGCGCGCGCACACACACACACACACACACACACACACACACACACACACACACACACACACACACACACACACACACACACACACACACACGACTTGATGGACTAGTGTCTTTCATCAACCTCACCTACTATGCAACTGCTGGGAATCTGTACTCTGGAGTGATGAGACCAAGATAAAAGGTTTTTGGAACTGATGGCTTCAAAACTGTATGGCGTTGCAAAGGTGAGGAAGAAAAATGCATGGTGCCTACAGTGAAACATGGTGGTGACAGTGTCCTTCTGTGGGGCTGCGCGATTGCTGTTGGTGTCGGGGAGATGCATTTCATTGATCGTACCATATCCTCACAGATGTACTGCTCTATATTGAAAGGGAAGATGCTACCATCACTCCATGCCCTTGGTCGTGATGCATTTTTCCCACATGATAATGATCCAAAACACACATCTAAAAGGTCAAGGTTGCATTTCCGAATAAGAACAGGGTGAAAGTAATTCAGTGGCCAAGTATGTCTCCTGATCTGAATCCAATCGAATACCTATACAGAATTCTGAAGATGGAATGTTGCACTGTCGTCAACTTGTTCATTCCATGCCTAGAAGACTTGGTGCTATGCTTACAAATCATGGAGGTCATACAAAATAGTAGATGTAGTAGTTTTTGTAGTTGGATGTATTAATTTTTGCAGCAACTAAATTGAGTAAAACTGAAGATTTTGTAATCTAAGTTATATTATTATAATAATGCAAAAAAGATGCGGCGCTAAAACATAATTAAGAGCTGTTATAATGAATTAACATAAAATAACCGTATAAATAAATAATAATAACAATGCAGGATAAGTATAAACAATGACATACACTAATGTCCCAAAAATAATAAATGAATAATATATATATACGTGGATAAGTAAATAAAGTCCAAAACCAAACAAAAAAATCCGTGATAAAATGAGGAAAAAGTGCCAGAAAGTGCCACAACAAAGATGAAGATGCAGTAGGAGAAATCTTCTACGGTTCCTCACACCCAAGGTGGAATTTCAGATGTGCTTACCAGATCCCGATGACTGCTATTACAGCAGTCAAAAACGGCACAGGGAAAATTTAGGGCTCCCCACAACCTCAGCATAAGGTACCAGTAAGCGACCGATGGTATCTTGCAGAGGAGTCAACACCAATCAACAAGTAATCACACAATGGGGAAATATCCAGTATCAGAGCGGGTGACTCATAATAAGAGCGGGTCAGGACACAAGGACAGATAGGAGCCAACTGGAATTGGTGGAAGTAGGTGAGTCTGGTAAGTCTAGGCAGGTGAATCAACAGGTGTGTCCTCTGTGATGCAAAGACTCAGTCTTTGCATCACAGAGGACACACCTGTTGATTCACCTGCCTAGACTTACCAGACTCACCTACTTCCACCAATTCCAGTTGGCTCCTATCTGTCCTTGTGTCCTGACCCGCTCTTATTATGAGTCACCCGCTCTGATACTGGATATTTCCCCATTGTGTGATTACTTGTTGATTGGTGTTGACTCCTCTGCAAGATATCATCGGTCGCTTACTGGTACCTTATGCTGAGGTTGTGGGGAGCCCTAAATTTTCCCTGTGCCGTTTTTGACTGCTGTAATAGCAGTCATCGGGATCTGGTAAGCACATCTGAAATTCCACCTTGGGTGTGAGGAACCGTAGAAGATTTCTCCTACTGCATCTTCATCTTTGTTGTGGCACTTTCTGGCACTTTTTCCTCATTTTATCACGGATTTTTTTGTTTGGTTTTGGACTTTATTTACTTATCCACGTATATATATATTATTCATTTATTATTTTTGGGACATTAGTGTATGTCATTGTTTATACTTATCCTGCATTGTTATTATTTATTTATACAGTTATTTTATGTTAATTCATTATAACAGCTCTTAATTATGTTTTAGCGCCGCATCTTTTTTGCATTATTATCTATGATGGGATTTGGAGACTAGATCTCGGTGCAGGCTGCTTTGATTTCACTACATTTTCTATTTCACTTCTCACCTTGAGCGCAGCTTTTACTCTTTGTTTTTGTAAGTTATATTATTAACCTTACTTTCATAAAATGGAGCTAAAAAAAATGTTCTATAAAAAACTCAGTTTTGTCAAAATTTGGGAAATTGTTCATGTGTTCATTGAGATATCGATTAAAATCTTACTTTTCAAAAGGGGTGTACTCATTTATGCTGAGCACTGTATTTCTTGCAAGGGAGCTCTGCTGAGAAGCATTTTAGCCATAGCACTCACCTCATGTGAACCAAAGTTCCATGCAGGAGAGTATTTGGGGAGAACTTCCCAACCTGTCCACACAAAAGCGTAATGCTTCAGAAAAGAGCTTCAAGTGCTTTGTATCTAAAGAACTTGACTTGAGATTCTCCAGGTTCTTTAGCCATGCACCTTGCTCAAACCAACAAAGCCTGAAAAACGCCTACAAATGCAACAGCGGGTTTCAGGGTCACACTTACCAAGGAAAAGAACCCCTGAGGACAGACCCCATTGGCAGGGTCCTTAAACACCAGTACATCGTTCACTGGCAGTGTGAGTCTTTTAGACATAAGACACAGGGTCCACAGCTGGGAATGCACACTTTTTTGGGAAGCTGTCCTTCACTGGGTATTGTTGCAAAAATTGGGGGCGCACCTTGTCCAGATGGGCCTAGTCCTTGTACAGATGCTCTTCAGTAACAGGATGCAACAGAAAGGACTTGGTTGGTTTGGGGCGTTTTCAAGACCCTGACGCTCAACCCGAACCCTCAGATCTAAGGGTTCTCATACTGACAGCTTCAGATTCTTACAGACCACCTCTGTGAGGAAATGCACGATGGGTCCTTTGAGTGTGGGAAATATTTGAGGCCAGAATATCTTCCTCAGAGGATTCAACCACCTCTGAAGAGTCCACTTTCTTGGATGTTTCCTCTTCCACCTCTCCCTCCTTTCTAATCTTAAATGAAAGGGTGGGAGGGGAAACTCACAAGGCAGTTCCTGTAGGGGTGGGGACCTGGACCCTTTATCTTTCCTCCAACCTTACACCTGACAATTGTTCCAGTACAGTGGAAAAGGCAGCCATAAATTCCTCCTTGGACACAAAAAGTACCTGACGAAGGAGATTCTGAACAAGTGGGTGGAAAACCAGATGCTGATTTAAAGCAAGAGCAGGTCTGTTGCCCAAAATATGAGTTTGCAGAGGGAAAACTGTCTCCAACAAGAATGTGGGAGTTTCGTCTTCCTGGGGACAAAACAGCTAAATTTTCACCTCTCCTGGTCAGGCATACCCTGCAGGGTCTTCAGGGACTGGTTCTATTTCAGCTCCGTGGCAGCTAACTCGTGAGATGCAAGCAGCTACCAAGGTGAAATATGCAGGGTCCAGTTCCATTATTAACTTATAGGCCTTCCTGTTTTTCCCCACCAGGGTCCAGGTACAATTCTTCTGGGAATAGTAATCTGCAAGTAACAATCTGGAAAATTGCTGCTGCTATAGAACATGGAGGCTCGGCAGACAAACACAGCTGAAGAGTTCTGTGTAGATGGAGCAGAAAGAGACAGATCCATTACTGTATATACAGACACTAGCAAAAAAAACAATGGCAGGGATTATGCAGGCCTTTGCTATTTGCTAGAGTCCAATTACCTAGAGATGGGGCATAACTCAATGGTTTCAAAAATAGCTCCCCTGTGTCCTGTGAGGTACAATTAGGAAATATGATTTACAGCATGGTCTGTACAACTGTCCTAACCAATTTATGACAGATAAGGAAATAGGGATACTGTATTCTCTTTGGAAATGCCCCTTAACAACAAACCATGGGCAACTTAGAATGCAGAGGCGAAAACAAAAAACACAAATTAGACCAAATCAAGAAGGTGAGATATCTAGTCATTTAGACATTTTGAGGACACAAGAGCTAAAAGCAGCAGGAAATACTAAAATAGATTTGACAACTTACAATACTCCTCATCTGCCTGTCTCCACTGCTGAAGGTCACTGCCAACATTGAAGCACACTCTTCTGCATAGAAAGGCATTTGACCAGCTTCATTAACAGCACCTGTAAACATACATTACACCTTACATACTTACAACATATACATTTGTAATACAAAAATACCAAAACTCATATTTCACAAAGTGAATTGTACCAAAGTCTTCATTAGTGGACAGTATGAATGTGATTTTGCATTTGAAAACGACACCAAAAAGTACTTCAGGTGTACATCAACCATTAGACACAACCAAAATTCTCAGAAAAGGAAAAGAGGACTTTGGCATTGATCACACATATTTTAATATACCGTAATTAAAACATAAAATGTATTCACGATATCAAAGATTCGTAAAAAATGAAAACATTTGTAGAAACCTATAATGTAACAATACCCAGAAAAGGGGCTCTATGTTATGCATCATATTTAATTTGCATAACATCTGCCCACTGTTCCCAGGTCTTGCTGCACCCTACCTTATAAACATTAGTAATACAGTACATCCTGAAAGTATTCACAGCACTTCCCCTTTTCCACAATTTGTTATTCCAAATTGGATTAAATTAATTATTTTCCTCAAAATTCTACAAACAATACCCCATAATGACAATGTGAAAGAAGTTTGTTTGAAATCAAATTTTTTTTTTAATAAACGAAAAAAAAAAAAAAAAAAAAATAGAATAAAAAAAAAATCACATGTACATAAATATACACAGCCTTTGCCATGACACTCAAAATTGAGCTCAGGTGCATCCTGTTTCCACTGATCATCCTTGAGGTGTTTCTACTACTTGATTGGAGTCCACCTGTTGTAAATTCAGTTGATTGGACAGGATTTGGAAAGACACACACCTATCTATATAAGGTCCCACAGTTAACAGAGCATGTCAGAGCACAAACCAAGCCACAAAGTCCAAGCAATTGTCTGTAGACCCCCGAGACAGGATTGTATTGAGGCACAGATCTGGGGAAGGGTACAAAAAAAATTTCTGCCTCCATCATCCGTAGATGGAAGAAGTTTGGAACCACCAGCAACCAAGACTCTTCCTAGAGGGGGCCACCCGACCAAACTGAGCGATCGGGGGGGGCCTTAGTCAGGGAGGTGAGCAAGAACCTGATAGTCACTCTGATAGAGCTCCAGCACTCCTCTGTGGAGAACCTTCCCGGAAGAACAACCATCTCTGCAACATTCAACCAATCAGGCCTGTATGGTAGAGTGACAAGACACAAGCCACTTCTCAGTAAAAGGCACATGACAGCCTGCCTGGAGTTTGCCAAAAGACACCTGAAGAACAAAATTCTCTAGTCTGACGAAACAAAAGTTGAACTCTTTGGCCTGAATGGCAAGCGTCATGTCTGGAGGAAACCAGGCACCGCTCATCAACTGGCCAATAACATCCCTACAGGGAAGCATGGTGGTGGCAGCATCATGCTGTGCGGATGTTTTTCAGTGGCAGGAACTGGGAGACTAGTCAGGATCGAGGGGAAGATGAATGCAGCAATGTACAGAAACATCCTTGATAAAACCTGCTCTAAAGCCCTCTGGACCTCAGACTGGGGAAAAGGTTGGTCTTCCAATAGGACAACGACCCTATGCACACAGCTACGATAACAGAGGAGTGGCTATAAGACAACTCTGTGAATGTCCTTGAATGTCCTTGAGTGGCCCAGCCAGAGCCCAGACTTGAACCAAACTGCACATCTCTGAAGAGATCTGAAAATGGTTGTGCACCGACCCATCCAATCTGATGGAGCTTGAGATGTCCTGCAAAGAATGGGAGAACTACCTAAAAATAGGTGTGCCAAGCTTGTAGCATCACACTCAAAAAGACTTGAGGCTGTAATTGGTATAAAAGGCGCTTTAATAAAGTATTGTGCAAAGGCTGTAAATACTTATGTACATGTGATTTTTTTCCCCGGTTATTTTTAAATAAATAAGCGAAGATTTCAAAACAAACTTCTTTCACATTGTCGTTATGGGGTATTATTTGTAGAATTTTGAGTAAAATAATGAATTTAATCCATTTTGGAATAAGGCTGTAACATATCAAAATGTGGAAAAAGTGAAACTCTGAATACTTTCTGGATGCTACGCTGTAAGTCACCTTGGTGACAAAGCGCAATGGCTTAACAAATGTGTTTACATATCATGGTGGCAATACAGCAATAAAGGGAACTCCAGGGAATGCGGGGGCTCTCCCTTTTTCAGCACTCCTGGGAGATTACTCTTTTAATGAATTTTTGATACACTGAATAAAAATACTTTTATCATAAACAAAATAATATGTAAGTGATGCCTTAAAACATCTTTCCTTATCTGAGGATGTGGCACCGTATGTACAGAAAGTACCAGCAAGAATACTGATCACTGGTTCTTTTATTAAGTTTAAACATAAAATGGAGTGGCGCTAAATCTAAAACAATAATATTACTAGGTGAAACACCAACAAATATTGAGATGTATGAATAAAATCTCAAATCAAAAAAAGAAACATATAGTATATAATAAAATGCAGGAGAATATTAACCCAAAATATATTTTTGTATTTATTGCACATAACATTCATATAAATTGGGTTATTTTCTTGCACTCTATAATATATGGTTTCTTTTTTGTCTGATTGAGATTTTATTCAGACATCTCAATATTTTTGGTGTTTCACCTAGGAACATTATTATTGTTTTATATTTAGTGCCACTCCTTTTCATGTTAAAACTTATTTATTGTTTATGTGGTAACATTACAGGTTTTGGCAGCTTTATCCCCACATCATATACATTTTTAGACATTGTCCTAGATTCTTTGTTCACATTTTGTCTGTTGTATTTTAATTAAGGTTAATTTCTCTTTTGGCAACCACTCATCTTACACAGTGTGGCACATACGTTAATTTACCCGTCAAAATAGTTCTTTGTGTGCTTATCCTTTTAGATAAAGCAAAGTTATTAAAACAAAAGGCTTTACTTACATTCAGTGGTGCAAGGCTTCACTGTTCTGGCTTCTCCTGAGAATTAGTGCACCACAGACTTTGATGGGGCTGTCTTCCAAAGCCAGAGATAATCATTGACAGTCTTATAAAAGTCTATAGGACTGTAATATTCAGACGAGGCCAGGACAGTGAAGACTTATACTGTCTGCTGCATGGGGCCGCTGTAGATGGGGCTAAGTACGCATCTATGGGGGGGGGGGGGGGGGTACATTAGGTCAGGGACAAAAATGGATAAGAGAAACACAAGTATCGTTAACTTATTTTTTTATTTTGTGTTGAAGTTCTCACCACATACACATGCTGCATTAATTTAACAACGTGTTAACTTAAACATTTTAAGTAAATGTATAGTAGTTTTGTACATATGGCTTCCCTTAATGTAATATAGGCAAGATAATACTTTGTCAGGTAAATTTGAAATATTAAAGAGAAAAAAAGGCTCAATAATGCAGAGGATGGGAAGGACCCCCACAAAAGCCGTAAAAAGTCTATAAAGAGGTACAAGTTAAAAGTCCACTATAGTGATGGCTGCTGCACTTCTCAGGATATTGGATCTTCTCTACAAAATGTAAAAACAGAAGGAAACAAAGTTGTTGCCAACTAATTATCTATTAATTAAATGAACACTAAAACTAATTAAGATTGCATTGCTGGTTACGATTTCTCCCTTAGACTTCCCTGCTTATCTGTCAGCCCAGTGCAGAATCTTCATTAAAGGAGACACAGTGGCTGTACCCAGCTCACAACGGATCTCCCTTCCATCCTCACCATCGTGCAGCCATGGTTCCATCCTGTTGCAGTGCGATTTACAGAGTCTACCAAGCCACCCCTGGACTATTGGCCATCTGGGACAGAAGTAAAGACTGTGACTGATGATATGTTCAATTTCTCTTCCATCCTGTGAGTGCAATCTTAATTGGTTTTATTGTTCATTTAATAAATAGATACATTAGATGGTGGCGCCTGTTTCCTTTTGTTTTTACAAAATATGAAATATTACATTTAAATACATTGAGGAAGCTATGACCTCCTTTCATTGTTTTCCAGGTTCTCCCTATCTCCTAATAAACGGTTCTCCTAGGTATAATATCCACCCTATACTTAGTTGACCACCACTGCGCCTCGGAAAGTCAACCTAAATGATGATTATCATCGGTTGGTATAGCCTAACTGTAGCTGCCACTTGGTGAGTATAGAATGTACAAAAAATATTTAAATCTGTGACGTGAAAATAGTGCACTGCACCCCACGTGAAGAATTAAAACGTGGCGCTATCGCCAAAAAATATTCCCACCTTTTACAGTGAATTATCTAATCTAGTGAACACACTTTTACGGGTGTATATTGAACAATATATACAAAAAATATTAAATAAATGAATAAATAAAGTAATAATAATGAACCAAATGAAATAAAAAACACCAAACAAAACACAGTACATAAAGTGACTCAGTGCCAATACTGCTCAAAATTATATGTGTCAATCCCTATACAGTGACTATATACACACAATGTATAGCATCAAAGCGAATGACAGTCTTTGAATGTCACTATATCAAAAAATAAATAAAATCTGTGGAAAATACACACATGTGTACAAAGTGTCCGCGATCGTGATCAGAAAAACACATCAACTGTGCCACAGCAAGTCCTTTTATATTCCTGGAGTGTAATGAATCCTTCCACCACACCTGTGTGTTCAGTGATCCCTCTCCCAATGGACAGCCACTCACCAGTTCCTTATGCCTCCACTTTCGTATGAGGCTATAAAGCATAGATGTTTAAGGCTACCGGTAAGGGTTAAATATATTCCATCTGGAGATTCGTTCCATATGTGAATGAAAGAAAACTCCCAATAGTGTGATACCGTAAAACTTTTAATAACACACACTTCAAATCACACTCCAAAAGTTCCACTCACTCCACGTGGTGTTTATCCTTCGCTCGGCCACGCCCCTGACATGTTTCGTTACGCCTGTAACTTAATCATGGGATAAACACCACGTACTAGTGACAGGAGGAAGCAAGCTCTGCGGTTCACCTATCGGGGGAGACGGTGGGTCCATCTGACAGGCAGGCGAGGAGAGGGTGAGAGAGACTTCTTACACGCCAGCTGTGGCAGGGTCTGCCGTGACCGCATACCCCCTAGGAGGTTTATCCAAGTTGCTGTGTTGGTATTGCATTATACAGATTGCCGTGGAATTTGCTGTGCTTTTATATTGTTTACACAATGTGAGTGGAACTTTTGGAGTGTGATTTGAAGTGTGTGTTATTAAAAGTTTTACGGTATCACACTATTGGGAGTTTTCTTTCATTCACATATGGAACGAATCTCCGGATGGAATATATTTAACCCTTACCGGTAGCCTTAAACATCTATGCTTTATAGCCTCATACAAAGGTGGAGGCATAAGGAACTGGTGAGTGGCTGTCCATTGGGAGAGGGATCACTGGACACACAGGTGTGGTGGAAGGATTAATTACACTCCAGGAATATAAAGGGACTTGCTGTGGCACAGTTGATGTGTTTTTCTGATCACGATCACGGACACTTTGTACACATGTGTGTATTTTCCACAGATTTTATTTATTTTTTGAGATAGTCACATAGCTATGGTGTGACATTCAAAGACTGTCATTTGCTTTGATGCTATACATTGTGTGTATATAGTCACTGTATAGGGATTGACACATATAATTTTGAGCAGTATTGGCACTGAGTCACTTTATGTACTGTGTTTTGTTTGGTGTTTTTTATTTCATTTGGTTCATTATTATTACTTTATTTATTTATTTGTTATTTAATATTTTTTGTATATATTGTTCAATATACACCCGTAAAAGTGTGTTCACTAGATTAGATAATTCACTGTAAAAGGTGGGAATATTTTTTGGAGATAGCGCCACGTTTTAATTCTCCCTATCTCCTGTTGGAAAAAGTCTGAGAGCTCAAAAGCTCAAGCTTAGTTTTTTTTTTACACTGTTAAAATCAAAGCAATGGATGCTCCTCACTGTCAGGGCTGGGCTCAGCCCTTCCTTCTCTGAGCTGGCCGCTCAGCTGTCAGCTAATTGCCAGCTCCCATTTCTCTCCACAGTTACCCAGCTGTTGTTGATTCTGCTCATCAGTCCTGCCTACTTAAAGTCATCCAGCTCACTTGATTTCTGCCTTCGCCAACATCACAGAGACTTTCTCCTGCGTTCCTGTTGAAGACTTGCTTGGCTGACATTCCTTCTGTCTCCTGATCCTGCTTGCTGTACTTCTACGTTTATCTCTGGCACTCTGACATTGTTTTGGCTTGTTTTGACTACGCTTACTATGTTTACCTTATTATTATTAAACAAGTGTGATTTAACTATACTTCTGTCTCGTTCTGATTCATGGTTCCTGTTACTCTACAACCTCTATCTGGGGTTCAATGAGAAAGAGTGAGCCCGGAGGCAGACAGCTTATGTCGAGTGCTTTGGGAATACATTGTCATGTATAAAATATTTAACAACATAAATGGATATACATATCCAGATAAAACATCAATTTAAAAACATATAGACTTAAAAAACAAATACAATTGATGCACAACTAAAGTAGTTTCTCTTGACTGTAAAAAAAAATACATTTCATTTACCTATAGTGACAGTATAAATAGAGTTGGCATATCCATCATAATTACAGTTATCTTCGTATTGGCCTCCATTACCACTGGCCACTACAAAAATGCTTCCAAATCCTTTCCGTCCAGCAATGACTCCATGCTGTAGGGCAGCCTAAAGGTGGGAGTAAAAAGAAAAAAAAATTATACAATATGATTTAGTGTTATAGATACAAAGATTCTGCTGAGGAAAAAACGGAAACGTGTTGCGAGACTGAGCACCTGTTTTAAAAGGAAAGTGCACTTTTAGCACTCCCCAAACTAACCCAGTACTCCATTCATCATATCTGTATTGTTAAAAAAAAATAACCGTGTACTGATATTATGACTATCTGGCTAGGCTGCATTTTTATCTCCCAGGAGCTACTATCATGTTTGATTCTGTATCAGACTTCAGTGGAGAGTTTGGGTTCCCTATATGCCTAGAGGGAACTGGGATCTCATAGAACCTGGTTATCATCTGACCAAAGGTCTCTTATTTAACCGCTTTAAGTCTGCCCTATAGCAATTTTACTGCTACAGGGCTGCACCTGTGCATCCGATTACATATATATATTCACGAGATCCAACACTGCCAAGTAGAGGGCACGCTGCCGGCAGCTCACTTTTGCTGTGATTACACACAGTGAAAGCCAATCGGCGGGTGCAGGGTACTCAATGTCCTCCGGCACCCGTCAGTCAGGCAGAGACACAGAACTGTGATCTGCCTGTGTAAACAAAGGCAGCTTGCTGTTCTGACAGGAGGGAAGAGGTGGTGTTTTAGTCCCTGAAAAGCAGGGAATAAATTCCATCTCTTCCCCTAGTAAAAGCACCTAACACAGTATAGTAAAAGACTGGCTAGGCACAGTGTTTTGATCACCCCTGATGTTAACCCCTTCCCAGCTAGTGTCATTAGTACAGTAATGGTGCTTCTTTTGCACCGATTACTGCATTAATGTCACTGGTCCGCAACCATTACTAGAAAAGAAAAAATTAAAATAAATAAAAATATCCCATTGTTTGGAGAAGGTATAACTTTTAAGCAAAACCAATCAATATACGCTTATTGGGATTTTTTTTACCAAAAACATGTAGCAGAAATCATTGGCCTAATTTTATGAAGAAATTTGATATTTTTTTTTATATTTTATTCATTGGATATGTTTTATAGCAGAAAGTAAAAAGTATTGTTTTTTCCTTCAAAATTGTTGGGTTTTTTGTCTATATGGCACAAATAAAAAAAAAATAAATGCAGAGGTGATCAAATACCACCAAAAGAAAGCTCTATTTGTGGGGAAAAAAATTGACAGTTACTTACCGATAACTGTTTTTCTAGGATATCTTCCAGGACGGCATAACCTGAGAGATGACTGGTCCACCTGACAGGAAACACAATCAACATACAAGGTTAAAAGGCCCCTCCCTTCCCCCTGCACCTCAGTTCTCCCAAAGTAATAGGTTATCCGGGTGACAGAGAGAAACTCTTCCCGTAGTACTTATATTAAAACATGGGTGGGAAGTAGGCCTGCCGTCCTGGAAGATATCCTAGAAAAACAGTTATCGGTAAGTAACTGTCAATTTTCTCTAGTCATCTTCCAGGACGGCATAACCTGAGAGGATGGACAAGGAATTCAAGGCCTACCTCAGGGCGGGACCACCGCTTGTAGCACCTTCCTTCCAAATGTCAGATCCTGGGGCGACAGCAGTTCCACTCTATAGTGTTTAAAAAAGGTATCCTGCTTCGCCCAAGTGGCTGTGCGACAGACCTGTTCTATCGAGGCCCCAGCTCTCTCTGCCCAAGAGGCCGCCAAGGATCTTGTTGAGTGGGCCTTAAGGTTCCCTGGTACTGGGGAACCGGTCTGCTCATAGGCCAATGTTATTGTCTGCCTAATCCACCTAGCCACAGTAGATTTAGACGCCTGCCCTCCCTTTCTAGGGCCGCTAAATAAAACTAAAAGATGATTCGACTTTCTGTAGTCCTTTACTCTATCTAGATATGTCAATAAACATTTCCTGACATCTAATAAATTAAATTTCCTCTCCTTCTCATTTTTAGGATTATCACAGAAGGAGGGTAAAGTGATCTCCTGAGATCTATTAAACTTAGATGCGACTTTGGGAAGATATAGTGGGTCCTGTCTAAGAACCACTCTATCCTCCAGAATCAACAGAAAAGGCTCCTTAACTGACAGGGCCTGTAGGTCGCTCACCCTTCTGGCCGTGGCTATAGCCAACAGAAACGCTAACTTAAGAGTCAAAAACTTAACTGAAATCTCTTGCGCTGGTTCGAAGGGCGCTTTCGTCAGCGCCTCCAAAACCAGAGATAAATTCCATGGAGGAAATACATTCATTCTGACAGGGGTTACCCTCTCCCTTGCCAGAAGAAATCTCTTAATCAGAGGTTCTAGTGCGAGCCTCTGATCCAAAAATACAGATAACGCTGCTATCTGTATTCTCAAGGTGTTCGGGGAAATCCCCTGATCCACCCCTGCTTGCAAAAATTCCAGTACCACTGGTACTGAAGCGTAAGACATCTCCTTATCACGGCACCACTGTGAGAAGCAATTCCACACCTTGGAGTAGATCCTCCTGGTGACCAGCTTCCTGCTGCCCAAGAGGGTCTCAATTACCCTATCAGAGCACCCCTTACCACTAAGGATCTCCTCCTCAAGAACCATGCCGTCAGTTTGAGGAATCCCGGGTCGGGGTGGAGGACTGGCCCCTGTAGGAGAAGATCTCGTCTGATTGGAAGACGGAGCGGAGGAGAAATTGACCACTTTTTCAGAGTGGCAAACCAGGTCCTTTTTGGCCACCATGGGGCTATAAGGATCAGTCCGCAATCTGAGCGGGCCAATTTTTGTAAGACCCGTGGTATTAAGACTAGTGGGGGAAAAGCGTATGCTAGATGGAAGTCCCAGTCCTGAGACAGAGCGTCCACTCCCTGGGATCCCCCTTCTCTGTTGAGAGAGAAAAAACGATCCACTTTTTTGTTCCCTCTGTGGGCAAAAAGATCTATATCCGGAGTCCCGAAAATCTGACTTATCTGGAGAAAGACCTCCTGATTTAACTCCCATTCCCCTTGAAGGATGGGTTGCCGGCTTAAGAAGTCTGCTACCACATTGGCGGTTCCTCTTATGTGAACCGCCGATATGGACTGAAGATTCTCTTCGGCCCAGTTTAGGATGTTCAGGACTAGACTCAGTAGTTTCCTGGATCTGGTGCCCCCCTGACGATTCAGGTAAGAGACCGTTGTCACATTGTCTGACAGGACTTGGATCTCCAAGCCCTGAATCCTGTCTCCAAAGGATACTAACGCCTGGCCCACCGCCAAGAGTTCTCTGTGGTTGGAGGATGCCCCTGCCTGAGAAGGCGTCCAGGCCCCCTGTGCCTGGATGTCCCCCAGGTGAGCGCCCCAACCCCAAGCGCTTGCATCGGTAGTGATTCTTGTGGGATTCCACTGGTCCCAGGGTAAGCCCACCCTGAGCTTGTCCTGATCCAGCCACCAATCTAGGGAGGTCCTTACTCTTGTTGGAATAGACACCCTTGCATCCAATGACTCTCTCTTTTTGTCCCAGGAGGACAAAAGGAAGAACTGCAGCTCCCTGGAGTGGAGCTGAGCCCACGGAACCGCTGGAATACACGAGGTCATTAGACCTAGGACCCTCATGATATGCCTGCGAGAGCACTCCCTGGTTTCTTTTAAAGAGGATACTGCTGTAACCACCTTTAATCATTTTTCCTCTGGAAGAAACAGTTTCTGAACCTCTGTATCCACCAGATATCCCAGGAACACTTTTATTTGGGACGGTGCCAGAGAAGATTTCTCTCTGTTTACTATCCAGCCCAAGGACTCCAGAGTGAAAATCACTCTGCCTACGTCTATCTCCACCTGCTCTAGGGATTGCCCGTATACCAAAAGGTCGTCTAGGTAGGGTATAAGGGACACCCCCTGTAGGTGTAGGTAAGCTACAACCTCTGCCAGGACCTTTGTGAAGATCCTTGGGCTTGCAGCTAATCCAAAGGGAAGAGCTCGGAATTGCCAATGCTGAATCCCTTCGCTCGTAAGGACTGCAAATCTCAGCAGGGACTGGTGTTCCCTGGAGATTGGGATATGAAGGTAAGCATCCCTTAGATCTATCGTGGCTAAGAACGCACCTCTTAATAGGTGCCTGCGCACCGTGTATATACTCTCCATCCGGAAGCTCTTTTGTCGCAAAAACCTGTTCAACTTCCTGAGATTTAATATCAGGCGAAATTTCCCTGACGGTTTTTGAACGACAAATACATGGGAATAAAACCCTTGGTAAAGCTCTTCCGGTGGAACGGGGATGATCACCTCCTGGAACACCAATCCCTGCAAGCTGTCCAACAGCCCTGCAGCTTTTGAAGTTTCCTTGGGGAGACGGGTCAGAAAAAAGTTTTGAGGGGGAGGGGACAGAAACTCCAAACGATATCCCTCTGTTACAATCTGCAAGATATAGGGGCTTTCGGAGATTCTCTTCCACTGAGGGACAAAGTGGGACAATCTCCCCCCTACCCTGATGCTGGCGTCACTTAGACTGCTTGGGGGCGTCTTTAGGTCCAGAAAAGAGCAGACTACCTTTTTGTGCGCTCTTTCCCTTTCCCCACCTCCTATTCGCATCCTTTTTTCCTTTGAATTGACCCTGGTTAACGGAAGGATGAAAAAACTTCCTGCCCCTTGCTCCTTTAGCTTTGACCGGGAACTTTTTTCCCTTTTCTGCTGACCTTGACAGCACCTGATCCAGGCCAGGTCCAAAGAGTTGTGAACCTTCAAAAGGGCAAACCACATAGCCTTGATCTAGACATATGGTCCCCTTCCCATGATTTGACCCAGACTGCCCTTCTTGCGGAGTTAAGGAGGGCCGCAGATTTGGCTGTGTTCCTGACAGACTCCACAGCCGCATCTGCCAAATATGCCACAGCCTTACCTATTATTTCTAAGGAGTCTGTGATTTCTTTGGAATCACTGCCTTTAGAAACATGGTTAGAAAGTCTGCCTAACCATGCGTCCACGTTTCTTGCCACGCATGCTGATGCCAAAGCAGGAGCCATGGCAGCCGCATTGGAATCCCATGCTCTGCGCAAAAGCGCCTCCGCCCTTCTGTCCATTTGGTCTTTTAGGTTCCCTGAATCCTCAAAAGACAAGTCAGATTTTTTAGAAACCTGCGACAGGGCTGCGTCCAACTTAGGGGTTTTAAAGAATTTCTGCTCTTCTTCCTCCCCAAAAGGAAACCTTCTCTTCCAAGTTTTGAGTCTAAGAACCTTTCTTTCCGGGTCTTTCCACTCTCTCAAAATCACCTCCTTTAGAGCCTGATGAACTGGGAACACCCTGGACTGAGGCTTTCCCAAACCCCTGTACATCTTGTCCCGGGCCGACGCCTGAACCAGAGGTTCTGGGATATCCTCAGAGGCATAGATCGCCCTAAGTAACTGCCCCATGTCTTCCACGGGAAAGAGGTGGCTACTAGCTCTAGGACTGTCACTATCCTGGCTGTCAGCGTCTGTGTCTACACCTTCCTCTAATGAGTCCTCCTCTGACTCCTCTGGGTCCTCAAACTCCTCAACTCCTGAAGTGACAGAGGAAGGGGGTCCTTGCAAGGTTTTCTGACCCCTGTCTGAAAAACCTCCCTGAGAGGAAGTGCCTTCTCTAGAGGACAGGATTTCTCTATCCTCCGCTTTAGGTGCTATAGCAGTCTTAATAAACTGGAGGGTAGAAAGCATCTCCGACTGTACCGCAAGGAAGTCCCTCATAACCTGTGAGGTTTCCTTACTAGACAGTTTTTGTATGCACCTATAGCAAAAAGGTTTCCCATGGTCCTGTGGGAGCTTATCATTACAATTCCCACATCTTTTTGACCTGGGAGGGGGGGGATTTTTGCCCTTCATCTTGTGAGCCCCTTGAGCAGAGCTGCCAGGATCTAGGGAGACAAAAAAGACAAAGTCCAAACTTTAACCAGTTTCCTAAGACTTTCTGTCTGTGTGTCTCTCTCTCTCACTCTCCCCCCCTATGGTGTAGGTAAGACCCCTCTTACTTCACCACAAAAAAACGGAAGAGGACTCACCACCACTGGCCTCTTCCTGGGCTAAGGTTGCAGCTGTTACCTCCTCTCCATCCATATCTGCTGCTTTGTGAGGTTTTCCGACCTCAAGAGAGGAGTATCGTGAGGCCTCCTGCTTTTCCCTGGAGCGCTGAGTGTCTTCTCCTATACACCGATGATCGGCGCCATTTTGTTGGAGAGCCACTGTCTGAGGGAGGATTTTGGCCTCTAGTGTCTGAATCCGCCATTTTGGCATAGACCGGAAGTCGGAAGTTACAGCGCCCGGAACCGGAAATGCCGCCATCTTACTCCACCCTGGGAAGCCTGCTCCAAATACAGGAGCTTCAGCATTCCCTATGAAGTCCAGGACCTCCACCAGCCCTACAAGGCACCAAGGTACCGACCTGGCTGGCGTCCTCTACCCCCTCTGTGGCCTAGACACCAGCCTGAGCTCCAGTTCCTTCATCACCTCCGTACCTGACTGGGTGGAAGGAAAAAGCATGAGGTATGTGCTCACAGGAGTTCCGGGCTACCCCTCTGTACCCGGGAGACTCCTTGCCGGGGAAGACTCTCTCCCCCGGCCCTTGGGGGGACCCCCTGAGAAGGACAGGGCCATGGCTGGACCCGCCACCCTCCCCGGCTTTGGCGTCCAGCCCTCAGGGGGGGGACCATCCGCTCCTAGCTTCAGGTCTGAGAAAAAACAACAAACGTTTCGCTGCCGGGAAACACAATCAAGAACTGAGGTGCAGGGGGAAGGGAGGGGCCTTTTAACCTTGTATGTTGATTGTGTTTCCTGTCAGGTGGACCAGTCATCTCTCAGGTTATGCCGTCCTGGAAGATGACTAGAGAAAAAGACATACATTTTATTTGGGTACAGTGACGCACGACCAAGTAATTGTCTGTACCATAACAGTGCCGTATCGCAAAAAATTGCCTGGTTATGAAGGTGGGGGGGGGGGGTGTTTAAATCTTCCGGAGGTCAAGTGGGTATTGCATAGAGGCAAAGAGGAAAAGATGGCGGGCAAAAAAAAAAAAAAGCAATTTCTGTTTTATTTCATATTATTATTTTTTTTACATAGAGGAATGATTACATTTTTATTGTGATTAAACAAAGTACCTTTCCCAGCTGATGAGGTCCATCAACAGTCTTCCCATCATCATCAGGGCCCCAGCTTAAAAAAGAAAAAAAAAAAAAAGGTGAGGAAAAAATCATTCCGTGCAATGGTTTCCATATCTGGAGTTTTACTTTAAGTAGTTGAACAAAATACTTTGATGGCCCTACAAGTAAAAGGCAAGAGAAATGCAGAGCCTGACACATTCCCTTCCACAAATCCATCTTCTTTCTAGCAGCATTGTCAGGCATGAGGGAAACCTGTCCAACCATGCTGCTTAGAAATGAAGAGACAGATCTGAATGCAACCTATTGCATTAGGGTGTGCATCCAAAAGCTCAAAACACACTCGCCCCAGCTGCACTGGATAGTGAATGAACAGAATAGTGCTCTGTTCTGAGCGGCTTCCTGTTAATTCACAAACTAAAGCATAGGTAACACAGTTGCCTATGCTTCATTTATGAAGGAACAGTGAGCGAGTGTTCACTGTGTTTATTTAGAAAAAGGAAGGGGACTGTAAATTACATACTTATTAGCCCCTTCCCCCACGCTCCATTCTGATACATCCCACGCAGGAGCCGGGGGGGGGGGGGGGGGGGGGGTGGAGCCAGCAGTACTGTGAGGGGGCACAACATGTGGGAAGCTCAGGTAATAGGGGGGAATTAGCACCACACGCATTGATTAGGCTGTGCCCAGGCACACCTGAAACCCGCCTATGACTATATGCACTTAGTCACCTATGAAGTTAAAATAAAAATATATATTATGATAAAAACATATAGTATTTCAACTCCCCAGGGGACCTAATGCATATATTACTAGGTTCAGTTCAAAATCTGTGCCTAGCTTTTAAGCAGCATGGTTGGACAGGACCTCACATGTCAAACAATGGCACTAGAAAGTAGATATATATTGTGATAGCTCTGCTCTCTGGTAGCAGGGGTTGCTCTGGACTGGCGTCGACAAAAAATAAATAGATAAATGAATATCACACAGCCTGCAGCTTTGTGTGTCCATCAGCAGCTGCTTTTACACATTCACAGTCTGGCCGACTGATCACATAGTGCATGTTTTCATTCTTCTGTGCGTGTGGGGTGATGGAGTTGTTTTTTTCCCTTTTTAAAAAAAAAAAAGATTTCATTATAAATTTTTTTTAAAAACTTTTTTTAATTTAACTTTACTGCGATCACAAGGGGGCTAGGTGATAGCATGGGCTCTTTTTGGAGACATCAGGGGTCCCCTAGTGTCACCTCTGCACTTCAGTGCAGCTAAACCCTTTTATTAAAATGCATAAAGCTTGCTGAAAAAAAAAAAACCCTTGTCGTACAGGCCATTTATATAAAGTCTGTGGACAGCAAATGGTTAATTTGACACTATTAATATACACAATGCTTCACCTAAATGATCACCAATAAAGTCTGCAAATCAAAGAGCATTAAAGATGAAAAAGAAGCCAAAAACTATTTCAACATCACCAGTTTGGTAAATGGCTATAGTAGATGTACAGTTTTAATCACCTGCAACTGTAAATGTCATTGATCTGATAGTGTTTGTTGAAAGCAATTGCCTCCATGCTGTCTGTGAGAGGGCCATCGAGAACTCTGATACCTGAAATAAATAAGTGTTAAAAGATACAAGTAAAAGGATGAAAACATGTAGATGTTAAGACGGGTATTCAGCAACTATTAGGTGAGCTACCAGTTATAAAAATCTCATTAACCAAGAAAGACCAGTCACAAAACCAAGAAATTAAACCACGCACAAAGCACAATTTCAATGTATTGCTGAACAGCAGCCATTTAGCCCTCATGCACATGGACGTTTTTACAGCTGCTTTTTTGAGCTTTTTTGCAGCTTAAAAAGGCCTGTCTATGTTAGTCTATGGCTTCATGCCCACCTAGGCGTTTTTGAGCTGCAAGTGGCATAGGCGTTTTTAAGCTGTAAAAAAAACCCAGGACCAGTGGGTTCTGAAAGACGTTTTTCAGCTGTAAAAACGCTCTAACGCTGAAAAACGCTGAAAAACGTCATTCACCAACGTTTTTTAGCGTTTTTGATCCAATGAAAAAAAAAAAAAAAAGCTAAAAAACGCTAATGCGGAAAAACGCTAAAAAACGCTATTGCAAAAACGCTGAAAAAAAAGCTGAAATAAGTTAAAAAAAGTCACTGCAAAGATACTGGCGTTTTCATAACGTTTTTTTTAACAGCCTGTGTGCATGAGGGCTTAAGGTGAAGCGCTGGCTTCATATGAAGATTCTCAGTGGCTTTTGCCATCTTGAACAATCCCGGCATACAGTGCAGAATAAAGGCTTTTAAAACCACCAAGGCAGAGATGGTGATGCCTTTCTCCCGAGTTCTTTCAGGTCTGACAATCTGTCCGGATTCACTCATTACTGTCCATCACTGGACATACTGTATCACACTGCTATTATTGTTGCTTTCTCAGCTTTATTATAATGGATAAGATAATCATTAGTATGCACACCTGCAGGGAAGCTGAAGAAGTAACAGAGATAGATGGGAAATTGTCCAGTTTTGGCCTGCAGATGTAAGCCTTGTGCAGAGAGCAAAACATATATTAATTCAACTAGATAAGCCATGCATCTAAGCCAATTTTACCCATTTGTTTTTTGTATTCACAAACCTGCAACTCTGCTTCCATAGGCCACACCAACTGCACAGAAATTATTGTTGGGTACTGCAGCAATTTCCCCTGCACAACGGGTTCCATGATGGTTGTCACTGAATTTGTCAGGATGAGGCATTGGGTCTGGATCATTAGAGTTGAGGTCATAGCTACCTTCCGGATTCTGGGGAAGAAAATGCTCCAGTTATGATTTTTACTACACATACTCTAATTTGTTATGCAGTCAGTGTCCTACATCAAAGATTTGTCAGCTGAAAATGCTCACATAATTTGACTGAATGTCCTGGTTTGTATACTGGATACCATCATCTACGACCACCACAGTGACTCCCTGGCCAGTAACATTTCTTTCCCACACACCAGTAATATTAATGTCCATTCCAGGGTACCGAGTATTGTTCTGCATAAGAAAACAGATCATAAAGAGTTACACAAGTATTAGAAAATCCGCATGGAATAAACACCACAATAAAAAGCCTTGAATTAGTCTTAGATATGCTTGTTATTCAGGTGTAGTTCTTCCCTCAGTCAGGTCACAGGGTTAGTGTACTTATCTCATATCTCAATGTACTTAGACAAAGCCAGCAGTAATTTTGTTCATTATCAGATACTTTGGTATCAGCAACTGCGTTTATGTGGTCAAAGGTTTAACAAGCACAGGGTAAAACACAAATGCTCTCCTGAATAAATTCCCTAAAGGCCCATTCACACCATGAATCGCACAGGAATGATTCACAAGCGATCCAGGTGCAGTGCAATTTCACCCCTTTCATTTGAATGGGCTGAAATCATATTGGACCTCAGCAAAAGTAGAGCATGCGCTACTTTACAAAACCCAGAGCAAATTTCATAAACCCATATTTTATTCACAATAGAAAACAAATCAAATGGAGCTGACAAAATGTACAATTTTGAAATTGATGGCAGCAACACATCTCAAAGTTGGGACAGGGCCATGTTTTTGACAGTGTAGCATCCCCTGTACTTTTAACATTCTGCAAATGTCTGAGAATTTAGGAGACCAGTTGCTGGAGTTTTGGGACAAGAATGTTGTCCCATTCTTGCCTGATATAGGATTCTAACTGCTCAACAGCCCTGTGTCTGATGTATTTTTAATTTCAAGATGCGCCAAATGTTTTCAGTTGGTGAAAGGTCTGGACTGCAGGCAGGCCAGTTAAGCACCCAGACTCTTACTACGAAGCTATGCTGTTCATTGTCCTGAAATAATGAAGACTTTCCCAGAAAAAAGTACTAGTTACTTACCGGTAACTGTCTTTCTAGGAAATCTTCCAGGACAGCACACCTGAGAGATGAGAGGCTCCTCCCGACAGGAAACACAATCAATCAACAGCTGTTTTAAGTCCACACCCTTCCCCTTGATCCTCAGTTTGTAGAGAAGTAACTCCTGAACCTGTTTCACAAGGGAAATCATTCCTCATAGGTACTCACCTTCTAGTGTTCTAAAATTTTTTCTCCTTCAACGGGTGGGAAGTAGGCCTGCCGTCCTGGAAGATTTCCTAGAAAGACAGTTACCGGTAAGTAACTAGTACTTTTCTCAAGTCATCTTCCAGGACGGCACACCTGAGAGGATAATCAAGTAGCTCAGGCCTACCTTTAGGGTGGGACCACTGCAAGACCCTCTTGGCGAACCTCGGTTCTGCAGTGAGCTTTACCTTCACTCCATATGCTTGATGAAGGTATCTTAGCTGGATCATGCGGCTGATCTGCCGGTCTACTCCACCGGTGTCCCTGCCTTCTCTGCTTCGGATGCAGGATCTAGGTGGAGTGGGCTCTTAAAGATGGAATCAGAAAACATGTTAAACTTGTAGGTTATCAATGTTGCCTGTCACACATCTAACAACAATGGCCTATTCTGCCTATAGGTGCTGCTTAGAATCACTAAAAAGATTAAATCGGAGAGCTGTGTTGTAAGACAAGGACACTACATTGATCAATAAGGAAGCCTGTCTTAACACAACCCTGTCCAGGGAAATAAAACTGCCAAAAGGGGGGCCCCTGACAGACAACCTTTTTTGTTCATTTTTATCTTTACGTCAGCAAAGACTGAAGGGAAACCTACTTAAGGGAAATAGATTAACAAAAACTTAACCCCTGGGTTTAAGGCATGCCCAATCTATAGTTTTACTTATGCCTGAGAGCCTACTCAGGAGATTACCATCCGTAGCAGGAGGAGAACACTCATACTGCTACATCTAGTTTTGCTAGAAGGGCAAAATGAAGGCCATGCACCGAGCTGTAACCTATTTGGTCGGGTATACATCTTTATACTTCATCTTCAGGCCATAAAACTCCTCTGAACCTAAGTTCTTATTACAGGGCGACTAATTAATCGCCTTCCTCCAGTGACCCATAACTCTACCGGGCTTCAACCCTAGGAAATGGCTCTGGCATCCCTGAAAGTAAGGGGTCGAGGCTTTCTGACATGTGACATTCGCAGCCAGAACTCCTGGCCCTTCCATGGAAGAGAAGGCTGAAATACAAAAGGTGATACATGTATTATTAATATCACAAATAAAAAGAAAAAAAAATCATAGATTGTGGACATAGCACAATAAATTTAAACAGAAAGGACACAAACATAGGCAAAAATGTTGTGTATCTGAGTGTGACTAGCTAAACCAACATATCAAACATGGGAAGAGACCCAAATCTGAACCTCACAGTCTGGTTTTCTGATGTGCGGCCAATATGTAAACATTAAGACACAAACACACCTTAAATGCTGCGCATTGCTGAAGTGCAGCTAGCTAGGTCATAACTGGTAAATACAGAAAGGACGGGAACCCCCTTTTACAATGGTGTTTTACTGATGTACAGCAAAACAAGGCCTTAAAGAGAAGACAGAAAGACCCAAACTTCTATGTTGCGTATTTATGACGAACCACCAAGTACAGTTATAAGACAATCCTTTCTGTTATGCAGTTCTGTAGTGCAGTTACATAGAACCAACACAGAAAGAACACAAGCAACCTACAGCATTGGGTTTTTCTGAAGTGCCATAAGGTAAGGCAATATAAAACAGAAAGCACCAACAAGCTTCAATGTTGAGTATTTCTGCTGTGCAGCAACATAAAAACAAAGAAACAACAGACAGCCTTTACAGCTGCGATCTTTCTGGTCTACTGCAAAATAAGGCAATAACTCCGCAATGAGTATCCCTGCTGCGTAGCAAAACCTCAACAGGAGGGACAGATAAGCTTAGGGTTCCCACACCCGTGCGACCCAACCTGCCACTTGGGACTGCAAGACGCCTGAGAAGTCATATACTATGGCTTCCAAAGGGTACCATTTGTGACTGTGCAACTCCAGGTCGCAGCGTCTCCAGCAGTCCCTGCTTACGGAACCACAGACCTCAAGATTACACAGGTCGCAGGAAAAGCAGTTTTCAGGTCGAACAAACAAGGGGTCCCCATGCTGTGGCTCTCTGGAGGAGTGCAGGCAACAACCTCCTACTGTGTATACCTAAGAAACAGCAAGGAAGATCAATGAGAAACACCACTTACTGCTGTGCCTTTCTGATATACAGACGATAAGGCAGTAAATATAGGACATACAGGACACAAACAATGTTCAATCTTTGTGTATGTCTGATGTGTAGCATATACCAATACTGAGAAGAGATGCCATCACGCTCAATGTGTCTCCCTGCTGAGCAGCAAAAACAAAATCAGAAAAAGACAAACAACCTTCACTGTTGTGTCCTTTCTGATATGCAGCCAATAAGGCAGTAAATGTAAGACATAAAGGACAGACAACCTTCAATCTTGTATGTGTCTGATGTGCAACAACAATTTTGAATAGAGATAGCACATCCATATTCAAGTAATTTGGCATGCGACTCAACATGTCAAATCGCATGCCTAAAATCGTCAGCCATTGCCGTTAATAGCACTGTCTGAATCAGTACTGGCCACTTTGTGGTGCTACACTGATTACCAATGGCAGTATGTGTATTACCCCAGGCACAGGTTCAATTTTGTATTTTCCAACAAAATCAGGACCATCCATCTTCACTGCTGCCTTTCTGATAAGCAACCAATAAGGCAGTAATACAGGACCCACAGACAGACCTCAGTCGTGTATATCTCTGATGTGCAACAATCTAACAATTCTAAATAGAGATAGCACATCCATCTTCAAGCGATTTGGCATGCGACTCAAGATGTCAAATCGCATGCCTAAAATCGGCAGCCATTGCCGTTAATAGCACTGTCTGAATCAGCACGACGCCACTTTGTGGTGCTGTACCGATTACCAAAGGCAGTATATGTACTACCCCTGGCCCAGGTTCAATTTGTACTTCTGTTATGGAGCCCGACAAATCAGGACCATCAATCTTTCCTGCTGCCTTTCTGATAAGCAACCAATAAGGCAGTAATACAGGACACAAACCCCCCACAGACAGACCTCAAACTTGTGTAGGTCTGATGTGCAGCAATATAACACTTATGAGCAGAGATGTCTTTACCAGACTCAATGATGTGCGTTTCTGCCGTGCGGCACAAAACCAGAAAGTACAGACCACCTTCCCTGCTGTATTTTTCTGATCTGTAGCCAAACAAAGCAGTACCTTTAGGACATAAAGGACACCCAACAAGCTTCAGTGCAGTGCATTTCTGATGTACAGCAATATACCCCTTATGAGCAGAGATGTCACAAATCTCAATGTGTATTTCTGCTGTGCCACCAAACACCCCAGCAAGGACAAACCTTCACTACTGAGGTCTACTGGTGAGCAGCCAAGGAGTCATGGTGTATCCCTTTATGAAATAACCAAACAGGGGCAATTCATTTCATAGGCCTAGCCTGGGCTGTAGATACTAATCCTTCACCACCAGTGAAGGAACCAATCCTAAAATGGTTGGACACCTTACTATAGTAGCTGTTGTCCTACCTTACCTCCGTAGATTGAGCAAACGCTAGCCAGCTCATACACGGGTGGGGCTGATTAGTAACTAAAGTCTCAATGAGCCCAGCCCTAGAGACCAATTTAAGACCTCTAGAAAGGGTGGTTACCAATTTAGCCTGGAGGTAAATAGCCACCTGCAGGCCTTAAACAAGCAATCATATAGCCATCTAGCTCTTGCATATGTTTGCACAGAAAATCCTTATTCAAAGGATATAGGAAAACGATTTATGGTAAATCGCTTTTAGATCTGTCACTGAGTGGACTGTAGCCCAAACCAACAAAAAGGTTTTTCTTACCCCCTGCATTAAAATATAACCACAATGTAAGAGTGGAGTGGGAGGTTGGAGCTTATGAAAAGTTACCCATAGCAAGTAACCCCCAAAAGGAGGATCTGTCACAAGGGAACCCCTACTGTGCCACACAGAAGCTTGGTCCCTGCCACATTGTTGAAGGTTAGGTCAGCTTTTAAGCATCTTGGAGCAACTTCAGATTCCTAGCAGCTGGGCTAATAGGGCCAGATAACCTAGTGCACCTGCTGAGCAAGGGAGCTTACTCCTGAATCCTTCAACCATTGCACCATTAATAATTTGTTCAGTGGTATACCTGGCCAGTAAGGAACTCTTTGTTCTACCAGGTCACCCCTTTGCTATATTCACCCCTACTAATGTACCACAACCGGGTATGTAGGGAGAGGCTGGCAACCTACTATTGTGATAACCACAGTGTCTCTGCTATAAGAGGGAGCTGTGGCTGGTGGTTTTTAGCAGTAGCTTCTGGGCTGTTTTGTTATGCAGACCCCAGGCCCTGCACTGCACCACTCAGTAAATATAGGTGGAAGGGGAAAAAATGCCTTACCTACCTCTTTCCCATCTGAGGTGGTTTAGGCCCATTCGCTCCTCTGTACCACTTGTCCACCATACAGCATCATTGATGTAAGAGGGAGCTGTGGCTGGTGTTCTTAGCAAAAGCTTCTGGGCTATTTGAATCCAGACCCCAGGGGAGATGATCTCAAATGCCCAGAAACCGTCTGGCTGGGATTAGGGATTTTTGACTCACCGTTGTCGTCTTCCCCCTTTTGCCACAGCCACCGGGCTTGCTTTTCCATCCTTATGGTCCACACGCAAGGAGGATAGCCGCCAAAGTGCCCCCCCCCAACTGCTGTCCCCTTAGGGAGCTGCAAGGTTAGGCTGTGTCCTGCACTGTACCAGTCAGTATATACACATGGGGGGTGGGGGGCAATGCCATACGTTCCTCATTCCCATCTGAGGTGGTTTAGGCAGACAATTACCATAGTGAATTGGTGCCTCCTCGAAAGGAGGACGTGGGCGCCTGCTCCTGCTGACTCTCAGCCTTCCTTCTGGGTAAGAACGCGGGTCGTTCAGGCGGTGCCCTCCCCAGCAGCCCACGCGAGCTACCAGGGGCCCAGAAGTCAGGGGATACGATCCCCCTGGAAAGAACCGACTGCCAGCACCCCCGTCTGAACGAACGCCCGGACAGGTAAGGGGGGAGACAGGATAAGGGCCCCTGAAGTTCTGGGTACACCACTGTACCCAGGGGCCTTCAGCTATCAGGGGGGCTTTCCCAGTTTTTGCTGCCCCCCCTGAAGAAAGGATAGGGGAACCCCCCGGGAAGGATAAATATATCCTGGCAGACCCAGAGGCTTCCCAGGCATTTGGTCCGGCTCCCAGGGGGAGACCACCAGCCCCAGGCTTCGGTCATTTGGAAAAAAACAAACAGTTTTGCTGTGTAGGGAGAAACACAATCAAAAAAACTGAGGATCAAGGGGAAGGGTGTGGACTTAAAACAGCTGTTGATTGATTGTGTTTCCTGTCGGGAGGAGCCTCTCATCTCTCAGGTGTGCCGTCCTGGAAGATGACTTGAGAAAAGGTGACATCTGGATGGGAGCATACGTTTCTCTGGATTTATCCTTCAGCATTGATGGTGCCTTTCCAGATGTGCAATCTGCCCATTCCATCAGAGATGTGGGCTTTTGAATCGAGTGCTGATAACAAGCCAGAAGGTTCCTCTCCTCTTTAGCCTGAAAGACATGGTGCCCATGGTTGCCACAATGTAAAATTTTGATTTGTCTGACCAACAAACAGTTTTCCACTTTGCAACAGAGCATTTTAAATTAACTTTGGCCCAAAGAAGATGGTAGCGTTTCTGGATCATGTTCAGATATGGCTTCTTCTTTGCATAAGAGCTTTACCCTGCATTTTTGGATGGCACAGTAAACTGTAATCAGGAATCTAGGCGCCAGCTAAAAAGGTTTTTTTTTTTTTAACCACTTCAGCCACGGAAGGATTTAACCTCCTTCCTGACCAGAGCACTTTTTACGTTTGGCACTGCGCTGCTTTAACTGGTAATTGCGCGAACATGCAATGCAGTACCCAAACAAAATTTGCATCCTTTTTTCCCACAAATGGAGCTTTCTTTTGGTGGTATTTGATCACCTCTGCGGTATTTATTTTTTGCGATATAAACAAAAAAAGACTGAATTTTTTTTTTTTTTTTAAATGATATTTTATACTTTTTGCTATAAAAAAAATACAATAAACTCAATTTTAGTCATACATTTAGGGCAAAAAGCATTCAGCCACGTCTCGGGTGAAAAAAAAAAATTTAAATAATCGTATACTTGTTTGCGCAAAAGTTATAGCGTCTACAAACTAGGGCACATTTTCTGGAATTTACGCAGCTTTTTGTTTAGTTATCACTGTCTCATTTCTTGAGGGGCTAAAATGTCAGGGCAGTACAATAGCCCCCCCCCCCCAAATGACCCCATTTTGGAAAATAGACACCCCAAGAAATTTGCTGAAAGGCTTGTTGAGCACATTGAATATTTAATTTTTTTTTGTCACAAGTGATTGAAAAATGACAAAAAAAAAAAAAGGGACACAAAGTTAGCCGATAGGCATGTAGAGTCCATGGAATATTTTATACTTTGCCAGAAGTTTCGGGAAATTTACAATACATTTTTTTTTTGCCTCTCAGCAAATAGCTTGGGGTGTCTACTTTCCAAAATGGGGTCATTTGGGGGGGTTTGTGCTATCTGGGCATTTCATGGCCTCCAAAACTATGATAGGTAGTGAGGAGTGAAATCAAGAATTTACACCCTTAGAAAGCCTGAAGGCGGTGCTTGGTTTTCGGGGTCCTGTATGCGGCTGGACTGCCAAAATGTCCCAAACATGTGGTATCCCCATACTCAAGAGAAGCAGCAGAATGTATTTTGGGGTGTCATTTCACATATGCCTATAGCATGTTTGAGCAATATATCATTTCAGTGACAACTTTGTGAAAAATAGATTGTCATTTACCCGAAACTTGTGGCAAAATATAAAATATTCCATAGACTCAACATGCCTATCAGCTTGGGGTGTCTACTTTCCAAAAAGGGGTAATTTGGTGGGGTTTTGACCTGTCCAGGTATTTTAAACTTATGTTACACATCACCCACCCTTCTTACCACTTGAAGACAAAGCCCTTTCTGACACTTCGTTTACACAGAAAAAGATTTTATTTTTGCTGGAAAAATTACTCTGAACCCCCAAATAATATATATATATTTTTTAAAGCAAAGGCCCTACAGATTAAAATATATCGGAAAAAAAAACAAACACTTTTTTGAATTTTAATGCACTAAAACACACTATATTGCCAAATGTTTGATAAAATATAAAAGATGATATTATGCCGAGTACATAGATACCAAACACGACATGCTTTAAAAAACGGCGTACAACCGTGCAGCGGCAACAAACTACATACATTATTAAAAGCCTTTACAGGTTACCACTTTAGATTTACAGAGGAGGTCTACTGCTAAAATTACTGCCCTCCATCTGACATTCATGGTGATACCTCACATGCATGGTGCAATTGCTGTTTACATATGAAACGAGACCGACGCTTGCGTCGTGACAAGTACTCTTTTTTTTTTTTTTTTAAATTGGGTCTATTAGACTCTAGATCTCTCCTCTGCTCTCAAAGCATCTGACCACACCAAGATCGGTGTGATAAGATGCTTTCCCAATGGCGCCATTTATATCCGGCGAAACCGAAGTCATGAAATGCTCATAGCTTCTGGTTTCTTAAGCCATAGAGATGATTGGAGCTGTTCTGATCTTCGATCAGCTCTATGGTCAGCTGGCAGAGCCACCGGCTGCATTATCAGGTTCCCCAGTGGGACAGGAAAGCCAGAGAAAATCCAAATAAGATGACGGGGGGGGGGGAATCATTCCCTCCCACTGCATATAAAAGCAGTCTAGCGGCTAATTACCCACTAGGATTGCTTTTACATGAAAGCCGACCGCTGGCTGAAAAGAACGATACCAAGGATGATACCTAAACCTGCAGGCATCATTTGGGTATACCCACTCAAATTCCAGCAACATACTGTCCTTGTTGGGCATATATTGTAATGTTCTTTTTTTTTCATACACCAAAGAACACCAATGAAGTGATCAGTGAAAAATCTGAAAACTGCAATTGGTCACACAGTGACAGGGAGTGAAGGGGTTAACTGGGGGGGGGGGGGGGCAATCGGGGGGTTGACAAGTGTGCCAACATGTACTGTGTCGGTGTAGTGTTGGTGAAACTCACTGTAAGACGTCCTCGGAAAAGAATTCAAATTTAATTCCCCTGCCTGTGTTTACACTTACAGGCAGAGGAAGCATTTTCATTCGCCAGAATCGATCAGCAAGTCCAGGCCAGAAATCACTGCCTGGACCTGAAGACTGATCGGTTCTGCAACAAATCTGATCGCCGCAAGCAACGTACGGGTACGTGATTTTGTGCACCCGTGTCACTTTGCCGACGTATATCGGCGTGAGCCAGTCTGCAAGTGGTTAACGAACAAATCTTACAGGTAGAACATGAAACATGTTCCTGAAGGTGAACTTCTCATTTAACCCTTTCACAGCCAAAATAGTTTGTTGCGTTTTTTGCACGTTTTAAAAAAAATCATTTGAGGCCTGAAAGTGGATGTAAAAACAGAATTTTTTTTTTATCCTAATGCATTCTATGCATTAACCTCTTAGCGAAGGCGCCTCACGGTCCTTTAAGAGGTTTATGACGCCGGGAGGTGGGGCGGGGCCTAAGACCACGTGACCGCCGTGATTGGCTGTCACATGACCTGAAAAACTGCAGATCGCAAGGACCGAGCAGGAGCTTTCAGTCAGGCGATAACTGTGCTGGGAGCGTGCACAATTCAAGCAAATATGCAGCCCTTCGGCATTAAGGACCAGGCACCAAGAGGCCACATATTTGCGTATGGCCGGTGCCAAGAGGTTAAGATAAAAAAAAACCTTGTATGCATCAGCACCCCCCAATACCCACCTGAGCCCCATCTTGAACCAGTTATGTTGCAAATGAGAGCCTTGGCTGTCTGCGGACTGTCCCTCATTGGCTGAGACAGCAGCAGGCACCACTGGCCATCAAAGGCAGCAAGTCAATGAGGAGAAAGAGAAGGGGCGGGGATCGCCTCAGGTGCCCCATAGCAAGCTGCTTGCTATGATTGAACTCCACAGCGGGGGGAGGGGGAGGCCAGGAGTGCCAGCAAAGGACCTGAGAAGAGGAAGATCAGGGCTGCTCTGTGCAAAACCACTGCACAGAGCAGGTAAGTATGATATGTTTGTAAAAAAACAAAAACAAAAAAAAAATAATTTAGACTTTAATATCACTTGAATATTTCATAAAACTTCCAAACATTATTTTCTAAAAGCAGACACCCGAGAGAATAAAATAGTGATAGTTCCAATTTTTTATGTCACATGATTTTACCGTAAAGGTCTAAGAAACAAAAAATTTCAGTAAAAACACACATTAAGTTTAGGGGGCACAAAAACGCAATAAATTACCTATTTTTTTGGTAAAAAATAAAAGCCGAGGTTGCAGAGAGTAAAAAGATACCCAACATGTCAAACCTTAACCACTTCAATACCAGGCACTTACCCCCCTTCCTGCGCAAGCCAATTTTCAGCTTTCTGCACTGTCGCTGTTTAACCACTTGGCGGCCGCCTAACGACGATATACGTCGGCAGAATGGCACGGGCAGGCAAAATCACGTACCTGGTACGTGATTGCCTTCCCACGGGCAGGGGGTCCGATCGGAACCCCCCCCCCCCGGTGCCCGAGGCGGTCGGCTTTGGTCTGGCAGCGATCAGAGATGAGGAGGAGGCAATCCATTCGTGGCCCCCCCTCGCAAACGCTCCCAGCCAATGAGAATCATCCCCTGCCTCTGTGTACTAGTGATGTCATCTCTCCTCGGCTCGGCAGTTTCCGTTCCGGCGCCGAGGAGAGAAGACTGAAATGTGAGTTGCACAACACTACACCTCACAGTAGAACATGCCAGGCATACTTTACACCACCGATCCCCCCCGATCACCACCCAATCACCCCCCCCCCCCCCCCGGTCACACTGACACCAAGCAGTTTTTTTTTTTTTTTCTGATTACTGCATGGTGTCAGTTTGTGACAGATAGTGTGGTGGGGCAGTGAGTATTAGCCCCTTTTAGGTCTAGGATAAAGTTTTAACCCCTTGATCACCCCCCGTCACCAGTGTCGCTAAGCGATCATTTTTCTGATCGCTGTATTAGTGTCGCTGGTGACGCTAGTTAGGGAGGTAAATATTTAGGTTCGCCGTCAGCGTTTTATAGCGACAGAGACCCCCATATACTACCTAATAAATGTTTTAACCCCTTGATTGCCCCCTAGTTAACCCTTTCACCACTGATCACCGTATAACCGTTACGGTTGACACTTGTTAGTTTGTTTATTTTTTATAGTGTCAGGGCACCCGCCATTTATTAACGAATAAAGTTTTAGCCCCCTGATCGCCCGGCGGTTATATGCGTCGCCCCAGGCAGCATCAGATTAGCGCCAGTACCGCTAACACCCACGCACGCAGCATACGCCTCCCTTAGTGGTATAGTATCTGAACGGATCAATATCTGATCCGATCAGATCTATACTAGCGTCCCCAGCAGTTTAGGGTTCCCAAAAACAGTGTTAGCGGGATCAGCCCAGATACCTGCTAGCACCTGCATTTTGCCCCTCCGCCCGGCCCGGCCCAGCCCAGCCCACCCAAGTGCAGTATCGATCGATCACTGTCACTTACAAAACACTAAACGCATAACTGCAGCGTTCGCAGAGTCAGGCCTGATCCCTGCGATCGCTAACAGTTTTTTTGGTAGCGTTTTGGTGAACTGGCAAGCACCAGCGGCCTAGTACACCCAGGTTGTAGTCAAACCAGCACTGCAGTAACACTTGGTGACGTGGCGAGTCCCATAAGTGCAGTTCAAGCTGGTGAGGTGGCAAGCAGTGTCTCGCTGCCACCAAAAAGACAAACACAGGCCCGTCGTGCCCATAATGCCCTTCCTGCTGCATTCGCCAATCCTAATTGGGAACCCACCACATCTGCAGCGCCCGTACTTCCCCCATTCACATCCCCAACCAAATGCAGTCGGCTGCATGAGAGGCATTTTATGTCCTCCCGAGTACCCCTACCCAACGAACCCCCCCAAAAAAGATGTTGTGTCTGCGCGGATATAGGCATGACACCCGCTATTATTGTCCCTCCTGTCCTGACAATCCTGGTCTTTGCATTGTTGAATGTTTTGAACGCTACCATACACTAGTTGAGTATTAGCGTAGGGTACAGCATTGCACAGACTAGGCACACTTTCACAGGGTCTCCCAAGATGCCATCGCATTTTGAGAGACCCGAACCTGGAACCGGTTACAGTTATAAAAGTTAGTTACAAAAAAAAGTGTAAAAAAAAAAAAAAAAACAAACAAAAATATAAAATAAAAAAAAATAGTTGTCGTTTTATTGTTCTCTCTCTCTCTCTCTATTCTCTCTCTATTGTTCTGCTCTTTTTTTACTGTATTCTATTCTGCAATGTTTTATTATTAGGTTTTATCAGGTTTGCTTTTCAGGTATGTAATTTTTTTATACTTTACTGTGCTTTATTGTTAACCATTTTTTGTCTTCAGGTACGCCATTCACGACTTTGAGTGGTTATAACAGAATGATGCCTGCAGGTTTAGGTATCATCTTGGTATCATTCTTTGCAGCCAGCGGTCGGCTTTCATGTAAAAGCAATTAGCCTCTAGGCTGCTTTTACAAGCAGTGGGAGGGAATCCCCCCCCCCCCCCACCGTCTTCCGTGTTTTTCTCTGGCTCTCCTGTCTCAACAGGGAACCTGAGAATGCAGCCGGTGATTCAGCCAGCTGACCATAGAGCTGATCAGAGACCAGAGTGGCTTCAAACATCTCTATGGCCTAAGAAACCGGAAGCTATGAGCATTTTATGACTTAGATTTCGCCGGATGTAAACAGCGCCATTGGGAAATTGGGGAAGCATTTTATCACACCGATCTTGGTGTGGTCAGATGCTTTGAGGGCAGAGGAGAAATCTAGGGTCTAATAGACCCCAATTTTTTCAAAAAAAGAGTACCTGTCACTACCTATTGCTATCATAGGGGATATTTACATTCCCTGAGATAACAATAAAAATGATTAAAAAAATATGAAAGGAACAGTTTAAAAATAAAATAAAAAAGCAAAAAAAAAAAAAAACAAAAACAAAAAAAGCACCCCTATCCCCCCTGCTCTCGCGCTAAGGCGAACGCAAGCGTCAGTCTGGTGTCAAATATAAACAGCAATTGCACCATGCATGTGAGGTATCACTGCGAAGGTCAGATCGAGGGCAGTAATTTTGGCAGTAGACCTCCTCTGTAAATCTAAAGTGGTAACCTGTAAAGGCTTTTAAAGGCTTTTAAAAATGTATTAATTTTGTTGCCACTGCACGTTTGTGCGCAATTTTAAAGCATGTCATGTTTGGTATCCATGTACTCGGTCTAAGATCATCTTTTTTATTTCATCAAACATTTGGGCAATATAGTGTGTTTTAGTGCATTAAAGTTTAAAAAAAGTGTGTTTTTCCCCCAAAAAATGCGTTTGAAAAATCGCTGCTCAAATACGGTGTGAAAAAAAAAAAATGAAACACCAACCATTTTAATCTGTAGGGCATTTGCTTTAAAAAAATATATAATGTTTGGGGGTTCAAAGTAATTTTCTTGCAAAAAAAATTATTTTTTTCAAGTAATCAAAAAGTGTCAGAAAGGGCTTTGTCTTCAAGTGGTTAGAAGAGTGGGTGATGTGTGACATAAGCTTCTAAATGTTGTGCATAAAATGCCAGGACAGTTCAAACCCCCCCCCCCCCCCAAATGACCCCATTTTGGAAAGTAGACATCCCAAGCTATTTGCTGAGAGGCATGTCGAGTCCATGGAATATTTTATATTGTGACACAAGTTGCGGGAAAGAGACAATTTTTTATTTTTTTTTATTTTGCACAAAGTTGTCACTAAATGATATATTGCTCAAACATGCCATGGGAATATGTGAAATTACACCCCAAAATACATTCTGTTGCTTCTCCTGAGTATGGGGATAACACATGTGTGGGACTTTTTGGGAGCCTAGCCGCGCACGGGACCCTGAAAACCAAGCACCGCCTTCAGGCTTTCTAAGGGCGTAAATTTTTGATTTCACTCTTCACTGCCTATCACAGTTTCGGAGGCCATGGAATGCCCAGGTGGCACAAACCCCCCCCAAATGACCCCATTTTGGAAAGTAGACACCCCAAGCTATTTGCTGAGAGGTATAGTGAGTATTTTGCAGACCTCACTTTTTGTCACAAAGTTTTGAAATTTGAAAAAAGAAAAAAAAATTTTTTTCTCTTCTTCATTTATTTTCAAAAACAAATGAGAGCTTCAAAATACTCACCATGCCTCTCAGCAAATAGCTTGGGGTGTCTACTTTCCGAAATGGGGTCATTTGGGGGGGGGGGGGGGGTTTGTGCCACCTGGGCATTCCATGGCCTCCTGTGATAGGCAGTGAAGAGTGAAATAAAAAATTTACACCCTTAGAAATCCTAAAGGCGGTGATTGGTTTTCGGGGCCCCGTACGCGGCTAGGCTCCTAAAAAGTCCCACACATGTGGTATCCCCATACTCAGGAAAAGCAGATAAATGTATTTTGGGGTGCAATTCCACATATGCCCATGGCCTGTGTGAGCAATATATCATTTAGTGACAACTTTGTGCAAAAAAAAAAAAAGAAGTGTCACTTTCCCGCAACTTGTGTCAAAATATAAAATATTCCATGGACTCAACATGCCTCAAAGTAAATAGTTTGGGGTGTCTACTTTCCAAAATGGGATCATTTGGGGGGGGGGGTGTTTATGTCATCTGGGCATTTTATGGCCTTCAAAACTGTGATAGGTAGTGAGGAGTGAAATCAAAAATTTACGCCCTTAGAAATCCTAAAGGCAGCGATTGGTTTTCAGGGCCCCGTACGCGGCTAGGCTCTCAAAAAGTCCCACACATGTGGTATCCCCGTACTCAGGAGAAGCAGCTGAATATATTTTGGGGTGCAATTCCACATATGCCCATGGCTTGTGTGAGCAATATATCATTTAGTGACAACTTTTTGTAATTTTTTTTTTTGTCATTATTCAATCACTTGGGACAAAAAAAAATGAATATTCAATGGGCTCAACATGCCTCCCAGCAATTTCCTTGGGGTGTCTACTTTCCAAAATGGGGTCATTTGTGGGGGTTTTGTACTGCTCTGCCATTTTAGCACCTTAAGAAATGACATAGGCAGTCATAAATTAAAGGCTGTGTAAATTCCAGAAAATGTACCCTAGTTTGTAGGCGCTATAACTTTTGTGCAAACCAATAAATATACACTTATTGACATTTTTTTTACCAAAGACATGTGGCCAAATACATTTTGGCCTAAATGTATGACTAAAATTGAGTTTATTGGATATTTTTTATAACAAAAAGTAGAAAATATCATTTTTTTTCAAAATTTTCGGTCTTTTTCCGTGTATAGCGCAAAAAATAAAAACGGCAGAGGTGATCAAATACCATCAAAAGAAAGCTCTATTTGTGGGAAGAAAAGGACGCAAATTTAGTTTGGGTACAGCATTGCATGACCGCGCAATTAGCAGTTAAAGCGACGCAGTGCCAAATTGTAAAAAGTGCTCTCGTCAGGACGGGGGTAAATCCTTCCTGGGGCTGAAGTGGTTAAATGACAATTGCACGGTCATGCTACACTGTAACCAAGCAGAATTTTTATCATTTCGTTTCCACACATAGAGCTTTCTTTTGGTGGTATTTGATCACCTCTGCAGTTTTTATTTTTTGCTAAAAAAAATTAAAAAAGACCAAAAATTTTGAAAAAAAAAAAGTTTTGCTTTTGTTTCCGTTATAAAATCTTGTAAATAAGTAAGTTCTCCTTTACTGATGAATTATTTAAAGAATTTCCTTCGCGCTGGTGGATAAAAAAATATATATAATAATTGTGACTAGATATTTTTAAATTAAATATTTCTTATCAAAAATGTGAAAATATTGCAGCAAAATGAGGGTGTTCACACCAACACTTGATACAGTAAATATTTAAATAAATTTCGCGCAATATCAATAATATTCGATAAATAAGTGTAAAAAGTCATAACTTTGCCCACAGCCTGGCACCCACTGCGCATGCGCGAGCGGCGCCGTGATTGGCCGCTCAATCACCTGGGACCTGTAATGGGTCCCAGATGATTGACAGGAGGGAGGGAGCAGAGCGGAGCCCTTCCTGTGCCGAGGGGGAAGTGATGTCACCAGCACAGACAAAGGAACAAGCAGACTACGAGGGACCACCTAGCAACAGGCATTTAGAGGCAAGTGAAAAAAAAAAAAAAATATTCAAATGTTTTTTTGTTTTTTTTTTTAGAATTTTTCCAGGTATTTTTGTTTTTTGGGTGGAACCCCACTTTAACACTTTATAACAATAAAAAAAAAAAAGAAAAAGTCAACTTCACACTCTCAATCACGAAAAGGATTTTTTATAAAGTAAATGCTGTAAACTACTTTAGTAGTGAGAAATTAAACATCCTGCACTCACACACACACACACACACACACACACACACACACACATCAACCCCAACTCCTGCAACTCCACACCTCAGATCACTGTCCCTCCTGCAAATCTGTTTTACCACTGTACCCACCCTGCACATCTGCCCCACCACTGTACCCCCTTTCTCATCTGCCCCACCACTGTACCCCCTTTCTCATCTGCCCCACCAATGTACCCCCTTTCTCATCTGCCCCACCAATGTACCCCCTTTCTCATCTGCCCCACCACTGTACCCCCTTTCTCATCTGCCCCACCACTGTACCCCCTTTCTCATCTGCCCCACCAATGTACCCCCTTTCTCATCTGCCCCACCAATGTACCCCCTTTCTCAATTTCCCCACCAATGTACCCCCTTTCTCATCTTCCCCCTGCTCATCTGCCCCACCTCTGTACCCCCCTGCTGACCTCACCCACCACTGTACCACCCTGCTGACCTGTTCCACCGCCGTAACCACCTGCTCATCTGCCTCACCAATGTGCCCCCTTTCTTATCTGCCCCACCTCTGTACCTCCCTGCATATCTGCTCCACCGCCGTACCCCCATGCTCTTCTGTCTCACCGCTGAACCATCTTCTCATCTGTCCTAACACTGAACTTATCTGCTCATCTGCCCCATCATTGTAATCCCCTTACTCATCTGCCCCACCACTGTACCCCTGCTCTTCTGCACCATCACTGTAACCCCCTGCTCATGTGTTCCACCGATGTACCTCCTTACTCCTCTGCACATCTGCCCCACCGCTGTAACCCCTTGCTCATCTGTCCCACCAATGTACCTCCTTTCTCCTCTGCCCCAACATTGTCCCCCCCCGCTCAACTGTCCCACCACTGTAACCCCCTGCTCATCTGCTCTATCACTGTACCTCCTGCTTTTCTGTCCACTGCTGAACCCCCTTCTTATTCCTCCCACCACTGTACCTCCTGCAGATCTGCCCCACCACTGTACCATCTTCATGCTCTTCTGTCCCACCACTGTAACCCCCCTGCTCATCTGCCCCATTAAATGTACCCCCCTGCACATCTTCTCCACCGCTGTATCCCCATGCTCTTCTGTCTCACTACTAAATCACCTTCTCATCTGTCGTAACACTGAACCCAGCTGCTTATCTGCCCCACCACTGTACTCAGCTTTCAAATCTGCCCCACCAATTTACCTCCCACACATCTGTCTCACCTCTGTACCCCTCTGCTCTTCTGCCCCACCTCTGCTCTTCTGCTCCACCACTGTAACCCCCTGCTCATCTGTCCCACCAATACACCTCCTTTCACATCTGCCCCACCCCCCTGCTTTTCTGTCCCACCACTGAACCCCCTTCTCATCTGGCCCAACACTGAACCCCCCTGCTCATCTGGCCCAACACTGAACCCCCCTGCTCATCTGGCCCAACACTGAACCCCCCCTGCTCATCTGGCACAACACTGAACCCCCCTGCTCATCTGACCCAACACTGCTCATCTTTTCAACCACTGCACATCTGTCCCACCGCTGTAACCTCCTGCTCATCTGTCCCACCTCTGAATCGCTCCTGCTCATATTCCCCACCGCTGTACCCTCCTGCTCATCTGCTTCACTGCTGTACCCTCTTCTCATCTATGATATGCGTGATATGCAGAGTGGTGAAAGGAAGCAGAGATGAGACACATCTACCTGTCCTGGCACACTCATCCTGCTGATCCAACTTTCGCATCCAACCCACGTGCTTGTATGTAATGTCACCTACAAGCATATGGAATGGAGGTGCAACGATGAGCTCAGGTCAGGAGCATTTTCAAGTTGGGCACCCGCAACTAAGAAAAAGTGGTTGGGTGTGATTTTTGTTGCTCTGAATACTGGCTGTGGCTTAACGGGACACAGAGTGCACGGGTTTAGTGATAATTGATGCAAACGTTCAGGAATAATTTCAACAAAGTTCCCAGAAGCTCAACAGTAATTCCACAAACTGTCACCTGATTGTGGTTTTCTCAATCAGTGAAATCCCTTCTTTCTGAGATTGGTAGTGGCAACCAAGCGAGTCATCTTCCTCCAGATGGTGGGCGGGGCTAGCAGGACTGTGATTGGCTTTAGCAGTGTCCAATGACAGCCTCCCCCCACCCCAAGCAGAACTGCACCCAAACTCTTCCCTATCACAAGAAGCATGAATCTATATTTCTAACAAATAAGATAAGTGGCTTAGTAGATGTATTTTTAGCTATATCTATCTACATTATTGTAACAAAAAGTCCACCTAACTTTGTTACTTCACTGGGATCTTAATCATTTGGTAACTTTCTACTCCACAACCTTTCACATCTGTTGTTAAAGTGGTTAGCTCACTACATGAAGGTAAAAGGTCACAGGAGTTCTGGTCTCTTTAAAAGAAGATGCAGGAAACAAATACTAAGTATGTGGGAAATGAACATGAATTCCAGCGATGTCTTTTCTATCATGCCAGTATAAACACAAAATCTGCCACCGGCATTCTTCCAGTGTAGCTAGGAAAACATTTTGCCTTTACTGTACATTGTATTAAATGAAATGTAGGAGTAGGTGTTTTTCCTTTTTATAGCTTTGTAAAATGTAGTCTACAACTAGCTGGTGTGCATACAATAAGCTCTGTAGATCGTAGCTCTGGAAACATCCTTGTATGTCCAAAAGAGAACAATGTAAACATCATGGTTCGGCCACAGTAGAGACAGATGTCCCTGTTTTTAACATACGGAACACTGTCCTGATCTAAAAAATCTCTAGAGTTAGCAAGCCCCAATCCTTCCAATAAGCATGCTCTACCAAATGAAAACCGAGATCACACGTTAATTTGTAATGTAGATCAAACACGCAGGTCAAATAATAATCAGATGGAACTCCCTTTCGAGTGGCTTTAACCAAACATACAGGGCTCAGGGATATTTAAGTGTGTTTTCCTAGACCTCTAAGGATCCCTCAATCTTTTCTTTACCATAACATTTTATAGCTTTACCTGTACCTTCAAAAATAAATTTTTCACAAACTTGGATACAGCCACATCCACCTCTACCATTTTGCCCATGGTTTAAAGACTATGTTTAGTCTAAATTACAAACATAAAAATAAAACAAAAAGAGCACAAGGAACATAACATGGTTAGTATAATATGACCCTTGTGCTGATTCTTCTTGGTTTAGGGGAAATGTTTGTCTTTCCTACCGCCCCTTCCAATAATCTTCTGGTGCAGTGAGGGTTAATGCAACTGAGGGGCTGTCAGGAGCCCTTTTTTTAGAGAGTTCGATCATGCCCGCCTATTCTGCCCCACTGTGCCATTCATAGAAGCCATTACTGCTTCAATGAATGACACAAGATCTCTGAATGGGGGACATTATTGATAGATCCACCCCCTCCATTCAGCGGTCCTGTGTCTTTTATGGAACCTGTAGGTCAGCATCTATGAATAGCACAGTGAGGCATAGTATGTGGACATAGTCAAACTCTCTTAAAGAGAGCACCGGACAGCCCCCAAGTTGTATGAACCTCTGCCACACGAGGAGATTACGGCAGCAGGGTGAAGGGTGGGGGTGGGGATTTCTCCTAAACCAAGAAGAATCCGCACAAGGGACACCTCATACTTTTTTTTTTTTAAATACAAACTTTTTTTTATTAATGTTAGAAAAGGACTCTTCATCAAAAAAGTATATAAAAGAAGTATAAAACACATACATTGTATAAAAAAAAATATATATATATATATATATATATATATATATATATATATATATATATATATATATATATATATATATATATATATATATATATATATATATATATATATATATAACATAAGAGCCAATCATGTCATATACAACATACATAAAGACTTTCGCAAACAAGAATAATGCAAATAAACAGAGAAACCAGAGCTTGTTGTTAGACATCTTATACAGGGTGACATCTCTTTTCTATTTCCGGATAAGAGAAGGAAAAAAAAAAACAAAAAAAAACAAAACACCCCAAACCCCCAAAAGCTCAAAACAAAAAAAGAGAAAACCACTAAAAAACTCTTAGTGGGGTAAAAACAACCCTGTTTTTTTTTTTTTTTTTTTTTGCTTTTTGTTTTTTTGTCAATTCTGCAACAAACGATGTTAACCAATTCTTTCCATTCATATTTATCAAAGCCAGTATGGATTTATGAACAGAAAAGACTGAACTGTTCAGCTCATTGCTCCTCATAATCTAATTCTAAAATGTTCTTTCTACTTTTGACCTGAGAAAACTAAAGCAGCTCTGACAACCTGTAAGAGCTCCTCAATAAGTCGGCCATGGGATCTGTCTATACCTAATCTGTATACACTCCTAATCCACCTCATAATTAAAGTATCTGAATTAAAAGGCTGACTCATCTGAGGAAACACATTCACATGATCAGGCAGGTCTTGAGGAGCAGGAAAAGCCAGAACAGAGACTGTATTAAGCACAGGCCAACTGTCAGGCTATAAATGTTTCTTGCACCTTTGCTTGATTGGTAGAAATCACAGACTTAGGCCCCATACACACTATTAGATTTTCTGCAGATTTTTGTCTTCAGATTTACCAAAACCATATAATATGAGGTCAAACCTTAAGGCCCAGTTCACACTGCTGCGATGCCAGACATCGCATGTGATTCGCAGCGCACTGCTGATCATATCACATGCGATGTCTGTGCGATGCGATTTCAGCCATACAGATAGTATGGTTGATATCACACTGCATTCGGTCCAGACACGCACAGGACCCTTTTTTTTGTTCGGTCCAGAATCGGATCACATGGGTGTTCACACCTGTGCAATCCGATTCATGTCCGAACTGTCAGTTCACAGTGCGAGATGCAAGCTGAACTGGCGGGGGGGGTCATTAACAATGCATTGACACTCCCCAGCAGGTCGCATATGGCAGTGTGAACTGCCGTGCGAGTCGGTGCGATGCGGGAACCCGCAGCGGATTCGCAGGGTTCTCGCATCGCACCAGTGTGAACCGGGCCTAAGAGTTTCAATTTGTATCAGGCAGGCCCTTGCACTACATGGTTTGGGTAAATCTAAAGATAAAAATCTGCAGAAAATATAATAGTGTGTATGGGGCCTTAGAAGAGGAACCCTTTTCAGCTATATTGATTTCAATACAGATATCGCATCAGGGCTTCCATTGTATGATGATAGATAGCTTGGACAAATCCAATGTGCATTCTTGAGATAAGCCCCAGGTTGCAACTGTACAATTTCAGGTAAGACATGCGATTTACACATTGTACCTGAAGTGGCATCTAATGTATTTCTGTGTTATGCAGTCGGCATAGTTCCAGGAGCGATCCGTCCTGAGGGGGAGGCCACTGATTCATGGCCTCTCCCTCACGATCGCTCCTGGCGAATGAGAAGCTTCCTCTGCTTCTGAAACTGTAAACAGAAGCAGAGGAAGTGATGTCATCTCTCCTCGTGGAGCCTTATCGTTCCAGCGCCTGAGGAGAGAAGACTTCAATGTGAGTTACCCAACAGCACACTAACAACAGTACACATAGGCACACAAATCACCCCCAATCACACCCCTGCACCCCCTGTCACAGTGACACCAAAAGCAGTTTTCATTTTTTTTACTGATCACTGCACTGGTGTCATTTTGTGACTATTATAAAAGTGTTAGGGCAGTTAGTGGTAGGCCCCTTTAGGTCTACGGTACCCCCCCCCCCCCAATAAAGGTTTAACCGCTTGACCCCCGCACCAGTGTGAACACGGCTCGCAAGGTGTCAATCTCGCCGATAAAAGCGGCGAGATTGACACAATATCAGACAACAATACAGAACAATACAGAAGTTGACCAAAGGGTGGTGTTAAAGAGCTGAAAAACCATGTGATTTGGTGAAAGTTGGGTGAAAAAGTTCTGCCATGTGTATGCAATACAAACTTATGGCCAACGCCCTTTGTACGAAAATCCAAGGGAAAGTTTGTACAAAGTCCTATCGTGTGTATGAGGTTTTAGCGGGATCAGCCCAGATACCTGCTAGCACCTGCGTTTGGCCCTCCGCCCAGCCCACCCCAGCCCACCCAAGTGCAGCATCGATCGATCACTGTCACTTACAAAACACTAAACACATAACTGCAGCGTTCGCAGAGTCAGGCCTGATCCCTGCGATCGCTAACAGTTTTATTGGTAGCGTTTGATACAGTTGCTGACAGCATAGGACAACAAGTGGAGAGGCGCCTCTGGGTGCAGTTGTTTTTATAAGTATAAAAAGCTTTAATAAAATGTAGATAAACTCACATTGTAGCAGTAAAAACAGGCATGATAATACAAGTCATGGATGGCGCTCCCAATCCTGTGCCTGTGGACAGTCTCTGCGGTGGATGTAGTGACAGCTCTTCCGAATGTAATAAGCCGGCTTCAAACAACGGAGGAGCGGCCTCAGAACGAGGCTTGTAACACACGAGACCGCTGGCCGCAGGGGGGTGACGTCATCAGTGGTGGACGCGTTTCTTGGGCATGCGCGCTTGGATGGTTTGCAAGCCGCGCCCCTTTCTCAACAGATTGTTAACTCCCATTTTTTCACCATCTGAATGATTTTGATCCATATATGTAGATTTGATCCTGTGAGAACTGAGCGATTGCGCCTATACTTGTTATTTGCTGACAGCATAGGAGCTTTTTTTCCTGTGAGTCTCACTAGTGTACCGGTAAATTTTGAGCCCAAAATTGCAAATCGAAGGTACAGCAGTGAAGAGGCCTACACGTTTCTGAGCATGACAGATAGTGAATAGGAAGTCACTCATCTGTCAGATTCAGGCTCAGAATACGATCCTGTAGACGACAGCGGCTCCAAGATAGATAGCCCTGACAACGGAGTTGTGGTCCCTGTCAAGGTCAGGTGTAACAGACCCCGATCTTCTGCTGTTGTTGAGGTGCAAGAACCGCAGGGCTCTTGTATGGACCAGAGAAGTACTAGTGCCGCTCATCCTTCTGGTGAACTGGCAAGCACCAGCAGCCTAGTACACCCTGGTCGTACATCAAGCACTGCAGTATCACGTGGTTACGTGGCGAGTCCCATAAGTGCAGTTCAAGCTGCCGAGGTGGCAAGCACAAGTAGTGTCCCGCTGCCACCAAGAAGACAAAGACAGGCTCGTCATGCCCATAGTGTCCTTTCCTCAGAATCCTAATTGGGAGCCCACCACTTCTGCAGCACCCGTACCATTCACTGGCCAACCCGGAATTCAGGTGGAAACAGTTGATTTTATGTCACTTGATTTTTATTCGCTGTTTTTCACAGAAGATCTCTATAGAGCTATTGTGGACCAAAGTAATTTGTATGCTGGTCAATTCATTGCCGCTAATCCCCAGTTGTCCTCCCTTGCCAGAGATTGGAAACCAATTACGGTCTCCGAATTTAAGACCTTCCTGGGCCTATTCCTCCTCATGGGCGTAACTAAAAAGAGTGAGTTGCGGTCATGTTGGTCCACTGACCCAATTCACCATATGCCCGTGTTCTCTGCTACCATGGCCAGGGCACAATACGAGCAGATCTTGCGGTTCATGCACTTCAATGACATTGAACTCTGTCGTCCTCGTGGAGACCCTGGATACGATCGGCTCTACAAAATTTAGCCCCTCGAAAACCACTTCAACCAACGTTTTGCAGCCTTGGTTTACTCCCCATCAAGTTGTCTGCGTTGATGAGTCCCTGAATAAATTTTCGGCCCACTTGTCTTTAAAACAGTATCTTCCCAGCAAGTGTGCCAGATACAGGGTCAAGATGTATAAGCTCTGTGACAGGGTCACAGGCTATACATATAGTTTTAGGGTCTACGCAGGAAAAGATAGTCACGTAGAGCCGCTGAACTGCCCAGATTACATAGGGAGCACTGGCAAGATTGTGTGGGAAGGGTGTCACCCTTATTCGGAAAGGGGTACCATTTGTATGCGGACAATTATTACACAAGCGTGCCACTTTTTAGTCACTTGTTTGATCATCAGATTGGCACATGTGGCACTGTGCGATCAAATCACCGGGGCTTACCCCAGCGGCTTGTAGATTCCCGTCTTAGGCTGGGGGAGAGAGCCTGCTTGAAGTGTAACAATTTGCTTGCTGTGAAGTGAAGGGATAATAAGAATGTTTTTGTTCTGTCCTCCCCTCACGTAGACACGACTGTCCAAATTCCTACGGCGACTGGTGTTGTGGAGAAACCCCTCTGTGTCCACAAATATAACCAAAATATGGGAGGGGTGGACCTCAGTGACCAGTTATTAGCACTGTACTTAGTTGCCCGTAAGGCCAGACGCTGGTACAAAAAAGTGTCTGTTTATTTATTTCAATTGGCTTTGCTGAACGCTCATGTGCTATACACAGCTTCAGGACGGACTGGATCCTTCCTTAAATTCCAGGAAGAGATCGTCAGAGCCCTTCTGTTTCCAGACGGTGCTTCACCTCACCTTCCCAATCCAAATGCAGCAAGTTGGCTGCATGAGAGGCATTTTCCATGTGTCCTCCCGAGTACCCCTACCCAACGAGCCCCCCAAAGAAGATGTTGTGTCTGTAGCAAGCGCAGATATAGGCGTGACACCCGCTATTATTGTCCCTCCTGTCCTGACAATCCTGGTCTTTGCACTGGCGAATGTTTTGAACTCTATCATACACTAGTGCTGAGAGGTATGGTGAGTATTTTGCATATCTCGCTTTTTGTCACAAAGTTTTGAAAATTGAAAAAAAAAAAAAAAAATACATTTTTCTTTTCTTCATTTTCAAAAACAAATGAGAGCTGCAAAATACTCACCATGCCTCTCAGCAAATAGCTTGGGGTGTCTACTTTCCAAAATGGGGTCATTTGGGGGGGTTTGTGCTATCTTGGCATTTTATGGCCTTCGAAAAATGATAGGTAGTGAGGAGTGAAATCAAAAATTTCCGCCCTTAGAAATCCTGAAGGCGGTGCTTGGTTTTCGGGGTCCCGTACGCGGCTAGGCTCCCAAAAAGTCTCACACATGTGGTATCCCCGTACTCAGGAGAAGCAGCAGAATGTATTTTGGGGTGTAATTCCACATATGCCCATGGCATGTTAGAGCAATATATCATTTAGTGACAACTTTGTACAAAAAAAAAAAAAAAAAAATTGTAATTTTCCCGCAACTTGTGTCAAAATATAAAATATTCCATGGACTCAACATGCCTCTCAGCAAATAGCTTGGGGTGTCTAGTTTCCAAAATGGGGTCATTTGGGGGGGGGGGGGTTGAGCTATCTGGGCATTTTATTGTCTTCAAAACTGTGATAAGTAGTGATAGGTAGTGAGGAGTGAAATCAAAAATTTACGCCCTTAGAAATCCTGAAGGCGGTGGTTGGTTTTCGGGGGCCTGTACACGGAGGCTTCCAAAAAGTCTCACACATGTGGTATCCTTGTACTCAGGAGAAGCAGCAGAATGTATTTTGGGGGTGTGATTCCGCATATAACCATGGCATGTATGAGCAATATATCATTTAGTGACAACTTTTTGTAAAAATTTGTTTTTTTGAGGTTTTTTTTGTAATTTTTCAATCACTTGGGACAAAAAAATTAAATATTCAATGGGGTCAGCATGCCTCTCAGCAGTTTCCTTAGGGTGTCTACTTTCCAAAATGGGGTCAATTGGGGGCAGTTTGTACTGCCCTGCCATTTTAGCACTTCAAGAAATGAGATAGGCAGTCAAACTTAAAGCTGCGTAAATGCCAGAAAATGTACCCTAGTTTGTAGACGCTATAACTTTTGCACAAACCAATAAATATACGCATATTGACATTTTTTTTACCAAAGACATGTGGCTGAATACATTTTGGCCTAAATGTATGACTAAAATTAAGTTTATTGGATTTTTCTTATAACAAAAAGTAGAAAATATCATTTTTTTTCTAAGTTTTCGGTCTTTTTCTGCTTATATCGCAAAAAATAAATATCGCAGAGGCAATCAAATACCATAAAAAGAAAGCTATATTTGTGGGGAAAAAAAAGGACGCAAATTTTGTTTGGGTACAGCATTGCATGACCGCGCAAGTACCAGTTAAAGCGACGCAGTGCCAAATTGTAAAAAAGTGCTGTGGTCTTTAGGCAGCCAAATGGTCTGGGGCTGAAGTGGTTAAGAAAACAAAAGATCATGACAACTGGTCCCATCAATCCTTTGCAAATAGAAAGAGAAGAAATGGAAATAGTGACAGATTTTATGTTCCTAGGCTCCAAGATTATGGCGGACGGTGACTGCAGCCTTGAAATTAAAGTGATTGTAAATTCTCTTTTTTTCCCTCTAAAAATAACATATATACTTACCTGCTCGGTGCAGTGGATTTGCATAGAGCAGCCCGGATCCTACTCTTCTCGGGTCCCTCTTCGGCTCTCCTGGACCTTCCCTCCTGTTGAGTGCCCCCACAGCAAGCAGATTGCTATGGGGGCACCCAAGCCAAGTCACAGCTCTGTGTCCACATTTAGACACGGAGTCCCGATTAGGCCACGTCCCTTCTCTCTCCTGATTGGCTAACTGACCTTGATTGACAGCAGCGGGAGCCAATGGCGCCGCTGCTGTTTCTCAGGCAATCAGGAGGAGAGTCCCTTACCTGGGACTCTGGTAAGTATTAGGGGCTGCTGGGGCAGCTGTTGCACACAGGTTTTTTGCATCTTAATGCATAGAATGCATTAAGATAAAAAAACCTTCTGACTTTACAACCCCTTTACGGGACGCTTGCTTCTTGGGAGGATAGCAATGGCAAACCTAGACAACATTATAAAAAGCAGACATCACCCTACTGACAAAGTGCCGTATAGTCAAAGCTATGGTATTCCCAGTAGTAACCAATGTCTCTAAAAGTTGGACCATAAGGAAGGCTGAACACCAAAGAATTTATACTTTTGAATTATGGTGTGGGAGAAGACTCTTGAAAGTCCCTTGGATGGCAAGAAGATCAAACCAGTCAATCTTGAAGGAAATCAACTGTGAATATTCCCTGGAAGGACAGATCCTGAAGCTGAAACTTGAATACTTTGGTCACCTAATGCGAAGAGAAAACTTATTGGAAAAGACCTGATGCTGGGAAACATGGAAGGAAAAAGGAGACGAGGACGACAGAAAACAAGATGGATAGATAGCATCATGGAAACAATGAACATGAAGTTAAGCAAGCTCCAGGAGGCAGTGGAGGACAGAAAAGCCTGAAACGCTAAGGTCCATGAGGTCACGAAGAAATCGGACACAACTGAACAACTCCTCGTAAAAAACAATGGTATTGATGCATTCCTAGTTTCTGTGATTCTACAGTGCCAGTGGAAACCCAAATGGAAAGAAACATATACAGCATGGGAAAAAACAAGTTTCCTATTTCCTGATCAATGCAGGAATGGAAGTGGCACTGCCAAAGCTGTAAGTGATGTTCCTTGTACAGTACCGTGAGATTTTTGGGTTGAAGTGCAACCATGGAACTGTTGCACAAGGAAACCAAAGTTTAGTCTAAAGCTGCCCATACATGGTTCAGTTTTTTCATTGAACCAGCTGGCTGAGTGAAAAAAGAAATTAACCGATTCCCCCTTGCACACATTTGGTGTGGATGTGGGAATCCTCCCTGCTGTGTCATTTTATTTTGGACAGTGGAGAGATTCCCCCACCTCCCCGCCATCCAAATACACAAAGCAGGGTTGCAGCCTATTGGCTGCAGTGCTAATCCAACTGAAATTTCCCAGCAATCCAGTTCACGAGATGCCGACTGATACATCGACTTCTCATGAACGAGAATGGCCATATATTGATCAAAATTTGGCCGGTTCTTGCTGAACTTCTTTTAAACTTTTAAACTTAGTTTTTTTCTTTAAAAGGGATTTTAGTAATTTATAATAAGCAATATTAATATACAGCCCAAGATGGCACTTTCAACATTTCTGTATACTGGTGTGCATGTATATTATATATTTTTTATTAATAAAAATGTACAGATCCACTAGTACAATCCAAAAATTAGTAGGCAATTTTAAGGAGTTAGGTGCAAGCTGTAACACACCCCCCCCCCTCCCCACCATAGCAGCTTTACCCTTTTTACCACCAAGATTTCCCATCTGTGCACCCTCAACCTACCCTGTGAGCAATCTCACTGTTGAGCCCATAAAAATCTAAAATTAGAAGTCAGAACCTTTGGCCTCTGTACAAATCATTGGTAAGACTTCATCTGGAATATGCAGTTCAGTTTTGGGAACCAGTTCACAAAAAAAGATATCGGGGAACTGGAAAAAGTGCAGAGAAGGGCAACCAAACTGATAAGAGGCATTGAGGAGCTCAGCTATGAGGAAAGATTAGAGGAACTGAATTTATTCTCTCTTGAGAAGAGGAGATTACGGGGGGATATGATCAACATGTACAAATATATAGGGGGTCCATATAGTGAACTTGGTGTTGAGTTATTAACTTTATGGTCAACACAGAGGACAAGGGGGCACTCTTTACGCCTAGAGGAAAAGAGATTTCAACTCCAAATACGGAAAGGTTTCTACACAGTAAGAAATGTGAAAATGTAGAATAGACTCCCTCCAGAGGTGGTTCTGGCCAGCTCAGTAGATAGTTTTAAAAAGGGCCTGGATTCTTTCCTAAATGTACATAATATAACTGGGTACTAACATTTATAGGTAAAGTTGATCCAGGGAAAATCCGATTGCCTCTCGGGGAATCAGGAAGGAATTTTTTTCCCTGCTGTAGCAAATTGGATCATGCTTTTCTGGGGTTTTTCGCCTTAACTCTGGATTGACAATGGCTATAGGATTGGGTATATGGGATTGTATGATATAATTTTATTATTTTTATGGTTGAACTAGATGGACTTGTGTCTTTTTTTAACCTATGGTCATTTGTATGATAGATGGACAAACTCTGAAACTCGAGTGCAGAGATCTGACCCCTGAATAGGTTTAAAGACTGCTTTTCATATTGCATTAGAATTTCAAGATTCAAAGTAGAAGTCTTACCAAATGCCACTGTAATGGGTATTTAGGATCATTAAAGTGCAAGCTCCTTTTGGATCTCTTCAGTAGTTTTTGCTCTGAGAACCATCTCACGCTGTCATGTTGTGTGAAAAGGTCATGGATTGTCTTACGAACTTCGTCATGACAATGTGCATCACCTATATGTGCAAACAGGTAATGGTCCTTTAATTCCCCTATAACACCTCTGTTTTCAAGCCCTGCAGCATCTGAAAGTTCTTTGGCAAGGGCATCCAACTCCTCTCTCCGTCCAGAGCCTTGAGAGGGGTCCAGACGGACAGCCCAGGTCAGCTCGTCTCCCAGACTTGTGGAACTGGCGTCGTTACTGGAGAGAAAGCAGGCAGCATGTGTGGAAGCCGAGAGGAAGACTGACCAGGTGAAAAGGCAACAAAGGCACATGTAGAAGCTGGAAAAATACAACATTGTGATGGCCCATTACACAGGAAACGACCCAGCGAGGGCATTGGGACCTGTGAGAAAAAAAAAAAACACATGATTATCAATAGTGTGTAGCCTGAGTCACCACATTAATACTCTCCACTATAAAATAACAATCTTTTATTTAACACAATGGGATTGATTTTCTAAAACAAGAGAGTGCAAAATGTGGTCCAGCTGTGTCTGGTAGCCAATCAGCTTCTAACTTCAGCTTATTCAACTTAGCTTTGAGAAAAAATACCTGGAAAGTGATAGGTTTCTATGCAGAACTACACCAGATTTTTCACTCTCCAGTTTTAGTAAATCAGCCCCAATGTAACAAAAGCAAAGTATTTTATGGTATAATATAGAATCAAAGGGCATATTATAAAATACAGTATGAAAGTTCCAGATACCTGGCTATCATGCCATCCTGGCTTCAATACTATTTAGGTCGAACAAATAGTCAGACCAACAAAGTGGACACTCATCCCCACGGGCGGTGCGGTCACAAGGTGGTGGGGCCTCCAGATGACATCACTGGGTGGCCATGCCCCATGGCTATATAAGTAATGGCACACGGCGGACCTAGCATTACAGCGGGAGTGAGCGTCGGGAGAAGATCAGATGAAGAACCGGCAGAGGGGGGCGAACTGGCAGCGGAAGAAAACATCAGTGGAAGAAGAACCACCAGAGGATGAAGACATCGCCGGAGGGAGAAGAAATCTTAAGGAGAAGAGACGCTGGAGCCGCTTTAATAAAATTACTTTGTCAAAAACCTGTGTACCGTTTTTATTTTTGGACACTTTTTTTTTTTGGTGAATGGGTACAATGTACCCCATACTTATTCACATAGGGTGGGGGCTGTGATCTGGGGTCCCCCTTATTAAAGGGGACTTCCAGATTCCGATAAACCCCCTGCACGCAGACCCCCACAACTACTGCCCAGGGTTGTCGGGAAGAGGCCCTTGTCCCCATCACCCACCTCCCCATGTTGAGGGCATGTGGCCTGGTATGGTCCAGTAGGAGGGGTGCTTGTTTGCCCACCCCCTTTTCTGACCTGCCAGGCTGCGTTCTCGGATAAGGGTTTGGTATGAATTTTTTGGGGGGCCCCCACACAGTTATTTTTAGCGTGGGGATTCCCATTAAAATTCATACCCTTCGGTCTGGTATGGTCTTGAAGGGGGAACTCTATGCCGTTTTTGTTTTTTAAATTTTGGCATGGGGTTCCTCTTCAAGATCCTCAGAGCACAAGTTGCATGCCAAAGTCAGATCAGTTAAGACGATGATCCGACTTCAATGATATTCAATGGGCTGAAGTAGGATCAAAGTCAGACCAAAGTAGTGCAGGAACCTTTTTTAAAGTCGGACCAGTTAAGACAGCTCTCATAGAGAATCATTGATCATACACATCATGCGACATGTGCTGCCAATGTTGAAGCGCTTTGTGGTACCAGTGTCAAACCCAGCCTTAGGTTGGGAAAAAAGAAATACAGAAAGGAGTTTAGCTGCTGAACCTCATTATCACACACCCTGCACCTGCCTCCCCCTCCAGGAGATTGCTTCCACCCACCTTTGTATTTGCATACAATCAACGAATACCGTTCTCAATGAATACATAGCCATTGATTATTCTGTACCATTTTCTTGCTGTAGTACTGTAAACAGGAGAAGTATCCTGGAAGTCAGTAAAGCTCACCATACACTATACAATCTTCTTTATATCTACCATCAACTATGTAGTGCAAGAGCCTGCCCGATTAGATACAGAGTGACTGGATAGAATGGGGTGTCCTAGTATATAGTTTTGGTAAATCTAACGCAGGCCATAGACGGTGCAAATTTCTTTCCTGTAACCCATTCGCATGATTCCCTCATCAGCAGACAGTGCTGACAGGGGAATCACTCCTGCCGTGCAATTGTCTGCTACCAGAGGGGGCGGCAAGTTGATCGATCAATTAACTTGGTACATTTAGCCTGCCCGCACACTGTTCGAATTTTGGCCAGTTTCTTGGCCGTTCATGGCCGGCCTAAATGAGGTTGTACACAGATTGTATAGTGTATGGCCACCTTTATTCACCCAAAATAAACTAGTTTCACTTTTGGTGCCATTATTTGTTAATGGCACCCCAAACACACACACTGTACCATGTGAAAAACAAGCAACAAATGCAGCAAAACACACAGTAAAAAACATGCAAATAGCAACAGGCCAAACTGTCACATAAACTACTAGCCATATGTAGTGCAGCCAATTGAAATCACACACTGTCCTCATGACAGGGTCACTTTAGGCTGAAAGTGCGTTTCTAAAGTGAACATTCTACAGCAGGGGTAGGCAACCTCAGCCCTCCAGCTGTGGTGAAACTACAAGTTCCATGAGACATTGCAAGACCCTGACAATCACTGGCATGACTCCTAGAGGTAGAGGCATAATGGGAATTGTAGTTTCACCACAGCTGGAGTGCCAAGGATGCCTACCCCTGGCCCACAGTATATTTGCATTTATGCTTTATTAATGAAGAGAGGACGCTTTTACTATCCTGGCCGAAAACTCTTAAAATGACCAGCACTGTATCAGTAACAACAAAACATTGGCACATTCAGGATCACATACGCATGGAAGAGTATATACTGTAAGATGAAACCACAAAACCAATCCTGCAGCAACAAGTCAAATAAAAGACCAACAAAAGTTCATATATGTTACAGTCATTTAGAATCAGCTACAACCTAATGCATTGGATCAGCGTGTAAAAATTTATTCATAGAGCTGTCAAATAAGTGCCAGAGGGGGTTCAATCCATGTAGTCCATGCTTCAAATGTTGACTTTCCAATGCTGCAGACAGAAGGAGAGATCACTTATAAAGCAAAGTGTGCTGGCACTAAGGATGAGCTCCGGCGTGTTCGCATGGCGCACGTGTCGAGCCCGCCAGGAAGTCGGCACGGGGCAGCGCTAATCACAAGCAGTGAGACATTTCCCAATGTGCGGCTGCAGAGATCGGGAAACGTCTCACTGCTTGTGATTAGCGCTGCGCCGTGCCGACTTCCTGGCGGGCTCGACACGTGCGCCATGCGAACACGCCGGAGCTCATCCTTAGCTGGCACTAAAACAACTGACAGCAGCAGCCGATAGCTACCTTCATCCATGCTGTACATTCCCTGGTAGCAAGGTAGTGTGATTGGCAAAGCGTTTTGGAGTGTCAAGCCTGAATGTGATCTCACAGAGCGGGAATATATAGATGTCCTAAACCGCCACAAATTAACCACTTCTCGACCACCCCATAGCAGATTTACTGCTACAGGGCGACCATTCTGTGCAGAATCACAGCAGAAGCTGATCAGCAGGTGCCAGCCAATGGATGTCTGCCAGCATCCACTGATCGTAGAGGGTACAAAAATCCATCACATCCCTTAGTAAAAACAGCACACATAGTACACAAAAATATAGAAGGAAGTATGGTCTCTGTTAGAAAAGTTTTAAATGTTTATTGTGTGACTATTAGAAAAACTATAAGAAAAACAATAACCCTGAGATTTTTCTTAAGATGACTTCTGAGCACATTGTTGTATTAACTTGCTGTATCATTTACTTTAACTAACTCCATAGTAAGTTGTAGGATGATTAGGCTTAACCATATATGGTAGAACAAGAATGTACAGGAAACACTAATTGGCAAATAAAGTACCATTTTGTACCAGGCACGCTATGCGTGTTTCCTCAGCCAATAGAAACGTTATCTCTATATTATTGTAGGTATTAGGAGGGGGGATGTACATCTCTTTGTATGATTCTTACTGCATCTTTTGACTTGAAAGCATCATCCATTTGTGTGACACATCTGAAATAAATTATCTGCTTTTCAATACACCTGGAGTTCGACTGATCACAAGAGGAGAGTAATCCTAACATTTTGGTCCTTCGAACCGGAACCAACAAGTGAATTTCGGGTCAGATGGTCCCGACAAAAACTTTGGTGAGTATTGGACCTCAAAGCTCACTGAGAATTAAAAGTCCCCCCACTCAACGTTAGTGGTGAAATAGGGGCGGGGGCCTGAGACCCAGATCCACTGTCTGGTTTCGAACTTCGTGATCCAGTCCTCCTGGTGTTTGAGAGGTAAGATAATTTAACTTATTCTTAATACTCTCTAAGAGTCTTTTCTTCTCTTTCTGTGTGATTCTGGTTTAATGTGTTGTAATTGCCGACACTGGTCTTAATAATACAGTGTGCGATGCCGACACTGGTATTGATTGTATAATATCTTAATAATACAGTGTGCGATGCCGACACTGGTATTGATTGTATAATATCTTAATAATACAGTGTGCGATGCCGACACTGGGATTGATTGTATAATATCTTAATAATCCAGTGTGCGAAGACAGAGACACTTGGGAGCGTTGTCTAAGGTAAAAAATAGCGTTACCCGCTGTCCAGGACAGATAAAAAAAAGATTTGAGGTATACCGAACGTCAGAGGGTGAATGCCTGACGTCATCGTCGGAGGTGGATTGCCCGACGATGTAAGCGCTTAAGTGATCTAGGAAGATCACAAGACTAACTTTCTTTTGTGTGTTTAGTTTCTCCTTTCTCATGGTTAACCTTTCTGTTGATGCTGTAACCTTATTGAAAAGAAAAAAAAAAAAAACAGTACTGCAGAGACAAGTTAATTTTTTTTGATTCTCCATATAGTGTGGGGAGTGATGATATTTTTACACTTCTTGTATTCCTATTGTTACCGTGGGTGGAGGGTCACTATACCAGTGTTTTATAGGTAAATGAGAGACCCGTCTGGCGTTGACAATGGGGAATAGTCTCTGTAAAAGAATGTTTTGTGCCTGCTTATGAGGCTGCTGTGTTCCTAATGTGCCAAGTGGGAGACTGGAACTGCTCTTTGGGGACACAGGGCTTTATAGGGAAGTTTGGATTCAATAGTAAACTAACTGTAAAAGTGTCAGGATTTGATGGATAAATTTAAATTGTTAGGACCTAAAGATAAAAAAAAAGGTATGGGTTGATAATAGGAGTTTAAATAACCAGCAAAAAATCTTTCTTAACACCTCATGGTCTGTGTTTGTAAGATTTGTGTTGTAGCCTGCTTGCCTATCAGTGACAGATTGGGAGCTGGCAGAGAAGCAGGAAACTTTAGAAAAGCTTAAAGAGATATTTGGTTTAATTGTCTTATGGCTTCACTCTGTAAGGCAGCCAACACCTTGCTAGCCAATGTATTAAGCAGATAAATATGTAAAATATCAGGTGACATTGCACTATATGGCCCATGGGGATTGGACCGGAGCTGGCGTCTTGGATTACAGCACTGTCTCAGGTACCACTGGACAACATTGTCTGGGAGACTGTGCTACATCTGGGCTGTCTGCTCGGGGACAAACCTCGGTCGGACTCATAGAAACCAAACAGTTGGAGCTGCAACTTCAGGTAAAGGTGATCCAATAGCCATATCACTGATGGGTCTAGCAAAAGAGAATTAGACCAGATGCAAGTGTGATCTAAATGTTTAACAAATATTTGAGAAGCAGAAAAATAGCTAAGTATGACTGAGTAAAAAAAATAAATAAATAAGTGCGAGAAATCATCACAGGGAGATTAAAGCCTGTAGTTTTTCCTCACCCCTCCCCTCCTGTGAATCTCCTGTATTACAGGAGGGAGTGAATTGCTCCTCCGTTTCAAATTCCTGTGTGAGAGATTGTGTCTGTAAAAAAAGTTAACTCTTGACCAGCTATGACAATACAGAAGGGTTATGAAAGTAAATATTGAAACTGAGTATAAAAAAAAAAAAAAAAAAAAAAGGAAAGGTACACTGATAACACCAGGCTGCTTTATTATTTTAGCATGCCATGGTGTTAAAGGAAGCACATGGCAGAAATTGTTGATGGTTTTGAGGAGGTAGATGGGAGAAATGGAGGTGGATTGCATTGTGGAGTGAACAGAATGTTGTGGAGTTGTCAAGTGGTTTGATGAATGTGAGAAAAGAAAAGGCTGAGAATGTTGTGATTACTTTAAATGTATCCGGTCCAGAGACAGTATGTGACCGAGTGCTAATTTTACTGCCATAAGGAAATAGGGATTTGAATGGGCTTTGCTAAGAGAAGCGTGCAGTAGTTTTGAAGTCCAGAGAGAGGAGAGAAGGGAATATACAGACTTGATGCTTTTTCTCAGAAACAAGAAAATGCAGATTGCCTGACAGACATAGCAGAGAGAGAGGGAGAGGATGGTGGATGACTAGTAGGGCAGCATTAACCCTTTGAGCACACAGAGGTTAATTTGTGCATCTGTAAAAATATTAGGATTTTCGGTGGGAAAGAAAGTCCAAATAATAGTCTTAAAGTAAATATTTCTTGGATATGTTACTTTTAGAACTCCCAGATTTTCAACTGTAAAGTGTTAATAATGCAATGCTGTTTATATTTAGGTACATTTATAAAATTAAAAGGCTAAGTTCTGAATTCGAATATGTGTTTGGGTTAAATAAAAAAAAGTGTTTTGGGACCAGAGAATAAGGGGAACAATACAAAAGGGGATTCATGTTTTATTCAATTCTGCTAAAATATTGGGGTCTCAGAAAAATATTTTTATATACTGAATATATATGTCAAATAATGTAAATGCCACTAGGAAACATTTTATGTCTGCACACTTGGTGGACTTATGGACTTATATTTGAATAAATGAAAGTATATTGTTTTTAACAACTCCAAAGTAAGGAAGGCTTTCTTTGGTAGTTTGATCTGTGATCCTGCGCTCATTCATGTTAGATAAAGAGTATTTTTTTTCCCAGCCCCAATTCAAGTGCAGATATGACACCCCCCCCCCTCCTCCTTCTACACAACTGAAGAATGAGGCGAGTTCCTTTTGATGGGGTGGGTGTCTAGTGATTACATTAATGGGTACAAAATTGAACCTTTAGAGGTATTTTAGAGTTTAGAACATTAAATTAAGGTATGAAATAATATAGACTACACAGTGTCCATTGCTTAGACAAAGAAACAATATTGGAAAACAAAAGGTTGCACAAGTTTAGATAACATTTACATGTCACCTGATTGAAAACCGGTATTGCCAAAATCCTTATTTAGGTATGCAGCAGTATTGACACATGGAGTAACACATGTGTCAAACAGGGGGGTGACTGAGATGTTTAATAAGGTATTTACAGCCCATGGCTTCACTAACTACTAAAAAAAACTTTTTCCTCTCAATGGATTATATGTGCAAGATACAATGCTTAGGGAGGCATAAGACCACGGAAAGGGAAGTTCCCCACACCGCAATATCCATTCCAACACATTTGCATGGATTTTATTGAATTGGACAAATGTGAAAGGAAGAAATATTGTTTGCTAATCACAGACACCCTGACCAAATGGGTGGAGAATTCCTGACAGGAAGTGCAGATGCACAGACAGTGATAATGGACCCTTATTTGTAAATAAAACTATACAACATTTGACAGAAGTGATGGGAATTCAAGTGAAATACCATTGTGCCTATCATTCCCAATCAGCTGGATTGGTGGAAAGACATAATGGCATTCTAAAAAGTAAACTGAGGAAAGCTATGGAAGAAACAGTTAAAAATTGGATGTACTGCCTACTAGTAGCTGTGACCAGTATGCATATCACACCCACAAAAGAAGGTTTAAGCCCATTTGAGATGATACATGGAAGGCCATATAAGATACCCTTACAACCAAATGAAACACCTACTGAGGAGTCTGAGCACACACTAGCAGAATACATGTCTAGGCTGTTAAGACAAAGACGTACTAATGATTTTTGTTCTGTCCTAGAAGGTCCAATTCGAGAAGATGAAAAGGTGCATGTGGGAGATTGGGTCTTAACAAAAAGTAATAAGAAAAAGCAGTGGTACTCCCCAAGGTGGGATGGCCCTTTCAAAGTCCTCCTAACTACCCCTACTGCGATAAGGATTGCAGAGTGGTCTACCTGGATTCACCAGTCCCATTGCAAAAAGGTTTTACAGGTAGAGTAGGGCCAGTTGGCTACAAGAGGTTCAGAAAGTCCGGCTACAAAGGGAGGTCCTGCACAAGGTGGGACTTGTCTCAAACCGGTGAAGTCTCCCCTACCCTATCCACTGGAACTCTGTAGCTGGTTAGGATGAAAGGGACAGTAATTATCCTTGGGTTACTGGTGATTCTAGGAGAGGCATCCATAAAAGGGGTTATACGTCATGGAAGAGCAGAGGAACCTTTGGGTGGGAAAAAATGAGTGGTTAGAATGGTTGAGGTACACGGTTAAAACTTTAAAAAAAAAAAAAAAAAGGAAAACTGTTTAGTTTGTGCCAGAGCAAGACTACATTTAGCAACTATTCCTTTTCCTCTAGATCACAATACAGATCCAGAAGGTTTAAAATGTATGTTGCGATTATATAATAAGAGTTTTAAACCTGAAACAAATTCTACCTGTCACACGTTGAGTTTGTTGTTTCCCCTAGTACAGAGACCTCAGATACCTCCAGCGGTTACTGCTTATCCGGGCAATTTTATTTGTTTTGTACTCCCAGGGAACCGTAAAGGGGTGGATCTTGAGTCGCTACCCGATGACTGTTGTAGGGAGAGGATTAACATGGGCAATGGTGACTGGGTTGAACATGACATTCAGAGAGCTGATGTCTGGTGGATGTGTGGGGATACGAAACTGTGAGCTAGGATACTGGCCAATGCCCGAGGGGATTGCGCTATGGTCCAGCTGGCTATGCCCCTGAGGATCCTGTCAGAACACCCGTGGACTAAGAGTCACCAACGGTATTGGAGGGACACCTCTCCCATAGGGTCATTTGACTCTCGGATCTACATAGATGAGATTGGGGTTCCTCGCGGAGTGCTGGATGAGTTTAGGGCCAGGAATCAGGTGACAGCTGGGTTTGGGTCTCTTCTCTGGTGGGTGACTATAGATAAAAATGTTGACTGGATTATATGTATGTATATATAAATATACACACGAATGGCCTTAGATATGGTCCTAGTTGAAAGAGGAGGGGTATACAAAATGTTTGGTAGCATGTGTTGCACTTTTATTCCTAATAATACAGCTTCTGGAGGGACCGTGACCAGAGCCTTGGAAGGATTGACTGCTCTATCGAATGAATTAGCGGAAAACTCAGATATTAATGATCCATTAACAAACTGGCTTGAAGGATGGTTCGGTAAGTGGAGTGGACTTATTACATCATGTTTGATCTCAATTGCTGTGGCTTTGGCCATTTTGGTCACTTGCGGATGCTGCTGCATTCCCTGTATTCGAGGACTTTCACAGAAACTGATTGAAACCGCAGTCTAAAGAACAATGTATCAAACCCTTCCTACCTCTGAGGAGACCTTTGTGGACATTGAAGCTCAACTTAATGACATACAGACCGAAAGTGTATAACACTGGGACTATCATCGAAATGTGTTGAGATAAAATAGTCACACAAGAGGAGGGAATGTTAGAAAAGTTTTAAATGTTTATTGTGTGACTATTAGAAAAACTATAAGAAAAACAATAACCCTGAGATTTTTCTTAAGATGACTTCTGAGCACATTGTTGTATTAACTTGCTGTATCATTTACTTTAACTAACTCCATAGTAAGTTGTAGGATGATTAGGCTTAACCATATATGGTAGAACAAGAATGTACAGGAAACACTAATTGGCAAATAAAGTACCATTTTGTACCAGGCACGCTATGCGTGTTTCCTCAGCCAATAGAAACGTTATCTCTATATTATTGTAGGTATTAGGAGGGGGGATGTACATCTCTTTGTATGATTCTTACTGCATCTTTTGACTTGTAAGCATCATCCATTTGTGTGACACATCTGAAATAAATTATCTGCTTTTCAATACACCTGGAGTTCGACTGATCACAAGAGGAGAGTAATCCTAACAGTCTCTATGGTAGGTATCGAAATAAGGACTGATAGGGACTTGTACCATCATCCAGGAATCATTAGATAGCAGAATTGGTAGCCTAGTCCCCAACTAGGCTGCCACAAAGATACAGGGGCAATTGGACTATCGCGGTACAGTAAGGCAGCATACTTTTGAATAATATATATCAGAATATAAAAATTACAAAGGATTTTATTGATGCCAGAAAAACAAATCATCTTTTATAAGTAAAAAACATGGTAGCGGTACAAATATATCACCAGTGAAAAGATTAACCCCAAAAGGGGGAAAATCACATTAGTGCAATGGATCACAGATGTCATTGTCCTCAACTAGTTTCGCGGACAGGGCCGCTTCATCAGGAGGATATCTGTGATAGGATCAGAAAGACAATAATATGATTGAAAAGCATAAAAATAATAAAAACTTGTAACACAGCATCATGATTAGAAAGCATATTGATGGGGTAAGAAGGGGAAAGGAGCAGAGCTGCTTACCCATGTCCCAGCAGCCACTAGGCACAGGGCAGGGCGCCACCACCAAAAGTGGGGTCTCCCGCGGCGACTCGGGGGAGCCACAAATAAAACCGACCGGAATCTGGGTAAATCAAATATAAAAACATGGATATGCTGTGGGCTTCCCAAACCAAAATTAGGCCAGTGAAGAGGTGAGTGAAAAGGTTAAAATAATTGTGGGGTGGACATAAAAATGAAGATAATAAAGTAAAAGTGATGTGTGCGGAAAGTGCATTTGAACAACGTGAAAAAACGTGAAAAAGGGCATCAAAAATTAGGTGAAAAACATGGTGAAAGTGATAAGGGGTTAGTTGAAATTGAAGTGAGACACATGGAGGTAGGAGAGTGAATAATTGACATGGCGTGGATGAGTGTGGGACGGGAGGAAAGAAAGGGAGAAAAAAAGGGACAGAGTGGAAAGGAAGTAAAAGCAAGCGGTTTGAAGGTGGAAGCATCATTCATGATGGACTGAAGGGGGATAGCCTATTTAAAAGGTAGGTCAATGAGGAGGGAGTAGCAGCAGTCAAGGTGAGAGATAACCAGGGAGTGATTTAGGAGCTTTGTGGTTTCATTGGTTAGGATGGGGCGTATTTTGGAGATGTTGCGGAGGTTGAGGCGGCAGCTTTGGAAAGTGATCGGATGTGGGGCTAAAATGAGAATTCAGAGTCCAGGATAACACCTAGCACACTGGCATAGGATGTCAATATATTCTGAAATAGCTTTCAGGCTTGACAAAGGAGTTGCAGACGTTTCAACACGTCTTGCCTGGTTACCAATCATGCTACCCTGCTAGACAAAAGGATTCCCTTTTAAGCTCCTGTTCCTGTATGCTGTGTGGGTGCAACTAACTGCTTTGAAAAGCCAAGATTTAAAGCACAAACTTCGCTGAATGAACCTCCTCTGAAGTGTAGGTGCCAATCTGACAGCACATTTTGACACACTTAGACCCCATACACACTATTAGATTTTCTGCAGATTTTTGTCTTTGGATTTACCAAAACCATATAATATGAGATCAAACCTTAAGAGTTTCAATTTGTATGCAATCAGGCAGGCCCTTGCACTACATGGTTTTGGTAAATCTGAAGACAAAAATCTGCAGGAAATCTAATAGTGTGTATGGGGCTTTAGTGTGAATATGTGATGCTACTTGGATGTGGTTTGCATGTTCTATGGGGCCAGAATCATGGTAGAATCGCATCAAAGTAGCACAGGAGCCTTTTTCTAAAATTGTGCTGCACTGCATTGATGTGAACAGGCACCATTTAAAACAATGCGATTTTCCATTTGTGCCAGCATTAAATTAAAAAGTTAGATTTTAACTTTTTTTTTTCTAGATTGTAGCTAAGGCTGAAACAACTAATCGGCAACGAATCGATTATGAAATTAATCGATAACTATTTTCATAATCGATTAATCGCCCTGTAACATAATGGGGTTAAAAAAACCTAAAATGAGCCCTTTATAGTACAAAAAGAGCAAATCGCTACTGTAAATATTACTTTATATTCACAGGTCTACGGTGAAAAAAATGAACCCCTTACAGTAGTGATTATTTGCTTTTTTGTACTATAAAAAGGCTCATTTAAGTTTTTTTTAACCCCCATTATGTTACTAAACGTCTTAGACCTGGTTCACATCTATGTGTTTTTTGGTGCTTTTTGCAGAAACGCACTACAGTTCATTTACATGATTCTCTCTCTAGGACAGCGGTCATCAACCCTATCCTCAGGGCCCACTAACAGGCCAGGTTTTATGTATTATTTTGGGGAGATGCAAACTAGAATACGGCAATCACTGAGCAGCAAATGATATCACCTGTGATGTATTTCAGTTATCTTGCAAACCTGGCCTGTTAGTGGGCCGAGGACAGGATTGATGACCACTGGTCTAGGACACATTCACATCTATGCTTTTTTTTCACCTGCTGCATATTTGAAAAGAGTCAGGGACTTTTTTTAAACGCAAAACAGATCAAAAGCAAACTGTATTAGGTGTGTACAGAGCCTTATTTCCAAATTTTCCCTTTTTCCGATTTGACCCCACTAACGATTAGAAAATCGAACAATCTTAAAAATTATTTTTTTTTTTGAAGGAAGGCATTGTTTTTTAAATAAAAAATTTTGATCTCTGAGTCTGATGATATTAACCAGATCCCCCCTTTAATAGCATATACAATATATCTCTTTTCTAATAGTATATAGTACAATATATCTCCTCTAATAGTATATACAGTATATCTCTTCTGTCTGTTATTCTCAGAGTGGATTAGAGATTTTGCTCCCTAACCTATATAGTTGGTTATTTATATTTACCACTGGCTATAGATATTTAAGAATAAATTGCCTTTTTTTTAACTTTACATAACTAAATTGTACACCACACTTTTAAGGTTATTAGCCGATTAAGCGTAACAATAATCATCCAACTAATCGATTATGAAAATAATCGTTCGTTGCACCCCTAATTGTAGCTTTGTTAGTAACAGGCACCTTATAACATAATTCAACTGAAATAAAAATTGAGAAGAAACAACAAGCAGTTTATACAAAAAAAAAAAATAAGAATTTGGAGGGCAGCAGGACATGGGACAGGATGGAATGGGGTCTGATCAAGTAAGCAGGACGCGGGACAGGATGGAATGGGGTCTGATCAAGTAAGCAGGACGCGGGACGGGATGGAATGGGGTCTGATCAAGTAAGCAGGACGGGGGACGGGATGGAATGGGGTCTGGTCAAGTAAGCAGGACGCGGGACGGGATGGAATGGGGTCTGGTCAGGTAAGCAGGACGCGGGACTGGATGGAATGGGGTCTGGTCAGGTAAGCAGGACGCGGGACTGGATGGAAAGGGGTCTGGTCAGGTAAGCAGGACGCGGGACGGAATGGAATGGGGTCTGGTCAGGTAAGCAGGACGCGGGACGGGATGGAATGGGGTCTGGTCAGGTAAGCAGGACACGGGACGGGATGGAATGGGGTCTGATCAAGTAAGCAGGACGCGGGACGGGATGGAAAGGGGTCTGATCAAGTAAGCAGGACGCGGGACGGGATGGAAAGGGGTCTGATCAAGTAAGCAGGACGCGGGACGGGATGGAAAGGGGTCTGATCAAGTAAGCAGGACGCGGGACGGGATGGAAAGGGGTCTGATCAAGTAAGCAGGACGCGGGACGGGATGGAAAGGGGTCTGATCAAGTAAGCAGGACGCGGGACGGGACGGGGTCTGGTCAGGTAAGCAGGACGCGGGACGGGGTCTGGTCAGGTAAGCAGGACGCGGGACGGGGTCTGGTCAGGTAAGCAGGACGCGGGACGGGGTCTGGTCAGGTAAGCAGGACGCGGGACGGGGTCTGGTCAGGTAAGCAGGACGCGGGACGGGGTCTGGTCAGGTAAGCAGGACGCGGGACGGGGTCTGGTCAGGTAAGCAGGACGCGGGACGGGGTCTGGTCAGGTAAGCAGGACGCGGGACGGGGTCTGGTCAGGTAAGCAGGACACGGGACGGGATGGGGTTTGGTCAGGTAAGCAGGACACGGGACGGGATGGGGTTTGGTCAGGTAAGCAGGACACGGGACGGGATGGGGTCTGGTCAGGTAAGCAGGACACGGGACGGGATGGGGTCTGGTCAGGTAAGCAGGACACGGGACGGGGTCTGGTCAGGTAAGCAGGACACGGGATGGGGTCTGGTCAGGTAAGCAGGACACGGGATGGGGTCTGGTCAGGTAAGCAGGACACGGGACGGGATGGGGTCTGGTCAGGTAAGCAGGACACGGGATGGGGTCTGGTCAGGTAAGCAGGACACGGGACGGGATGGGGTCTTGTCAGGTAAGCAGGACACGGGACGGGATGGGGTCTGGTCAGGTAAGCAGGACACGGGATGGGGTCTGGTCAGGTAAGCAGGACACGGGACGGGATGGGGTCTGGTCAGGTAAGCAGGACACGGGACGGGATGGGGTCTGGTCAGGTAAGCAGGACACGGGACGGGATGGGGTCTGGTCAGGTAAACAGGACACGGGACGGGATGGGGTCTGGTCAGGTAAGCAGGACACGGGACGGGATGGGGTCTGGTCAGGTAAGCAGGACACGGGACGGGATGGGGTCTGGTCAGGTAAGCAGGACACGGGACGGGATGGGGTCTGGTCAGGTAAGCAGGACACGGGACGGGATGGGGTCTGGTCAGGTAAGCAGGACACGGGACGGGATGGGGTCTGGTCAGGTAAGCAGGACACGGGACGGGATGGGGTCTGGTCAGGTAAGCAGGACACGGGACGGGATGGGGTCTGGTCAGGTAAGCAGGACACGGGACGGGATGGGGTCTGGTCAGGTAAGCAGGACACGGGACGGGATGGGGTCTGGTCAGGTAAGCAGGACACGGGACGGGATGGGGTCTGGTCAGGTAAGCAGGACACGGGACGGGACGGGATGGGGTCTGGTCAGGTAAGCAGGACACGGGACGGGACGGGATGGGGTCTGGTCAGGTAAGCAGGACACGGGACGGGACGGGATGGGGTCTGGTCAGGTAAGCAGGACACGGGACGGGACGGGATGGGGTCTGGTCAGGTAAGCAGGACACGGGACGGGATGGGGTCTGGTCAGGTAAGCAGGACACGGGACGGGATGGGGTCTGGTCAGGTAAGCAGGACACGGGACGGGATGGGGTCTGGTCAGGTAAGCAGGACACGGGACGGGATGGGGTCTGGTCAGGTAAGCAGGACACGGGACGGGATGGGGTCTGGTCAGGTAAGCAGGACACGGGACGGGATGGGGTCTGGTCAGGTAAGCAGGACACGGGACGGGATGGGGTCTGGTCAGGTAAGCAGGACACGGGACGGGATGGGGTCTGGTCAGGTAAGCAGGACACGGGACGGGATGGGGTCTGGTCAGGTAAGCAGGACACGGGACGGGATGGGGTCTGGTCAGGTAAGCAGGACACGGGACGGGATGGGGTCTGGTCAGGTAAGCAGGACACGGGACGGGATGGGGTCTGGTCAGGTAAGCAGGACACGGGACGGGATGGGGTCTGGTCAGGTAAGCAGGACACGGGACGGGATGGGGTCTGGTCAGGTAAGCAGGACACGGGACGGGATGGGGTCTGGTCAGGTAAGCAGGACACGGGACGGGATGGGGTCTGGTCAGGTAAGCAGGACACGGGACGGGATGGGGTCTGGTCAGGTAAGCAGGACACGGGACGGGATGGGGTCTGGTCAGGTAAGCAGGACACGGGACGGGATGGGGTCTGGTCAGGTAAGCAGGACACGGGACGGGATGGGGTCTGGTCAGGTAAGCAGGACACGGGACGGGATGGGGTCTGGTCAGGTAAGCAGGACACGGGACGGGATGGGGTCTGGTCAGGTAAGCAGGACACGGGACGGGATGGGGTCTGGTCAGGTAAGCAGGACACGGGACGGGATGGGGTCTGGTCAGGTAAGCAGGACACGGGACGGGATGGGGTCTGGTCAGGTAAGCAGGACACGGGACGGGATGGGGTCTGGTCAGGTAAGCAGGACACGGGACGGGATGGGGTCTGGTCAGGTAAGCAGGACACGGGACGGGATGGGGTCTGGTAAGGTAAGCAGGACACGGGACGGGATGGGGTCTGGTCAGGTAAGCAGGACACGGGACGGGATGGGGTCTGGTCAGGTAAGCAGGACACGGGACGGGATGGGGTCTGGTCAGGTAAGCAGGACACGGGACGGGATGGGGTCTGGTCAGGTAAGCAGGACACGGGACGGGATGGAATGGGGTCTGGTCAGGTAAGCAGGACACGGGACGGGATGGAATGGGGTCTGGTCAGGTAAGCAGGACACGGGACGGGATGGAATGGGGTCTGGTCAGGTAAGCAGGACACGGGACGGGATGGAATGGGGTCTGGTCAGGTAAGCAGGACACGGGACGGGATGGAATGGGGTCTGGTCAGGTAAGCAGGACATGGGATGGGGTCTGGTCAGGTAAGCAGGACACGGGATGGGATGGAATGGGGTCTGGTCAGGTAAGCGGGACATGGGATGGGATGGAATGGGGTCTGGTCAGGTAAGCGGGACATGGGATGGGATGGGGTCTGGTCAGGTAAGCGGGACATGGGATGGGGTCTGGTCAGGCAAGCAGGACACGGGATGAGATGGGGTCTGGTCAGGTAAGCAGGACATGGGATGGAATGGGGTCTGGTCAGGTAAGCAGGACATGGGATGGGGTCTGGTCAGGTAAGCAGGACACGGGACGGGATGGAATGGGGTCTGGTCAGGTAAGCAGGACACGGGATGGGATGGAATGGGGTCTGGTCAGGTAAGCAGGACATGGGATGGGGTCTGGTCAGGTAAGGGGGACACAGGATGGGATGGGGTCTGGTCAGGTAAGCAGGACATGGGATGGGGTCTGGTCAGGTAAGGGGGACACAGGATGGGATGGAATGGGCTCTGGTCAGGTAAGCAGGACACGGGATGGGGTCTGGTCAGGTAAGCAGGACACGGGATGGGGTCTGGTCAGGTAAGCGGGACATGGGATGGGATGGGATGGGGTCTGGTCAGGTAAGCAGGACACGGGACGGGATGGAATGGGGTCTGGTCAGGTAAGCAGGACACGGGACGGGATGGCATGGGGTCTGGTCAGGTAAGCGCGACACGGGATGGGGTCTGGTCAGGTAAGCGCGACACGGGATGGGGTCTGGTCAGGTAAGCGCGACACGGGATGGGGTCTGGTCAGGTAAGCGCGACACGGGATGGGGTCTGGTCAGGTAAGCGCGACACGGGATGGGGTCTGGTCAGGTAAGCGCGACACGGGATGGGGTCTGGTCAGGTAAGCGCGACACGGGATGGGGTCTGGTCAGGTAAGCGCGACACGGGATGGGGTCTGGTCAGGTAAGCGCGACACGGGATGGGGTCTGGTCAGGTAAGCGCGACACGGGATGGGGTCTGGTCAGGTAAGCGCGACACGGGATGGGGTCTGGTCAGGTAAGCGCGACACGGGATGGGGTCTGGTCAGGTAAGCGCGACACGGGATGGGGTCTGGTCAGGTAAGCGCGACACGGGATGGGGTCTGGTCAGGTAAGCGCGACACGGGATGGGGTCTGGTCAGGTAAGCGCGACACGGGATGGGGTCTGGTCAGGTAAGCGCGACACGGGATGGGGTCTGGTCAGGTAAGCGCGACACGGGATGGGGTCTGGTCAGGTAAGCGCGACACGGGATGGGGTCTGGTCAGGTAAGCGCGACACGGGATGGGGTCTGGTCAGGTAAGCGCGACACGGGATGGGGTCTGGTCAGGTAAGCGCGACACGGGATGGGGTCTGGTCAGGTAAGCGCGACACGGGATGGGGTCTGGTCAGGTAAGCGCGACACGGGATGGGGTCTGGTCAGGTAAGCGCGACACGGGATGGGGTCTGGTCAGGTAAGCGCGACACGGGATGGGGTCTGGTCAGGTAAGCGCGACACGGGATGGGGTCTGGTCAGGTAAGCGCGACACGGGATGGGGTCTGGTCAGGTAAGCGCGACACGGGATGGGGTCTGGTCAGGTAAGCGCGACACGGGATGGGGTCTGGTCAGGTAAGCGCGACACGGGATGGGGTCTGGTCAGGTAAGCGCGACACGGGATGGGGTCTGGTCAGGTAAGCGCGACACGGGATGGGGTCTGGTCAGGTAAGCGCGACACGGGATGGGGTCTGGTCAGGTAAGCGCGACACGGGATGGGGTCTGGTCAGGTAAGCGCGACACGGGATGGGGTCTGGTCAGGTAAGCGCGACACGGGATGGGGTCTGGTCAGGTAAGCGCGACACGGGATGGGGTCTGGTCAGGTAAGCGCGACACGGGATGGGGTCTGGTCAGGTAAGCGCGACACGGGATGGGGTCTGGTCAGGTAAGCGCGACACGGGATGGGGTCTGGTCAGGTAAGCGCGACACGGGATGGGGTCTGGTCAGGTAAGCGCGACACGGGATGGGGTCTGGTCAGGTAAGCGCGACACGGGATGGGGTCTGGTCAGGTAAGCGCGACACGGGATGGGGTCTGGTCAGGTAAGCGCGACACGGGATGGGGTCTGGTCAGGTAAGCGCGACACGGGATGGGGTCTGGTCAGGTAAGCGCGACACGGGATGGGGTCTGGTCAGGTAAGCGCGACACGGGATGGGGTCTGGTCAGGTAAGCGCGACACGGGATGGGGTCTGGTCAGGTAAGCGCGACACGGGATGGGGTCTGGTCAGGTAAGCGCGACACGGGATGGGGTCTGGTCAGGTAAGCGCGACACGGGATGGGGTCTGGTCAGGTAAGCGCGACACGGGATGGGGTCTGGTCAGGTAAGCGCGACACGGGATGGGGTCTGGTCAGGTAAGCGCGACACGGGATGGGGTCTGGTCAGGTAAGCGCGACACGGGATGGGGTCTGGTCAGGTAAGCGCGACACGGGATGGGGTCTGGTCAGGTAAGCGCGACACGGGATGGGGTCTGGTCAGGTAAGCGCGACACGGGATGGGGTCTGGTCAGGTAAGCGCGACACGGGATGGGGTCTGGTCAGGTAAGCGCGACACGGGATGGGGTCTGGTCAGGTAAGCGCGACACGGGATGGGGTCTGGTCAGGTAAGCGCGACACGGGATGGGGTCTGGTCAGGTAAGCGCGACACGGGATGGGGTCTGGTCAGGTAAGCGCGACACGGGATGGGGTCTGGTCAGGTAAGCGCGACACGGGATGGGGTCTGGTCAGGTAAGCGCGACACGGGATGGGGTCTGGTCAGGTAAGCGCGACACGGGATGGGGTCTGGTCAGGTAAGCGCGACACGGGATGGGGTCTGGTCAGGTAAGCGCGACACGGGATGGGGTCTGGTCAGGTAAGCGCGACACGGGATGGGGTCTGGTCAGGTAAGCGCGACACGGGATGGGGTCTGGTCAGGTAAGCGCGACACGGGATGGGGTCTGGTCAGGTAAGCGCGACACGGGATGGGGTCTGGTCAGGTAAGCGCGACACGGGATGGGGTCTGGTCAGGTAAGCGCGACACGGGATGGGGTCTGGTCAGGTAAGCGCGACACGGGATGGGGTCTGGTCAGGTAAGCGCGACACGGGATGGGGTCTGGTCAGGTAAGCGCGACACGGGATGGGGTCTGGTCAGGTAAGCGCGACACGGGATGGGGTCTGGTCAGGTAAGCGCGACACGGGATGGGGTCTGGTCAGGTAAGCGCGACACGGGATGGGGTCTGGTCAGGTAAGCGCGACACGGGATGGGGTCTGGTCAGGTAAGCGCGACACGGGATGGGGTCTGGTCAGGTAAGCGCGACACGGGATGGGGTCTGGTCAGGTAAGCGCGACACGGGATGGGGTCTGGTCAGGTAAGCGCGACACGGGATGGGGTCTGGTCAGGTAAGCGCGACACGGGATGGGGTCTGGTCAGGTAAGCGCGACACGGGATGGGGTCTGGTCAGGTAAGCGCGACACGGGATGGGGTCTGGTCAGGTAAGCGCGACACGGGATGGGGTCTGGTCAGGTAAGCGCGACACGGGATGGGGTCTGGTCAGGTAAGCGCGACACGGGATGGGGTCTGGTCAGGTAAGCGCGACACGGGATGGGGTCTGGTCAGGTAAGCGCGACACGGGATGGGGTCTGGTCAGGTAAGCGCGACACGGGATGGGGTCTGGTCAGGTAAGCGCGACACGGGATGGGGTCTGGTCAGGTAAGCGCGACACGGGATGGGGTCTGGTCAGGTAAGCGCGACACGGGATGGGGTCTGGTCAGGTAAGCGCGACACGGGATGGGGTCTGGTCAGGTAAGCGCGACACGGGATGGGGTCTGGTCAGGTAAGCGCGACACGGGATGGGGTCTGGTCAGGTAAGCGCGACACGGGATGGGGTCTGGTCAGGTAAGCGCGACACGGGATGGGGTCTGGTCAGGTAAGCGCGACACGGGATGGGGTCTGGTCAGGTAAGCGCGACACGGGATGGCATGGGGTCTGGTCAGGTAAGCAGGACACGGGATGGCATGGGGTCTGCTCAGGTAAGCAGGACACGGGATGGCATGGGGTCTGGTCAGGTAAGCAGGACACGGGATGGCATGGGGTCTGGTCAGGTAAGCAGGACACGGGATGGCATGGGGTCTGGTCAGGTAAGCAGGACACGGGATGGCATGGGGTCTGGTCAGGTAAGCAGGACACGGGATGGCATGGGGTCTGGTCAGGTAAGTAGGACACGGGATGGCATGGGGTCTGGTCAGGTAAGCAGGACACGGGATGGCATGGGGTCTGGTCAGGTAAGCAGGACACGGGATGGCATGGGGTCTGGTCAGGTAAGCAGGACATGGGATGGGATGGAATGGGGTCTGGTCAGGTAAGCGGGACATGGGATGGGATGGGATGGGGTCTGGTCAGGTAAGCGGGACATGGGATGGGATGGGGTCTGGTCAGGTAAGCGGGACATGGGATGGGATGGGGTCTGGTCAGGTAAGCAGGACACGGGATGGGATGGAATGGGGTCTGGTCAGGTAAGCAGGACACGGGATGGGATGGAATGGGGTCTGGTCAGGTAAGCAGGACACAGGATGGGATGACAGAGAAGGGGGGGGGGGGTTGTAGAAAGTAACCCAGACAAGAACAGGAGGGTGAGGTTGGGTTCAATCCGCAGAGGGGATGGGGGTGAGGATCCCCGATACATACTTGTTTGGGGTCACCGACATGAAGTGACACAAGAGACAGACAGGCAACTTGTATTTTGACAACCAGGACAGCTACGACAGCCTCCATATTTCTCTCAGGGTATGGACACTTTAAAGTCCTGATCTAGGATTGTTCCAGGTTAAGAACTAACACCAAATAATCTTTACCAGAGCCAGGCAATGAGCATTGTACGGAGGGGTCAGTGAAGACTGCCCCTGTATAGCTCTCATGACAGGCACTATAACAAGCCATGCTGACTGCAGAGTCTAAAGCAACGAACTGCCTGGAACACGAGACTGGGAGGAAACGTCACAGCCTGACTCATCCCACTGAAACCAAAACACCGCTCCACAAACACAGCAATATATCCATAGGAATAGTGTGGCCAGCCCCAGACACTCGGTATACAGGAGAGGAAAGCCAGACTGAACTTCTACAACACAACATGTCACCTCTGTCCGGTCCCAGGTATAACCTCACCTGTACACTTCACATACCTGTCCCCTCTTCTACACCCCGCTCCACTTCCGCATTCACCTTAGTTCTGTGACGGCAGCGACACTTCCGGGGCGGGGCTCGGTGAAACGCACAAACCGGAAGTAAACGGGAGCTTCCTGGTGCTGCTGTTGTGAAGGGATAAGAGGAGCCGCATGTGCCAAGTTATTGGAGCTGTGAGTGGTGTCGTTTGCTGAGGGTGAACTAGAACTAGGGGGTTATACTGAGCTTCGCTGTCATTGTTATATGAGTGGAGCCTCTTGTATGTGTTTGTGTATAATGTATATAGCTAGTGTGGTACATTACAGAGTTGTCAGCTGTCCCGCGTTTCCTTGCACCCTCACAGGTTGTGTCTCTGGTTCTGCACACCAATCACTTCATTAAAAGCCCTTGTTTCAGAGTATGGCATTCATTGACCATCATAAAAACCCTAACTAGATGGCATGTAGTTTTCTGTGTGTATCAAAAACTCCTTACTACCTGGAGAGCACTGTCTGGCACCTCCTCTGTTGGGCTACACAACACCGCCCCCTTGTGTTACACAGATGAGGAGGTGTTCTGCAGCCCAGCAGGGGAGGCCCCAGGCAGGGGTGATAACACTGGGATTTGAGTACAGAAGGGGCTCTGTGTCATCAGCTCACTTCAGGAAGTTAGGAGCTCCCTGGATTCCTGGCAGCAGAAAGGATGAGCTTAGCTGTGTTGGCATCCCAGTCAGAACCCAAGTAAGCAAGCCTATCAGGAAGCTGCTACCTGTACTGGGCCAATCATCTGCAGCTGCGGAATGGGGCAATGCCTCTGCTGGCGATAATTGGCTTAGTACAGGTGACCCGTACACACAATCCAAATATCGTACAATAGATCGTACGACTCTTTTCGCTTAATAGTCGCAAGTAGAAATTGAATAGGTAAATAAAGTCACGAAAATTCTCATACGACAGAAAAAAAAAAAAATCAGAAGTGATGTCATGTGTTGTAATGTATTTGTATTCTACAAAATGGTAAAATATGTTAATCAAATCAACTAGGAATGTAAAACAACTAAGTGTAAATGGAAATTCAATAACGGAAAATCCAATCAATATTTGTGTCTTTACCATTAATCTTCCATCGCATTGTGTAACCAAAGATAAAAAGAAATCATTGTTACTTCAATAAATGGATCCAAAATAGCCTACTCCCAAAACGACCATTAGTGGAGCCTCTCAAAGGGTGATATATATTATCCGGGAGAAAAAAAATCTTCTAATATTAAATGAAAATAAATTTTCTAAAAACCCAACAAACTGATAAGGTGCCTAACAATAATTCATGACACCATTGTGCAAATAAATAAGTATACACATGAATACACTATGGTAATAAATAATAAAACACCCTAAGGTATGCAAATATAAATTTCAAAAAGTAAGGTGCAAAAGTGCAATCTGTGCAACATCAATATAAAAGAAAAAATGAATGAATAACTAAATGTAGTAACATGCAACACTCCACAGATGTGTAAAGAAAATATAAAATAATAATTAATATCCAATATGAATCCAGCAAACGTGCTTAATATAGTGAAACTAAAGCGCACATAGCAGAGGAGAGCAAAAAAAATCACAAGAAATTCTTTAAGTATTTAAACAGTAAAAAAGGGAGGACAGACCATATTGGCCCCATAAAGAATGAGGAAGGACATCTGGTTACAAAGGATGGGGAGAAGGTATTGAATTTATTCTTCTCCTCAGTCTTCACGAGGGAATCGGGGGGTGGGAGGGGGGCTTCAGTAACCAAAACTGCAGTGTTTAGCCTCATAACACATCACAGGAAGCACCTCCATGGTTAACAGATGACAGAATTAAAATTAGACTGGGGAAACTTAACATTAATAAATCACCGGGACCAGATGGCTTGCATCCGAGGGTACTTAGGGAACTCAGTCAAGTAATTGCCAGACCATTGTTCCTAATTTTTACTGACAGTCTACTGACTGGAATGGTACCAGCTGATTGGAGAAAAGCAAATGTAGCACCGATATTTAAAAAGGGCCCAAAATACATCCCTGGGAATTACAGACCAGTTAGCCTAACATCAATAGTATGTAAACTCTTGGAGGGGATGATAAGGGACTATATACAAGATTTTAGTAACGAGAACAGTATCATTAGCAGTAATCAGCATGGTTGCCATCTAGATAAAGGAAAGCCCGTAGACGTGGTGTATCTGGATTTTGCAAAACATTTGACACAGCTCCCCATAAACGGTTACTGTACAAAATAAGGTCCTTTGGCATGGACCATAGGGTGAGTACATGGATTGAAAACTGGCTACAAGGGCGAGTTCAGAGGGTGGTGATAAATGGGGAGTACTTGGAATGGTTAGGGGTGGGTAGTGGGGTCCCCTATGGTTCTGTGCTGGGACCAGTCCTATTTAATTTGTTCATAAACAACCTGGAGGATGGGGTAAAACAGTTCAATCTCTGTATTTGCAGACAATACTAAGCTTAGCAGGGCAATAACTTCTCCGCAGGATGTGGAAACTTTGCAAAAAGATCTGAACAAATTAATGGAGTGGGCAACTCATGGCAAATGAGGTTCAATGTAGAAAAATGTAAAATAATACATTTGGGTGGCAAAAATATGAATGCAATCTATACACTGGGGGGAGAATCTCTGGGGGAATCTAGGATGGAAAAGGACCTGGGGGTACTGGTAGATGATAGGCTCAGCAATGGCATGCAATGTTCCAGCCGCACCTAGAGTATGCTGTCCAGTTCTGGGCACCTTTCCTCAGGAAGGATGTACTGGAAATGGAGCGAGTACAAAGAAGGGCAACTACGCTAATTAAGGATCTGGAGGATCTTTGTTATGAGGAAAGGTTGCGAGCACGGAACTTATGCTCTCTGGAGAAGAGACGCTTGAGAGGGAATATGATTTCGATATACAAATACTATACTGGTGACCCCACAATTGCGATAAAGCTTTTTCGCAGAAGGGGCGTTTTAACAAAACATGTGGCCACTCTTTACAATTAAAAGAAAAGAGGTTTAACCTTAAACTACGCAGAGGATTCTTTACTGTAAGAGTGGCAAGGATGTGGAATTCCCTTCCACAGGCGGTGGTCTTAGCGGGGGGCATTAATAGTTTCAAAAAACTATTACATAAGCACCTGAACGACCGCAACATACAGGGATATACAAGGTAATACTGACATATAATCACACACATAGGTTGGACTTGAGGGACTTGTGTCTTTTTTCAACCTCGCCTACTATGTAGCTATGGAACACTTACCTATCCAGGGATCCAATGCCATCTTCATCCAGGCTAGTTCTTCACTAGCCTTCAGGTTCCCAGTGACTGTATCCTGATTGTGGGCATCGGGCTATGCTCTAAAAAAAAAAAGTATATATTTATACATACAGTGCCTTTGAAAAAGTATTCATATCCCTTGAAATTTTTCACATTTTGTCATGTTACAACCAAAAATGTAAATTTATTTTATGTGATAGACCAACACATAGTGGCACATAATTGTGAAGTGGAACGAAAATGATAAATGGTTTTCAAATTTTTTTACAAATCACTGAAAAGTGTGGCGTGCATTTGTATTCAGTCAATACTTTATAAAACCACCTTTTGCTGCAATTACAGCTGCAAGTCTTTTGGGGTATGTCTCTACTAGCTTTGCACATCTAGAGAGTGACATTTGTGCCCTTTCATCCTTGCAAAATAGCTCAAGCTCTGTCTGATTGGATGGAGAGCCTCTGTGAACAGTAATTTTCAAGTCTAGGCACAGATTCTCAATTGGATTTAGGTCTGGACTTTGACTGGGCTATTCTAACACATGAATATGCTTTGATCCAAAACATTCCATTGTAGCTCTGGCTGTGTGTTAAAGTGATCATAAAGGTTTTCTTTGTTATTTATAAGAAAAAAAAAATAATAATAAAAAACATGTTATACTTACCTGCTCTGTGCAAGGGTTTTGCACAGAGCGGCCCCGATGCTCCTTTTCTGGGGTCCCCTGGCGATGCCCCTGGCTCCTCCTTTTCATCGAGTGTCCCTACAGAAAGCCGCTTTTCATGGGGGCACTCGTGCGGGCGTGCTCCCGAGTCCTATCATTCTATCATTCAGTGCTATCATTCTATCCAGTGAGAACCCGGGACAGCGGCTGGAGCTGCTGGGCTTGTCCTCGACGCTGGAACGAAGAAAAAGGGGGGCTGCAGCACAGAAGGTTTTTCACTTTAATGCATAGAATGCATTAAGGTCAAAAACCTTGAGACTTTAAAACTCCTTTTAGGCTCACATCTTGGCATTCTGAATCGCGGGTGGAATCACCGTGATTCTGATCGCGATTTGAAATAGCAGCAAAACACTGCACGCTCATGCGCTCCCTGTCACTTCCAATGGCACCTCGTTTGTGGCACAATTTTGCGGCGGTTCGTCGGGCAACAATTGCAGTAAAATTGCGCAAACAGAATCCCTGGACGCCTGTCGCCCAAAAGAAGCTCTTGTACTGCGCCGCCATCTAGGTGCCATTGGAAGTGACAGGGAATGCAATTTGCCGCTATTTCGAATCGTGGCAATTCAGAACGCCGAGATGTGAATGGAGCCTTAGGGTCATTGCCCTGTTGGAAGATGAACCTCCGCCCCAGTCTCAAGTCTTTTGCAAGCTCTAACAGGTTTTCCTCTAAGATTGCCCTGTATTTGGCTCCATCCATCTTCCTATCAACTCTGACCAGTTTCCCTGTCCCTGATGGTGTGTTCAGGGTGACTTCTCCGCCACACATAGTGTTTTGCTTTTAGGCCAAAAAAGTAAATTCCATTAAATTCCTTCTTCCACATCACGTTTGCTGTGTCCCCCACATGGTTTTTCGCAAACTGCAAACGGAATTTCTTATGGCTTTCTTCTTGCCACTCTACCATAAAGGCCATGTCTTGATATGTTTGCAGTTGTGCCATACTCATTCAATTTTCCGATGATGAATTGAACGGTGCTCCATGAGATGTTCAAAGCTTGGGATTTTTTTTATAACCTAATCCTGTTTTAAAGTTCTCCACAGCTTTATACCTGACCTGTCTGGTGTGTTCCTTGGCTTTCATGATGCTGTTTGTTCACTAAGGTTCTCTAACAAACCTCCGAGGGCTTCACAGAACAACTAATTTATGCTGAGATTAAATTACACACAGGTGGACTCTATTTACTAATTAGTTGACTTCTGAAGGCAATTGGTTTCACTAGATTTTAGTTAGGGCTATTAGAGTAAAGGGGGCTGAATACAAATGCACACCACACGTTTCAGATATTTATTTGTAAAAAAAATGTAAAACCATTTATTATTTTCCTTCCACTTCACAATTATGTGCCACTTTGTGTTGGTCTATCACATAAAATCCCAATAAAATACATTTACATTTTTGGTTACAAAATGACAAAATGTGGAAAAATTTTCAAGGCACTGTATATTACTTATACACTATATTGCCAAAAGTATTGGGGCACCTGCCTTTACACACACATGAACTTTAATGGCATCCCAGCCTAATGCCCCATACACACGGTCGGACTTTGTTCGGACATTCTGACAACAAAATCCTAGGATTTTTTCCGACGGATGTTGGCTCAAACTTGTTTTGTCTACACACGCTCGCACAAAGTTGTCGGAATTTCCAATCGCCAACCACGCGGTCACGTACACCACGTACGACAAGACTAGAAAAGGCCGGTTCAGAACCAAGCGCGGCACCCTTTGGGCTCCTTTTGCTAATCTCTTGTTAGGAAAAGTTTGGTAAGAGACGATTCGCGCTTTTTCAGATCGTTTTCTGCCGTTCAGTTTGTGCTTGTGGGTTTGTATCTGCTCTTCAGTGCGTGCAAGCAAGTTCCGCGTGACTTTAATTAGTCATTGTATTATTGTTCGTTCGTTACTGTTTTTCAGGTCGCTCTTCACAGGCCTTGCTGTTCTTCAGTGTGTTCTGTTACTTTGTTCTGAGCAGCCGACCGTTTTCTAGCCATGTTGCGTATGCGTACTCCTCGTAGAGTTCGTGCTGTGCGGGGGCTTGGTGTTGGGGTCCTGACCTTGACACAAGTCCAGTCCATGAACAGGGTGGTAGGAGTTCATGGACCAAGAATTGGTTGCTTCAGCGTGACCAGTTCTGTCATATGCCTTTGCTCCGTGAGATCCGTGAGAATAATCCTGATGATTTCAGGAACTTTCTCAGGATGACGGATCCCGTGTTTCACCGTCTGTTGGCTTCGCTGACCCCTTATATTAGCAGGCAGGATACCTGCATGAGGCAAGCCATCACTCCGGAGCAGAGGTTGGTCGCTACCCTGCGGTATTTGGCGACAGGGAGAAGTCTGCAAGACTTAAAGTTCTCAACAGGCATCTCCCCCCAGGCTCTGGGGATCATTATCCCAGAGACCTGTTCTGCCATCATACAGGTCCTACAGAAGGAGTATATGAAGGTAAGATTTTTATCCTTTAATATCACATTTTATTGTATTATATTATGTATTATTGTATTGAATGTTTGCTAATATATTGTATTTCTTTCCTCATTCCATTTTTTCTGCTCCATAGTAGTGCTTTACCTCAAACACCCTCTAAAATGTTTTGAAATGTTATTTTTGATTTAAATTCAGGCAGAGTGGCAGAGGCTTTTTTTTGTGGTGTCCCCAAATAATTTTTAGTAACCCTCCTTCCCCCAACTGCTAAGTCAGCTGATCCCAATTCTCTATCCTCAATCATCTATCTGCTGACTTTGCCAAACCTATACACACTATACCCATCCCTTTTGTGCTCAGATTTATGGATGAATTCCCCAAAGCATGTAGTGCAAGGGCCTGCCTGTATACTTTCAAATGGTACTGTTTAAAGTTTTTGTATCCTATTATTATCTTGATAGGTAATAGCAGAATGTCCAAATGTGCTCAAATGTGTTCAATGTGTATTTATATCTTTGTATTATGACACTTCTTACCTGTCCAGTGGGCTGCCAATAGTGTAACTAAGGAGGGGCTGTTCCAAGTAACACCCATTATTTAGGCATTCATCTCTCAATGAAGTGAAGAGGGTTACCTGTCCAAGATCCCCCCCCCCTATAATGTTAGAAATGGCCCATGAGAGGGGGGGGGAATATGATAGGTGTACCTTATACTTTGGCGTTGTTAAATTCCCCTTAATAAATGCTATCTGGAGGTTGACCCATAATGTTTGTGCCTAATCTGTTTGCCATGTTTCTGAGCCAAAATAGTAAATGTTTTATTTTTTCCCTCAACAGTTTCCTTCCACACCACAGGAATGGCAGACTGTGGCCTCCCACTTTGCCCAGCGGTGGGACTTTCCTAACTGCGGAGGGGCAATTGATGGGAAACACGTCCACATCGTCCCACCACCCAACTCGGGGTCGTACTATTTCAACTATAAGGGGTTCAATAGTATAGTGATGTTGGCGGTGGTGTCGGCTAATTATGACTTCCTGTATGTGGGCGTGGGGAAGAATGGCCGGATGTTCGATGGTGGAGTCATCGCCCAGACGGAGTTCTACAGGCGTCTCCAGAATGGCAGCTTGGACTTGCCAGCTCCAGAGGACAATGTGGAAGGACTCCCATTTGTGTTCGTTGCTGATGAAGCGTTTGCGATGGGGGACCACCTGATGCGGCCATTCCCGATGAGGACCCTCACCCCGGAACAGAGGGTTTTTAATTACCGGCTGGCCAGAGCCCGAAGAGTGGTGGAGAACACATTTGGAATCCTGGCCAGCCGGTTCCACCTATTTATGACACCCATCCATATGGCGGAGTATAAACTGAACCATATTATACTGGCGTGCTGTATTCTCCATAACTTTTTAAGGAAACATTCGGCCAACTATGCTGGCTCAGTTGGGCCTGAGGCCGGAATGATACATGAAACCACACTGACGGCGCTTGAAAGCGGCCGTCCTGGCTTGCCCTCCCTGAGTGCCCGTGATGTATGGTTACGCTACCTGGAGTTCTTTGCGGGTAGGGGGGCTATCAATATGCCAGCAAATCTGTGAAGCCTTTTTATCATAAAACAAAAAAATAAATTCTTGGTGGACATTTACTGCTTGTGTTTGTTTTAGCTGACACTGACAGAAATGTGTTGAGTCCAGAAAATGTCGTGATTGTGTAACCTTATTATACAAAGCACTGTTGGCTGTTATTTACTAAAATGCAAAAACACATTTCACTACAAGTGCAGTTGCAACTGCACTGCAACTGCACTTGTAGTGCCAAGAGGATTTGCCCTTAGTAAATAACCCCCATATTCTCTGAAAACACCAATGACATCACCCCAAAAGTGTTGTAGCGTTGAGACAATAATCCACACACTCTTGCTTAAAAAACTTTTTTATACCTGCACAATCACATGTGCATTTACCAAAGGTTTTTCTAACAAACCAACATGTTTGTTGTATAACAATTTTTGGGGTTGCATTATCAAAAATCGAAATGTCCATTTTAGATAAAACAGGCCTGTGTAAAACCAACAAGAAAGACACAAATCTTGAACTTACAAAGTTCACATTTGGTAGAACTTGAAGGCAATATCGGACATGAGTATTTAGGAACTGTGTTTGATATTGCGTTCAGATGGGGTGAAGTCACCCCAGGAAAAGCCAAATTTGGAAGATCAGGATCTGGGCACTTTCGGATGTGAAAGGATCTGGATCCACAACATCACGATCACCTAAAAAGAGAGGAACCCCAAAATAAATTAGGTCTCAAAAATATGCCGCCATCCATCTCTTACCTGAGCCTGTGGTCGCAGACACTCACCTGTTGTGGTGACTAGTTCCACCACTTCTTCTTCCTCCTGCTCAGATTGTGTTGGGGCGATTTCACCTTCTTCCAGAGAGGGGGGGGGCTCTGGTCTCCTCGGATGAGGGGTGTCCTCCGAGTCTTTTATCCCCTATGTCAAACAAAAATGGTATAATTAGCACACAGATATTTGATGGCAGAACTAGAAATAGGAAACATTGCTTGGAAGTGGGTTACAATTGTCAATTTTAGCACAGTTCCAAAATTTTGCATTTTCAGTGTCCTTTGTCAAGCTTCAATACTTTACCTGTTTGGTACAAGATTCACAGATGTAGCCCCCCCCCCCTATAGTATAAACTGGAGCACCTGTGTAGGTCCCCTAATAAAAATGGTGTTCTTGTGTCCCACACTAGTGCTCCAGTGTCCAGATGTGAAAACAGCTGCTCAGTGTCCTCTCCTTACACAGAATCTAGTTTGCATTTCATTCTAGTAACAAAGCCATCTACACAACCCAATTCTTTTAAGACAAGTATAGGGCGTAAAAATGGTGGCCAAATGCATATGGCCTAAACAATGGTATTTTAGAGTCCGAAAGAAAAATGTTTGATACGAACGAATAATGTGCCCATGAACATGAAAGTTGCCATTTTAAAATGTACAACAGTTCCTAAAAGCACATGGAGCAGCACGAACGTAATAAACATAAAGAATAGGAACACAGCACAACTACTTACTTTTTTGCAGCACTCTCCGGATCTTTCTGTACTGCTCATGTTCTCGTAATTTGAGGTCCGACCACCGCTTCCTGAGCTGATCTTTCGATCGTCGTACCCCGAAATTCCGGTGCAGACTCCTGACCACTTTCGCCATGGTCTTAGCCTTTCTGATATTGGGGTTGGGGTAAGGCCCATACTTTTCGTCATAGTCGGCCCTCTTCAGGATGTCCACCATCTCCAACATCTCCCCAAAGGACATATTTGAGTCCTTAAATCTCCTTCTGGATCAGGACGTGTCCGGATCCGGCCTTTCCTCCTCCTCCTCGTCGTTGCTACAATTAGCACGATCCTGCCGTGTCTCCGCCATGTGCTCTTCCCCCACTGCACCGAACGAAAAGGGGCAGGGAGTAGACTAGAAAGAACGTCAGGGGCGGGCGAAGTTACACGCATGTGCAGTGTGTATAAAGCGTAACACGCTTGCGTCTTACGTACGATCTGTGAGCGGAGGAAGGAGCATCGGAGGCGCCGATCGTGATAACGAAGGTAGGATCTAAACTTGGGCCTATACTGCTTCGAAATGGAAGCCTATATTGTAACAAGATTAGGGGAGTTTGGCCTGACATTAGGGTTTGTCTTGTGTTGTGTCTTGCAGAGAAAATGGATGGGTTCAACGACCACAATTTCCTCCCCCTGTTCATTGACAAATACAGGGAGCTGCCCTGTCTGTGGCAAGTGAGACACCCCCACTATAACCATAAACAAAAGAGTTGGTGACGCCGGTGGTCCCCACAGCAACCATCCCTTATTTAAAAGCCAAAATTGGTGGCCTGAGGAGTACTTATCTTAGGGAGCGCAAGAAGGTCACATATTCCCAGAGGTCCGAAGCTGCAGCAGATGACGTTTATGTCCCCAGGCTCTGGTACTATGAGAGACTGCGATTTCTGTCAGACCACACTGAAGTCAGGGAATCCCTCTCTACTCTTCCTTCCACTCTTCCTTCCACCCCAGCTGAGGCTTCCGATGTCCAACCTGGGCCTTCCAGCCAGGAAGAAGTGGAAGAAGTTGATGTCTGCCCTGGGGGTACAAGGCTAGCTGCCATAACCCCGCTATCCTCTTCTTCAGCGGGCGGTCCTCTACAAGATAAAAGTGGTCTCTGCTGCAGATTCGCTGCAAGATCACTTTTATCGGTGGTGGGAGAGGGCCCCCCTCCCGCCGCGATCCGATGCCCACCGCCACTTACCGGAGGTGTCGGCATCAGTGGAGGTGATCGCGTGTTGTCTCCTGTCAGGTATGGAGAAGAGTGAGGGGAAGATGGCCCCCATCTTTTTTTATTGCATTTTAGTGTAAATATGAGATCTGAGGTCTTTTTGACCCCAGATCTCATATTTAAGAGGTCCTGTAATGCTTTTTTTCTGTGACAAGGGATATTTACATTCCTTGTAAAAGGAATAAAAGTGACATTTAAAAAAAAAAACAGTGTAAAAATAAAAAATAAAAGGTAAAATAAATAAGAAAAAAAAAAATTTAAACGCGTCCCGTCCTGACGAGCTCACGTGCAGAAGCGAACGCATACATGAGTAGCACCCGCATATGAAAATGGTGTCCAAACCACACATGTGAGGTATGGCCGCGATCAGTAGAGCGAGAGCAATAATTCTAGCCCTAGACCCCCTCTGTAACTCAAAACATGCAACCTGTAGAATTTTTTAAACGATGACTATGGAGATTTTTAAGGGTAAAAGTTTGTCGCCATTCCACGAATGGGCGCAATTTTGAACTGTGACATGTTGGGTATCAATTTACTCGGCATAACATCTTTCACAATATAAAAAAAAAATTGGGCTAACTTTGCTGTTGTCTTATTTTTTAATTCAGAAAAGTGTATTTTTCCCAAATAAAGTGCACTTGTAAGACCGCTGCGCAAATACGGTGTGACAGAAAGTATTCACGACCGCCATTTTATTCTCTAGGGTGTTAGAAAAAAATGTATAATGTTTGGGGGTTCTAAGTAATTTTCTAGCAAAAAAAACTGTTTTTAACTTGTAAACAACAAATCTCAGAAAGAGGCTCGGTCCTTAAGTGGTTAAGCAGTCCTTAGATGAATATGAAAAGTCCCATCCATCCAACATGAAGTGCTTTTCCACCAGTAATACACCAGAGAGGAGAGGTTGATAACCACTGTCATTATCTCCTTTTGCAGCTTTTTGGGTGGTATTGGGGAGTGCTGTGTTACCACAGAGGACAGTCAGACACTGCAGTGCTATCGTTATTTTATTTCCCCTAAACCATTTGGTGAAATGTACATGAGATAATCAATGTATATAAAACAACTTCTACAATTTGAGTTTACAGGTGTGGTTAATTTGACACCAGAAAAGCTGACCTATCCATAGCTGGTAAAATGTTAGAAACTCACAGTCCTGAAGGTGACATTGGATGCCAGCTGGACACAGAAAAAGACCATTGCCAACCACTGACGACCCAGAATGGAGAAAATCAGAGTGAATATCAAACCAAGAGCATTTCTGTGCAGGTGAGGAATTTTGTTTAGGTATTCTGCAATAGAGTTTAATGTGCACTCCAATCGGACCCATAGATCACTTGTAGGGCATACAGTCTCCTAGTTCCCAACTGTCCCGTATTTCTTGGGACATTCACGGTATTTAGACCTTTGTCCTGGTCTTACCGTATCCCGGGAAATGTCCAGGGAAATCTGCGTTTTCCCGGATTTTCGCAGCAGCCGCCACTGGTGAATTGTCTGCGCTGGCCGCCATTTTACAGAAGACCAGCTATTGTGAGGAAGGAACAAGTGGTGGAACCCAGGCTCCGCCTCTTGGGTCTTCCCTTCGGGATCCATGAGCTGGTCTTCTTCTGTAAATAGCACAGAGACCAAATCACCAGTGGTGTTGCTACCATGGTGCAGCCCGCACCCGGGTGAAGAGGGGTGAAAGTGTCTTCCCCAGCCAGAGTTCTGGGACCCTCGAGTCACCTCCATTCCCTCCGTGCACTTAACCCCATCAGGGCAAACAAACCTTTACCACACTTTTGCATCCCAGGCAATGGTGTAAAGGAGGGACTCTACGGGGGACACCTTATGTAAGGAGAGAATCTGCTGGGGGCACCTAATGTAAGGAGGGACTCTGCTGGGGGCACCTGATGTAAGGAGGGACTCTGCTGGGAATGCCTGGTATAAGGAGGGACTCTGCTGGGGACACCTGATGGCATCTGGTGGCAGGCACCGTGGCAAGTGACACACTCAGGGCTCCCACTGATTCAGCATTATGGTGAGTTGAACAATTTAATTTTATATTACAATGTAATAATAGAAATAATGCACTTCAATCATCCTGACACCATATCAACCATGGTGCCGTTAAAGTTTGAACCGCTAACACCAGGTGTTTGGAGTATCTTTATCTGCTGATTGTTAAACTTTCTGGAATACACATATTGCTATTGTGGTGTAGGATCTGGGCCTGCTGTCCCTCCATCTCTTTCTTTCTTTTCTCTCTCTCTCTCTCTCTCTCTCTCATCTCAGACTCTAACCACACCCCTTTGAGCCACGCACAATATTTCGTTTAAACCACAACAGTTTTTTGCCACGGCGCGCTTTGCTTCATTTTTCTTACCACGCAAGTCAAACGAATGCCCCACCCCCTAATTATAATAAGACCCGCCTACATACAAAAAAGTGTCCCTATGAATTTTTTCACGTTGTTGGCAACTATGCAGTCTTCATATCCATTACCTTGCTATTCCACAACCAAAAAACTGGCTGCACAACATGGAGGAAGTCTGCTGAAGTAGGGAATTAAGGTATTAAACCTTATTCCTCTAACCCCTATATTTAATGAGCGTATAACTCTTGCAGTAAGGGGAGACCACACTACCAGGGTATATTTTCCTCTGGTGCCTGGATTGGGGCTTTATAGTAAATCTAAACCATAACTGGAAGACATGTAGTTTGCTAAAGCACTGACATTTATTTGTTCCATAAAATAATGTTGTTTTTCACCTTTTTTTACATCTCAGTGCAGTTGATGTCCTTCAGCCTATTTTAATCAGTTTCTGTCTACATTCACTGAATCCTGTATCAGCTGCACATTCTTGTTCTGAACCGACTTCCTGATAGTGACAATATTGGACCCTGCCTCGGCAATATGTGTCAGCATAGCTGCTTGTAGTCTCCATTGCGGGTGCATTTGGCAGCGTGACAACACAGATGCACAAATAAAGAATAATTGTCACACTTTACCATGAAGAGCCTGAACAGGGACTTTCATGGCAAGTTTACCAAATATTTCTTTAATGCAGATTTGGAAAAATTAAAAACAACTGGAGTTAAATTATGTTAAACCTTACATGAATTTTCATGATCACGTAGACATATTTCTACTGCTTTAAAAGAGAAGTTTTTATTTTTTTATTTTATTTTTTTTTTTATTCATTTTTATTTATTTTTTTAAAATCAGACTTGCATAGGTGGATACAGCATTGGTCCGATGCTGCAACTGTTCCCCGCCGGCTTTAAGACTGAGAACCAAGCGATTAAATACTGATGATCGCTCAGTGCTCTGTGAGCAGAGAGCTGGTGACTTTCAGCCACTACTGTCTGCTCTCCCCCTCCGCCGCATTCACTAGAGTGCTAGGCTGTGGAGGAGGCAGAAGTGACTGGCTCAGGCTTTTATCGGCTGAGAGCCTGAGCCAGGTGCCAGTCTAGGCATCTAGGTGGATCCCGACCATATGGTGGTGATCTTTCCCCAGTGTAGACTGGCTCTGGCATCAGTTGTGAAGCCTGCTGTCAGCTGAATATGGGTCATAGAAGTACAGCCAAACAAGCTTTGGCTATACTTTTTTTACATATTACATGATGTTATATTAATGAATCTTTTGTATGTAATTGTTAACTCTTTCCCCTAGACAGAGTATAAAAGTAAGCAAGATGCTGAGACCGTGACAGATGGGGAGACTGAGGAGGTCCTGGTAAGTGTGTAGTATTTGTCTGTGTATTTTTGGTTTAGGTTGATGTGTGGTACCTATGCTTCTTTATTAATGTCTTCACCATGCAGAAGCAACTCTTCAGCTGCAGAGAACATCTAAGGAAGAGTTACCAAGAGGTGCTGGACAGACAGACCCAGTCAGAAAAACAGCTGCAAGTTCAAATCAAACAACTAAAACAGAAAAGAGATGAAGAAATACACAAACAAAAGGTGTGAAATGATAAAAAAAATTCTAAACTATAATTATTGTAATTCACCTAGTGCCGTGAAGACTTTAAAATGTTTTCTGAAACATAATTTGTAAAAGGCATGGGAGACAGAGTTTGCATTTTACATCAAAACTAAACAGGTTTTTTAAATATCCTGTACCTCATTTAACAAAAAGTCTAAGTTATCTTATTTACAGCATCTAATCCTATTCTGTCATTCTCCTGCACTGAGAGAGCGAGTATGAGAATCAGAGGTGTTACAATGGCTTTCTGAAACAATGTTCTCTCAGTCTTTCTGTTAAGAAGCACAAACCAAGGATTTGTGTGACTGTAAGATGTATGCAGGAAAACACCACGCAGAGAAAGTTCATATTACTTTTGCCACACAGCTGCTTTTTATTGATTCTTCCTCTAGTGATCAAAAGGACGCTGGCTGTAGACATACTGGGACAGTCAGAGACATAGGGGAAATTTAGCCAGCAAGTGGAATAGAAGACAGCCAACTGTCACATCACTATATGCACACAGCTCATCTAAGCAATAATGTGTAGCTAAGGCCCTTTTCACACTTGTGCGACTTGTCCTGCAACTTGGGACTGCAAAGTCGCATGAGAAGTCCTACCCCATGATTTCCAATGAGTACCAGTCATATCTGTGTGACTTCAAAGTAGTCCCTGCACTACTTTGGTTCGACTTTGATGTGACTTGAGGTCCATAGACCTCAAGATTACACAGGCATTGCTTCAAGTCGCAGCAAAATCGTTTTCAGTGTGAAAGGGGCCTAAAGGCAAACACTGTTTGGCTTTTTCATAATTTTCTGGCCCAGTGATAATGATCACCACGTTAGAAAGTGTGGGTGAATCCTCCCCAGCAGAGACACAGACAGCAGTAAAAGCCTGACAGGTCTGACTCTTCTGCACACTTACCTTAAAAGGATTGTCTTTGGATACCCTTTGAAGGATAAAACTGGCCATACCTGAATCGAAAATTCAGACGGTTAGGCCGGGTTCACACAGGTACCACATATGCTCCGACTTTGGTCGCACATGTCGCATGATGTGCATAAATCAATGATTTCCATCTTAACTGGTCTGACACAAGTCAGTCCAACTTTGAAAAAGGTTCCTGCACTTCTTTGGTCCTACTTCAGCCCATTGAATATCATTGAAGTCGGATCAAAGTCGGGTCATCATCTTAACTAATCTAACTTTGGCATGCTCTGTGGATCTCGAAGGGAAACCCCACGCCAAAAAAAAAAAAATACAGCCCTTTGGGTCAGGTATGGATCTTGAGGGGAAACCCCACACCAAAATTTTAAAAGAAAAACGGCATAGTGTCACCCCCCCAAGACCATACCGATTTTAAGGGGAACCCCCATGCCAAAAAAAAAAAAATGGTGTGGGGCCCCCCTAAAATTCATACTAGACCCTTATCTGAGCACACAGCCTGGCAGGTCAGGAAGGGGGGGGGGGGAATGAGCGAGCGACAAGGGCCTCTTCCCCACAACCCTGGGAGGTGGTTGTGGGGGTCTGCGGGCAGGGCGCTTATCGAAATTTGGAAGTGCCATTTTTTTGGGCCATTCATCCAAAAAAGTGTCAAAAAGAAATAAAACCAGCACACAGGTTTTTGACAAAGTCTTTTATTAAAGCAGCTCCAGCGTCTCTTCTCCCTCCGATTTCTTCTCCCTCCGGTGATGTCTTCATCCTCCGGTTCTTTCCTCCCAGTTCTTTTCTCCGCTGTCTTCTTCTGCTGGTTCTTCCTCTGGTTCTTCTTCCGACTCTAGCTCCCGCTGTGGAGAGGATGTTTTTTTTTCTTTTTGACACTTTTTGGGTGAATGGGTAGGGGTACAATGTACCCCATACTCATCCACATAGGGTGGGGGGGCCGGGATCTAGGGTCCCACTTGTTAAAGGGGGCTTCCAGATTTCGATAAGGGTTGTGGGGAAGGTGCATGTGGACAAGGTGCTTTGGGGTGGGGGGGCGCAGAGCTCCCCCTGCTCCCAAAGCACCCACCCCCCCCCATGTTGAGGGCAGGTGGCCTGGTATGGTCCGGGGGGGGGGGGGGGGCTCGTTTGTCTCTTCCCCCCCCTTTCCTGACCTTCCGAACTGCGTGCTCAGATAAGGGTTTGGTATGGATTTTGTGGGGGGGGGGCACGCCGGTTTTTATTTATTTATTTTTTATTTTGGCGTGGGGTTCCTCCTCAACATTCATGCCAGACTCAAGGAGCCTGGTATTGTTAGGATCAAAGTCGGATACCCGTTTATTAACCACTAGCTGACCAGCCGCTGCAGTTATAGTTATAGGTTGGCATGGCTGCGCAAATCGCCGTAGGTATACGTCGGCTCTTTAGGGCGCTATTGCAGGCGCGCGCCCGCAGCGTGTCCCTGAAGCCGATTCATGGGCGCGATGTCTGCCAGGCACCCACGATCGCTCGTGACAGAATGAGAATGGGGATGTGTGTGTGTCAACACACAAATCCTGGTTCTGTCATTGGAGAGGAGACAGATTGTGTGTTCCTACTAAGTAGGAACACACAATCTGTCTCCTCCTCTAGTCGCTCCCATCTCCCCACAGTTAGAACACACAGTGAGGGAACACATTTAACCCCTTGATCGCCCCCTAGTGTTAACCCCTTCCCTGCGAGTTACATTTATACAGTAATTGGTGGCTATTTTTAGCTCTGATTGCTGTATAAATTTCAATGGTCCCAAAAAAGTGTCAAAAGTGTCCGATCTGTCCGCCGCAATGTCACAGTCCCGAAAAAAAAAACAGATCACCACCATTATTAGAAAAATAAAATAATAATGTTTATAAATAACCGCAGAGGTGATCAAATACTACCAAAAGAAAGTTCTATTTGTGGGGAAAAAAGGACATAAATCTTGTTTGGGTACAACATCGCATGACCGCGCAATTGTCAGTTAAAGCGACGTAGTGCCGTATCGCAAAAAATGGCCTGGTCAGGAAGGGGGCAAATCCTTCTGGGGCTGAAGTGGTTAAAGTCGGACGGAAGTCGCAGGGCAAAGTTGGATGCACAGTTTTACGACTGTCGTGTCGTACAAGTGTGAACCCGGCCTTAAGCAGGAACAAGCTGAATTTCAATCCATGTATGGCCATTCCCATTTATGAGAAGTTGACCTTTCATGAACAGTTTGTATATTTTGGTATATTTTCGCTCGATCAGTGCTGCAGTCAATTGACTGCAGCACTGATCAGTGTCTTCTCTGGATACAGGTGCATGGGCTTGCAAAATAATGGAAAATTAATTACATAGTTACATAATAGGTGAGGTTGAAAAAAGACACAAGTCCATCAAGTCCATTCTACAGTATGTGTATGATTACATGTCAGTATTACATTGTATATCCCTGTATGTTGCGGTCGTTCAGGTGCTTATCTGATGCTTGCTTGATCGGGTCTCCCGGTGGATCGGAAGGCCCGTTGAGAGCAGCAGGAGGCGGCGGGAGGGGGGGACGTCCCCTCCCGCTCCTCCGGGATAACAGCCGAGCGGCCTTTAGCCGCATCGGTTGTTATCCCTGGAAAGCCGATCGCCGACTTAAAAAAAACGCAGCTGTGGGCATCATCCCGGTATAACCCCCGAAAGCCGAGCCCGCACATCTGCGTATGGTCGGCGCTAAGGGGTAAACCTCTCGTTTTATCCCTATTGTGAGGTCACCAGTACGGTATTTATAAATTGAAATCATATCCCCTCTCAAGCGTTTTCTTTATAACTAAACCTTTCCTCATAACTAATATCCTCCAGACCCTTTATTAGCTTTGTTGCCCTTCTTTGTACTCACTCCATTTCCAGTACATCCTTCCAGAGGACTGGTGCCCAGAACTGGACAGCATACTCCAGGTGCGGCCGGACCAGAGTCTTGTAGAACGGGAGAATTATCAATTTATCTCTGGAATTAATCCACTTTTTAATGCATGCCAATATTCTGTTTGCTTTGTTAGCAGCAGCTTGGCATTGCATGCCATTGCTGAGCCTGTCATCTACTAGGACCCCCAGGTCCTTTTCCATCCTAGATTCCCCCAGAGATTCCCCCCCCCCCCCCAGTGTATAGATTGCATTCATATCTTTGCCACCCAAATGCATTATAATTTTTTCTACATTGAACCTCATTTGCCATGTAGCCCACCCCATTCATTTGTTCAGAACCTTTTTGCAAGGTTTCCACATCCTGCGGAGAAGTTATTGCCCTGCTTAGCTTAGTATCGTCCGCAAATACAGAGATTTAACTGTTTTACCCCATCCACCAGGTCGTTTATGAACAAATTAAATAGGATTGGTGCCAGCACAGTGCCCTGGGGGACCCCACTACCCACCTCTGACTATTCCAAGTACTCCCCATTTATCACCACCCTCTGAACTCGCCCTTGTAGCCAGTTTTCAATCCATGTACTCACCCTATGGTCCATGCCAACGGGCCTTATTTTTTACAGTAAACGTTTATGGGGAACTGTGTCACATGCTAAATCCAGATACACTATGTCTACGGACCTTCCTTTATTTAGATGGCAACTCGCCTCCTCATAGAAGGTTAATAGATTGCCTTGTGAAGACTGAGGAGAAGAATAAATTCAATACCTTTGCCATCTCCCCATCCTTTGTAACCAGATGTCCTTCCTCATTCTTTATGGGGCCAATATGGTCTATTACTGTTTACATACTTAAATAATTTCTTGTGATTTTATTTTGCTCTCCTCCGCTATGTGTCTTTCGTGTTCTATCTTAGCCACCCTAATTGCACCCTTACATTTCTTGTTGCATTCTTTATAAAGTCTAAATGCTGATGATGATCCCTCAACCCTGTATTTTTTGAAGGCCTTCTCCTTTGCTTTTATATGCATTTTTAAATTGGAGTTAAGCCATCCAGGACTTTTGTTCGCTCTTTTAACCACTTGCCGACCAACCGCCATCATTATGCTGTGGCAGGTCGGCATGATCCCGCGAGCCGTCGTAGCTGTACTTCGTCTCCTTAAAGTGGGATAGCAGGCGCGCACACGCGTGACCGGTCACGAGCGATCGCGTGCTCAAGAGCCAGAACAGGGACGTGTGTGTGTGTAAACACACAAATCCCTGTTCTATTCTAAGAGGAAATGCAGATCATGAGTTCCTATTAGCTAGGAACCATAATCTCTCATCTCCTATAGTCAGTCCCCTCCCAATGCAGTTAGAACACACAGTCAGGGAACACAGTTAACCCCTTGATCGCCCCCTAGTGTTAACCCCTTCCCTGCCAGTGACATTTATACAGTAATCAGTGCATTTTTATAACACTGACCGCTGTATAATTGTCAAAAGTGTCCGACGTGTCCGCCATAATGTCGCTAGGGCTGGGAGATTTTCTTTAAAAAAAACGATTCGAATCGAGTTTTTTTTTTTTTTCTTTTGGAAACCGCGCCGGTTCTAGCTGAGGTCCTGGCTGCTATTGCCAACTGCCAGGCCTCTATAACCACGCTGACAACTAAAGTGGATGCTGTACAGCTGGATGTGGGACTGTTCAGGCAAGACATGGACAAAGTGAGGTCCCAGCTGTTCTGTTTAGAACAGCGCCTGGGCCATGCTGAAGACACAGTGGCTGAGCACACCGATAGTCTCCGGTCCCCGCAAACTAAAACACGTGCTCTGGAATACAAGGCTGAGGATTCTGAGAATCACAATAGGAGAAAGAATCTCAGCATAGTGGGCCTTGCAGAAGGGGTGGAGGGTCCCCGTCCAACTGAATTTGTGGAGCAGCCGCTGCGCACCCTTTTACCTGGAGCTCAGTTTTCGCCCTTCTATGCTGTGGAAAGGGCTCACCGCATCCCACCCAAACCTGGACCCCTAGGGACACCACCCCGCACTTTTATCCTCAAATTCCTTAACTTCAGGGATAGGGATGAGGTGCTTCGTGCTGCACGGCTGCAGAAGGACCTTGCTTTCCAAAACACCAAACGTCTCATTTTTCCCCGACTACTCAGTGGAGACACAGAAGCTGAGGCGATTGTTCGAACAAAAGTCAAGGCGGCTATGCGCACATGTGGTATTCGTTATAGTGTCCTCTTCCCAACCCAGCTGAGGGTCCAAGATGGAGAAACTACCAGATTTTTTCACCTCACCCAGAGATGCATCTTCCTGGCTGGATTCACTGCCTCCGCACTGGGTTGCTGCCCCTGCGAGCAGGTCTCTCACCCTGTATTGATGCCTTACATTTCCGATGCCTCGATTCACAGTGATATCCTGGAATATCAGGTGCATGAACTCTGCCATTAAAAGATCCTTGGTGTTCCTTTTCCTCCAAAAGCACAACCCACATATCCGTGTTCTGCAGGAGACGCATCGCGAAGGCTCCAAAACTATCTGTCTCAGGAAGTCGTGGGTGGGCCTGCACTGCATGCCACATTTGCATCACATTATCCAACTTGTGGTTCAATTTGACAATGATCTGGTCTATTTTATGGGTGATTTCAAAATGGTTCCATGTGTGGCCCTGGATAGGCTGCATTCCTCGGCTTGTGACACCCCTGACCTCCGGCAATGGGCTGGCACCTATGCCCATACAGATGTCTGGAGACACATGCACCCGAACTCAAGAGAATTCAGTTGTCACTCGGCCACAAAGTGCTTCCCATGGACATCTCTGACCATGCCCCACTGTGCCTCTCCCTTGCTCTGACCGCCTCCCCTGAGTGTAGGCTATGGAGACTATCCAGATTCTGGGCAAAATTCTGAGCAAATGATGAACGACTACAAGAGCCACTGACTGCCTCTATTTGCAACTATTGGACAGACAACCAAGATACTGCCTCTCTATCTGTCTATCTCCGGAAGGAGGCTGCCTTTTCCTTGGAGGAGATGGAGAAGAGGGTGAGTAGGTTGGAGGCTGCTTATGTTCATGCCCCGGATGGTGATCATTATAAAACGTGGCAGCGGGCTCTGCGTGAGTTATCCACCCTTAGAGTAGCTCAGAGTGACAAGGCTCTCCTGCACTCGGCCCAAAAGGTGTTTGAATTTGGGGGGAAGAATGGGAGACTGCTGGTCTGGCTGGCTAAGGGAGACATCCCATCCACCCCTATCGGCTGTATTAGGGACAAGGATAAACGCATACTAACAGTGCCTGAACGGATTAATGATTGGTTCCTACAGTTCTTCCAGGCCCTATACTCCTTCCGGGCTGACTTCTCATCTTCCGATCTCTCCTCATTTCTTGAACCTATATCTATCCCAACATTAGCTGCAGTGGATAGAGAGATCCTGGACGCGGACATCACCCTGGAGGAGGTTCAATTGACCATGGGACAGTTGAAGGGTGGTAGTGCCCCTGGGGCTTGCCATCTGAGTTCTACAGCAACTTTATGGAACTTCTTGCTCCCAAATTGACTTCCCTTCTTTCGGACTATGGTTCCTAGAGGCACTGCCTGACTCTATGAACGAAGCCGTGATTGTGTTGGTTCCCAAACCCGGCAAGGACCCACAGGATTGTGCGATATATGGAACGATATCCCTACTACACGTGGATGCCAAGATTTTTGTGAAGGTCCTGGCTAACCATTTTTCCCAGGTGATTGAGGACCTGGTTAATGTCGACCAGAGGGGTTTTATGCCGAGGAAGGCAACCGACATAAACATCAGGCGACTCTATTTAAACCTATCTGTCCCCCACGACAATCAAGGACCCCTCGTTGTTAGCCCCCCTACGTATTTTTGATAACTTTGGTACTTTCTCGGGTATTAAAATAAACTGGTTCAAGTCAGTACTCTTCCCTATAGATGCAAATGCTGCTAAAACGGCTGCCTTCTCCCCTCTGCAATGGGTGGAGGAATTCCGCTATTTGAAAGTTATAGTGACTAAAAATCCTGCTGTCAGGTGTGAGTATGGAGATCAAGATGCTAAGAGGGCTCCCCTTGCGGCTAAGTGCAACGCATCCCTGGAGTTGTGAACAGGGAGCGAGGTGCCCAAAGAAGCACAGTTGGCCAGGTGGTTGTTTGCAATCAGATGAGCTTGGCCACTGATGGATGACTGAAGCAGGCAGAGCTGAACTTGCTGTGTTTAGGTAAACCACGAGCCAGGCCAGGGGTCATACACAGATAAGTCAGTCCAGAGCATACACAGGAGCGAGCCAAGGTCATTCACAAGCTGGGTCCAGGTATAAGCCGAAGGTCAAGCCGGGTGATCAGGAAGCAGAAGCAGAGTCCAGAAGCAGGCCAAGGGTCAAACTGGGAGATCAAGAAGCGAGGTCAAGGCAAGCCGAGTCACAACGGGTAATCACAGATCAGGAAGCAAGGTCAAGGTACACAAGGGAGCTTAATCCAGCAATGTCCTGTATTCACAGGCTGGCTTAAATAGGGCCACTGGAGTCAGCATCTGTCACGCCACTTACGCGCCATCGAGCACGCACAATATTGCGTGTGCACTGATGCGCGCTGGTGTGCGCCAATGCGTGCTGATGAGCGGCGCACACTCGTGCACGTCTCGCAACCCTCTGTGAGCATCCATGAAGGTTCTGGGCAACATTGCCAGTTCTGTGATGGCAATGTCCCTGACAGTTGCTAACTATATGGAGAAGAACCTTCTCCCTCTATTGACGACCTTGAAAGCCAAATGCGCCTCCTGGGTTAAGCTCCCCCTTAATCTACTGGGATGGATTAACCTCTTCAAAATGGTGTTGCTACCTAAATTTAACTACATTTTCCGAAACTGTCCGATATGGATCCCGGTCTCATTGTTTAAAGAAATCGAACAATGTGTGGGGTCCTTTCTCTGGCATGGCGGGGTCCCTCGACTGGCATGATCTACCTTGTGGCTTCTGGCTCACCTGGGAGGATTGGCTCTGCCCAATTTCAGGGTCTACAACTGGGCTGCAATGTTAGTGACAGTCCAGTGGTTGTTCATGGGCTCAAAGTCAAACACGGTCACCTGTTTGGAGGCAGTTAGCTTGGGCTCCCCGGCTGATTTACGTAATTTTGTATATAGGGGCCCGAAGGCATGCATGAAGGTCCCTGGCCCAACGAGGGCTACTTGGAGGGTGTAAGTGGCTGCTAGACGGAGGTTTGTGCATCCCAACCAGTGGTCTCTGGCCCACCCACTCTGGGGTAATCCCAATCTATCACAGTTTCGCACCCTGCCGGATCCCCAGGTCTGGGCCAAATGTGGTGTCGTCACCCTGGGAGATGTTATGCCTCAGGGAGTCTTACTTCCGATGAATGACCTACTTCACAAATTTCAGTTACCCCAATGGATGCGGTTTCGATACCCATAGCTGTGACATGCCGCTAGAGCACATTTTCCCCAACCGCCACTCATTCAGGCCGACCCTATTGAGGAACCTGTATCCCCCGGAGACTTAGACAAGCCCTTATCAACCTTATATGCTGCACTTCTGGGCACTGACTCCCCTAAGATGGTGTCAGGGCTGGGCTCAGCCCTTCCTTCTCTGAGCTGGCCGCTCAGCTGTTGGCTAATTGCCAGCTCCCATCTCTCTCCACAGTTACTCAGCTGTTGTTCATATCCTGCTCGTCAGTCCTGCCTACTTAAGCCGTCCAGTCCAGAGGGTCTCTGCCTTCGCCTTGGTCAACATCACAAGAAACATCTCCTGCGTTCCTGTTTTAAGACTGGCTTTGCTGACATCCCTTCTGGCTCCAGATCCTGCTTACTGTTCCACTACTTTGGTCGCTGACTTCTAGCTTGGCTGACTATCCGTTACTGAACTCTGGCTACGTTTTGTTTTTTTTACTTTTATTATTAAAAAAGTGTGATTTAACTGTACTTCTGTCTCGGTCTGATTTCATGGTTTCTGACAGTAGGCGAAGGCATGAATTCAGAAGATGCAGTCAATCCACTTGTTGTAATATTTTTTCCAGATTGAATGAACTGGATCACCACATGGATCAGTTCTCCATGAGCGTTTTACAAATGCTCCTGAGTTGCACGACTCACCTGGAATCTCCCACTGTGGCCGCCCATATACAACCTTTGTTGCAGGCCGACCCCGCTGCTGCGCTAGTCTCTGTGCAGGCACCCACCTCCAGTGTTACCTCTATATAAGAGGTATGTCTGATTCTGCTCTGATTCCCAGTGATTTGGGGGCGATCCAGTTCAAAGCAGAGGGTTTCTCAACCAGGTTGAGATATACCTTGAGATGCTGCCCCAGGCATTTCCCACAGACAGAAGCAAAGTAGGTTTTGTGATATCTTTGCTTTCTAAGAGAGCCTTGGCCTGGGCAAACCCTCTACGGGATACACAAAAACCTGTTTTCTTGATCTACCCTGAGTTTGTGGCTTCATTTAAAAGGTTATTTGATCTTCCCGCACGCTCTGCTTCTGCTGCCAAGTGCCCTAATGTCCATCGAACAGAGTACAAGAACTGTTGCCAACTATGCCGTTGAACTCCATACTCTGGCAGCAGAGGTTGCGTGGAACAATGAGGCCCTCTTGGCTGCTTTTTCTCATGGTCTCTCGAATAACATCAAGGATGAGATAGCAGCTTGAGATATACCCACTGAGCTGGAGAAGTTGATCACGTTTGCCATCCTCATTGACTCCAGACTCAGAGAAAGACTCTCTTTTAAGGAGCGCTTGCGGAAGTCTCCTGTACGTTTGTCTCCGAGCTTTGCAGTCCCACCCGTGCCTCCCTCACCTCCCATGCCTCCTGGTACCAAGTCGGTCAGTGAAGGTGAACCCAGGCACTTGGGTTTCACGCATCTCTCTGCAGATGAGAGAACCTTTAGGAGGAGGGAGAGATTGTGCCTTTTTTGTGGCAAGGCAGGTCACTTTTTGAAGTCTTGCCCTACCCATCCAGTGAACGCCCTAAGCTTGAGTTCCTGTCACAGACAGACCTTAGGTGGCGTTGTTTCATCTCCAGTTATCCAGAAGGATAAGCCCCCTGTTTCGGTTATCCTTTCTTGGGCTGAATCGTCCATCGAGACACAGGCTCTAATCGACTCTGGGGCTGCAGGCCTGTTCATTGATGCTGTCTTTGTATCGAAGCACTCGATTCCGCTGCAGCTGTGTGACACTCCACTTGCCATTGAGGCTCTTGATGGGTGACCCCTACAGCCTGCCCATGGTTCCGTTGTCCATGATCGTAGGGGCTCTTCACCATGATTATAATCCAATTGCAAGTTATTTCCTCACCCAAGTTTCTGCTGGTTATTGGTTATCCTTAGTTACAGAGGCACAACCCGTCTTTTGTTTGGCTCTGTGCTGAGGTTCTCTCCTGGTCACTATAATGCAGTGAGACATGCTTCCAGAAGGTAACCAAGGTTCTGTGCACCTCTTCACTCTCCTCCCTGCCAGAGGAATACCGCGATTTTAGTGATGTCTTTGACAAAGGTCAATCCAGTAGTTTGCCTCCACACAGGCCATATGATTGCGCAGTTGTTCTTCAACCTGCGGCCAATCCCCTCGTGACTGGGTTTACTCTTCATCGGTCTTGGAGGATAAGGCCATGGAGGAGTATGTTGCAGACGCACTTTCTCGAGGTTTCATCCGCAAATCCTCGTCTCCTGCTGGTGCTGGTTTCTTCTTTGTGAAGAAGAAGAGTGGTGAACTGAGACCTTGTATTGATTATAGGGATCTCAATCATTTCACAATTAAGATTGCCTATCCGATTCCATTGATTACGGAGTTACTTGACCGTTTCAAGGGAGCAACGGTTTTCACAAAGCTTGATTTGAGAGGGGCATACAATCTCATGAGAATTAAGGAGGGAGACGAGTGGAAAACTGTGTTTAATACCAGAACAGGCCATTTTGAGTACCTCTTAATGCCTTTTGGCCTTTGTAACGCCCCGGCAGTTTTCCAGAAATTTATTAACGATGTCCTCCGAGATTTGTTGCAGTTATGTGTAGTGGTTTATCTCGATGATATCCTCATATTTTCCAAGTCCCTGGAGAGCCACCACACAGATGTCTGTCATGTGCTTCAGAAACTAAGAGAGAACAATCTCTATTGTAAACTGGAGAAGTGCGAGTTCCATTATATACAGGTTAAGTTCCTGGGCTATGTCATTTCCACTGCTGGTTTTTCGATGGACCCAGAGAAACTTTCGGCAGCCCTACAGTGGCCCCAACCCTTGGGTTTACGTCCTCTGCAGCGTTTCCTGGGCTTTGCCAACTATTATCGGAAGTTTATTCGTAGCTTCTCGTCTCTGGTCAAGCCCCTGACTGATATGACCAGAAAGGACGGTAACCCACAGAGTTGTTCTCCGGAGTCCATTAAGGCCTTTGAGAGTCTCAAGGCTGCCTTTTTTTTCTGCTCCTGTGTTGGCACATCCTGATCTTACGTTACCTTTTATCCTTGAGGTTGATGCTTCTGAAACTGGTGTTGGCGCCCTTCTGTCTCAACGTCCTACCTCTGAAAAGGCTATGCATCCTTGTGGCTACTTTTCCAAGAATTTGTCACCTGTGGAGTGCAATTACGAGATTGGTGACAGAGAGCTGTTGGTGATCATTTTAGCCCTGAAAGAATGGAGACATCTCCTCGAAGGTACCAGTTCTCATTCTTACTGACCATAAGAATCTCACATTCTTGTCTGAGGCTAAATGCCTCTCTCCCAGAAGGGCGCGATGGGCTCTTTTCTTGTCTGGTTTCAGTTACACTGTCTCATTCTTACCCGGTACTAAGAATGTAAGGACTGGTGCCTTGTCACGACAATTTTCCTCCACTTCCAAGTTGGAGTCGGTTCTGGTTCCTGTGATTCCTCCTGATCGTATTCTGGCTACAGTTCGCACCAGTCTCACTTCTCCTTTGGGTGACAAAATTCTTGCTGCTTAGGTCCATGCTCCTGAGAACCTTGTGACCGCTGCTTTGTCCGAGAGAGTCTCCGTACTGCCGTGCTCCAGACTTGCCATTCTCTCAAGGCTGCTGGCCACCCTGGGAGGAATCAACTCGTTTGGGCCATTTCCCAACAATTCTGGTGGCCTAGTCTACGTGCTGATGTAACTGCCTCGTAGCTGCCTGTTCCGTGTGTGCTCAGAGTAAGACTCCACGACACCTTCCAGTGGGCCTCCTACAACCCATACCCAATGGAGAGAGGCACTGGACCCACCTGTCTATGAATTTCATTGTGGAGTTACCCAACTCCCAGGGCAACACAGTTATCCTTATGGTGGTTAACCGGTTCTAAAAAATGTGTCATTGTATTCCACTTTAGAAGTTGCCCACTTCTAAGGAACTGGCTTCCATTTTCACTTGGGAGATCTTTCGCTTACATGGGCTACCCAAGGTGATTGCCTCGGACAGGGGTAGTCAGTTTGTGTCCCGGTTCTGGCGAGCCTTTTGTGCACAGTTGGGAATTCAGCTTGCTTTCTCCTCTGCATATCACCTCCAGTCTAATGGGGCTGCAGAACGAGCCAATCAGTCCTTGGAGCAATTCTTACGTTGCTATATTTCTGACCATCTTAACAACTGGTCAGACCTGTTACCGGGGAGTTTGCTCACAACAGTGCCTTGAATTCTGCTTCCCGATTTATGGCAAATTATGGTTTCCATCCTTCCATGTTGTCTGACTCGTTTGTTCCGCAGAGTATTCTTGCCTTAGAGGAGCATCTACTTGGTCTTCGTTCCACTTAGGCACAAGTCCAGGTGGCTTTGCATCATGCTAATGATAGATACAGACTCCATGCTGACCGCAGACGGCTGCCTGCGCCTTCCTACCAGGTTGGGGACAGAGTCTGGCTGTCATCTCACAACCTCTTACTTCGTGTTCCCTCACTGAAGTTCGCACCTCGGTTTATTGGGCCTTTCCGTATTCTTTGCAGGATTAACCCAGTGGCTTACGCATTAGACCCTCCTTCTAATATGCGTATTTCAAATGTATTTCATATCTCCTTATTAAAACCTTTGGTCTGCAACCGCCTTTACCACCTCGGTGCCACGTCCCTGTACAGGTTGAGAACCATGAGGAGTATGAAGTACAGTCCATTGTTGACTCCCGTAGGTTCCATGGGCGCATACAGTACCTGGTGCATTGGAAGGGGTACAGTCCGGAGGAACGCTCTTGGGTCTCATCCTCGGACGTACATGTCCCTGTCCTCCTCCGTGATTTCCATAGACGTTTTCCCCTCAAGCCTGGTGGGGGAGAGGTCGTTGAGGAAGGGGTACTGTCAGGGCTGGGCTCAGCCCTTCCTTCTTTGAGCTGGCCGTTCAGCTGTCTGCTAATTGCCAGGTCCCATCTCTCTCCACAGTTACTCAGCTGTTGTTCATATCCTGCTCGTCAGTCCTGCATACTTAAGCCGTCCAGTCCAGAGGGTCTCTGCCTTCGCCTTGGTCAACATCAAGAAACATCTCCTGCGTTCCTGTTTTAAGGCTGGCTTTGCTGACATCCCTTCTGGCTCCAGATCCTGCTTGCTGCTCCACTACTTTGATCCCTGACTTCTGGCTTCGCTGACTATCCGTTCCGGTTATTGAACTCTGGCTATGTTTTGACTATGTTTGTTCTTTTTACTTTTATTATTAAACAAGTGTGATTTAACTGTACTTCTGTCTCGGTCTGATTTCATGGTTTCTGACAGATGGATGGGCTGTCGAGGGTGTGGCAGAGTGACATACCATCACTGGACAGAGAGGACTGGGATGACTGTTTAAAACAGGGTCCCAGGTTGGTCATCTCCTCTAGGGATAAGCTTATTCAGTTAAAATTCCTGCACAGAATCTACTACACTCCCCAGTATCTGCATCGTATTTTCCCAGACCGGGATCCCTTATGCTCCTAGTGCAGGACACAGGTGGGTACGTTCTTCCATATGTTCTGGGAATGCCCGATTATATTATTGTTTTGGTCAGAGGTCTTCAGCTAAATAAATCTTCGGCTGCAGTTGTCCCAGTTACACCCGAATTGGCGCTATTGGGGGTTCACAATGATGCGCAGAGTTCCCATAATTGAAAACTATTGGTATCATATCTCCTGTTTTATACTAAAAAGGAGATTCTCCTGAAATGGATCTCCCTCTCCCCCCCTTCTCTTTCCTCCTGGGGAGCCTTGATAGACACTGCCCTGCCCTGCCCTGCCCTGCCCTGCCTGTGTACAGATTAACTTATATAAACAGGGGTTGTCAAAGGAAATAGGACAAAGTGTGGGCCCCATGGACCAATACCTAAAAGTTTTTGGAGGGAGGGGGGAAGGGGGGTTATGTACTATCTATGAGTCTTCTTCCTCCTATTAAACCTGCTGCTGTTTGCAATTACTGTCTAGTATGTAATTAATTGCACTGACAAACTACAGTTGTGTTCTTTCCCTGCTTCCTGTATTTTGTATTGTTTTGTTCTAAGTCAATCTGTATGCTTTGTCTTTCCCGTTTTGACAACAATAAAGCACCTGTGATTGTTACAAAAAAAAAAAAATAATTACGTTTTTGGTTGTAACATGACAAAATTTAAAAAATTTCAAGGGGTATGAATACTTTTTCAAGGCACTGTACTAAATAAGGTAATAAAGCTAACGATCATTTAGGATTATACGTGCCTTGTAAAAGTTTAAATTTTTCTTTACCTACACGTTACTTACAAAAATATATGCTTTTGGGGCACATTATTAGCTGTGCCCATGCATATTAGATGTATATGTTTATTTCATGATATCCTTATTCTGCTACAGGAATATATCAAATCTATTCACGATCTGACAATTAAGAGGGAAGAGTTCAGGAAAAGGGTAGAGAAAGAGGGGAGAGAGTCATCTCAGAAAGAACAAGATCTGAGCACAGAACTTTCCAAACTGCAAAGCAAGAGTGAGAGGTATATAATCAGAATTTATCTTCATCTGCTGGTAATATAGCTTTCATGTCTTTTATGATGTGATGTGATATTTTATATACTGTGTGTGTGTGAACAAAACAATTTCTGAGCAAATAATAAAATGTAATAAAATGGAATGACATAGGGAAAAAGTATTGAACACATGAAAAAAGGGAGGTGCAAAAAGTAATTGAAAGCCAACACACCAGCTGAAATGTATCAGTACTTGGAAAGCAATCCTGCCCCATGTAAGTGCAAATTAATATCAGCTGGTTCAGTCTCAACTCATGGCCTATAAAAAGGTGTCTCATTACCAAGGTGTCACACAAAAACATCTTATAGGTAAAAGCAAAGAGCTCTCTCAAGACCTTTGCAACCTTATTGTTGCAAAACATACTGATGTCATTGGTTACAGAAGGATTTCTAAACTTCTTAATGTTCCGGTGAGCACTGTTGGGGCCATAATCTGCAAGTGGAAAGAACATAATTTCACCATAAGCCAGCCACGACCCGGTGCTCTTTGCAAGATTTCTAACAGAGGAGTAAAAAGAATTATCAGAAGAGTTGTCCAAGAGCCAAGGGCCAATTGTGGAGGGCTTTAGAAAGACCTGGAATTAGCAGGTACAATTGTTTCAAAGAAAACAATAAATAATGCACCCAAACGCCTGTATGTATGCATGCTCACAATGCAAGACTCCATTGCTGAAAAATAGCATGTTGAAGCATGTTTAAAATTTGCTGTACAATATTTAGACATGCCTGTGAAATACTGGGAAAATATAGTCTGGTCAAATGAGACCAAAAGTTAACTCTTTGGATGTCATAACGCACCCATGTTTAGAGGTCAAAGTGCACTACACATCACCCCAAAAACACCATACCAACAGTGAAGTTTGGAGGTAGGAACATCGTGGTGTGGGGCTGTTTTTCAGCATACGGTAGTGGAAAACTTCATGTCATTGAAGGAAGGATGAATGGAAAAATGTACCAAGACAATCTTGATAAAAATCTGCTGCCATCTACCAGGATGATGAAAATGAAACAGGGGTAGACATTTCGGCAAGACAATGATCACAAACACAAAGCCAAGGAACCTCTCAATTGGTTTCGAAGAAAAAAAAGAATGTTAGAATGGCCCAGCCAATCACCTGACTTGAATCCAAAAGAAAACTTATGGAAAGAACTAAAAATCAGAGTACATACAAGAGGCCCATGATACCTTCAAGATTTGAAGATTGTGTGGAAGAATGGACCAAAATCACACCTGAGCAATGTATGCGACTACGTTTCTCCATACAGGAGGCGTCTTGAAGCTGTTATTACCAACAAAGGATTTTATACGAATATTTCAGTTAGAGTATACAGTACTTTTTCCCTGTGTTATTCCATTTTATTACACATGACTTAATTTATGAACTTATTTGTTTTGGTTTCTTTGTAATACCCCCCTGCCCTCCGTGGGATGTGCGGAGGTCCCGTTTTTCTGCATCAAAGGTTGTTTTCCCTCTGCCTGCTGTGTAATGGGCTCTGCTTCTCCAACCCCCCCCCCCCCCTGTGTTGGGTCTGCGGACCCGAAAGCCGCCCGCGCTTTAGCGCGGGAATCATTTTCAAATGAAAAGGAGGGGGCGGGGCCTAGGCGCGGCGCCGTGCAACATCCACAAGGGCGCACGGAGGCTTAAAGGGTCACCTGGAGCAGTCTCTCCTCGGCAGCGAGGAGGAAGCAAGCAGCCCACACTGGGACACAGGAGCGTTGGGGCACGTAAGGGTTGCAAGTGGCATTCCTGATACAGGAAGGACATTTTTTCCCAGCACTAGGCTGAACTTAATAGCGGCATCACTGTCATGACTATGTTCAGCGATTAAGTGCAATTTAATAGTGCCTCTGCTTTTGTGCTTAGGACTATGCGTACCAAAAAAGACACCACAAAGACCAAAAAGTTACCAAAGGTTTGACCCCCAGGAGCTAGGAGCTCCAGTCGCATCTCCACACTGTCATCCTCGCCTGAAATACCAATAATGGCAAGCCAGGGTGAGCCATTGGAACAAATTGATGGTGCAACTGCTTCTCACATCTTAGCCCCTGTATACGTGACTGAAGATGTCTTTTCCTCCACCCTGCAGGGTCTGGAAGGAAGATTAGCGGCTTTAATCGCATCCTCCATTCAAATGGATAGGAAGCGTGCTAGATCCCCCTCCCCCACTTCAGAACCTTTGCAAGGGGAACAGTGGGCTCAGGATGAGGTGTTACCCTCAGTCGATCAGAAGGAAAAACAAACCGATGATTCCTCTGTGGAGGAAACAACGGTAGATGAACCTTTTTCAGCCTCACAATCTGAGAAATTGCTGATACAAACTGTTACGGAGATGGTTCGTTCCACTTTCAAGCTGCCCCTAACGGAGTCTCCTGAAAGCTTGTTTTTTTTCTTGGGTTCCTTAAAACCTTCTCAGCCTTTGCATGCGTTTCCTGCACATGCATTACTAGAACAGCTTATTTTTGCTGTATGGGGTCACACTGATAAGCATTTTCTCCCTCCTAAGAGATTTTCAATTCTCTATCCCCTGGAGGAGAAATTCTCCAAAAAATGGAAAGTACCAGCAGTTGACGCTGCTATTTCCAGTGTGAATAAAGGCCTAACTCCTGTAGACAATGCACAAATGCTTAAGGATCCAACAGATAAAAAGTTGGAATCCTTGTTAAAATCTACTTTTTCCTTGGCAGGTGCCGTTACTCAGCCTGCAGTCGCTGCAATAGGCGTCTGTCAAGCCCTAAAGGACCAATTTAAACAGGCCCTTAGAGAGGTTCCTGCACAACAAGCTCGGGAATTGGCTGAACTACCAAAAGCATTATACTTTGTCATAGATGCCATTAAAGATTCTATTCACCAGGCGTCCCGCCTTACGCTTATGCTTGTGCATATGCGTAGAATCCTGTGGTTAAAAAATTGGTCAGCTGAAGCACCATGTAAAAACCTCCTAACTGGGTTCCCTTTTCATGAGGAGTGACTATTTGGAGAAGACTTGGACAAATATATCCAAACAATTTCTAGTGGGAAAAGTACTCTTTTGCCAGTCAAAAGAAAGTATAAACACCCTTTATTTAAACAGGCTCTTTCCCCTGCACCAGGGGCTTCCGCCTCTAGGCAGTGGAGACGGCCTGCGCCATCAGACTCTAGAGCAATGGTTCTCAACTCCAGTCCTCAGGACCCACCAACAGGCCAGGTTTGCAAGATAGCTGAAATACATCACAGGTGATATCATATTGCTGCTCAGTGATTGCAGTATTCTAGTCTGCAACTCCCCAAGGTAATACTTAAAATCTGGCCTGTTGGTGGGGCCCGAGGACTGGAGTTGAGAACCACCGCTCTAGAGGAAAACCTCAGGGTCAGACCCAGGCTCAAAAGAAGTCCTGGGGTCGGAAACCTGCAAAGCAGAATCCTAAAGCCTCATCATAAAGAGGCAACCACCCTCACCAAGGTGAGGGGAAGACTTCTGCAGTTTTCAGAAGTCTGGAAAGAGGAAATTCAGGACAGATGGGTCATCTCCACAGTAACGCTGGGGTACAAGCTGGAATTTCGGGACTTTCCACCGTCTCTTTTCCTGAGGTCAAGTGTTCCCAAAGATCCAGAGAAAAGGCAATCTCTACTTCAGGCACTAGACCGATTCATATCTCAAGGGGTAATCTTACAGATCCCCACAAAAGAGTAAGGTCTGGGGTTTTATTCAAATCTTTTTATGGGACTAAAACCAAATGGAGATGTCAGACCCATTCTAGATCTAAAAAATCTAAATCAGTTCCTGAAGATCTGCTCCTTTCGCATGGAGACGATCAGGTCAGTAGTTTCTATCCTTCTAGGAGGAGATCTTCTGGCATCAATCGACATCAGGGATGCATATCTGCATGTCCCTATATTTCCCGCTCACCAAAAGTTTTTGCGGTTCGAGTTAACAGCAGCAATTCCAGTTTGTAGCCCTGCCCTTTGGGCTAGCCACAGCACCCCGGGTGTTCACAAAAGTGCTGGCCCCACCTCTAGCCAGGTTAAGGGCACAGGTCATAACAGTCGTAGCGTACCTAGACGATCTATTACTAACAGATCAGTCGGTGGCTCGTTTGGAGCAAAGTGTACGCACTACAACCAATTATCTGGAAAGTTTGGGTTGGATTCTCAACTTAGAGAAATCTTCCTTAATACCGCTAAAAAGGCTGGAGTACTTGGGTCTGATCATAGACACAGCCCAGGAAAAGGTGTTCTTGCCTCATGCAACAATCAACTCTATAAGAGAACTGGTGCGGATGGTCAGGTCAAAAGGCGATCCCTCCGTTCACCTCTGCATGAGGTTGCTAGGAACCATGGTGGCTTCATTCGAACCAGTTCCCTAAGCCCAGTTCCATTGAGGACTGTTGCAAAACAGTATCCTGTCGACTTGGAACAAAACAATTCAAGCTTTAGACTTGCCAATGTGGCTGTCCCCAAGAGTGTCCCAAAGCCTCACTTGGTGGTTACTAATCCAGAATCTGCTGAAAAGAAAATCCTTCAGACCAGTCATCTGGAAAGTGGTAACAACGGATGCCTGCCTTTGAGACTGGGGAGCAGTACTAGAAAAGACAAGGGACAGTGGTAAAGAACCAAAAGAACCTTGCCCATCAATATCCTAGAGATTTGGGCAGTGCGTCTGGCTCTAAAGGCCTGGACTTTCAGGTTACGGGATTGTCCTGTCAGGTTTCAATCCGACCAATGCCACAGCTGTGGCCTATATCAATCGCCAAGGGGGCACCAGAAGTCTCTCAGCGCAGAGAGAGCTGAACCATATTCTAACTTGGGCAGAAAGGAATGTTCCGTGCCTATCGGCAGTCTTCATTCCAGGAATAGAGAATTGGCAGACATCTACTACTTGAGTTGCCAGCAGTTATTCCCAGGGGAATGATCTCTTCACCCCAACATATTTCGGGCTGTTTTACAAAGATGGGGGACTCCGGATGTAGATCTTCTAGCGTCCAGGTTCAACAGAATGTGGCTATTGAAACCCACATTCTGAAGAAACGTGGGCTTTCCTGGTCAGTTATCTCTACTTTAATGCAAGGAAGCCAGCCTCCAGAACGATATATTATAGGGTCTGGAGGGCTTATGTTTCCTGGTGTCACTAAGTGAATTCGGCAAGTTATAATTCAAACTAATGATTTAAGGGGTAAGATTCCCCCGTTTCAAGTTAAGGCGCACTTTACCAGGGTGGTTAGTGCATCTTGGGCAGTGCGTCATCAGGCCTCCATGGCTCAGATCTGTAAGGCCGCAACTTGGTCTTCAGTGCATACATTCACAAAATGTTATCAGGTGGATGTAAGGAGGTATGAGGATATCGCCTTTGGGTGCAGTGTGCTGCAGGCAGCAGTATAGGTCCTCAAGTCTGGGGGATACCCTCCGGGTTGTGTCTCCCTCCCCTCAAGTAGCATTGCTATGGGACATCCCATTAAGTAATTACTTAAGGCTCTGTGTCCCATGATGTACGATAAAGAAAATAGGATTTTTATAACAGCTTACCTGTGAAATCCTTTTCTTGAAGTACATCATTGGACACAAAGGTCCCTCCCCTCTTTTTTGGGATTTAAGTATATTGCTTTGCTACAAAAACTGATGTGCTCCTGGAAGGAGGAGGGGTTATAGTGGGAGTGAACTTCCTGGATTGGGTATACCAGTGTACATCACCTGAAGGTGCCTATACCCATTAAGTTATTACTTAAGGCTCTGTATCCCATGATGTACTCAAAGAAAAGGATTTTACAGGTAGGACCCTGTCCCCATCAACATGGAGACAAGATGTTTTGGGGGGACCCCAAAACATACTCCCCATGTTCAGGGCATGTGGCCTTGTACGGTTCAGGAGGAGGGGGCGCTCTCTCGTCCCCCCCTCTTTTCCTGCAGCCTGCCAGGTTGTGTGCTCAGATAAGGGTCTGGTATGGATTTTGGGGGGACCCCTGCGCCTTTTTTTTCAATTTTGGCAGAGGGTTCCCCTTAAAATGCATACCAGACCTGAAGGGCCTGGTATGGATTTTGGGGGGGACTTCCACACATTTATTTATTTATTTTTGGTGTGGGATTCCCCTTAATATTCATACTTTTTGCTATAATATCCCCCCAAAAAAATGTAAAGAAAACTAATTTCTTCATCAGTTTAGGTCAATATGTATTCTTCTACATATTTTTGGTAAAAAAAATTGCAATAAGTGTATATTGATTGGTTTGCGCAAAAGTTATAGTGCCTACAAAATAGGGGAGAGATTTATGGCATTTTTATTATTATTATTATTATTTTTTTTACCAGTAATGGCGGTGATCAGCAACTTTTAGCGGGACTGTGACATTGCAGCGGACAGATCGGACATGACACTTTTTTGGGACCAGTGACATAATAACAGTGATCAGAGCTAAAAATATCCACTGATCACTATATAAATGACACTGGCAGGGAAGGTTAAAACTAGGGGGCGATCAAGGGGTTAAGTGTGTCCTAGGGAGGTGTTTCTAACTGGGTGGGGGGGTGGATTGACTAGGAGTACAGTGATATTGCTTGTACTGATCACTAGGAACAGATGATCTCACTTAACTCTCCTGTCAGAACGGGGATCTGCTTTGTTGACACTGGCAGATCCCCGTTCTGCCTCTGAGTAGCGATCGTGGGTGACCGGCAGACATAGCGGCCACCGGACCCACGCATCAAATCCCCCGAGCGCCCACAGTGACTCGTGCATGAAATGGAGTACGGGTACGTCGTTTCGTGCAATAGGGCTGCCCTGCAGTATATATGCAGTGGGTTGTCCTTAAGTGGTTAAAGTAGAATTCCAGGCTTAAACTAATCTTAAAACTGCTCTCACTCCCTTTTAACATCTATACTAGCTACTCTATAGAAGAAAGATGCATATACTTGCCTATTTTCAGGCTGCTCTGGTTTGCTCCCCAGGGGATCAACTCCCCTGTGTTATCTAGCAACAGCTTTAGGGAAGAGTAGGGAGTGCTGACAATGGATGGTTATAGTAAGCCTATGGGTGACGTCACTGCTCAGGCATTCCAGCTGTTGTTGGAGCGTTCTCTGCTCTCCCCTATAGCTGGCACTGGTTGACACAGGGGAGATCACATGACCGGACCAGAGCGGCCTGAGAATAGGTAAGCATATGCATCTTTCTTCTTCTACAGGGTAGTTAGTATAGGTGTTAGAAGGTGGGGTGGGAGCAATGTTAGTATTAGATAGTTTTATCCTGGAAATCTACCTTGCTATTAAAATAATATTTTGTCTGATTGCTGAAAAATGTAAAAGTAAAAGTAAGTAGAAATAGAAATGTGCCAGGTAATTGTAATAATTCAATTTCTTTCTTTTTTAGCCTCAAGCAAGAGCAAGCAGAGCTTGAAAGTAAGATTGTGGAGCTACTTTCTGAGCAGGCTGCAGAAAGGTGAGACATCAGTGCTAGGTTTTGCATATCTTTTTAATTCCTTCAAATTTTCTAAGTAAGCTGTAGGGATCTACTCTGTGTATAATGTGGAAATGGGATTTAAAAAACAAAAGTGAAAGTTTGGCAACATGTTTTTATCCATAGAAATCCCTACCACTAGTCAGTCCCTGGAATTCATAAAGACTGGCGCAGACAGATTTTGTGAAAGTGGCTCTCGTGTTCTAAAAGTGGTGCAGCATACGCCAAATTCATGTACCTGTCTAGAACTTGTATTTGAGATTGGTGCATGCTGCAGCGCTTTTCGAATGCACACGAGACAAAAGTTGTCTTCGCTAGTTTCTCTCTTTTTGCCTAAAGGTAGTTGGTCTTAAATAGTTCCACTTTGGTAGGATACGATCTGTAGTTATTTTTTTTTATTTTGGACATCGATGCCAGATTCAAAAACTACCTGAACTTGGTACACCAGTTGCTGTTGGAAACAAAAATGTTGCAGATGCTCTATGAATTTTGCGCAATACATGAACAAGAGGCATTAATGCAGGAAAAGTGGCACAGCAGCTTTACTGAATTTCCCTCAGTGTGTCTTACCCTTTACATTATTGTTTTGCAGACACCAAGAGTCGATTCACATCAATTGCACCGGAATGCACTGCTGACTGCAGATGTGCATGGGTGTCATTAGTTATCATTGGCACTCCCACAAATCATGCATACACAAGTGTGTTCATGGCCTTGGCGTGCGAGAATGCGCAAGCTCAACCTTTATGGTGTTACTCGGCTCTTATAGAGAACATGTGGATCACCTGATGGAAAAGGCTCATATACCAGTAACCAGCTTCTGTATGTGATGAAAACATCTGTCACCGTGAATTGATATTCAAAGATTTAAAAGAGTAGTATGGCAGAAGCTTTTTTGGCCATACCTCTCTTGATGGTCACAGGACTGCACTTATTTGTGCTCGCCTGTGACCCAGAATCAGCTAAAAGGGGGCTAAGTCCTGTTGTGAGCTGATATCACAGAGTCAGTGGGGACAGCTATGCTGCAGCCATAAAGCTGAGTATGTATGTTTAATGTTTTTCAATTCCCTATCAATGCAGAAAATCTGGCCATGTGAAACAGTATCTGTCATTGTGTGCTGCTTGAAAACACGTCTATCATCCCCTACTTGAGTGCAGAACATTCAGATATTATGTATGCACAGTGTTTGATCATATATACTGTATGTCTCTGTAACTAATGTATATAATATATGTTAACATAAGTTATAGATTGTTTTTGACAACTGACAGGCTAGTAGAAAGCACACAACTGCATCCTCTACTTATTTATAGCTGTAAAAGATGCCATTGTTATCTTAAGGCATTATAAAAACTTTATTATATTCCATAGTTTATATATAACATCTTCCAATTGGCAGGGAAGAGTGGGATGCTGAACTGAAGTCATTAAGGAAGAAAGAAAATGAGGTGACACAGGGTGTGTTGAAAGAACTAGAGCGTGCACAAAATGCTGAGGTAAAATATTCATTTCGGAGTTCAGCACAGTTCAGTAGGGCTAATTCCTAAAATTTTTTTTAAAAAAAGACTGTTTTCTTTTATCTTTAAAGTGATTTATAAAGCTTTATTTTCTCTAAGCGTCTTCCAGGACAGCCAATGAGACCTAGGGCTCCTCCTACCAGGACAGGAAACACATTGATCCCCATCAGATAAAAGGGCGGTTCTCCAGGCCCCATGTCAGTATTAGTGTTTCCTCCAGACGGAGGGTAACATGTTTCCTGGAACTGGTTCCCCTAGGTCTCATGAGCACGGTGTCAGAAACCATGAAATCAGGCTGAGACAGAAGTACAGTTAAATCACACTTGTTTAATAATAAAAGTAAAGGAGAGAAAAATTATTGACTCGCGCTTAGCAAACTAGTGAATATGTGGCTGAGAAATGCCATACCAAAGAAAGTACAATATATACATGAATAAAATGTTGTACCAAACTATAACATGCACAATATAAGAAAGTATAAGGGAATACATAAACCCCTCTGGTGAGCAGTGCGGTAATATAACACAACCAGTGCAATCAAACTTCAAATGAGTCCATATGTGCTGGATGTAAACCAGGGAGTAGATCATTAAGGTCCATATGGGAGGAAACCCAAAAGATGATAGACAGTCCCAGGTGATTCAAATTATGTAAGGTCAAAAATGTGTGGGTCCACCACCAAAAGAGGGAGCCTGGCCGCTTACCAGAACCCCATGACCCCCCGTTACAGAGGGTCTAGATGGGCATTGAGATCCTGCTAGTCCGGAACTCCCAGGGATGAGGGTAGAAATTGGAAGGACGTCAGGGACTGTGGTGGAAATGGATGGATCCTCAAGGTGGCTCAACTCTCAGCATAGTGTAGTCATCATGGGAAAAAAGAAAGGGAGGGCTCCCATAGTGTAAAATCAAAAAGGTAATTTATTGAAGTAAAAAACATAAACACTCACATGTAGATATGGAAATCGTCATCAATAGAAGAACAACCTGTGGCACCGGCCGGATGACCACAGGTAGCCCGTCCTGCTGGGTATACAGCGACAGTGGGAGGTGGCGCGATGATGCCGCTCAGCCCTACGCTGCGTTTCGCAACAAAATTGCATCTTCCAGGGGCACGAGCTGCTCATCGCATCGCACCTTAAATAATAAAACCTGAGCCTCACTCTGGGGTCACCCAGGCCCGTATCCGCATTAGCCTAAAACGCACCTGATATCAATGTGCAGACGCGCCGAGACTCTACTTCCGCACTAGCCTGAAACGCATAAGACCACGGCGCTAGTGCGCATGCGTGCCCCAGGGCTTGGTCAGCGTCTCCCGATATTGAATCAAATGATTGGTTCAACGGCCGGGATCTCGTGCACGTGCGCGCCCCCTATGTCCATCCCCTTTATGTGTTACATATTCAGGATGCCAAAGGTGAACGCAGTGACAGTGAAAAGCAAATGGCCAATAGTAAATGTGAAATGAGAATGACTAATGCTGTAGATATAAGGACCTGTGGCCCCAACCACCAGAAATAATAAAGAAGGCCATTACCCATATTAGACGATCACCCACAGAGGCGATCGTTACCCACAATATATTGCATCAACTATTAATGCCCAATAAAGCGGGGGGAGTGTATGCCCTCCAGATGTGTGCTATATCAAACCAGGTGCATCAAATAAATGGATGCACCGAATTTGAACCGGCAACATATAAAAACCAGAATGTACAATGTTGATAGGTCTGAGTGGTGACACACAAAGGCCAAAATCAAGGGGAAGCATCATAGGGGAACATAAAATAGATGATGCAGTGCGACCCCTAGTGGCCTTCCTAAAAGTGCACACACGCTATGACCGATCACCGTCTTGTTATAAACAGTCGGGCTGCAGCATAGGTGTGCGCACATAATGATTGAATAAAAATAAGGTAAAAAACAAAATGAACAATAAAAAAAGTTAAAATGCTAACTACTATAGTGTGTTTAAGCGCCTATAACTATGGCGATCAAATATAGTCAAAACTAACGCATACACCAAATGGTAATGTTAACATAAGGTGCATGGTTGGACTAAAGGGGTCATACACTTAAGAATCATATTCCCCCAAGTTGGATATGTCAAAAAAGGGGGGGGGCAACCCACCTAATATTAGACTATTTCCAGTCTTGGACCATGTTGGGCATGTCTAGTGGCACATGAAGGCCAGATCTAAAAATTGTGTCATAAGGGGACACAAAAATGTGTAATGGTAAAAAACGACCCCTAGTGGCCAACTTAGAAAACACATGTGCTCATTGAGTTAGGCAATATATCAGTGGTTCTCAACTCCAGTCCTTGGGACCCACCAACAGGCCAGATTTTAAGTATTACCTTGGGGAGTTGCCGACTAGAATACTGCAATCACTGAGCAGCAAGTGATATCACCTGTGATGTATTACAGCTATCTTGCAAACCTGGCCTGTTGGTGGGTCCTGAGGACTGGAGTTGAGAACCACTGCAATATATGAATAAATAAAAAATATAAAATTAAAAAAATAATATATGGAAACTATTGAAAAATAAGTAATGATAAACACTCTCAGTGATGAACATTAATCGTAGGGCTTATCCGGTGCTCCGGGCGTGGGGATCCAGAGAGAAGCAACAGTAAATTATACACAAAAAATGTTTTTGTTTAAACTGTAGGCAAAAACCATCCTCAACATCATCCCATGAACTAGGCATTATTGATAAAGGCATTAATATCTGTATCGACATTCATGCCATACGGCACGTAACTTTTGACCCTATATATCCAAGACATCTCTAACTTGGAAATTTACCTGACAAGTAAGCTACCTCGCCAATGGATTTTATATTTCTCTACGCCCACGAAAAATGTCTTAGAGGGATCTCTATCATGAAATTGATCGTAGTGTCTGGAAACGGGATGTTTATCATACCCTCTTCTAATGTTTCCTATGTGTTCGTTTAAAGGGACACGTAGGGCCCTTTTGGTCCTCCCTATATATTGGAGCCCGCAAGGGCATTGCAAGAGATAAACCACCCCTTCAGAGCCACAAGTGATGAATGGTTCAATGTCGTGTGAACACCCAGTACTAGTGGATAAGAATGTCGTGATGCCTCTGGATCTATTCACATTTAGAGAACACACCTGAGATCTCCCGCATTTGTAGAACCCCGTCAGATTTTGAAGAAAGGATCTATTTTCCCGTGGAGGGTCTTGGACTGTGGGTGCTATCTTATTACCCAAGGAGGCTGCTCCCTTAAATATCACCCTAGGTCTTGTTGGTAGAATGGCATTAAGAGTCAAGTCACTACTGAGAACATGCCAGTGTTTTTGTATTAGCTGTTTAATGGCCCGATGTTGCACTGAATAGGTGGTGACAAAAGGAACGGTGCCCAGAACCTTATTCCTAGGTCTGAGGGCCTCAGTCAGCAAATCTGCTCTATCCCTGTCCCTTGCCGATTTCACGGCCTGGGAAAGGGAAAGGCGATCATAGCCTTTCTCCAGGAATCTTTGCATAAGAATAGATGCCTGATGGTCGAAAGTGGCTATGTTAGAACAATTCTGCCTAAGGCGCAAAAATTGTCCGTATGGAATGGCTTTCAGCCAGGGTTCGTGATGGCAGCTATCAACAGAAATATAAGAATTTCTGTCGGTTGCCTTAAAGTATGTAGATGTCACGATCCGTCCTTCCATGATACAGATCTCCAGGTCAAGGAAGTGGATAGTATCTTGGCTGGCTTAAAAGTTAAACCTGATACCTCTACTATTGGCATTAAGATTGTTCATAAATTCATAGAGTTCGACTTCCCCTCCATCCCATAGGAGGAGGACGTCGTCAATGTATCTAGCCCATAGGACCGCCTCGGGTCTCCTAGGGGCATCGACGACGTCCTCCTTCCACTTGGCCATGAAAATATTGGCCAGACTCGGAGCGTATTTGGCTCCCATGGCCACACCACGGTCTTGCCGGTAAAACTGATGTTCGAACCAAAAGTAACTATGGCTCGCAGCATATTGCAAGAGGTCCATTATGAATTGGATTTGTACCGGGGGTAGGTTGGAATCTCGATTAAGAAATAGTTACACCGCCTGTAGACCCAAGTGGTGGGGGATGATGGTATAAAGCGATGAAACATCCGCGGTCACCATCCAGAGGCCCTCACTAGGTGTAATATTGGAAAGTGTGTTAATAACCTGCTTGGTATCCTTAATGAATGATGGAATCTTCCCCACCAACGGTTGTAGAAAAAAATCAATGTACTTGCCCACCCGGGACGTAATGGAATCAATCCCACTCACAATGGGACGTCCCGGGGGGCAAGTCAGATCCTTATGAATCTTCGGGAGGTAGTAAATGACCGGGGTTCTGGGGGCTAGCGGAACCAAATACCGTCCCTCTTTGTCATTTAGAATACCCGTTTGGAGTCCCCTATCAGCAATTGATTCCAGTTCTTTCTTATACTTGTTCAGAGGGTCCCTACTTAAAACCGTATAGCTGTCGGTGTCACCAACAATACGGTGCATCTCCAGTTGATAATCTTGGCGATCCAACACAACGGTTCCCCCGCCTTTGTCGGCCGGCCTAATGACCAGAGATTTATTATTGCACAGGGAGTCCAGTCCCATCTGGAGATCCCTGTGCAATTTTACCTTCTTAACTCTGATTGACTCAAGGTCTCGTAAGACCACATCTCTGAAAACCCGGATAGCTGGAGCCAGAGAGCCCGGAGGGTTGAAGAGAGAGGCGTTTGCCAAATTTGTGTGTTGATATTGGCTACTTACATTGTCTGCCCTGTTGATGGGGTTAGACAACATATATCGCTTGATGTTTAATTTGCGTGTAAATTTATGCACGTCCATGTAGGTTTGAAATTTGCTCAAATTTCTAGGTGGAGCAAACTTCAAAGCTTTGTCCAAAAGCCTCTTTTCAGCATCAGTAAGGGTTTGTTTGGACAAGTTAAAAATACCTGACCCTAGGTTCTTCTTCTTTTCGAGTGTCTGGATTCGCCTCCCCCCTCTAGTTCCTCTTTTCGTTCGCCCAAACGTTTGGGTACTCGAGAATCCCTGGGAAAACCCCAATTTGGGTTATTACTCCCTCCTGGGGGGCCGTAAGATTGAGAGGGCCCAGGATGGCTATAGTCCCTTTGGGGATCCCCAGAGTATTGAGCACCTTTGTTCCTGTTGGGGTAATTGTAACCATGCCCTCCTGCAGTGGCGCCTTGCTGCTGGGGGGTATCAAAATCTGACAAAGGATAAAACCTATTGTGTGTGGGAATTGAGTTCCCTGGACCGTCAGGTGGTTGGTAATGTTGGATAGGTCCCCCATTATAACCCTGATAGTTCCGCCTCCTTGGGGAATTATCCCATGTTGTTGGAGGAGGAGTATTATAGGGACGTTGGTACTGATCAGGGCGTGGGGATTGATAGTAATCTTGCCTGGAGAATCCAGGTGGGCCACCTGTGGGGCCGTGTTGAGGGCCAACACTAGGATGCCTGGGTTTGATATTTTTGGGACGCACATCCCTTTTTTAAGGGCTGGGTCCCCTGTCTGGTTCGAGGAGGGACAGGTTCACTCCCAGTTGGAACAACTTCCTGAGGTTGAATGTCCATTCTAGTGTCCTCTTCACTCTGTGTAGCCAATTTCTTTTGCCAGTTGAAAACAAAACCTGACTAATAGTCTTGCTTATCTCAGTTATATTTTTTCTTTTTCTTGATTTTTTGGTCTTTGTCCTCCTTTTCTAAGATTTTAAGGAGACCCTTCGATTGTTCTTTATAATCCTCACTGTTAATGTGTGGGATTAGCTGGTCTTTAATGGCTTTGATCTCTCTGTCCTATGCCGCAGCCCGACTGTTTATAACAAGACAGTGATCGGTCATAGCGTGTGTGCACTTTTAGGAAGGCCACTAGGGGTCGCACTGCATCATCTATTTTATGTCCCCCTATGATGCTTTCCCTTGATTTTGGCCTTTGTGTGTCACCACTCAGACCTATCAACATTGTACATTCTGGTTTTTATATGTTGCTGGTTCAAATTCGGTGCATCCATTTATTTGATGCACCTGGTTTGATATAGCACATATCTGGAGGGCATACACTCCCCCCGCTTTATTGGGCATTAGAAGTTGATGCAATATATTGCGGGTAACGATCTCCTCTGTGGGTGATCGTCTAATATGGGTGATGGCCTTCTTTATTATTTCTGGTGGTTGGGGCCACAGGTCCTTATATCTACAGCATTAGTCATTCTCATTTCACATTTACTATTGGCCATTTGCTTTTCACTGTCACTGCGCTCACCTTTGGCATCCTGAATATGTAACACATGAAGGGGATGGACATAGGGGGCGCGCACGAGATCCCGGCCCTTGAACTAATCATTTGATTCAATATCGGGAGACGCTGACCGAGCCCTGGGGCGCTCATGCGCACTATCGCCGTAGTCTTATGCGTTCCAGGCTAGTGCGGAAGTAGAGTCTCGGTGCGTCTGCGAATTGATATCAGGTGCGTTTTAGGCTAATGCGGATACGGGCCTGGGTGACCCCAGAGTGAGGCTCATGTTTTATTATTTAAGGGAGGTGATGCGATGAGCAGCTCGTGCCCCTGGAAGACGCAATTTTGTTGCGAATTGCAGCGTAGGGCTGAGCGGCATCATCGTGCCACCTCCCACTGTTGCTGTATACCCAGCAGGACGGGCTACCTGTGGTCATCCAGCCGGTGCCACAGGCTGTTCTTCTATTGATGACGATTTCCATATCTACATGTGAGTTTTATGTTTTTTACTTCAATAAATTATCTTTTTGATTTTACACTATGGGAGCCCTCCCTTTCTTTTTTCCCATGATGACTACACTATGCTGAGAGTTGAGCCTCCTTGAGGATCCAATCCATTTCCACCACAGTCCCTGACGTCCTTCCAATTTCTACCCTCATCCCTGGGAGTTCCGGACTAGCAGGATCTCAATGCCCATCTAGACCCTCTGTAACGGGGGGTCATGGGGTTCTGGTAAGCGGCCAGGCTCCCTCTTTTGGTGGTGGACCCACACATTTTTGACCTTACATAATTTGAATCACCTGGGACTGTCTATCATCTTTTGGGTTTCCTCCCATATGGACCTTAATGATCTACTCCCTGGTTTACATCCAGCACATATGGACTCATTTGAAGTTTGATTGCACTGGTTGTGTTATATTACCGCACTGCTCACCAGAGGGGTTTATATATTCCCTTATACTTTCTTATATTGTGCGTGTTATAGTTTGGTACAACATTTTATTCATGTATATATTGTACTTTCTTTGGTATGGCATTTCTCACCCACATATTCACTAGTTTGCTAAGCGCGAGTCAATCATTTTTCTCTCCTTCACTTTTGTTGTGTTTGTGTCACAATCTAGGACATCGCAGCTTTATGTTATTTATTTCGTAGGATTTTTGAAGCGCAACTATTTATTGTTTTTTTTGTTTAATAATAAAAGTAAAAAGAACAAACGTAGTGAAAACATAACCAAAGTTCAGTAACCGAAACAGGTAGTCAGCCAAGCCAGAAGTTAGGGATCAATGTAGTTTAACAGCAAGCAGGATCTGGAGCCAGAAGAGATGTCAGCAAAGCAAGTCTTGAAAAGGATCGCAGGAGATCGTTACTGTGATGTGACCAAGGCGAAGGCAGAGCTCCTCTGGACTGGATGGCTTAAGTAGGCAGGATTGACGAGTAGGATATCATCAACAGCTGAGTAACTGTGGAGAGATAGGAGCTGGCAAATAGCCGACAGCTGAGCGGCCAGCTCAGTGTAGGAAGGAGGATAAAGGGGAGAGAACATAGGAAGTGTCACCTAAGTGCAGTATTAAAATTGATAGTTGATGGCACAATGTACAGGAAACACTCACAAGAGGTAGATAAGTTTAGGGCTCATCTGTGTATACTGTCCTGGAATCTCCTCTGGTCTGATGATGTGTCCTGGTGCGAGTTGTTGTTGCTGCTGCAGATCCTCAGCGTGTCCTGTGGCCACAGATCAAGAGCCGGGACCAGCGTGAATCGCACGGAGGTGATGTCATAGGTCACGGGACCACATCTGGGGGAGCTGTTCACAGGAGGGAATGAATGATCACAGGCTACGCGCTCGGAGCTCGGCCAACATATAGCCCCCCTTAGGGTTAAGGAAGTTGTATCATTCAATATCTTTCTGTATATTTCACTGCATCCATGGTTATGTGCTTTATATGTTTTTTGTATGATATTTTCAATAAATGTAATCTATTTTTTCTACAACTTTCTGTCCATGTGCAAAACATAACGGGAAACACTCCTATTGCCACATCCGTAAAATTAGATTGTCAAAAGAAAAAGAGGGGGGTTCAAAGAGGAGCCCCTGGTCGGACTTTAAGGCACAGCAAACCAAAGGGATTGTATTCAAAGTAACAATATAATAAGCTTTATTAAATACATATACAAAAATGACAAGGGCATTGACAAAGAATAAAAATCATCTATGTAAGAATATACATGATGTGAGCCCCGATGCGTCTACGCGTTTCGTTCTAAAACTTCCTCAGGACACATTCAGGTTTCAATTAGTGCAGAGAAAAGGAGAAAGGTCTCACTATCTAAAGATAAAAACAGAAGCATAAATACATATAGACACATAATACCATAAAGCAACAAATGAGGCTCAATGACCTTTACACAGAAAAACAAATACTATATAAGTCCACAACATTACCTTGCAGAGAGGCTTCCATAAGCTCTAATAATCGGTTACAAAAATTTATAATGTATGTTTCCGCTGTAGGTGCAGGAGACTTGTCATAAAAGTGACCGTCAGCTATGAGAAAAAAAAGAGAAAAAAAAATATAATGAAGTGAAATAAAATGATAAAGTAATACAAGAAAATCATAATACAGATGGACAGCGTAGTATATATACCTGTTATCATATAAGTCCTTGGCTATGGGTTTATTCCCAGCAAAGGAAATCCAAACGTTGCCAATAAGCCACAAGGATGAGTGTCCATGTCACAAGAAAGCTCCACAAACCAAGACAAGGCTATAAAAGGCCCATATAAAATGTTCACTCAATAGTCCATGTGGAGGTGTAGGAATACACTAATAGAGCCTATAAAAATAAAAAATAAATATAAGAGAAACCCAGTGTAGGCACTACAGGTGGCCCATATATGTTCCAAAGAACAAATTAAGCAAAAAAGTACAATAAAAAATAAAAATGAAGTAAATACTTGCAGTTGAATTTGATATGGATTCACAGGAGGAAACAAAGACGCTCCTGAGTTAGAGGCCAGCAAGCAGCTGCTAAATAGCCTATTTTGGCGCCAAGGGAGAGAGGACGCATTGTCCGCTCTTGGCGCCAAAATCAGTGTGCCGAGAAACAGCTGGTATGTACTGAAATCCCGTGAGACAAAGGGGCGGGACAAGCCATGCTATCCAGCGTGGCCACGCAATAAACAGAGAGAGGCGGGACCACTGTACAACCCGGCGCCGGAACAAACCAGGCGCAACCACACGTCCCGTCCCCCACCAGTACACAGGAAGGGAGGAGGCGGGGCAGCGGCCCAGGAACGCAACAACGCAGCATAACTAGGGGCACCAGGAATACGCCACAGCACAATAACAACAGCAGCACAGGGCGCATCCACAACGCCGAACAGCCCGATATATCATATCACACACCCAGCAGAAAACAAAGCAGCGCATCCATCCGGCCACCGGAAGTTTGCCACAGCACAAAAAAAATAGAATATAGATCGGTCACACATGACACAAAAGTATCAAAGCCTGTAATGGACACAGTAGGCAGATCTGTCGCAGGTCATGAATCAGCATGTTGGAGTACAGTATAACATAAAGTAAAAACAATACAATGTCCATTACATGAATTCATTAATAGGTACAAATAATTTTTAATTGTTGTTTTTGGTTTGCTTACGGATACAAAGGATTATTCTCATACAGCATATAGTAATGCAAACAACTATTATATATACATCAGTGATAAAAAAAACAAAACACCAAAAGAGGAGACTCACAGTATGAGAGATATAAATGGAATACATTTACAAAAATGGTTCAAAACTAAGCATGTCATTAAGACCAGGGTATGAGGTAGCCTGTAGGTTGTACACCCATTGGGTCTCCCTGTGGAGTACCCTTAGATCAAAGTTACTGCCTCTTGAGTCATAATATATGCAGTCAAGGACGGCAATCTTGAATGTGTGAGGATCATAGTTATGCTTAAATGCCACATGGTAACCAATGGCTTTGTTGAGTATGCCATTGGTAGCATAATATACATGATCCTTCACTCTTTTCCATAATGGTCTAATTGTTTTGCCGATGTAGAAAGCTCCACATCGGCAAAGAATAATATAGATAACTCCTTTGGTTAAGCAGGTGACATGATGACGTAAAACATGTGTCTGACCATTAGGCAAAACAAAAGAGGGCCCCTCCAGAAGGAGATGACAAAAATCACAACTGCCACACCGGAACAGGCCAAGTGGTTCGTGTTGCCTGTCCCGAGATTTGTGATAATGGCTCTGTACAAGATAGTCCCTAATGGATCCGGGACGTCTATAAGTTATTTCAGGACGTGGCCCTAGATACTTAGAGAGTGTAGGATCCGCCAAAAGAATATGCCAATGCTTGCAGAGAATAGAACGTATAGTCTGGTGTTGATCAGAGAAAGTACTAATGAATCTTACTACATCGGATTTGTTATGTTTAGAGTCTGAGAACAGGATCTCATGTCTAGAATGGCCACAAGCTCTATTGTAAGCCTTTTTTAGGCAAGTTTTAGTGTATCCTCTGGCCAATAAACGTTTGTATAATAGATCAGCCTCATGTTTAAACTTTGCATCATTGGAGCAATTCCTCCTGAGGCGTAGATATTGGCCAAAGGGAATACTACGAATAAGTGCATTTGGATGTGCACTAGAGGCATGCAATATCATGTTACCCGCGGTGGGTTTACGATAAAGCGAAGTAACAATAGTACCCTCAGCCTCAATGATGATTTCTGTCCATGTGTTAGTGCCTCCAAAGTCCCACCCCTAGGGAGTTCCTCCTTTTCTATGTCTCAATTGGGATGTGGCACACCTCCCTGAGCAGTTCCCATCAGAAACCCTTTTTCACGGTCCTAAGTTAGACGCACCTCTTTCAAAAGTTTCAAAAAACTTGGACCTAGCGTTTGACGATATGGGCACTCTTAGGGATCCGATGGATAAAAGAGAAGATATCCTTCTCCACAGAGCCTGGGACTCAGCCATTGGGAATCTTAACCGCTTCCTGACCGCCTCACGCAGATATACTGCGGCAGAAGGGCACGTACAGGTAGATTAACGTACCTGTATGTTGCCCTTTAAGAGGCAGCTTGCTGGCGCGCACGCCAGGAGCTCCGTGAGTGTGATGCCTGCGATCGTCTCACAGAAAAGAAGAACTGGGAAATGCTAATGTAAACAGGCATTTCCCCGTTCTGCCTAATGACACTGACACTGATCACCGCTCCCTGTAATCGGGAGCGGTGATCAGTGTCGTATCACACATATCCCCTATTTTGTAGACGCTATAACTTTTGCGCAAACCAATCAATAAACGCTTATTGCGATTTTTTTTTTTTTTTTTTACCAAAAATATGTAGAAGAATACGTATCGGCCTAAACTGAGGAAAAAAAATGTATTTTTATATATTTTTTGGGGATATTTATTATAGCAAAAAGTTAAAAATATTTAAAAAATACAAACCGCAGAGGTGATCAAATACCACCAAAAGAAAGCTCTATTTGTGGGAAAAAAAGGACGTCAATTTTGTTTGGGAGCCACGTCACACGACCATGCAATTGTCAGTTAAAGCGATGCAGTGCCGAATCGCAAAAAGGGCTCTGGTCTTTGGCCAGCCAAATGGTCCGGGGCTTAAGTGGTTAAACCAGCTCTGGCCTCCACTTGTGTAGCCAGAAATTTTGAAGTGTGGTTGACACAAATACAAACACACTTGTTGGCAGGTACCTCTAGAGAGCAATTCTGAAATCTTTCCCTCTCCTCTTTCGTGCAGTGGGGTTTTTGGCTGATTGGCTGATTGTTCTGCAGAGTCGGTAAGAATGACAGCTAGGACCTCGGCCTTAGTGAATTTGGCTAGAGGAAGCCTATGGCTTAAAACCTGGTTAGGCGACGCTGCCTCAAAGTTGTGCCTATGTGGTCTTCCCTTAACAGGCGATCATCTTTTTGGCCCAGGTCTTCCAGAGGCACTGGAACGCACGACCGATAGAAAAAAGGCCTTTCCAGAGAATAAGAAAAAGCCGACAGCCAGAAAGTTTTTTTTCGTGGCCAAAGTGGGCAGCAAGGTCCTAGAGAAAGGGACAATAGGCTCAAAAAACATTGGACAGGGAACAAAGGCAGGGGTAGAGGGGGCGTCTTATTTAACCCTCCTCAACAACCTGCCAAGCCACAATGACTCGTGTCTCCCAGTGGGAGGAAGATTGAGGGCTTTTCTTTCACAGTGGGCAGCAGTCACCTCAAGTCCATTCATCCTGGACCTAGTGACCAATCGGTACAGGCTGGAATTTTCTTGACAGCCACCAGAGCGATTATTGGTCACCTTCCCTCCCCAAGATCGGGTAAAAGCGAGGGCTCTGGGTCTCCAAATTGGAGACTTGTTAGATCAAAAGGTCCTGATCCTGGTTCCCCGGTCAAATCAGGGCAAGGGATTTTACTCCCATATATTTGTCATCAGAAAGCCGTCAGGAAAATATTGGCTTATCCTTAAACTCCGGTCTCTAAACCTTTCAATCAGGTACAAGCACTTTCGTATGGAGACGGTTTTCTCAATCAAAAACCTGATTTACCCAAACTGCTTCATGGCCACTTTGGATTTGAGGGATGCCTATCTGTACATCCCTATCCATCCAGCCTTCCAAAGATTCTGGAGACTAGCGGTCAAAATGGGAACAGAGATTTGGCACTTTCAATTTCAAGACCTCACCTTCGGTCTGTCCTCAGCCCCACGCATTTCATAATAAACAAAGAGAAGTCTTCCTTAATTCCTGCCCAGAAAGGGACATATCTGGGGTACGAATTTTTCTCAGTAGACCAAAAAGTTTTTCTCCCACAGGAAAAGGTCTCAAAAATGATGCAAACAATGTCAGCCCTACAGACCAATCAGTCGGTCTCGCTGAGAGAGGTTTCAAGAGCAATGGGTCTGATGACCTCTTGCTTTCCCGCAGTGCCATGGGCAATATTTCATCAATGCCCATTACAGTTGTTTTTACTAAGGAACTGGGACGGAGATGCAAGTTCCCTGGAATCAAGGGTCTTGTTACCCTCCAGGGTACAAGAAGCTTGTGGTGATGGAGGACACACCTGCACCTAACAAGAGGTCTACCATAGTCCATTCCTATATCTCAGAGGATCACAATGGATGCGAGTTCCTGGGGATGGGGAGCCCTCATCAGCAACACAATAGCACAGGGAGAATAGTCCTCAAGGGAAGCAAGAGTTTCATCGAATCAGAGAGAGCTTCTAGCGGTTCAGAGAGCCTTGCAGGCATTTCAGACGGAAATCAGGGGTCACAATCTCAAGATTCTATCCGACAATATCGCTACGGTTGCGTACCTCAACAAACAGGGAGGTACGAGGAGTCGGATATTTCAATCTATCGCCCAGGAGATTTTATCATGGGCAGAAGGGAATCTAGCTTCAATAACAGCAGTGCACCTGAAGGGGTACACAAAACTGTCTGGCAGATTATCTCAGCTGCTACAGGGTATGTCGAAACAATTGGTCCCTTCATCCTGAAATCTTAGCGAGTCTCACCGATAGATGGGGATGTCCCGAAGCGGACCTGTTCGTAGATCAGAACGCAAGACAGAGAAGTTCTTTTCTCTGAACCCAGCGGATCGATCATTGGGGATCGATGGTCTGGCGGGTCTGTGGCAATTCAGCCTCTGTTACGCCTTCCCGCCGATCAGGCTAATTCCTGAAGTCCTCCGGAAGTTTCTTCTAAAAGAAACAGATCTTATCCTAATAGCCCCTTTCTGGCCCAAGAGACCATGGTTTTCCCTGTTACAGACTCTAGTCTCAGAGCCTCCACGGAGTCTTCCGAAGAAAGAAGACTTATTGTCGCAGGGTTCAGTGTCACACCCACAGGTGGTTTTCTTAAGCTTGACGGACTGGTTACTGAACAAAAGATACTAAGCGCCCAGGGGTTCTCTGACAAAGTAGTGAAGAACCTGGTAAATTGTAAAAAACCAGTCAGTAGAGCAATGTATTCCAAGGTTTGGAAGAAATTTAACTCATGGTTATCTGAAAATCAAAGATTAACTCATGACGTTTCTTCAATTTTGGAATTTTTTCAAGAGGGTGTTGACAAAGGTCTTTCCATTAGCACCTTAAAGGTACAGGCGGCGGCTATCAGTGTTTTTTTCCAATTTTCTGTCTTGGAAAATCCCACTATAGCTAGATTCTTCAAATCAATTTCTAGGTCCAGGTCAGTAGTGGTTAGAAGTTGTCCAACCTGGGACCTGCTTCAAACTCTGGTAGAATTCCCTTTTGAGCCACTAGAGGATATTTCAGTTAAAGCTGAGTTCTGCTTAAAGAAAAAAATTAAAAGTCAGCAGCTACAAATGCTGCAGCTGCTGACTTTTAATAATCGGACACTTACCTGTCCCAGGGTCCAGCAATGCGGGGGAACGAAGCCCTGCTTGTCTCCCCGTCCTCTCTGCTGCCCTGTCATTGTAACTGTGGGCACAGCCGGGCGCCTACTGCGCATGCCGCGCCATGCCCCGTGACTGGCCAGCCAATCATCTGGGACCTGTGATGTGTCCCAGATGATTGCTGAGAGGGAGGGGGGAGAGGTAATCTCCCTTATGGTGCCGCGGTGCGCCGGGAAGAAGTGGGAGCTGGGACCCTCTAAAAAGAGGATATCCGCTCCCCCCCCCCAAAAAAAAATGACATGCCAAATGTGGCATGTCAGGGGGTCACCTCCCTTAAAGCGGAAGTTCCGCTTTAAGTTACTTACCTTAAAAACAATTTTTCTTGTGGCAATTACCTCAGCTCATAGGGTAAGTGAGTTACAGGCCTTATCAGTGAGGGAGCCTTTCCTCACAATTTTTGAGGATCGGGTTGTTTTGAAAACTGATCCAGGATTTCTGCCTAAAGTGGCCAGTACATTCTGCAGATCCCAGGATATTATACTGCCAACATTTTATAGTTCGCCAAAGGGCGACCAAGAAAGAAAATTTAGTTTTTTAGACGTGAGAAGAATTCTTCTCGTCTACCTTTAGAAAAACAGACGCCTTGTTTGTCCTCTTTTCAGGAGCACACAAGGAAAAGCGTGCATCCAAAGCCACCTTGGCTAGATGGATAAAGCAAGCTATTTCTTAAACTTTAAACAATATGTACATGTGAGCGCTGCAATCAACCAATATAAAACAGTTGGAACCCCAAAAAACATATATATACCTATATATATATATAGCTATATTACAGAGAGGATAACTGCTGGAAGGTATTTTCACAACAAATAATTGGTAAATTGTAAGAGCTATAAACAAGCAGACTCTGAGCTGCTAAAGTCCAAATAAAACTAAATGGAGTGAGATAAATTAAAGTCCATGGGAAGCAACTGTAGAAGGCAGCCCTGTGGATAAGGATGAAGCAATCCTCTGGATGCTGGAGAAAAAGAACAACAGTGGCGCCACTCTAAGTGCAGTATTAAAAGCGAATTTTAATATATCTTTAAAATCTGGTACTCACAAAGGTACATGTAAAACAGGCGTGTAGAGTAAGACTGATAGTGCCAGGTGTCCCAGATGAGTTGTCCAGTCATATCATGCGGTAGCGTTCTGACAGGCTGCGCTGCAGGATGTTCGCTGTGTCCTGCCGCTGGAACGCACAGTTTTCGATCCGGGGGACGGAGTCACTTCCGGGTCCGTGCAGGGATAAACTTGATTGGCAGACTGATAGGCATAGGCCTATGCCTATGATTTTAAAGATATATTAAAATTCGCTTTTAATACTGCACTTAGAGTGGCGCCACTGTTGTTCTTTTTCTCCTATTTCTTAAACTTACCAAGTTAGGGAAGTTCCTCCTCCTTTTGTCACTGGCACCCAAGAGCCTTGTCTGCGTCTTGGGCTGAGAGGGCTGGAGCCTCATCGGAACAAATTTGCAGGGCTGCCAAATGGTCCAGTTTTTCGACCTTCAATAAACATTATCGCCTGGATCTCATATCTGCTCAGATGCAGGCATTTGGTCATAAGGTCCTTCCCTCCCTAGACTGGTAAGTTCTGGCTCATCGAAGATGGAAGAGGCTTAGAGAAAAGCTGAGTTAGACTTACCGGTAACTCTTTTTCTGAGAGTCTTCCAGGACAGCCGGATTCCCACCTGGTTTTGTCTTGAAGTTATGTGTGTTATGCATATGTTTTACAGGGACGTCCTAGGGTTCTCGAGAATACTGACATGGGGCCTGGAGGCCCGCCCTTTAATCTGGTGGGGGTTATTGTGTTTCCTGTCCTCGTAGGAGGAGCCCTAGATCTTATGGGCTGTCCTGGAAGACTCTCAGAAAAGGAATTACCAGTAAGTCTAAATCAGATTTTTTTTCCCTAAAATAATAAACGTTATACTTCCCTGCTCTGTGTAATGATTTTACACAGATCAGCCCCGATCCTCCTCCTCTGAGGTCCTTTGCTGGTGCTCCTGGCTCTTTCTTTTGGTGAGTCACCCCATAGGTAGCTGCTTCCTATGGGGGCACTCGTGCGGACTCGATTCTGAGCTGCGCTGCCTGCTTCTATACAGTTAGCCCAGCTCAGCCCCGCCCCCGCCCCTACTCCCTTGTCACAGCTTTTGATTGACAGCAGTGGGAGCCAGTGGCTCATGCTGCTATCAATCTGCCCTACGAGGAGGGAGAGAGCGGAGAAAGCTGCTGTTCTCAGGCATAGCACTGAATCAAGATCAGGCTCAGGTAAGTATAATATGGGGAGGGGGAAGGAGGGTTAATACCGATCACAGAAGGTTTTTAATCATATTTCGTGGAATGCATTAAGGTAAAAAACCTAAGGCTTTAGAACCACTTTAACAGCTAATAAGGTACTTCCTAAGAACATAACCCCAATTTCATTCTCTGCTAGTTTTTTCCTTTCTGACTGTTGCTTTTGTAATCATAGTCGCAGTGCATAGGATATATTTGAAATAAACTTTTATCATTACAAATGTATAAGCTGCTATCACTGACCTCTTTCTAGTTGCTGGCCTTTCTGGCTTCAATACTTTTGTAAGTCACCAGGCCCTGGTGAAAGGTACTAATTAAAGCATATCCAAACCCAAGAACAAGTATGTATTATATATACAGTAGGAGTTTATCAGACCTTCGATGTGTGAACCCATTAGTTTTCTTTCTTCTATTTTTAATGTTTTCCCCTTTATTTGTAACTTCTAATGATGACAGTGATACTGAATTGTTTCCATGGAGGAGTTGTGTTGTCACCCTAGGACAGGAAGTGCTCTAGGACTACAGAACGCCTCCCCTTCGGTCTTCATAACATAAGAGAAGCTATTCTGTAATCCTACTACACTTCCTAATAACACTGCTTGAGATAACACTGTAGAGGGTACAGGACAGCACCAGCAGCTGTTTTGTTGGCACATATCAAACAGATACAGTTGACCAAAATGTGTATGTGTATATACAATATATATGTATGTGTGTGTGTGTATGTGTGTATATATATATATATATATATATATATATATATATATATATATATATATAGACAGTGGGTATAGAAAAGAATCAGCCCCCTAAAATAATCACATTTTGTTGCTTTGCAGCCTGAAATGAAGACAGATACAGTTTTTGTTTTATTCAGCTGTATTTACTAGTGCAATTTATAACTTCCAAGTGAAAGATTTAACACCAACATGTCAGAATCGAAATTCAAAAACAGAATCACAGAGTTGAAAAAAGGACAACCCCCCCTATATCAGTATTTTGTTGAACTACCTTTTGCTTTATTTACAGCATTTAGTCTGTTGAGATATGTCGCTACTAACTTTGCACTTCTAGATTTTGCAGTATTTCCCCCCTCTTGTTTGCAGAACTGCTCAAGTTCAGTTAAATTTGATAGTGACTGTTTGTGAACTGCAGACTGCAGTCTTTGCAGTCATTCCACAGATTTTCAATGGGGTCTCTAAGCCATGCAAGGACATTCACCTTTTTCTCCTTTAACCACTGTGTTGTCATTTTTGCTGTGTGTAAACCTTCTTCCCATTGACAACTTTCTGGCAAAGGGCAGCAGATTGTCCTCAAGAATTTGATGGTATTTTGCCCCATCCTATTTTCTTCTATCCTGATAGGTGCTCCAGTCCCTGCTGCAGAGAAACATCCCCATAACAGGATATTACCACCTCAATGCTTTACTGTAGGAATGGTGTTATTTGGATGGTGGGTGAGCTGTATTGGATTTCCGCTAGGCATATTGTTTGGTGTTAAGGCTAAATAATTAAATTTTAGCCCCAAAATATGGATGGAAGTAGTCATACATGATTATTCATATCCCCTTTTCCTCCCTCTCTTTTGCAAATTGAGATATTTGACATTTGACAAATTGAGAATTTATTGGTAGTATAAATATTATACAGTGGGGACGGAAAGTATTGAGACCCCCTTAAATTTTTCACTCTTTGTTATATTGCAGCCATTTGCTAAAATCATTTAAGTTAATTTTTTTTCCTCATTAACCACTTCAGCCCCGGAAGGTTTTACCCCCTTCCTGACCAGAGCACTTTTTACAATTCGGCACTGCGTCGCTTTAACTGCTAATTGCGCGGTCATGCAATGCTGTACCCAAACAAAATTTGCGTCCTTTTCTTCCCACAAATAGAGCTTTCTTTTGATGGTATTTGATCACCTCTGCCGTTTTTATTTTTTGCGCTATACGCGGAAAAAGACCGAAAATTTTGAAAAAAAATGATATTTTCTACTTTTTGTTCTAAAAAAAATCCAATAAACTCAATTTTAGTCATACATTTAGGCCAAAATGTATTCGGCCACATGTCTTTGGTAAAAAAAATGTCAATAAGTGTATATTTATTGGTTTGCGCAAAAGTTATAGCGTCTACAAACTAGGGTACATTTTCTGGAATTTACACAGCCTTTAATTTATGACTGCCTATGTCGTTTCTTGAGGTGCTAAAATGGCAGGGCAGTACAAAACCCCCACAAATGACCCCATTTTGGAAAGTAGACACCCCAAGGAATTTGCTGAGAGGCATGTTGAGCCCATTGAATATTCATTTTTTTTGTCCCAAGTGATTGAATAATGACAAAAAAAAAAAAAAAAAAAAAAAATTACAAAAAGTTGTCACTAAATGATATATTGCTCACACAGGCCATGGGCATATGTGGAATTGCACCCCAAAATACATTTAGCTGCTTCTCCTGAGTACGGGGATACCACATGTGTGGGACTTTTTGGGAGCCTAGCCGCGTACGGGGCCCCGAAAACCAAGCACCGCCTTCAGGATTTCTAAGGGCGTACATTTTTGATTTTATTCCTCACTACCTATCACAGTTTTGAAGGCCATAAAATGCCCAGATGACATAAAACCCCCCCAAATGACCCCATTTTGGAAAGTAGACACCCCAAGCTATTTGCTTTGAGGCATGTTGAGTCCATGGAATGTTTTATATTTTGACACAAGTTGCGGGAAAGTGACAAATTTTTTTTTTTTTTTTTTTTTTTTGCACAAAGTTGTCACTAAATGATATATTGCTCACACAGGCCATGGGCATATGTGGAATTGCACCCCAAAATACATTTAGCTGCTTCTCCTGAGTACGGGGATACCACATGTGTGGGACTTTTTAGGAGCCTAGCCGCGTACGGGACCCCGAAAACCAAGCACCGCCTTCAGGATTTCTAAGGGCGTACATTTTTGATTTTACTCCTCACTGCCTATCACAGTTTCGGAGGCCATGGAATGCCCAGGTGGCACAAACCCCCCCCAAATGACCCCATTTTGGAAAGTAGACACCCCAAGCTATTTGCTGAGAGGCATGGTGAGTATTTTGCAGCTCTCATTTGTTTTTGAAAATAAAGAAAGACGAGAAAAAAATTTTTTTTTTTTCTTTTTTCAATTTTCAAAACTTTGTGACAAAAAGTGAGGTCTGCAAAATACTCACTATACCTCTCATCAAAAAGCTTGGGGTGTCTACTTTCCAAAATGGGGTCATTTGGGGGGGTTTTGTGCCACCTGGGCATTCCATGGCCTCCGAAACTGTGATAGGCAGTGAAGAGTGAAATCAAAAATTTACGGCCTTAGAAAGCCTGAAGGCGGTGCTTGGTTTTCGGGGTCCCGTACGTGGCTAGGCTCCCAAAAAGTCCCACACATGTGGTATCCCCGTACTCAGGAGAAGCAACAGAATGTATTTTGGGGTGTAATTTCACATATTCCCATGGCATGTTTGAGCAATATATCATTTAGTGACAACTTTGCGCAAAAAAAAATAAAAAAAATAAAAAATTGTCTCTTTCCCGCAACTTGTGTCACAATATAAATTATTCCATGGACTCAACATGACTCTCAGCAAATAGCTTGGGGTGTCTACTTTCCAAAATGGGGTCATTTGGGGGGGGTTTGAACTGTCCTGGCATTTTATGCACAACATCTAGAAGCTTATGTCACACATCACCCACTCTTCTAACCACTTGAAGACAAAGCCCTTTCTGACACTTATTGTTTACATAAAAAAATAATTTTTTTTTGCAAGAAAATTACTTTGAACCCCCAAACATTATATATTTTTTTTAAAGCAAATGCCCTACAGATTAAAATGGTGGGTGTTTCATTTTTTTTTTTCACACAGTATTTGCGCAGCGATTTTTCAAACGCATTTTTTGGGGAAAAAACACACTTTTTTACATTTTAATGCACTAAAACACACTATATTGCCAAAATGTTTGATGAGATAAAAAAGATGATCTTAGGCCGAGTACATGGATACCAAACATGACATGCTTTAAAATTGCGCACAAACGTGCAGTGGCGACAAACTAAATACATTTTTAAAAGCCTTTAAAAGCCTTTACAGGTTACCACTTTAGATTTACAGAGGAGGTCTACTGCTAAACTTACTGCCCTCGATCTGACCTTCGCGGCGATACCTCACATGCATGGTGCAATTGCTGTTTACATTTGACGCCAGACCAACGCTTGCGTTCACCTTAGCGCGAGAGCAGGGGGGACAGGGGTGCTTTTTTTTTTTTTTTTTTTTTTTTCTTTATTATTATTATTTTTTTATCTTATTTTTAAACTGTTCCTTTCATTTTTTTTTTTTTAAATCATTTTTATTGTTATCTCAGGGAATATAAATATCCCCTATGATAGCAATAGGTAGTGACAGGTACTCTTTTTTGCAAAAATTGGGGTCTATTAGACCCTAGATTTCTCCTCTGCCCTCAAAGCATCTGATCACACCAAGATCGGTGTGATAAAATGCTTTCCCAATTTCCCAATGGCGCTGTTTACATCCGGCGAAATCTACGTCATAAAATGCTCGTAGCTTCCGGTTTCTTAGGTCATAGAGATGTTTGGAGCCACTCTGGTCTCTGATCAGCTCTATGGTCAGCTGGCTGAATCACCGGCTGCATTTTCAGGTTCCCTGTTGAGACAGGAGAGCCAGAGAAAAACACGGAAGATGTTGGGGGGGGGGGGGCATTCCCTCCCACTGCTTGTAAAAACAGTCTAGAGGCTAATTAGCCACTAGGATTGCTTTTACATGAAAGCCGACCGCTGGCTGAAAAGAATGATACCAAGATGATACCTAAAGCTGCAGGCATCATTCTGGTATAACCACTCAAAGTCGTGAATGGCGTACCTGAAGACAAAAAAATGGTTAACAATGGTTAACAATAAAGCACAGTAAAGTGTAAATAATTACACACCTGAAAAACAAACATGATAAAACATAATAACAATAACAATAACAATCAATAACAATAACAATAACAATCAATAACAATAACAATAACAATAAAACATTGCAGAATAGAATACAGTAAAAAAGAGCAGAACAATAGAGAGAGAGAATAGAGAGAGAGAGAACAATAAAACAACAACTATTTTTTTTATTTCATATATTTTTTTTTTTTTTACACTTTTTTTGTAACTAACTTTTATAACGGTAACCGGTTCCAGGTTCGGGTCTCTCAAAATGCGATGGCATCTTGGGAGACCCTGTGAAAGTGCGCCTAGTCTGTGCAATGCTGTACCCTACGCTAATAGTCAACTAGTGCATGGTAGCGTTCAAAACATTCACCAATGCAAAGACCAGGATTGTCAGGACAGGAGGGACAATAATAGCGGGTGTCACGTCTATATCCGCGCTTGCTGCAGACACAACATCTTTTTTTGGGGGGTTCGCTGGGTAGGGGTACTCGGGAGGACATAAAAATGCCTCTCATGCAGCCGACTGCATTTGGTTGGGGATGTGAATGGGGGAAGTACGGGCGCTGCAGAAGCGGTGGGTTCCCAATTAGGATTGGCGAATGCAGCAGGAAGGGCACTATGGGCACGACGGGCCTGTGTTTGTCTTTTTGGTGGCAGCGGGACACTACTTGTGCTTGCCACCTCACCAGCTTGAACTGCACTTATGGGACTCGCCACGTCACCACGTGTTACTGCAGTGCTGGTTTGACTACGACCGGGGTGTACTAGGCCGCTGGCGCTTGCCAGTTCACCAAAACGCTACCAAAAAAACTGTTAGCGATCGCAGGGATCAGGCCTGACTCTGCGAACGCTGCAGTTATGCGTTTAGTATTTTGTAAGTGACAGTGATCGATCGATACTGCACTTGGGTGGGCTGGGCCGGGCTGGGCGGAGGGGCAAAACGCAGGTGCTAGCAGGTATCTGGGCTGATCCCGCTAACACTGCGTTTTTGGGAACCCTAAACTGCTGGGGACACTAGTATAGATCTAATCGGATCAGATATTGATCCGATCAGATACTATACCACTAAGGGTGGTGTACAGTGCGTGCGTGGGTGTTAGCGGTACTGGCGCTAATCTGACGCTGCCTGGGGCTGGTGCTTGCCAGTTCACCAAAACGCTACCAAAAAAACTGTTAGCGATCGCAGGGATCAGGCCTGACTCTGCGAACGCTGCAGTTATGCGTTTAGTGTTTTGTAAGTGACAGTGATCGATCGATACTGCACTTGGGTGGGCTGGGCTGGGCCGGGCGGAGGGGCAAAACGCAGGTGCTAGCAGGTATCTGGGCTGATCCCGCTAACACTGCGTTTTTGGGAACCCTAAACTGCTGGGGACGCTAGTATAGATTTGATCGGATCAGATATTGATCCGATCAGATACTATACCACTAAGGGAGGTATATGGTGCGTGCGTGGGTGTTAGCGGTACTGGCGCTAACCTGACGCTGCCTGGGGCTGGTGCTTGCCAGTTCACCAAAACGCTACCAAAAAAACTGTTAGCGATCGCAGGGATCAGGCCTGACTCTGCGAACGCTGCAGTTATGCGTTTAGTGTTTTGTAAGTGACAGTGATCGATCGATACTGCACTTGGGTGGGCTGGGCTGGGCGGAGGGGCAAAACGCAGGTGCTAGCGGGTATCTGGGCTGATCCTGCTAACACTGCGTTTTCGGGAACCCTAAACTGCTGGGGACGCTAGTATAGATTTGATCGGATCAGATATTGATCCGATCAGATACTATACCACTAAGGGAGGCATATGCTGCGTGCGTGGGTGTTCGCGGTACTGGCGCTAATTTGACGCTGCCTGGGGCGACGCATATCACCGCCGGGCGATCAGGGGGCTAAACCTTTATTCGGTAATAAACGGCGGGTGTCCTGACACTATAAAAAATAAACGAACTAACCAGCGTCAACCGTAACGGTTATACAGTGATCAGTGGTGAAAGGGTTAACTAGGGGGCAATCAAGGGGTTAAAACATTTATTAGGTAGTATAGGGGGGTCCCTGACGCTATAAAACACTGACGGCGAACCTAAATATTTACGTTCCTAACTACCGTCACCAGCGACACTAATACAGCGATCAGAAAAATGATCGCTTAGCGACACTGGTGACAGGGGGTGATCAAGGGGTTAAAACTTTATTAGGGGGGGTTAGGGGGGTATCCTAGACCTAAAGGGGGGTAATACTCACTGCCCTAACACTAACTGTCACAAACTGACACTATGCAGTAATCAGAAAAAAAAAAAAAAAAAAATACTGCTAATGTCAGTTTGTGACAGGGGGGGGGGGGTGATTGGGGGGGGATCGGGGGGCGATCGGGGGGGGATCGGGGGTGTAAAGTATGCCTGGCATGTTCTACTGTGTGTGTGTGTGTGTTGTGCACTCACTTGTCATCTCCCCTCGGCGCTGGAACGGAAACTGCCAGACCGAGGAGAGATGACATCACATCCTCTGCCTGTGTGAAACGACACACAGGCAGAGGAGCATTTCCATTGGCTGGGAGCGATCGCGAGGGGGGGGCCACGATCGGATGGTCTCCCCCTCGCCTCCCGACGCTCCCAGTCAGATGCCGACCGCCGATGGCACCGGGGGGGGGTCCGATCGGACCCCCCGCCCGCGGGAGGCAGATCACGTATGGGTACGTGATTTTGCCTGCCCGTGCCATTCTGCCGCAGTATATCTGCGTTAGGCGGTCGGCAAGTGGTTAATGTACACACAGCACCCCATATTGACAGAAAAACACAGAATTATGTTTACATTTGTTTAATTAGTTTTTATTAAAGATTAGCATATATAATGGACAGTGTACATTTTACAAAACAGAGGAGATTACAGCTAAATGACAAATGAACCTTGTAAGAAGTGGACAGTCAGATAATCAGGCATATAAACAGTACATGTATGAATATGCATTTTCTTAAGGTGTCAGGATCAGATAATCAGGCATACAAAAACAGTACATGTATGAATATGCATTTTCTTAAGGTGTCAGGATCAAATATCGAGGTCTAGTGTGTACAAATCTTACCAACTTGTCATAAACCAAAATTTTTACCCCGAACAAAGGGTATAAACGCTAGAATCTTCTCTGTAAAAGCCCTTTACATAGAAAGAGCAAAAGTATGGAGTAAAAGACAAGAAGTGGTGGGTGGTGTGCCTGCCTCGGGCCAACCTCCATCTCATATAGTTATTTAACAGCAAAATTATCTAGGTTGAGAGATAATTTCCGCATAAGCAGAGGTATACTTGAAGGCGAACCAGCAGGACCATATTTTCTTTGCTAAGTCTGATTTATTTCTAAGGGTGAGGGTAAGATCTTCCATATAGTACATGTGATCTACCTTCAGTAGCCACTGGCGTAATGTAGGGATAGTCGTCTGCTTCCAATATTGGGGGATGAGAGCTTTTGCAGCGTTAAGAAGGTGTGGTGTTATAGATTTTTTTATACGTTCCTACTGGTTCGCCTGTACAATGTAACAACACAATCCATGGGTCATTAGATATTTCATAACCTTGAATCTCCTTTGCCCAGTATAGGATAGACAACCAATACGGGCGTATAAGTGGGCAAAACCACCAGATGTGGGCATGTGTTGCTCGGTCCCCACAGCCTCTCCAGCAGAAAGGTGATGCTTGTGGGAAGGACTTATGAAGCACCACCGGAGTGTAGTGCCACCTTGTCAACAGTTTGTAGTTAACCTCTGCCATTTTAGAAGCTCCAGAGGAGGTATGAGCCATAGTAAGGATGGTGGATCTTTGGGCTGTTGATATTTCTTTGTGGAGATCCTTTTCCCAGTTGTTTAAGAAAGTGGGGTCGCTTGTGTTGGTTAGTGTCTGTAAAACTCTGTAAAAGTGGGAGATGGGAGAGGTTTCTCTACAGGTTGGTCTTCCGATAAAGCAGCTTCCATGAGTATCAAATCAGAGAGCAAGCAGCAAGTTGGCGATATCTCCAGTGATCCATTAGCGTCGGCGTGGTGTTGTGTAAAATTGTAGATAGCGGTACAATCCCCGTTGGGGTAGTTACATGATGTTATTGAGCTGAAGGCCCAAGATTCCACGCATGGATCTCGGGATCTATATTCCCTGGGGGAAGGTAGTTGTGGCCGGTCAATGGCATGAGAGGAGAGTTGTACGGCCATTTATTCCTTTTGCATCCCAATCCCATACCATGAGGGTGGAACGTGTGAGTGGTAATGTGGTAGAGGACAAGGTTCTGTATTTCCTAGGAATCCAAATTTGTGTGAGTAGGTCCACGCCACTGAGCTCCGTTTCCAACTTCACCCAGAGCTTAAAGTCTTTTTGATACTTCCAATCGGATATTCTAGTCAACACTATCGCCAAAAAATATCTTTTAAGATCTGGCAGAGCTAAGCCCCCTTACCCCTTAGGTCTAATGAGGAGGGTCCTAGTAAGCCTGGGTCGCCTTCTGTTCCAGACATACTTATTGATCAGTGAGCTTATTAATGTAAAGAAACCTGTAGGTATTCCATACGAAATCATTTGAAACATAAACAGCAACCTGGGTAGTATATTCATCTTTACCACTCCATATCTCCCCAACCATGAGTGCGCCAACTGAGACCATTTTTGTATGTCTAACCTAATCTCATTCAACAGAGGGATGTAATTAGTGCGGAAAAGGTCATTCAGATTCGGGGTAAGATAAATACCTAAGTATTTCAACTTGCGCGTCTGCCAGCTAAAGGGAAAGGATTGTTTTAAGTGGGATACCATCTTGGCCGGTATAGATATATTTAAGATCTCCGATTTTGTCATGTTGATTTAAAATTAGAGACATCACTAAAGTTTGACAATTCTAGCATGAGGTTAGAGAGGGATATCAAAGGTTGTTGTACGTAGAATAAGATATCGTCCGCATAGGTGGCATATTTGTGTTCTGATTTTCCTATGGAAACACCATGAATGCAGGGGTTGTGTCTTACCATGGATAGAAAGAGTTCTAACAAAAGGGCAAATAAAATAGACGAGAGGGGACAGCCTTGTCGAGTGCCATTATGTAAGGTGAAGAGGTCGCTTAAAGTGCCATTAATGCGCAATTGTGCAGTGGGGAAGTTGTAGAGGGCAGATATTTGAGTTAAGAGGGATGGTCCAATACCCAAGTGGGATAGCGTTGCCATGAGATATTCCCAGTCCACCCTATCAAACGCTTTTTCTGCATCCGTTGAAAGCAAAAGGGTGGGCTGGGAAGATCTGCGAACATAGACCATCAAGGACAGGGTGCGAAGGGAGTTGTCCCTTGCCTCTCTACCCAGGATGAAGCCTGCCTGGTCACTGGAGACCCACTGTGGAATTAAAGGGAGGAGTCTATTTGCGATCGCTTTGGCATATAGTTTGGCGTCAATGTTCAACAACGAGATGGGGGCGATAACTTCCACAATTACTGGGGTCCTTGTCAGGTTTGGGGATTACAGTAATATGCGTGTGTATAGTCTCAGGTCGAAGGGTACCACCATCAGAAATCGCATTTGCATAGCAAGTCAGGTGAGGTAACAAAGGATCGGTAGTACGCCACTGTGAGGCCATCAGGTCCCGGTGCTTTGCCATTAGCCATTGCTTTTAGGGCAATGCGTAGCTCTGAGGTGGTAAATTCTCCTTCTAGAGTAGCTAGGGTATCTGACGGGAGTCTAGGTAAGTTGGCTCGCTATAAGTAGTCCCTTATGCTCCTGGTTTTAGCATCTCGATCCAGTATGTTGTGGCGTATGTGATACAAGTGCTGATAGAATGCACACAATTCTTTTGGCTATAGATGGTGTGTCATGAACTAGAATATCAGATGTATTTTTAATTTTGGATATGAATGAAGCTGATTTTTTCTGGTATAGTGAGCGGGCCAGTAATTTACTTGGTTTGTTTCCCCATTCACAAAATCGTTGGGACACTATACGAGCCTGTTGTCTTTGTTCTGTGTGAAGGAGGGAGTTCAGTTCTTCCCCTTTCAAAGTGAAAGTATGTAATACCGCTTGGGACTGATTAGCTTTATGTTGTTGCTCAAGTACCTTTATTTTGTTGATCAATTTAGATTGTAAAAATGTCCGTTCCCTTTTTTTCCTAGTGCCCAATTCTATTAATTTACCACGGATGTGTGCCTTGTGGGCTTCCCATTATATTCCCAGGGAGATGTCTGGGTGTGCATTTTCCTTGAAAAAGAGGGCCAGGTCTTCTCCTATCATTTTTTTATCTATATTCTCGACTAATAGTTCTTCATTGAGTTTCCAATTCGTGGTCTTATGTGGCAGGGATGGGATTATTAGTTTAAGCATAATTGGGGCATGATCTGCTATGGGAGAGTGTGAGATGGTGATGATCAATAAAATTCTGGAATAATTATGGTGAATCTTTGAATAGTAAGTATAATCTCTCTCTCGCGGGTGCATAATCCTCCATATATCTACCAGTTAGGCATCATGTATTCATTTGCGTATGAATAGCAGACGTTTGTGAGAGATACTGGATCTTCCCTTGGTTGTGTCAAGGACAGGCTCCAGGGGGGTATTGAAGTCACCCGAAAGTAGAATGTACCCGTGAGCAAAGTCTCTCAATTTTTTGAGGGTGGATGCTATAAAGCTTGCCTGATCACGGTTGGGGGCATATAGAGTCGCCAAGGTACAGGGCATACTACCCAGGTTGCCTCTCAAGAACAGAAAACGCCCAGCTGGATCACTCATCGTTTCCAACATAAGCAAGGTAACCCTACGGAACCCAATGGCCACACCTTTTGCTTTATGGACTCCCTGAGCAAAAAATGTTCAGTTTGGCTTTTTAGGTCTTTTTATGCGCATGTTTCTAGTCTTATATGTAGTTTCTATAGTCAGTTTCAATCCCAAATTGCACACGGGTTGTTTTTACTGTTATAGCAGTAAGGATGTGGAACTGCATGGACTGATGTTCTTCTTGAACCTTACCAACCATGTATGTAATTATTTTTGCTCTATATAGATCAATATTAACAGTAACTGAAAACCTTATATTTTAAATATATACAATGTTTTCCTTGTATATAGTATGTTTAACCTCCAGTCTTATATTTTAAGGTGCTTTCACTGGAGAGCCGGAGAGACTTATTGCTGATATCTTTAGATGAAGCAGAAAAGGATGCAGAAGTAACTTTATCCTACCTTAGGTAAGTAAGTAACTCATGGCATATCAAAAAGAAATGGTAGCAAGCACCTCAAAGCATCAAACACTAACATTCATAGCTATAAGAGAAAATGGTGATCACTTTGTTCAGTTTATGGTTACCAATGGGAGCCAACTTTCACTGCAGATAAATACATTTCACAGCACTCATCCCTTCCAGTCAGGAATCGGTACCTAATTAAAGACGATTTCTTAAACAAAAGGGAAAACTAAATGGTGGGACTTTAAATGAAGCAACCACTACATGATATAAACCAATCAATATACCAATGTTTATTAATTGCAAGGTTTATGCATGACCCAAGGGGTAACAATTAGTAAATAAATATAGCAATGCACTGATGGGTCTAAATGAGCGGATCTGGACAATACACAGTAGTACACGGTAAGTTCATGAACAAAAAAGTAATATATAACAGTATAATATGTTAATGAACAGTGGTTGACAAGATCAGGACATTCCACATCAATGTAAGGCTGATATAACAGTATACATAATTTTAAATTGGGTCTGTAAACCCCAATAATAGCAAAGGCAATCTTAAGGTATAAAAGCAAAGGCAGATTGATTCATAAAAATAAATAAAGTAAAATACAAATATTTGACATAGATACTGTGACAAAGCATCATAGGAAAGCTCTACGCGTTTCGTGGTTCTACCACTCGTCAGGAGCAGATGCAGTAATAGGGGGTATCTATAATGACATAATTACCGGAATGAGTATAATCTAAAATATACAATTGTAAAAAAATGTATAGGAAGGAGAACAAAAAAAAGGGGGGGTCCCAAATATTCTCACCCTAGTATAGTATAGAAATGTATATACATGTCAAGAGTATCCCAAGTAAAAGACATCATAGGGAACGTCAAACCCGGAAGCTGAGATGGATAACCTCGAGGCACGGCAAGGGAATAGTGACCAGTTGTGAATGTATGATAGGCTGTCCCAATTTTAAACTGTGGTACATATGATATTTAGTATAGATCGTCTTGTAGCTGATTCCCAAGGGCATCTGTGGGAGTCAATGCGTAGAAATTGGTAAAATAATAAGGTAAAACAGTTCCACAGTTAGAAAAATTTGAGAAAAAGCCACCCCAAGATTGAAGTGTGTGAAAAGATGACAAGGTGGATGAAAAAGAAAAAGAAAAAAAAAAAAGAAAAAATGTGGTGAGTAAAAAAATAAGAAAGAATAGAATAGGGATAAAGTATAAGAATGTGATTAGGATCTATTGTTAAAAGTGTAGTGTAGCATAGGTACCTGGATCTATAGGTAAAAATAATTTAAAGTCCGAAAACCGTGCAGCAAGAAATACTTGGTGAGAGGAGCCGTTGCTAGTGTCAGCGTGAAGACATATAGGAGGTTTAAATAGCACCTGTGCTCTGGAGGCAACCATCAACGTCACGCAGCGTAATCAAGGGAGGGGGCGGTGCCGCCTTCCGAGCCACATATGTGCTCGGCGTTTGGCGCCAAAATTACCCCCGTAGAATGCGCGGATGGACAAACGTGTCGACGAACTGGCGTCCGGAAGTGACGTCAAACGTAAGACACGTGGGCGTGGCGTCGACCCAGAGCGGGTGCCTATCCTGCCCCCCACGAAGGGAGAGGAGGGGGAGGCTGCGGTGCGGGTCGCAGCTTCCGGGTGTGACAGGACATACCTCACCCCAAGTTAGTAAACATAGTTCCTGGTGGAGGACTTGGCGTGGTGGCTAAAAGGTCACAGATTATAATAAAGTAGATGTATAGTTTTTAGTGATCTGCTCCCATCCCTGGTTGTATACAAGAATCAAATAAACCTAAGGCTGAGGTGGGACTTTGATTGAGGCAGTGAACTACACATACGCCTCCATCCCCGATATATTAAACAAAAGGGAAAACTAAATGGTGGGACTTTAAATGAAGCAACCACTACATGATATAAACCAATCAATATACCAATGTTTATTAATTGCAAGGTTTATGCATGACCCAAGGGGTAACAATTAGTAAATAAATATAGCAATGCACTGATGGGTCTAAATGAGCGGATCTGGACAATACACAGTAGTACACGGTAAGTTCATGAACAAAAAAGTAATATATAACAGTATAATATGTTAATGAACAGTGGTTGACAAGATCAGGACATTCCACATCAATGTAAGGCTGATATAACAGTATACATAATTTTAAATTGGGTCTGTAAACCCCAATAATAGCAAAGGCAATCTTAAGGTATAAAAGCAAAGGCAGATTGATTCATAAAAATAAATAAAGTAAAATACAAATATTTGACATAGATACTGTGACAAAGCATCATAGGAAAGCTCTACGCGTTTCGTGGTTCTACCACTCTTCAGGAGCAGATGCAGTAATAGGGGGTATCTATAATGACATAATTACCGGAATGAGTATAATATAAAATATACAATTGTAAAAAAATGTATAGGAAGGAGAACAAAAAAAAGGGGGGGTCCCAAATATTCTCACCCTAGTATAGTATAGAAATGTATATACATGTCAAGAGTATCCCAAGTAAAAGACATCATAGGGAACGTCAAACCCGGAAGCTGAGATGGATAACCTCGAGGCACGGCAAGGGAATAGTGACCAGTTGTGAATGTATGATAGGCTGTCCCAATTTTAAACTGTGGTACATATGATATTTAGTATAGATCGTCTTGTAGCTGATTCCCAAGGGCATCTGTGGGAGTCAATGCGTAGAAATTGGTAAAATAATAAGGTAAAACAGTTCCACAGTTAGAAAAATTGGAGAAAAAGCCACCCCAAGATTGAAGTGTGTGAAAAGATGACAAGGTGGATGAAAAAGAAAAAGAAAAAAAAAAAAAGAAAAAATGTGGTGAGTATAAAAATAAGAAAGAATAGAATAGGGATAAAGTATAAGAATGTGATTAGGATCTATTGTTAAAAGTGTAGTGTAGCATAGGTACCTGGATCTATAGGTAAAAATAATTTAAAGTCCGAAAACCGTGCAGCAAGAAATACTTGGTGAGAGGAGCCGTTGCTAGTGTCAGCGTGAAGACATATAGGAGGTTTAAATAGCAGCCGTGCTCTGGAGGCAACTCCTTCCTATACATTTTTTTACAATTGTATATTTTATATTATACTCATTCCGGTAATTATGTCATTATAGATCACCCCTTATTACTGCATCTGCTCCTGACGAGTGGTAGAACCACGAAACGCGTAGAGCTTTCCTATGATGCTTTGTCACAGTATCTATGTCAAATATTTGTATTTTACTTTATTTATTTTTATGAATCAATCTGCCTTTGCTTTTATACCTTAAGATTGCCTTTGCTATTATTGGGGTTTACAGACCCAATTTAAAATTATGTATACTGTTATATCAGCCTTACATTGATGTGGAATGTCCTGATCTTGTCAACCACTGTTCATTAACATATTATACTGTTATATATTACTTTTTTGTTCATGAACTTACCGTGTACTACTGTGTATTGTCCAGATCCGCTCATTTAGACCCATCAGTGCATTGCTATATTTATTTACTAATTGTTACCCCTTGGGTCATGCATAAACCTTGCAATTAATAAACATTGGTATATTGATTGGTTTATATCATGTAGTGGTTGCTTCATTTAAAGTCCCACCATTTAGTTTTCCCTTTTGTTTAATATATCGGGGATGGAGGCGTATGTGTAGTTCACTGCCTCAATCAAAGTCCCACCTCAGCCTTAGGTTTATTTGATTCTTGTAAAGACGATTTCTAACATTTTAATAAAAACACAGCATGTTCCAGGCAAACAAACAAAAAACCCTTTTGTCCTCTTATGTATCCAGTGCATTCATTCCTGCTAGTTAGGAAATGGTACCTAATTTAAGATTATTTCCAACATTTTATTAAAACACAGCTTGCTCCAGGCAAACAGAAAAACACTTTAGTTCACTTATGTTTTCATTTAAAATACTTGAATTTTAAAAATACAATTTATTTTAACTGCCTGATATCTTTCTATATGTTACTTTTCTTAAATTCACAAAGTAATAGTATTGTTAATTTAGCCTGTTTTCAGAAACTGGAAAATGTATGGGTAAAGGTTGGGTAACTTACAAGAGGAATAAAGCCTAGGTGAGACCTCTGTGTGCGCTGATACTTTTTTTTTCAATAGTCCATGTGAAAAACTGGGGGAGACTTCCTAAAACTGGAGAGTGCAAAACCTGGTGCAGCTCTGCATAGAAACCAATCCACTTCCAGATTTTATTGACAAAGCTTAACCACTTACCACCCACCATGTATATACGTTGCTATTTTGATGTTAAGTACCGTCATTATGGCAGCAGCTAGCTGCCATAACCCCGGAATTTTTTTTTTTCACAGTAGGCGATCCTTTTTTACTTCAAAAGTGGTCCCAGCGGCAGATTCGCCACAGGATCACTTTTATGGGTGGCGGGAGAGGTGCCCACACTCCTCCCGCCACTTCCAGGTCATTTCTGCCGCTTACCGGAGAGATCGGATCCGATGGAGTGATGGGCAGGAAGTCAAGTGAGGGCAAGATGGCCCCCCACTCTACTCTACTCCATGCCTATTTAGGACTGTAGCAATGTCTAATGTCACTTCCGCCCTCCTACCCTAAAGGGCTCCCTTTTTTATTTTTGGAAAATAAAAATGCCTTTAAAAAAAAAAAAATGTATTGCTTTTAAGTTTAAATGTGAGATCTGAGATCTTTTTGACCCCAGATCTCACATTAAAGAGGCCCTGTCCTGCTTATTCCTATTACAAGGGATGTATGCATTCCTTGTAATAGGAATAAAAGTGATAAAAATCTTTTTTTTTTAAAGGGACAGTGTAAAAATAAAAAGTAAAATAAATAATAAAAAAAATAAATAAATTTAACAGTTTGCCGACCATCCGCCGCAGTTGTACTGCGTCAACATGGCTTGGCTGCGCGAATGGCCGTTATGTTATGTCGCTTCCTTTTTGGCCATTAGGGGCGCTCGCCCACGGAGCCGATGCGAGTGCCCGGTGGTCGCGATCACCGCCGGGCTCCCGCTATTGCTCGGGGCACACCGAGAACCAGGATCTGTGTATGCAAACACACAGTTTCCGGTTCTCTGAGGGGAGAAGAGACAGATCGTCTGTTCATACAGAGTATGAACAGCGATCTGTCATCTCCCCTACACAGTCCCCTCCCCCCTTTAGTTAGAACACGCACTAGGGAACACAATTAACCCCTTGATCGCCCCCTAGTGGTAACCCCTTCCCTGCCAGTGACATTTTTACAGTAATCAATGCATTTTTATAGCACTGATCACTGTATAAATGCCAATGGTACCAAAAATGTGTCAAAATTGTCCAACGTGTCCGCCATAATGTCGCAGCCCCGATAAAAATCGCAGATCGCCACAATTACTGATAAAAAAATATATATTATAAAAATGCCATAAAACTATCTATCTGTGAAAGTAGAGAAAATGAGGGGAAGGAGGTAGGAAAGAGAAGAGTGGGGTAAGAGGTATGAAGAAGAGCCAGTGCTGACAAGGCCATCCAGCGTCCAGGGCGAAAATGGCAAACTTCGCCCCCCCCTCCCCGGGATTGGGCCAGTAGTGGTTTAAGGTCTGTAATGTTTGTGACATGCACTGAAATAGTACTACCAGTGTTACACTCCAGCAACCTGGAGAGTTTAAAATTGGTGCACACATATCGGGTAGTGGTAGGTGGTGTCACTAGAAGGAAAGCTGTCCCAGCAGTGGTGGTGTCCCTGGGGAAAATTGTCCCTGCGTCTGTAGTTTCACTGGAAGAAAAAAATGTCCCTATGTTGATGGCATCACTGGAAAGGAAATGTGGTGTTATGTAGTTGGTGTCAGTCTGGAGGGGAGGTGGACCCTGAGGGGTGCATGGTCCTAAAGGGATCTAGGGAGCACTGAGGGAGTAAGGGGGGCTGAAAGGTCTCCAAGGGCTAGTTCAGACATGCAGCTATCATTGCTGCTGTTTGACAGCTGGTGAGGGGGCCATATGTTGCTACCACCGGTGTTAACCCTAAAAATTCTGACCCACTGTGAACAGTGCATGCCATTTCAATTTTGCCATGTGTACAGCCCTGGCTGGCATCATCTCCTTTTTAAGGGGGGTGGTTGGGGCACTAAAACACTTACCTCCCTCCCACCTGTGTGACTGAGCCCCAATGCCTTACTTACACTTGTGCTTAAAGGGGTCATATAATAAGTTGGTTGAGCTGCAGTTTTACTGTCTCCATCCCTTTAAGCTTCAAATGTAGCCATATGGAGTATGCACATGATGCAGCTATGATGCTATGTATCTCAAAAAAAAATTAACTCCCGGTCTCATTTAGTGGGCAGTACTGCCTGCTGAACATGACCCATTAAAGTAAAGTCCATTTTAATGGAATCATGACAGCATACACTAAGGACTTGTTTTAAGGATTCATAGATATGTGGGGTTCCCCTTTAAGCAGCATTCCAGCCCTTTCTGTGTTTATTAAAAGTTAGCAGCTACAAAAACCACACACTCTCACCTGTCCCACGATCCAGCGATGCGGCCGCCCAAGCCCTCAATTCTCTCCCCTGCCTCTCCCCAGCGCAGGCATCACAAGTGTGGGCACCCGGCTGCAAAAGCTTGCGGCTTCATAGCATGCACGAGTCGTTCTGTGCGTCCTGAATGGCCGGGCAATCTTCTGGGACCTGTGACGTGTCCCAGAAGATTTCAGGGAGGGGGAGAGGTGGCCCGAGTGGGAGCCAGGTACCTGTCAAAACTAGGTACCCACTCTCCCCCCCCCCCCCCAAAAAAACTAATGACATGCCAAATGTGGCATGTCAGGGGGTCAGGAGTCCTTAAAGCGGAACTTCCACTCTTGGGTGGAACTCCGCTTTAAATATAAACGGCACTGCTGTGCGTCTACTAAAGGACAGTGCACTTCTGTGTTTGTCAGGAAAGCCACAATTTTGTGCACACATTTGACATGTAAGCACGTGAACCTAGACTTATAGTGGGTATGTGGAGTTTACGTGCAGTTTTAGGTGTGCTCCTGATGAATTCTATTGAACTGTGCATTTTCTGAACATGCATCAAAGATGCAGCATGCAAGACTGTGATTTGCTTTCATGAAAACACACAGTCCAATAGAATTTAATGGAAGCGCACCTAAAACTGCACATACAATCACGCTGCGGCTGTGGCCAAACCACAGCGCGCCAGTATGAATTCGCTATTAGGGATAAGAAAGGAGTAAATCGGTGAGGAGGCCGGGGTGGTAAGAGTATGTGTTAATGAGGAGCAAAGTAATGGTGGTGTGCAGAGAATGTGCTAGGCTTCATGATGTGAACAGGAATGTTAGAAGAGCTAAAAGCAAACTGGGATGGAAAGAGTATCAGACAGAGAGCTGTGTGGAATGCCCAGAGCTATGACAGGAGGCTACAGGACATGTGTACTATGTAGTGCAGATTTATGGAGGGGACAGCAGATATGATAAGAAGAGAAAAATAAACAGAGCAGAGGAGTGAGGAGGATGGGTGCTGACTTACTGTGTGATCATGCAGGCAAGGTAGAGAGAGAGAGAGAGAGAGAGAGAGAGATGTAGAAGGGGCAGAGCTCAGATAAACCAGACCAAGTGAGGGAAGAAGTATCCCAGGAAGGAGAGCACGTTGGGGGCGGGAGTGTAGCTTGCTGGAGGATAGAGTGATACGTAGCTACAGATAAGGCACAGTTGGATGAATGGAGAAGTTGGGGAATCAGTAGATCCTGCGGTGGATACAAAGCACAGTCACTTCTGTCAGTGAGACAGGAGCAGCAACAGAAGCTCCCAGTGCGCCCCCTTCACCTTAGACTAAGACCCCGCCCAGAGCAAGTGACCCTCTCGCCCACCCCTTGTAACGGCCCTGCAAAGAGCCGTGAAGGCACTCTATTGATCGCTAATGAAGGGATACACATCTCATCAGTCCAATAGGCAGCGATCAAGTCAGATGGCAAAATGCATGCAACCCATGGGTCCAGGTATTGTGGAGATTATGCATTGTGTCGGTGAGTTTGGCGGTCTTTATCTCACTTTTTAATTGCATGCTTTATTGCGGTTTCAAAATTGTCTAAAATTTGTGCATTTATACTTCTTTGCAATGTGTCTATCATTCCTTTAGAGTTGCTCCACCTCATAAGGAATGGCTTCAGCTTAAACAAAGATGGGACGCTAGGCTAGCTGGACTCAAACAAATGAAAGCGAATCTTCGAGTAAGTCTTTTTTTTTTTTTTTTTGGAAGAGCAGTTATTTATTTTCAAAGGAAAGTGATTTTTCAAAGCGTTGCCAAATACAATCACCAAAATGAAAACAACCACTGTCACATTCTCAATTATACTTCTCTGGTCTTGATTGCCCAGTGCATCACCTGCTAAACAGCATGGATATAGTAATCTCCCCTGCTGGCTAATGTACACAAGCATCTGCCACTGCTTGAATATCTGAACTGTAACTGCATTTGATTGAATGCAGTCACATGCCAATTTTTCACCTGGCATGACTGAGTAATTATTCAAAGGCTATATGGGTAGAGATCAGTGTTTATAAACGTTTTTTTTATATGTACCATCATCCCTGAAGTGGTAAACCAAAAAATATGTAGAAAATTGGATTTTAAAGGTACCCCTGATATAGGAAAAGACATTATCTACTAAAAATATATCAAATATTTATTAAAGCAGTTTTACAAAAAAATATACGATAAAATGTGAGAACAGTTTTACATTCACAGTCAAAGGTATACATCCTCAACCTAATATTGACAATGAAAAAAACTGTGGTCACCAAGAGTTCAAAGCATAACCACGTCCACATAATTTCAACATGTTTCGCCCAGAAGGTTTCATCAGGAAAATGGACGAGGCTTTTCAATTATTCAACAACAATATTCACGATAAAAACAACCTTGGATGTTCAAAAGAGAAAGAGAAAAAAGGTAAATACACAGAAAAAAATACATAAAACATTAACATTTATGTAACTTGAAAGCTCTTTAGCTTGTGCAACCATAACTCCACCAAAACCACCCTCCAGAAACAAAAACAAAAACAGGAACAAAAACCATCCCACCCTCCCATCCCACTCCCCCCCCCCCCCCAAAAAAAAAAAAAAAAACACCCAACAACCCCCATCACACAGGCTCACACCCAACCCTCCCCTAATACTCCCACCCAACACAACCACCGCGTCAACTCCATACCTCTGTAATAGAGTTCTGGGGAAGTCGCAGGATACGAGGCGTCAACTGAGAGAAGAGGGGAGGAGGGGTGCCCCCAGAAGTGACTCCCCCCTGTGTAGTCCAGATGGATGCCTGATCACCCGTAGGGAGGGATGTATATTCACATGGATGAAAATCATCAAAAGCAAAAAGGATGATTACAGTATCTGTAACAGATATCATAGATAATAAAATTTCACACATATTACGGGTGAAGAGAGAGGTAGACCACAAGACAAACTAGACAGTGGACACCACTCACCAACCCCCCGAAGAGTATTTGTATTGGGAGCTCATGAGGACTGAATGGCACAATATCAATTGTAAAAAAGCTCCTGTGTAGGTGAAGACAAAGCTGCTCCACAGTTTCTGAAAAAGTATATAAAAAAAAAAAAAATGCATGTAGCTATATTAAACTTCAATGCGACGAGGAACATATGTACGCTGCAGTTTTAAATCTTCAAGAGCACCTGCTCACCTTGAAAAAATATCACATTGTTATGTAAGAAGCTACGTCACATTTCTATTGGCGCTGCTGAAGGGGCACCCTAAAGTAGTGGGCCACAAAAAATAGTCACTTCCTATGAAAAAAAAAAAAAATAGATTTGTTTAAAAGGAAATAGAGCACCAAAAAGTGGCGCTTTAGTTTACAATTAGACATATCACAGAGTGTTGAACCGATTAACGGTCAATGTTTAGTTTTACCTGGTGCCGGTGTCCATGTTTAGCATGAGCTCCCTGACTGCTAGCAAGCATCTGAATGTGTGGAGTTTAAATATCCCTCCCCATGGCCCCAGAATGCTGTGCGTGTCATCACACTGCACTGGAGCCAAGCGGACGCAAAGAGGAGGTTCCTGGTCCAAGGACTAATAACCCGGAACCGGAAACGACAGACAGGAAGTAAAACTACTTCCTGTGTGCCCAAAACAGCACTAAGACTCCCTTTGGAGACAGTGCTGAGCCAAGAAGAAAAACTTGGACAGTTGGAAAGATGGCTGTGGGATACGGTTATACCGGTATGCCAAGGACTATAAGGAGACCACAAGGCGGGCGCATACCGGGTTGGCAACCCCCAGGAAAAAAAAGCCCAAGGGGGATGTGTGTCCAACCTAGTATACACCCTTGGGCGTCCATACGGGGATCAAATGGCACTGAACTAGGGGGGGTAAAAACGAGGGAAAATAGAGCCTGGGGAGGGGTAAAAAAATAAAAGGGAATGAGGGCTTCCCCGAGGTTTGGGTGTGGTCATGATTGCACATTACAATGATTTGTCTACAACATTGCACCACTAATTTACATCCACATATGAAAAGCTGTATCAATATGCATATCATTGCAGCTGACTCAATATATGTTAGTATCCCTTTTCTAAAAGATGTATTGTTTCTAATAGAGGCAATTCTGGCCTAGACAACTAATCCAGAATTAGTCGCGAGAGGAATAGTAAACGTCTGGTGATCCCATGGTATTCAAAGGCAGTAAATGTTAACAAAGGAAGGGAAGACACTCAATGGGGCACATGCTCCCAAGGAGACAGAAGTGACCAGATCACAAAAGGGGGGATATTTATAGAAAAGGCTTATAGCTAATCCCCTCATTGAGGCCGGGGGACCGAGTAGCCTGTAAACAATAGATCCATCTCGTCTCCAATTGGAGAAGTTTATTATCTATATCACCTCCTCGTTCATGTTCTGGTATGTGTTCAAGGCTAAAAAAGCTGATACCTTTTAAATCGAAATTGTGGTATAGCCCCACATGGCGGCTAATAGCCACAATTTCGGACCAGGAACCTCCTCTTTGCGTCCGCTTGGCTCCAGTGCAGTGTGATGACACGCACAGCATTCTGGGGCCATGGGGAGGGATATTTAAACCCCACACATTCAGATGCTTGCTAGCAGTCAGGGAGCTCATGCTAAACATGGACACCGGCACCAGGTAAAACTAAACATTGACCGTTAATCGGTTCAACACTCTGTGATATGTCTAATTGTAAACTAAAGCACCACTTTTTGGTGCTCTATTTCCTTTTAAACAAATCTATTTTTTTTTTCATAGGAAGTGACTATTTTTTGTGGCCCACTACTTTAGGGTGCCCCTTCAGCAGCGCCAATAGAAATGTGACGTAGCTTCTTACATAACAATGTGATATTTTTTCAAGGTGAGCAGGTGCTCTTGAAGATTTAAAACTGCAGCGTACATATGTTCCTCGTCGCATTGAAGTTTAATATAGCTACATGCATTTTTTTTTATATACTTTTTCAGAAACTGTGGAGCAGCTTTGTCTTCACCTACACAGGAGCTTTTTTACAATTGATATTGTGCCATTCAGTCCTCATGAGCTCCCAATACAAATACTCTTCGGGGGGTTGGTGAGTGGTGTCCACTGTCTAGTTTGTCTTGTGGTCTACCTCTCTCTTCACCCGTAATATGTGTGAAATTTTATTATCTATGATATCTGTTACAGATACCGTAATCATCCTTTTTGCTTTTGATGATTTTCATCCATGTGAATATACATCCCTCCCTACGGGTGATCAGGCATCCATTTGGACTACACAGGGGGGAGTCACTTCTGGGGGCACCCCTCCTCCCCTCTTCTCTCAGTTGACGCCTCGTATCCTGCGACTTCCCCAGAACTCTATTACAGAGGTATGGAGTTGACGCGGTGGTTGTGTTGGGTGGGAGTATTAGGGGAGGGTTGGGTGTGAGCCTGTGTGATGGGGGTTGTTGGGTGTTTTTTTTTTTTTTTTTTTGGGGGGGGGGGGGGGGAGTGGGATGGTTTTTGTTCCTGTTTTTGTTTTTGTTTCTGGAGGGTGGTTTTGGTGGAGTTATGGTTGCACAAGCTAAAGAGCTTTCAAGTTACATAAATGTTAATGTTTTATGTATTTTTTCTGTGTATTTACCTTTTTTCTCTTTCTCTTTTGAACATCCAAGGTTGTTTTTATCGTGAATATTGTTGTTGAATAATTGAAAAGCCTCGTCCATTTTCCTGATGAAGCCTTCTGGGCGAAACATGTTAAAATTATGTGGACGTGGTTATGCTTTGAACTCTTGGTGACCACAGTTTTTTTCATTGTCAATATTAGGTTGAGGATGTATACCTTTGACTGTGAATGTAAAACTGTTCTCACATTTTATCGTATATTTTTTTGTAAAACTGCTTTAATAAATATTTGATATATTTTTAGTAGATAATGTCTTTTCCTATATCAGGGGTACCTTTAAAATCCCATTTTCTACATATTTTTTAATTATTCAAAGGCTTTTCTGGCTTTTCTGATTTTCCAATCAAGTTTTATCAAGCTGGGTGGTGTGACAGGAATCCAACGAAATACGAGCCTTGTGTGATCGGCTTAAGGCTCCTTTAACACGGGCTTATCCATTTGATGATAAAACAGAATCTTTTGCGCTTAATAAAACATATAATGGAAGCTGCTGACACAATTGGTGACGGTGTTTTCATCTCTCTTCTGTGTCTCCTTTCAATATAGATCTCGCTGATTAGAGTATTATTTCTTCCTGACGGAGAGGACTTTTATTTGACCATATTTATTTTGGTTCTTATTGGGACATTTTTACATTAATATTTTTAGCGCTGCACCATTCCTATCGTTATCCATTTGATGGACTCGGCTTGCTCGGCGTGGATCGATCTGCTGATCCCCGCTGAGCAGGCGGATGACAGGTCCATACATTGTTGCATGACTGAGTAATTATTCAAAGGCTTTTCTGGCTTTTCTGATTTTCCAATCAAGTTTTATCAAACTGGGTGGTGTGACAGGAATCCGACGAAATACGAGCCTTGTGTGATCGGCTTAAGGCTCCTTTCACACGGGCTTATCCATTTGATGGACTCGGCTTGCTTGGCGTGGATCGATCTGCTGATCCCCGCTGAGCAGGCGGATGACAGGTCCATCTCCGCTCACTGTGCTGAGACAGACCTGTCAGAGTCCCGCTCCCCTCTATGGGGAGGTCGGATGAAAACAGACCGCCTGTCCATTTTTCATCTGATCCGATCCGCCAGACAGATGGAAAATAGAGTCACCATCCATCTGGATTTGGCGGACAGGATCGGATAGCAGCGTGTGTTAGCAGACATGTCACCGCTGACATCCGCTGCCCCATAGGGGTGAATGGAGGCTTCAATCACGTCCGCCTGAAAAACTAACAGGCGGACCTGACCGGAAAGCCCATGTGAAAGGACCCTAAGTTTCTACTATATGGTCATTTTTTATAGTACATGGTATTCTTAGGATTTGAGCAAGGAGGCAGTTAATTTTTCCTTTCTTCCCCTCCTCCCAAACCGCCATAAACATTCCATTTTGTGGAACATAAATACGGTGATTCTATGCATTTATTACTTATCGACCCTTCACAGTATGGGAAGTATCACTGGAAATATGAATCTGATAAAGGCAGGAAGGGACAAGCTAGCTTCTGCACTCTCAGACTTGTTAGACTTGCCTGGCATCTGGAATTAACAGCAAAGTTTTGGAGGCTTCTACAGTTATGTGCAGGGGCCTCCAGATGCCTGTACTTTATGCCTGCAACAGTTTTTTGTTTTCCCATGATGGGGCCTTTTTAACCACTTCCCACCCAGCCACTGTACATAAACAGCTGCGTGGGAGCTTCCTTGTTCTGAGTCGATGTAGCCATACGCCACTCAGAACAGGTTCCCACGTGTGGTGCGATCCTGAGATGGCTGTGATCTTCAGATCTTCTTGCCACTCTTCCATAAAGGCCAGATTTTTGGAGTGCACGACTAATAATAGTTATCCTGTAGACAGATTCTCCTACCTGAGTTGTGAATCTCTGCAGCTCCTCCAGAGTTACCATGGGCCTCTTGGCTGCTTCTCTGATTAATGCTCTCCTTACCCAGTCTCTCAGTTTAGGTGGATTGCCGTGTCTTGGTAGCTTTGCAGTTGTGCCATACTCTTTCCATTTTCAGATGATGGATTGAACAGTGCTCTGTAAGATGTTCAAAGCTTGCAATATTTTTCTATAACCTAACCCTGCTTTAAACTTCTCCACAACTTTATCCCTGACCTGTCTGGTGTGTTTTTTGTCTTCATATTGCTGTTTGTTCACTAAGATTCTCTAACAAACCTCAAAGGACTTCACAGAACAGCTGTATTTATACTGAGATTAAATTACACACAGGTGGACTCTATTTACTAATTAAGTGACTTCATAAGGCAATTGGTTCCACTAGATTTTAGTTAGGTATATCAGAGTAAAGGGGGCTGAATACAAAAGCATGCCATACTTTTTGGATATTTATTTGTTAAAAAAATTAGAAAACCATTTATTATTTACCTTTCACTTCACAATTATGTGCCACTTTGTGTTTGTGTATCACATAAAATTACAATAAATTACATTTACGTTTTTGGTTGTAACATGACAAAATGTGGAAAATATCAAGGGGTATGTTTTGGGGTGTGTTTGCAAGTATGCCTATGCCATGTGTGAGAAATAACTTGTTGATTTTTTGTGAAAAAAATATGTAATTTCTTCATTTTCCAAAGAATTGTGAGAAAAAATGCCAACTTCAAAAAACTCGCCATGCCCCTTTACTAAATACTTTTAATAGTCTACTTTCCAAAAAGGGGTCATTTGGGGGATATTTGTACTGTCTGTCATGTTAGGGCCTCAAGAAATGAGATAGGCCAGCAGTATACCAGGTGTGAATAATTTTCAATGATTGGTACCATAACTTGTAGACACTCTAACTTTCACACAGACCAAATAATATACACTGATTTGGGTTATTTGTATCAAAGAAATGTAGCAGTATAAATTTTGATCAAAATTTATGAAGAAAAATTACTTATTTGCTAAATTTTATAACAGAAGCTAAGAAAATCCAGTCTTTTTTCATTTGTAGTGCAAAAAAAATACACAACCCAGTGTTTATTAAATACCACAAAAAGAAAGCTCTATTTGTGTGAAAAAAATGATAAAAATTTCACATGGATACATTGTTGCATGACAGAGTAATTATTCAAAGCACAACAGCACTGAAAATTGGCCTGGGCAGGAAGGGGGTGAAAGTGCCCAGTATTGAAGTAGTTATTTATTTATTTATTTCAGGTACTTATATAGCGCCGTCAATTTACGCAGCGCTTTACATATATATATATTATACATACACATCAGTCCCTATACCCTCAAGGAGCTTACAATCTAAGGTCCCTAACTCACATTCATACATACCAGGGCCGATTTAGACAGGATCCAATTAACCTACCAGCATGTCTTTGGAGTGTGGGAGGAAACCGGAGTACCCGGAGGAAACCCACGCAGACACAGGGAGAACATGCAAACTCCACGCAGGTAGTGTCGTGGTCGGGATACGAACCAGCGACCCTTCTTACTGCTAGGCGAGAGTGCTACCCACTGTGCCACTGTGCCGCCCAGTTAAAGACTAAATTCCTTTTTTACTGAAAAAATAGTAAATGCACATATTTTTGCAAGAAAAAAATGTTGATTTATTATTTTTCCTGCAGCAGGCTGGTAAGCATTGCACCTGTGATCAGTAGATTACGGGTACAATGTGGGCTCCTGCAGATGTCTTTTGTCTTACAGCCCGTGCCTTTGCAGGGAAGTTTATTCATTCACAGGAATCTGTGAATGAATGAAGCAGCTGTATGGGTGGGTGGTGACAGTGGGTGTGAGGAGAAGGCAGGACCTGGAACATGTTACGGGTGAAACATGTAACATGTTCCAAAGATGAACTTAACAGTATATTTTAGAAAGGAATTTTGTGCTAGATCTAAGTTTGGCAAATAGTGGACTTTACTGGCACTAAACATGAGACCATAAAACATTGTTAAAAATAAACCATCAATGTTTATTATTACAAAATTAAAAAAATGCTAATATAGCATAAAAGCAAAAAAAGTAATGACAATCACTAAAAACAAGATATATGGCATGACATGCTGGCTCCCGTATATACCCTTCAGACCATAGATACAACTGTGATTAAGAGGAAGGAATATTCTGTATATCAGGCCAGAGCCAGAATGTCATGTCATATATCTTGTATTAAGTAATTGTCATTACTTTTTTTTGCTTTTATGCTATATTAAACATTGATGTTTTATTTTCAACAATGTATTTTGGTCTCATGTTTAGTGCCAGTAAAGTCCACTATTGGCAAGACTTAGATCTTGCACAAAATTCCTTTCTATAGATTTATTTATTTTAGATGTCCTTTGTTCTTGTACTCAACAGTGCAAATATATAAAGGGCACAAAGGAATCAATACAAAAATCAAATGTCAAATTAATAATATACACTGTGTATCTGATAAATAAAGTGCACAGTAAAATAAACCATCAGAAATGTCCATAATAATCATATGTGAACAAATCTTCTTGTATATGCTCCAACACCGTGAAAAATAAAGTGCACACTTGCTTCAATAAACTTGCTTAAAGTGCTTCACCCGAAGTGATAACAAAATGCGCTCACCAGATCACCTCGACCACACAGTGACCTCAAAGCATGACTAATGGGAAGGACTCCTTCATTCAATGATGTAGCTCCTTTGTGCATCCCATTCCAATCAAGCAATCATATATGGAGGAAGCTGGATCCCAATCCACTTTACAGGTATACAAATGTAGGTGTCTTCACCTTATACAATCTCTCCACTGCATATATTAACTTGCATCATGTAGGTCTGTGAAATAGCTCCCCAACAAAGAGCCACAGAAGGCAGAATATAGTGTAATACCGCTTTATGATTTATTGCTTAAAGCGGGGTTCCACTATCTCCGAGATTTTTTTTTTTTTTTTGGCAAAATGACAATGAATATGCTCTATGAATATAGAACTCACTTGTTCAGTTTTTAAAGATGAGTGCTGTCCATTTTCTCCTAATAAAGAAACTTATAAATTACGATCCAGATGGTTGTCATCTTGCCTGTGGGCATGTGAAGCCCACAGGCATCCTCTTCCGGGATACGGTGCTGCTGATCAACCAGCATGCACACCCCGTTCTGTTCCCGATCTCGCGCATGTGCAGTAGATTGACATCGCAGCGCCGTCAACAGCTCCGGTTGCCATCACAACGAGCGGCGTCATAGGAAGTCCCGCCCCGTTGTGATGGCAATGACGTCACTCCCAGGATTGAAATCTCGAGATAACTCTCGCAACAGGCCGCCGCACTGACTCCTGGGAACAATGACACAAGGTCCCAGGAGCCAGTGCGGCAAAGAGGAAGTGCGATTTAGCCGCAGGAAACACGCCCCGATCCGCAGCCTGTACATCCCGGAAAACACAGATACTATCAACAACAAAGGTACAGTATAAAAAAAAAAAAAAAGTGCCGTTTTGTCATTAGGACATTGCGGTAATCCTCTGCAGCTAGTGTTATAAAATTGGGTGGAGATCCGCTTTAAAAAGAGCACTTACAGTCCAGCATGAAAGCACAAACAATTCGCTCAGGAAAAAAGCTGAAACCGGTCCATTGCCGGTATAAAACTCGCAATATGCGTGGTGCATCTCAGCTATGTAAGCAATAGTATAGGGCTCCTATGGTTGTAAGTGTCAGACCTCACCTCTATGCATTTCACGCTAGAGCACGTGCCATCAGGAAGTGGGTCTGACTCCATTTTCTTGGAGCCTAAGTAGCAGCAAAAATGGCCGCGATTGGTCAGAATCATTAACAATGCTTTCCATAGACAAGAAAACGATAAAAAGTTTTTGGACTCAGCAAAAAAACAATTAAAAGACGGATTCTGCTTACCCTTAGGGCGTATACAATCACTTAAAAGAAGTGCATCAGAAATACTTGTAATACATAATTAAAAAAAATAATGATAAAACCGCTCCAAGCTGAATTCAGCCTAAGGAGATATTCCCTACTGATAGTTATACAGACAACCTCATAAAATATGAACATAAGCGAAAAAGAGGTTCCAATACTACAATAGTTGCCATAAATGGAAATCTAAACATTTAAAAATAAAATAAAATTGGCTATAATAAAGAAGCTACGTTATATACAGGCATTGCAAGTACCCTCATCACCCTCTAGCGGACAAGAGTAATATCACAACCCATATATCCAAATAGCTGTTTAGGAACAAATTTGCTCATGCCCAGCCACATGGATATTAGGAAACACTCAATAGACATGTAGATAAAAACTCCCAAAGACCATGGACCATGCCCAAGCCCATTTGCTCCTGCGGGTACCATAGGCCTGGCAAACAGATGAATAGTCATGTAAAAAAAAAAAAACGTATTAAGTAAATAAGGATGCCTTTAAAAATCTGTAATAAAACAGTTAAGATCTATCTCTATATTTAACCCAGCTGGCATGAGACAGCCAAGTTAAAAAATCCATCTGGTTTCAGCCTGTGAAACCTGAATTCTCCTCCTCTCCAATGGGGCAAAACCTTGTCAATCCCATAAAATTTTTAGCGAAGTGGGGTCCTGATGGTGGTGTAGCCTATAGTGATTAGAGACACTATGCTTTCTGAAGCCATTTTTAATATTATTGACCTGCTCGTTTATCCTCTTATATAGACACCTAGTGGTTCTGCCCATGTAAATCAAACCACATGGACATACAAGAAGATAAATGACATACCTAGTATTACAGGATATGAATTTATTTATCTGATATTTTTTTCCATTAATTCCTTTAAACATTTCTGTTTTTCTTTTTTATCTGCTGTGGTTTTACACGATATGCACCTTCCACATCCATAGAAGCCTATAGTATCTAGAATTTTTTTCTTTCTGGCCTTAGTGGGATCTACTACATTTTTGGCAATCATGTTTCTAAGCCCTGGGGCCCTCCTATAAATTAAGAAAGGTTTCCAGGGTAGAATTTTATTCAAAGTGTCATCTTTCAAAAGAATGGGCCAAAACTTGATCAGTGACTTCTCAACCTTTTTGTAATCTAAATTGAAGCCTGTAACAAAGGCAGCCTCATATTTATTCTCCTTAATGGACTTTCTTTCTGTTCGATCGTCTCTATTCATACTGAATACCTCCATCCTGATCTTCTGGAGATCAGAATGTTTGTATCCCTTTTCCAGGAATCTATTCAACAACACCTCAGATTGGGCCCAATGGTCTTCATCAAGATCACAATTTCTTCTAAACCTGATGAATTGCCCCTTGGGGATGGACCTGATCCAACAAGGATGATGGCACCTACGGGTAGATATATGTACATTTTTGTCAACCTCTTTAAAGAACATTCTCGTAAAAAGCTTGTTGCCTTTCTTGAATATTTATAAGTCAAGGTATTGTATTTCCTCATGGCTCCATTTACTGATAAGTGTGATACCATATTGGTTGTCATTTATATGTGTCATGATCCTCAACAGACCCCTCGCATATGAAAAACAGGTCATCAATATACCTCCGATATACCCTCAGCTGTGGCCAATCCTTCCCGAAAATTTCCTCATGTTCCCATTTGTTCAGAATAATATTGGCCACACTGGGGGCATACTTAGCTACACCTTTGATTTGGTTGAAAAAATCACCCCCATACCAGAAGTAGTTGTTAGACATAGCCATCTTAAGTCCTCCAACCAAAAATGCTATCTGAGCACGCTTCAGTTTTGTGTGTTTATGTAGGGACCATCTAACCGCTTCTAAGGCATCAGTTTGTTTAATGTTTGTGTAGAGGGACTCAACGTTGGCTGTTATCAACAGAATAGGACCCCCAACATCTTTTAATAGTCCCTTTAGTTCCTTCCCATTCTTCAAAAAAGGTCCTCCCCTTAGCTGCCAGTGGTTGAAAAAAGTGTCTAAATATTCACCAATCCTAGAGTACAGAGAATTAATCCCACTTATGATTGGTATTCTGGGTGGGGATGTCTTGTTTTTATGCATTTTTGGCAATTGATACATTACCTGAATTTTGGGGGCTCTGAGGTTTAGGTATTTTGCTTCTTTCTTATTTAAAAGGTTTTTACTCTTACCCTTTTTAAGCCAGTCTTCTAATTTTTTCTTCAATTTAAGTGTGGGATCCCCTGGCAACCTAACATATGTGCCTTTATCTCTCAAAATCCTGTTCATTTCTGCTATATATTCTTTTTTTTTTTTAAAAACCAAAAGTCCTCCCCCCTTGTCTGCTGGTCTAATGACTATTCCTTTCTTTTCTTCTAATTTCTTAATGGCTTCCCACACCGACTTGGTTTTCCTTTTTCTATCACTTTTTATCTTCCTGACATCTTCCTGTACCATATTTTTAAAAACATCGATATATTTATGGCTGTATGGTTTTGGATCAAACGTGGATTTATTCTTCAGGCCATTATGTTCATAGGTGGTTTTGTAACCTGGGTGGCCTCAGATTTGGCTTCTAAAAATTTTTTGTTATGTTAAGCTTTCTGGAAACTTTTTCAACGTCTATAATTGTGTCAAATTTATTCAAGAATCTGGACGGAGCAAACTTCGAGATGGAGAGTATGCGACTCTTCCTCAGTGAAGACCTCCTTCGCCAGGTTGAATATACCCAACTCTAGCTGTCTCTCTTTCTTTTTTTGTCTGTCTGCCTCCTCTACAGCCTCCTTTCTTCCTTCTGTTTGCTGTACTTGTGTGTGTGTGTGTGTGTGGGGGGGGGGGGGGTGTAAGTGGCCTTGTAGGGTTCCTTCCAATCCCTCCATTCCCCCAACTGCTGGTAATATTGAATATCATACCCCTGTGGAGGGGGTCTAGAAAACCTCTCCCCCTATTCCCTCCTCTAAAGGGTCTCCCTCTATATGGTCTCCTTTGAGGAATGTCATTATGTTTATAGTAGAGTGGTGGTGGTGGAGGTGGATCTCTATAATAGAGACAATCCCTATAGTAATCAGCATTGCCGCCTTGATAGGAATAGTTATTACCAGATGTCTCCTGTGGGTTATTAGCCTGGTTGTTCATATCTCCTGGGAGTGTTATCCCTCAAAGGTATAAATCTATTCTCAGTGAGGACTCTATACTGTGGAGACTCAATATCCGGTCTCCTAGATGCCCCCACTGAGGGTCCACTTTTCCCTGGGAGATCCTGCACAGGACCTTTCCTAGGTTCTTTCTATGTGCCTCAAATTTCCTCTCATTAGGAGGAGGGTGGATTTAACCATCCTCATCAATAGAGGACCTAGCCTTCTTTTCCACTGAGGATTCCCGGGATACGGATTTAACCACATCTCCTTGCCACCTATATACCCTGCCTTCCTTATAGTCCTTAATATCTCTTTGATTTTTTTTACTTTTTCTTTTTGATATCATTGTCATGCTTGATGAGTTGTTTCTCTAAATGTGTGGATTTATCTTTGTATTCTTGTAATTCTACAAATGGGGCCAGGTTTTCTTTGGATTGGGAGATCTTTGTCTCCAGGAGATTTAACTTAATATTTCTCTTATAAACAATCATCTCCATAAGCTTCTTCTCACATTTGTTGAAAAATTCATACCATTCCAACATAAGTTTGGGGTCTTCCATCCCATCATTAGGGCCTATATCCCACCTCAAGCTCCTAGGAGTTATGTTCTCTTTTATATATAATTCAAGGGTGGTGATATTCCACCAAGACCAGATCTTCTTTTCCTTGTCATGCTTAAGTTGGCTAAAGGCCTGATCTAAATTAACTTAATTCTCATTATGTTCCTGAAAAATATCCACTATATTAAGGTGTCACCCCTCAATACAGACCCCCTCCTTCAGTACATTCCCCTTTCCAAGTATAGTCCACCCTCAGTAGAGACCCCCCCCCCACTTAGTATAGACCCCTCACTAAATATAAACCCCCTCCATCAGTAAAGACCCCCCTCAGTACAAACCACCCCCTCTATCAGTACAGCCTCCCGGGACAAACCACCCCCTGCATCAGTACAGCCCCCCCCAGGGCAAACCACCCCCCTCCATTAGTACAGCCCCCCAGGAAAAACCACCCCCTCCATCAGTACAGCGCCCCCAAAAAAAATGACCCCCTCTATCAGTACACCCCCTCCCCCAGGACAAACCACCCCCTCCATCAGTACAGCCCCCCCAGGGCAAACCATCCCCTCCATCAGTACAGCCCCCCCAGGACTAACTACCCCCATTAGTACATCCCCCCAGGACAAACTACCCCCTTTATCAGTAGTACAGCCCCCCCACCTGTCAACACCACAGAGGACATCCCCCCCATCGCAAGCCGACACCCCCTTTCCCCGCCTGTTACTGCACTAGCACGGGTGGCTCAGATACTTGGAACACCCGGGCAGCAGCTGGAGAGGAAAGGACAGCGTGCAGCCACGCCGCCCGGGTGGAGAATTGATCGTGACCGGCAGCAGCACCGTAGTGAGAGAGACTGAGGAGGAGCCGAGGAGGAGAACACCCGCTGCCGCGGTGCTGTTCCAGCTGAAAGAAAAAAAACTTCCAAAGTCAGCAAGGGCTGGCCGGATGGTGTAACCCCTGCAGCGGGTGGCACCCCGGTGCGGACCGCACCCCCCTAGCAACGCCACTGTATGCTACAACACTATGAAAAATATCAGTAGGGAATATCTCCTTAGGCTGTATTCAGCTTGGAGCGGTTTTGTCATTATTTTTTTAATTCTGTAATTCAAGTACTTCTGATGAGTATTGAAATGATTGTATGTGCCCTAAGTGTAAGCAGAATCCGTCTTTTAATTGTTTTTCTTTTGCTGAGTTCAAAATTTTTTTATCGTTTTTTTGTCTATGGAAAGCATTGTTAATGATCCTGACCAATTATGGCCATTTTTGCTGCTATTTAGGCTCTGAGAAAATTGAGTCAGACCCACTTCCTGATGACGCGCGCTCTAGCGTGAAATGCATAACGGTGAGGCCTGACACTTACAACCATAGGAGCCCTATACTATTGCTTGCACAGCTGAGATGCACTACGCACATTGCGAGTTTTATACCGGCGTCAGACCGGTTTCTGCTTCCTCCTGAGCGGATTGTTTGTGATTTCTTGCTGGACTATGTAAGTGCCCTTTTTAAGCAATAAAACATAAAGCGATATTACACTATATTCTGCCTTCTGTGGCTCTTTGTTGGGGAGCTATTTCACAGACTTACTTGATGCAAGTTGATATATGCAGTGGAGAGATGTTATAAGGTGAAGACACCTACATTTGTATACCTCCAAAGTCGATTGGGATCCAGCTTCCTCCATATATGATTGTTTGATTGGAATGGGATGCACAAAGGAGCTACAGCATTGAATGAAGGAGTCCTTCCCATTAGACATGCTTTGAGGTCACTATGTGGCCAAGGCGATCTGGTGAGCGCATTTTGTTATCACTTTGGGTGAAGCACTTTAAGTTTATTGAAGCAAGTATGCACTTTATTTTTCATGGTGTTGGAGCATACACAAGAAGATTTGTTCACATATGATTATTATGGAGATTTCTGATGGTTTATTTTAATGTGCACTTTATTAATCAGATACATAGTGTATATTATCAATTTGACATTTGATTTTTGTATTGATTCCTTTGTGCCATATATATATATATATATATATATATATATATATATATATATATATATATATATATATATATATTGGCATTGTTATTAGTTTCTACTAATGTTAGGTGCAGCATTGGTATATTATCAACAAATAGTTTTCTTGTATTGGAGTGCCGACACCCAACATTTTCCCCCTCACATTTGTACTTAACAGTACAGTGAACAGTTACTCGAATAATTAACACATATAATCTTAGACCCCTTTCATAGTAAGGTGCTCTTCAAGCGTTTTATCACTAAAAATAGCGCCTGTAAAGCACCTCTCATGCCTCCCCAGTGTGAAAGCCCGAGTGCTTTCACACTGGGGCGGTGCACTTGCAGGATGGGGGAAAAAAGGTCCTGCAAGCAACGTCTTTGGGGTGGTGTGGGAGCGGCGCGGTGTATACACCGCTCCCGCACAGTCCCTGCTTATTGAAATGAATGGGCTTCCGAAGCGCCTGAAAAGCGGTTCAGAAGCGCTGCATCATGGGCGCTTTTAATCCCTTTTTAACCCCTTCTTGGGGGTTAAAAGTATCCCGCTACCGCCCGAAAATTGGCGCCAAAGCGCCCCTATAACAGTGGTAAAGCACCGCTAACACGAGCAGCATTTTACCGCTAGCGCCGGCACCACCCAGTGTTAAAGGAGGATAAAAAAGACAAGTAGACAAGATTAAAGTGGTTCTAAAAGTAAAAGGTTTTAAAAGGGTTTTGTTTACCTTGAAGTGTTACTAAACCCACAACAGTGAAATCAGTCTGTATATGCAGTAAAACATGCTTGTTATACTCACTGTGGGACCAAAGGGGTTAATCCTGCACATTGTGTAAAAAGGTTGTTTTGATCCTGTCTTCTCTGTTCCTCCCCTTCCACTGTCCCCAGCCCATCTCCTTATAGAACAAAGGCTAGGGAACAAGCTGTACATGCTCAGTTTGGTGTGTATTGCTAGAGAGTTTTTTTTTTTTTGTTTGTTTTTTTCTTGGGAGGGTGCATGTGATCAGCACAGTTGCCAATCAGCACTGTCCAGACAGAGGGTCAGGAGTCCTGCAGCCTTATAGGGCAGTCAGAGATTTATAAAAACTCATCCTGCAAGCTGTAACCAGACACTGATAGAAGTCACAAGACTGATCTAACTGTTGATGAGAAGAGGTATTTAGCAGTTTAAATTTTCTAAAATAATTGCATTTCCATGTTCTGTGTACAGTGGGAGACCAGATATAGTGAATGCAGGGTCCTGGGTTTAGTAACTCTTTAAGTACACACTTAAAACTGCATGTGCATATACAGTGCCTTGCAAAAGTATTCATCCCCCTTGGCATTTTTCGTGTTTTGTTGCCTCACAACCTGGAATTAACATTAATTGTTTGAGGATTTGCATCATTTAATTTACAGAACATGCCCACAACTTTGAAGATGTTTTTTTTTTGTATTTTGAAGCAAACAAGAAATAGGACAAAATAACAGAAAAAGTCCATGTGCATAACTATTCACCCCACTAAAGTCAATACTTTGTAGAGCCACCTTTTGCGGCTTTCAGAGCTCCAAGTCACTTTGGATAAGTCTGTAGGAGCTTGCCACATCTTACCACTGGGATTTTTGCCCATTCCTCCTTGCAAAACTGCTCCAGCTCCTTTAAGTTGGATGGTTTGCGCGTGTGAACAGCAATCTTTAAGTCTGACCACAGATTTTCTATTGGATTGAGGTCTGGGCTTTGACTAGGCCATTCAAACACATTTACATGTTTCCCCTTAAACCACTCAAGTGTTGCTTTAGCAGTGTGTTTGGGGTCATTGTCCTGCTGGAAGGTGAACCTCCATAATAGCCTCAAATCACACACAGAGTGGTACAGGTTCTGCTCAAGAATTTCCCTGTATTTAGCACCACCCATCTTTCCCTAAACTGTGACCAGTTTCCCAGTCCAGACTGCTGAAAAACATCCCCACAGCATGATGCTGCCACCACTATGTTTCACTGTGGGGATGGTGTTCTGTGGGTGATGTGATGTGTTGGGTTTGCGCCAGACATAGCAAAAAGTTCAATATTAGTCTCATCAGACCAGAGCACCTTCCTCCATACATTTTGTGAGTCTCCCACATGCCTTTTCGCAAACTCAAAACGTGCCATTTTGTTTTTTGCTGAAAGTAATGGCTTTCTTCTGGCCACTCTGCCATAAACTCTATGGAGGGTACAGCTTATTGTCGTCCTATGTACAGATACTCCTCCATGGTTACCTTAGGTCTCTGTGCTGCCTCTCTGATTAATGCCCTCCTTGCCCGATCCGTGAGTTTTGGTGTGCAGCCGTCTCTTGACAGGTTTGCTGTTGTGCCATGTTCTTTCCATTTGGTTATGATATATTTGATGGTGTATATTTGGATATTTTTTTATAACCTAACCCTGACTTGTACTTGAACCACATTGTCCCTTACTTGTTTGGAGAGTTCCTTGGTCTTCATGGCAGTGTTTGGTTAGTGGTGCCTCTTGCTTAGGTGTTGCAGCCTCTGGGGCCTTTCAAAAAGGTGTGTATATGTAATGACATATCATGTGACACTTAGATTGCACACAGGTGGACATCATTTCACTAATTATGTGACTTCTGAAGGTAGTTGGTTGCACCAGAGCTTTTTATGGGCTTCATAACAAAGGGGGTGAATACATACACACATGCCAATTATCATTTTTTTATTTCAGAAAAATAGTTTTATGTATATATTTTTCTAATTTACTTTCACCAACTTAGACTTATGTGTTCTGATCAATCACATACAATTCATATACAAAATGAACAAACAAAAAACATTGAACTAAAGGTTGTAATGTAACAAAATAGGTAAAAAGCCAAGGGGGTGAATACTTTTGCAAGGCACTGTACATTTACACAGGCCCTGATTTTCTTATTGCACTCTATGCATCCAGTTCTCCCCTCAGCCCCCTCTAAATGCTTAACTGAGCCCTATCTCGATCCAGGTCTGTGCACAAGAACAGCGTTTTTTTCAGCTCTCGCTCTCCTCACTACACAAAGAGGCAGCAGTGGGAGTCACTGGCTCCTGCTGCTGTCTTTTTTACAGCCAGTGAGGAAGGAGCAGGGGAACAAGTGGCATGCTATTGGGGCACTCGGCATGGGGGAGAAGCCAAGAGCACTTGCAGGGTACCTGAGAAGAGGAGGATTGAGGCTGCTCTGTGCAAAACCAGTGCACAGATCAGGTAAGTATGACATGTTTGTTATTTATAAAAAAAAATCCTTTAGAATCACTTTAAAGGTTTTCTTTGCAGAGGTTTTCTATAGGTTCTTTCACTTAATACCTATAGCAGTTTTGTAAATGACAAAGCCTCTTTAGGAGCCGATAGTTTGGGAAAGAGAATATGCATGTTGAAGTTTCCAAGGAGTTGTCGAAAGAGTGTTCAGTGTGGGTTGAGCAAATATTAAAGCAAACATGGCTTTGATCTTATTTTAATGTTTTATGTTTCCCCTTTTTAGGAACAGTTTGAAGCACAAATAAAACAGGTCAAAAGTGGGACTAAATTAGGCAACCTTCCTTCAATATTGGCTCCAAATCTGCCTCCTCCCCCCTCTGATGTAAGTGTCATTTACTGTTTACTAAGTGCAACATTAAAAAACTCATGTCACTGACTTTTGCTAACAATGGTAGGGAAATACATGCCTAGAGCTGGTCAAAAAGTTCAACATCAGCCAAAATCTTTTTTCAACTATATTTAAAACTTTATTTTACTTTGCAAAGGGTGGGGAAGATTCAGTAACTCTGTCATGTTTTTATTGCTGTCTGTTTCCATGCACGCAAAGGCAAGTCACACTTTATGTCTTTGTGACTATTTTCATAGGGAAAGATTGCTGAGTTTTATCCTGGTTAATTTTTGTGGTTATATTTTAAAGTTGATCTCCAGGTTTTACTCAACATTAAATAGTTAATTTGGACCAAGCTGGTCCAAACCACTTATTTAATTTACTAACAGTTGCAGTGGGTATGAGTGCTGTATAAACTGTATGTGGCCTCAGCTACACATACAGTATACAGCACTGTGTTCTAGCAGTGGGACGTGAACTTTCTGCCTCACTCCGGAAACAAAATTGAGGCGGACTGAGAGCTGCTCAGCCATTTACATGAAGCATTGTATTCTAAGAATGAATACAAAGCTTCCTCTGATTGGATGAAGTGGAGAGGCGGACAGATGAAGCCACAATCTCCACCTTAGCCAGTCAGAGAACGCTTTATATTCATTCATACAATACAAAGTTTCCTGTGACTGGCTGACTCTATTTTGATCCAGGAGCTGGACAGGAAGTTCCCATCAAACTATTTAAAGTTCATTGAAACTCAGAGTTCTCCTTTAAACATTTTCTAGCTCATTTTTTATGACAATATCCTGCTTTGACAAATCTGGTCTACCTTAAAACAGAGTTCCACCCGAAAGTGGAACTTCCGCTCATTTGTCTCCTCTCCCCCTCTGGTGCCACAATTGGCACCTTTCAGGGGGAAAGGGGACAGGAAGGATACCTGTCTTTGACAGGTATCCTGTTCCTACTTCCGGGAGTCAGGGCCGCAGTCCGTGATATCACCGCGGGGTTCCCTCCTTCTCTCCCTGTCCTCAGGCCAGTAGGAGAGAGAAGCAGGGCCTCGTGCATGCGCAGTAGGGTTCCTGGCGTGAAGGCGTAAGGCCACACTGCCGGGTAACCCTACTCACAATGGCGGTGGCAGCAGCCCCCGACAGCTGATGGAAACATCAGCTGCGGTGCCTACATTGCTGAACTCTAGGAACACTGCTTTAACAAAATTGACACTTTGGTTAGAGATAAAAAAACTGACCATTTCAAGAAAATATAACTGGTCAATGTAGGTCTTAAATGGATATAAATCAATTATTTGTGTATTTTGCACTTGTTCTGTTGTTTACTTTTCTGTTTTCCACATCTTATATACCACAAAATAACAATATCTTTAAAACATTGCCAGTTTAATGAAGTCTGCTTAGCATTTCGGTAACGAATATGACTTCATGCTGAAAAAAGAATATTACCGTTTGTATTACATTGTTTTTGTGCTCTCTGGATGGTTTATTCTTTTTACTTTTACAGCCTAACCTCATGCTACAGAAAGTTGCATTTGCAACTCCTCCAATACCCAACCAAGGCCCAGCTGTTCCATTATCAGCATCAATACCATCTAAAGAACCTACATTCCAGCAGCCATTTCTGGGTCCAACATCATTCCTTTATCAGCGTCCACCTCCATTGGCATTTCCTCCAGGGAACTTCTTGGGTCCCTTGCAGTCAGCTCCAAGGTTACCTGGTATATCTGACCTTCACAGCAGTAGTGATGTTCCAGGGCCCCCAAGTACAGACAAGCTAAACAAGATTCTGGAGAAGCTACAAGCCAGGTTCCCACAGTGCAACAAGTGAGTTGTTTGTTATTCAGTGACTAAGTGAAAAAGAAAATGTGCATCAATATAACATCACTCCCATTCACCTTTAGCAATTACAAGTATTATCAAATTAAGATTCTCAATGATACATTCTATTTTACCATGCACAAAAAATACTGTATATTACAATGTCATAAATACATTCTTGTATTCAAATAACCATAACACAAAAAATGACCGGGAATTTATGAACAGTCTTTGTGCTTCTGCTTTTGTCATCACTATTAAAAATGTATTAAATGTGAAAAAACATTCTCCACCACATCAATGCCTTAATTGCTACATGCTTTACATGATTGGCCCTCTGAAAAGTGATCTGTGATGAGTTTTTGTTTTTCCAGCCAAATCTGGATTTTCTATTGAGCCGAGTTTTTGGCTCATAGTTGAGGCAGCACCTTATTCACTTGAATGGGTCAAATTTGGTGGCAGTACTGCCTGCCAACTGGGACACTCTGTATAATTTTTGCTGAATCCTGAAGCAAAACATGTCACCCACACTGCTACCCCCTCTGGCTGCCATTACAGAGTTTAGGTGGGCGGACAAGGGGTGGTATAAATGCAGACCATCAACCTGTTTTTTCCACCCCTCTGACACCCGCGTGAATGAGGCCTGAGACTGAACCCTGTATCAATGACCCCTATCAATATAGAACGTCTTCAAACACAGATGGTGTAATACAAACCCCACCAATGAAACTTAGAAAACAGAAGAGTGATGGCAGAAAAAAGACAAAGTGGTACATTAAGTCTGCCCGATTTTTGTTTACTTTTGTGTATGTATTTTTATTTGTCGGTGGTTAATATGCATCTTCTCAGATTTTCTTCCTTTATGCCAGATTAGATACTCCAATATCCTTACAAACACATAAATGATATGTGTTCATTGCCTTAATTTTGTAAAACCATACCTTTATTAAAACCAATAAACATACTATAAGGAACTATGAAAGGTACAAACATATTGCATGCATTACTATAACGGTGTCTGACCGTGTCACTTGCAATCACTTTTCTCCAGCACGTATTTCTTACTCCACTCCACTTCACTGCATAGTGAAAGCACTAACATCAGCTAAAATATTTGGTCTGACTTTATCAAGCGCTAGATGTATGTGTCTCATATACATAGCTGCCTGTTATTTTCAGATGAACTATTTTATAACTATAGCCTCATTAATAACACATAAAAACTTATAATAAATATTCTCTCCCGCTAAACTTACAATTCTTACATATAATACGTATCATTCTACTGTATATCTCCTTAAACATGAGTAATACTGTATATGCTCACCCTCTGGCTCTATTCTACACTCTCTAACTGGGATCTCTTTTCTGGCATCTTCTCCAACTCTCTAAAACATGCACTAGTCACCTCCATCCTTAAAAAGCCCTCACTGGACCACACCAATCTTAACAACCTATGCCCCATCTCCTTACTCCCCTTTTTCTCCAAACTTTTTCAACATCTGGTCTACAACCAACTATGCGACCATCTAACTGTAAACAAACTTCTTGATCCCCTTCAGTCCGGATTTTGCCCTCAACACTTCACAGAAACTGTTCTCCTTAAACTCACAAATGACCTACTAATGGCTAAAACCAACTGACACTATTCTGTATTACTCGTCCTGGACCTCTCTGCTGCCTCTGACATAGTGGACCACCCCCACCCCATTAAAATACTCCATTCCTTTGGTCTCTGTGACTGTACTCTTTGCTGGTTCTCAGCCTACCTATCCCACAGCACCTTCAGTGTCACTTACAACTCTACTTCCTTCTCTCCTCTTCCTTTCTCCTTCGGGGTCCCCCAAGGTTCTGTTCTTGGACCTCTCTTATTCTCAATCTACACCTCCTCCCTGGGTCAGCTGATAGCCTTCCATGGGTTTCAATACCATTTCTACAGCGATGACACCCAAATCTATCTCTTATACACCTCAGCTCACTCCATCAGTCTCCTCACGCATCACCAATTTACTAAAAGGCATATCAGCCTGTAAATCACACCATTTCCTCAAACTCAATCTATCCAAAACCAAGCTCATAATATTTCCTCCCCCACGTGCCTCTTCCCCTGATTTCTCCCCACACCCAATCACTATCCAAAGCTTACCGCCTCAACCTCCGCAAGATCTCCAAGGTACTCCCCTTCCTAACCAATGACACCACAAAGCTTCTTTTTCACTCCCTGGTCATTGGCTTGCCTTTAAATAGGCTATCTTCCTATAGTCCATCATGAATGCTGCTGCCAGGTTCATCCACCTTACAAACTGCTCCGTGTCTACTACCCCTCTCTGCCACCACAGGCTTCTGCTCACCAAACAAATTAAATTCAAGATACCAACATTAACTTACAAAGCCATCCACAGCTTAGCCCCCAGCTACATCACTAACCTAATCTCAAAATACAAACCTACTGTATATACTCGAGTATAAGCCCAAACATGTAACCAGTAAAAAAATTTCAAGCGTTTTTCAGCCCATTTTTCTGGCTGAGAAACCCCCCCTTGGCTTATACTCGAGTGAGCCGTACCTTCCATTAGTAAAACAGTGTGTGTCTCCCGCTGTGTATGCAGTCTGTTCTGCTGTCCATTGTAAGAAAGCCCCGCCTCCTCCTCGTCTCTGATAGACGGAACGCTGATACAGTTTCCCAGCATTGTATCAGTGTTCCTCTAGCACGGACAAGGAGGAGGCGGGGCTTTCTTTCAATGGACGGCGGAACAGACTGCATACACAGCGGGAGACACACGCTGCTATACACGCTGTTTTACTAATGGAAGGTACGACTGCAGATTGACACAGTGACACTAGAGATGGGCACAATTAGACTGCAAATGGGCACAGTGAGGCTGCAGATGGGCATTGTTTACCCAGTAGCTGCTGCATTTTCCCACCCTCGGCTTATACTTGAGTCAATATGTTTTCCCAGTTTGTTGTGGTAAAATTAGGTGCCTCAGCTTATATTCAGGTCGACCTATACTCGACTATATACGGTAATCATTCTCTTTGTTCCCCCCAAGAACTCCTGCTTTCTAGCTCCCTTGTCACCTCATCCCATGCTTGCATCCAGGACTTCTTCTGAGTCTCTCCCATCATCTGGAACTCTCTTCCTCCAATCTGTCGGACTATCTCCTACTCTTTCCACCTTCAGATGATCCCTGAATACGTATCTCTTCAGAGAAGCCTATCTGGCCCCCACCTAACAACTGTACATTTTTCTTTATCTCACATCATGGGACACAGAGCCTTAAGTAATTACTTAATGGGTTGTAGGCCACCTTCAGGTGTTGACACTGGTAAACCAAATCAAAGGAAGTTTACTCCCCTATATAACCCCTCCTCCTTCCAGGAGTACATCAGTTTTTTCGCCAGTGTCTAAGGTGTTGGTCACGAGTGAAGAACTGCTCTGAGGAGCTCCAGGAGGGATACATGCTGGATTTAAATTCCTCCATAAAAAGAAGCCAGATTCACCCAGAAGTGCCACTGAGGCCTAAAATGGATGGTACCCGGGACCTCATATCCAAAGCGCGAGGTTTTGTCTGTAATGCCTCTCTTTGTAGGGCTGGAGCCCAGGAACCCAGTGCTTAGGTCTTGTTACATTACCTCAAGCTTCCTGATGGGGTGCTTATACAAGGCCCAAGGCAGTTTGACCCCGTTTTTACGGACCCAGTCCTTGAAGGTTTGCTAAACGTACCCCGCCGTGATGGGTGAAAGTTGGATTTTCTGTTAATTCAGCAAAATCCTGCAGCGAAGACAAGGTATGGTAAGGGAAGAAAACTTAGATATTAAAAACATCTATGCATTTTCTTTCATTTAAGGAAAAAATGTTGTCATGCCTTAAAATCTCCACTAGATGGAGTCTATGCGCATACGTTACTCTGTTGTCTCGCTGTTTGCTCAGTTCCGTGTCTGGCTGCACAGCTTGTGGAAGGAGATTTTGCAAGGTAAAAAATGTCTTTTGTCTTGCCCTTATGGGACCAGAGGGTTAGGGGAACAGCAGCACTGTACCCCCCCCACCCCCGCTGTGGGGGATGCAGAAGGTCCCGCTATTTTACTGCTAAAGTTTGCTACTGTGGCTGTATTTTTACACATGTCTGTGCCTCATTGCAGGAGGCTCTGCCGCCCCCCCCCCTTCGTGTTGGATCTGGGACCCGAAAAACACCGCGCTCAGGCGCAAGAAACATTTTAAATAAAAAAGGGGGCGGAATTTTTATGGAGGGGGCGAGGCCTAACATAGGTGCCGTGAAACGTCCACGAGGAGGCACGGCAGGCTAATAGCAGATTAATACAGCTGTGTCAGTTTCTCCTCTGCTGTTGAGGAGGAAACAAGCTGCCTGCACACAGGGACACATGAGCTGTGGGACACGTATGGGTTGCAAAACTGGCATTCCTGATACAGGAAGGACACTCTTTTTCCAGCACTAGCTGAACTTTATTCAGCTTTAAAAGTCATGACTATTTTCAACGATTTAGTGCAATGTGTATAGCGCCTCTGTTTTTGTACTTAGGACTATGCCTGCCAAAAAAGACACCACAAAAGCCAAACAAGTAAAGGTTTCACCCCCAGGCATTGGGATTTCCAGCTATATTTCCATGTTGTCATCCTTGCCTGAATTACCAATTATGGCAACTCAGGGTGAGCCATTGGAGGAAATTGATGGTGCAGCTGCCTCTCACATCTCAGCACCTGTAGACGTGACTAAAGATGCCTTTTCCTCCTCCCTTCAGGGTCTGGAAGAAAGATTAGTGGCTTTAACCATTTCCTTACTGGGCACTTAAACCCCCACCTGTCCAGACCAATTTTCAGCTTTCAGCGCTGTCGCACTTTGAATGAGCATTGCGAGCTCATACAACACTGTACCCAAATGAAATTTTTATCATTTTTGTCCCACAAATAGAGCTTTCTTTTGGTGGTATTTAATCACCTCTACGGTTTTTATTTTTTGTTAAAAAAATGTAAAAAGACCGAATTTAATTTTTTTTTTTTTTTATATTTTGTTATAAAATTTTAAAACCGGTACTTTTTCTCCTTCATTGATGTACGCTGATGAGGCGGCACTGATGGGCACAGATAGGTGGCAGTGATGGGCACTGATGGGTGGCAATAATGTGCACTGATCGGTTACATTGCTAGGCAGCACTGCTAGGTGGCACTGATTGGCACCATTGGTGGGCATTGATAGGTGGCACCATTGGTGGGCATTGATAGGTGGCACCATTGGTGGGCATTGATAGGTGGCACTCATGGGCATTGATAGGCGGCACTGGTGAGCACTGTGGGCAATGGCAAGTGGCAACGGCAGGTGGCACTGGCAGGGGGTACTGGTGTGCACAGATGAGGCATAATTGCCTATTCCTCTTCGGGACCAATGTCCCTTGCCGATTACCGAGCTTTTGTTTACATCATGTGATCAGCTGTCATTGGCTGACAGCTGATCACATGGTAAGGGGACGGGACCGGCCCCTTACTTGGATCGGTGATCACTCGAGTCTCAGTGACTTGGTGATCACAGCGCGCTCTGCGCGCACCCTGCAGAGCGCGCGCAGAGGGCATGCACAGGGGAGGCCATCATATGACGGCCTCCCGGAAATTCAGGTCCGCGCTGTGGCCGTCATTTGGCTATAGCGCGGACGGCAGGTGCTTAATCGCATCCTCCATTCAAATGGATAGGCGTAATAGGTCCCCCTCCCCCGCTTCAGCTTTGCGAGGGGAACAGTGGGCACACGATGAGGTTTTACCCTCAATCGATCAGGAAGAGAAACAAACTGATGATTCTTCTGCAGAGGAAACAACGGTAGATGAACCTTTTTCAGCTTCTCAATCTGAAAAATTGCTGATACAATCTTTTACAGAAATGGTTCGTTCCACTTTCATGCTGCCTCTAACAGAGTCTCATGAAAACTTGGCTTCTTCCTTAGGCTCTTTAAAACCTTCCCATTCTTTGCATGCGTTTCCTGCACATGCATTACTTGAACAGCTTATTTTTGCGGAATAGGATAAACCGGATAAACATTTTCTCCCTCCTAGGAGGTTTTCAATTCTCTATCCTCTGGAGGAGAAATTCTCCAAAAGATGGAAAGTACCAGCAATTGACGCTGTGATTTCCAATGTGAATAATAATTTAACTTGTCCTTGAAGACAATGTACAGATGCTTAACCACTACCTTACCAGGCCAATTCTGACATTTCTCTCCTACATGTAAAAATCATAATTTTTTTGCTAGAAAATGACATAGAACCCCCAAACATTATATATGTTTTTTAGCAAAGACCCTAGAGAATACAATGGCGGTTGTTGCAACTTTTTATCTCACACGGTATTTGCGCAGGAATTTTTCGAACGCGTTTTTTTTGGGAAAAAAACTGTTTTGTGTTTTAAAAAAAACAAAACAGTAAAGTTAGCCCAATGTTTTTGCATATTGTGAAAGATGAAGTTACGCCGAGTAAATAGATACCTAACATGTCACGCTTCAAAATTGCACACGCTCGTAGAATGGCGCCAATGTTCGGTATTTAAAAATCCCCAAAGGCGACGCTTTAAATTTTTTTACTGGTTACATGTTTTGAGTTACAGAGGAGGTCTAGTGACAAAATGATTGCTCTCGCTCCAACGTTCACGGCGATACCTCACATGTATGGTTTGAACACTGTTTTCATATGTGAGCGGGACTTGCGTATGCGTTCGCTTCTGCGTTCGAGCACACGGGTACAGCAGCGCTTTAAAAAAAAAAAATTATTTTTTATTGATAATTATATTTTGTTTTTTTTATTACGCTTTTTTGAAAAAAAAAACATTTTTGATCACTTTTATTCCTATTACAAGGAATGTTAACATCCCTTGTAATAGGAATATAACATGACAGGTCCTCTTAATAGTGAGATATGGGGTTAATAAGACCCCATATCTCACCACTAGGCTGGGAAGCCTGAAAAAAAAAAAAAAAAAAAGATCACCGCTTCCCAGCCGAAGCGGCGCCATTTTTTTGAATGGAGAGGCCGGGCATGACGTCATAACATCGCGCCCGGCCTCCGATGATCATAGAGACTCTGGCGACCATCTGGTCCGCCGGAAATCTCTATGATCTACATCCGGAGCCGGCGGATCCGCTCTCCGCCTCACCGATCATAACGGTGAGTCGGAGCAAGCACCGGAGGGGGGGGGTGGTCCCCTCTCGCCTCCCATAGGAACGATCAAGCGGCGGAACAGCCGCTATAATCGTTCCTATGGTGTAGAGATTCGCCGGCTGAAACCGACAATATCTAAATGATGTCTGTAACTACAGGCATCATTCAGATATACCCGCCCAAAGCCCCAGGGTGTCATATGACGTGGGCAGGCGGGAAGTGGTTAAGGATCCAACACATAAGAAGTTAGAATCCCTGCTGAAATCTGCTTTTTCCATAGCAGGTGCCGTCACTCAGCCGCGATCTGCGTCTGCCAATTCCTAAAGGACCAATTTAAACAGGCCCTTAGAGAGCTTCCTACACAACAAGCTCAGGATTTGGCTGAACTACCTAAGGCATTATGTTTTGCCATTGATGCCATTAAAGACTCTATTCACCAGGCATCCTGCCTTACGCTTATGCTTTTACATATACACAGAATCCTGTGGTTGAAAAATTGGTCAGCTGAAACACCATGTAAAAACCTCCTAACTGGGTTCTCCTTTCATGGGGAGCGACTGTTTGGAGAAGACTTGGATAAATCAAGACAATTTCTGCTGGGAAAAGTACTTTTTTACCAGTCAAAAGAAAATATAAACACCCTTCATTTAAACGGGCTCTTTCCCCTGCGCCAGGGGCTTCCGCCTCTAGGTAGTGGCGATGGCCTCCGCCGTCAGACTGTAGAGGAAAACCTCAGGGTCAGACCCAGGCTCAAAAGAAGCTCTGGGGTAGGAAATCTGCAAAACAGAAAACTAAAGCCTCATCATGAAGAGGCAACCCCCCTCACCAAAGTGGGGGGAAGACTTCTGCAATTTTCAGAAGTCTGGAAAAAGGAAATTCAGGACAGATGGGTCATCTCCACGGTAACGCTGGGGTACAAGCTGTAATTTCGGGACTTTCCACCGTCTCGTTTCCTGAGATCAAGCGTTCCCAATAGATAGAAAAAACTATCTCTGTACCAGGCACTAGACCGATTAATATCTCAAGGGGTGATCATACAGATACCCACAAAAGAGCAAGGTCTGGGGTTTTATTCAAATCTTTTCATGGTACCAAAACCAAATGGAGACGTCAGACCCATTCTAGATCTAAGAAAGCGAAATCAATTCCTGAAGATCCGCTCCTTTCGCATGGAGACAATCAGGTCGGTAGTTTCTATCCTTCTAGGAAGAGAACTTCTGGTGTCAATCGACATCAGGGATGCATATCTGCATGTCCCTATATTTCCCGCTCATCAAAAGTTTCTGCGGTTCGAGTTAGAACAGAAGCATTTCCAATTTGTAGCCCTGCCCTTCAGGCTAGCCACAGCACCTCGGGTGTTCACCAAAGTGCTGGCCCCACCTCTAGCCAGGTTAAGGGCACAGGGCATAACAGTCGTAGCGTACCTAGATGATCTATTACATATAGATCAATCAGTGACTAGTTTGGAGCAAAGCGTACGCACTACAACCAACTATCTGAAAAGTTTGGGTTGGATTCTCAACCTAGAGAAATCTTCCTTAACCGGTTCCTGACCGGCGCACACCGATGTATGTCGGCAAAATGGCACGGCTGGGCAAATGGACTTACAGGTACGTCCATTTGAATTCCCCGCCGTGCCATTGCGTGCACGCCGGCGGATACCCGCGATCGCCTCACAGAGAGGGCGAACAGGGAGATGCTGATGTAAACAGCATCTCCCCGTTCTGCCTAGTGACAAGTGTCACTGATCACAGCTCCCTGTCATCGGGAGCTGTGATCAGAGTAATGACACTGCTAGCCCATCCCCCTACAGTTAGTAATCACTCCCCTAGGACACACTTAACCCCTCCCCGCCCCATAGTGGTTAACCCCTTCACTGCCAGTGTCATTTACACAGTAATCAGTGCATTTTTAATCGCACTGATCGCTGTATAAATGACAATGGTCCCAAAAATGTGTCAAAAATGTCGGACATGTCCGCCATAACGTCGCAGTCACAATAAAAATCGCTGATCGCCGCCATTGCTAGTAAAAAAAAAATTATTAATAAAAATGCCATAAAACTATCCCGTATTTAGTAAACGCTATAACTTTTGCGCAAACCAATCAATAAACACTTATTGCTATTTTTTTTTTACCAAAAATATGTAGAAGAATACGATCGGCCTAAACTGAGGAAAAAAAATGGTTTTTTATATATTTTTGGGGGATATTTATTATAGCAAAATGTAAAAAATAATGCGTTTTTTTTCAAAATTGTCGCTCTTATTTTGTTTATAGCGCAAAAAATAAAAATCGCAGAGGCGATCAAATACCACCAAAAGAAAGCTCTATTTTTGGGAAAAAAAGGACGTCAATTTTGTTTGGGAGCCACGTCGCACGACCGCACAATTGTCAGTTAGGGCGACGCAGTGCCGAATCGCAAAAAAACGCTCTGGTCAGGAAGGGGGTAAAATCTTCAGGGGCTGAAACGGTTAATACCGCTAAAGGCTGGAGTACTTGGGTCTGATCATAGACAGCCCAGGAAAGGGCGTTCTTGCCTCAAGCAAAAATCAGTTCCATAGGAGAGCTGGTGCAGAGGGTCAGGTCAAATGGCAATCCCTCCATTCGCCTCTGCATGAGGTTGCTAGGAACCATGGTAGCTTCATTCAAAGCAGTTCCTTATGCCCAGTTCCATTCAAGACTGTTGCAAAACAGTATCCTGTCGACTTGGAACAAAACAATTCAAGCTTTAGACTTACCAATGCGGCTGTCCCCAAGAGTGGCCCAAAGCCTAACTTGGTGGTCATAACCAGTCATCTGGAAAGTGGTAACGACGGAGGCCAGCCTTTCAGTACTAGAAAAGACAACTGTCCAAGGACAGTAGTCAAGAACCGAAAGAATCTTGCCCATCAATATCCTAGAGATTCGGGCAGTACGTCTGGCTCTAAAGGCTTGGACTTTCAGGTTACGGGATTGTCCTGTCAGGATTCAATCCGACAATGCCACAGCTGTGGCCTATATCAATCACCAAGGGGGCTCCAAAAGTCTCTCAGCGCAGATTTCTACAATCTTCATTCCGGGAGTAGAGAATTGGCAGGCGGACTACTTAAGTCACCAGCAGTTATTCCCAGGGGAATAGTCTCTTCACCCCAACATATTTTGGGCTGTTTGTCAAAGATGGGGGACTCCGGACGTGGATCTTTTAGCATCCAGGTTCAACACAAAGTTGGTGAACTTTGTGGCCAGAACAAGGGATCCATTCCCTTGCGGAACGGATGCGTTAGTGACCCCATGGGATCAGTTCTCACTGATCTATGCATTCCGCCTATTCAGTTGCTGCCTCGACTTCTCTGCAGGATCAAGCTGGAAAGAAAGCCGATAATTCTGGTGGCACCAGCATGGCCCAGAAGGTCATGGTATGCAAAAATTGTAAAGATGGCAGTGGAGGGCCCATGGTCCCTTCTAGGGTTGTCCCGATACCGATACTAGTATCGGTATCGGCACCGATACCGAGCATTTGCCCAAGTACTTGTACTCGGGCAAATGCTCTCGATGCTTCCCCCGATACCTGGAAGACAGCTGTGATCGGCGCGTGGAGGAGTTACAAGATTCTCCCCCAGCGGCTTTCACCAGCTTTAGTGACATACAGCTGTGATCACTCACAGCTGACTGTCACTGCATCCTCCTCCGTGCCCCCTCCTTTCCTCTGTCCCTCTCCGCTGTCCTCTTCGTTCCTCTCTCCTTATCTGTCCCCCCCCCCGTTCTGCTCTCCTTATCTGTCCCCTGCATTCCTCTATCCTTATCTGTCCCCTCCGTTCTCCCCCTCCGTTCCTCCGTCCCCCTCCTCCTTCCTTTGTGTATGGATAGAGTCAGCTGACTCTGTCCATTCACATAACTGAAACATTGTAATCTCCTGTGATTACAATGTGTCAGTTTATGAATGGAGAGAAGCTGCTGTCTTCTCTCCATTGATTCTCAGTGCAGCTGACGCTGCAGAGAAAGGGACTGGGGAATCTCTATCCTCTGTCTCTTTCTCTGTCTCAAGGGGGAGATATCAGAGGTCTGTTAAGACCCCTGATATCTCACCAAAGCCCCCCAAAAGGGCTGATTAAAAAAAAAAAACAAAAACAAAGAATAAAAAAATATTATTGGAAAAAAAAAAATTGTAAAAAAAAAACAAAAAAAAAAAACACACACACATACAACGTTCACCCCCCCCCCCCCCCCCAAAAAAATAGCAAAAAAAAAACACTGTCACATGACATTTAAAAAAGTATCGGTAATCGGTATCGGCGAGTACTTGAAAAAAAGTATCGGTACTTGTACTCGGTCCTAAAAAAGTGGTATCGGGACAACCCTAGTCCCTTCCACTACGGGCAGATCTGCACTCTCAGGGACCGATATTCCATCCTTCCTTACGGTCTCTAAATTTAACGGCTTGGCTATTGAAACCCACTTTCTAAAGAAACGTGGGCTTTCCGGGTCAGTTATCATTACCCTGATTAATGCTAGGAAGCCAGCTTCCAGAACTATATATTGTAGAGTCTGGAAGGCTTATGTTCCTGGTGTGAATCCAAGGGTTGGCACCCTCGGAGATATATCATAGGCAGAATTCTTGCATTTCTACAATTAGGGGTAGAAATTAAATTGGCCTTAAGTACTATTAAAGACCAAGTCTCAGCTTTATCGGTCTTATTTCAAAGACCACTTGCTACTCATTCTGTAGTCCGGGGCTTTATACAAGGGGTGACACGGCTTAATCTGCCCGTCAAACCTCCCTTGAACCCTTGGGACTTAAACTTAGTTTTGTCTGTGTTACAAAAACAGCCATTTGAACCAATACAACAGATTCCCCTAGTCCTTCTGACAAGGAAGTTGGTATTTTTGGTTGCTATATCCTCAGCAAGGAGGGTTTCAGAATAGGCTGCTCTTTCTTGTAAAGAGCCATATTTGATTTTTCATGAGGACAGAGTGGTGTTACGCTCTCGTCCAGGTTTTTTGCCAAAAGTAATTTCAGGTTTTCACCTGAACCAAGATATTGTCCTGCCATCGTTTTTACAAAAACCATGTTCCAGGGAAGAAAGATCACTACATTGTCTTGATGTGGTGAGAGCAGTGAAGATCTATTTAAAGAAAACTGCTCAGATTCGTAAGACTGATGTCTTATTTATTCTGCCGGAGGGTCCTAAGAAAGGACAGGCAGCGTTGAAATCCACTGTCGCTAAGTGGATTCGGCAAGTGATAATTCAAACTTATGATCTAAGCGGTAAGATTCCCCCGTTACACGTTAAGGCGCATTTTACAGTTCGGTTAGTGCTTCTTGGGCAGTGCGTCATCAGGCCTCCATGGCTCAGATCTGTAAGGCCGCAACTTGGTCTTCAGTGCATACATTCACAAAATTTTATCAGGTGGATGTAAGGAGGTATGGGGTTATTGCCTTCGGGTGCAGTGTGCTGCAAGCAGCAGTATAGATCCTCAAGTCTGGGTGTACACTGTGGGTTGTTTTCTCCCACCCCTCGTGTGGCATTGCTATGGGACATCCCATTAAGTAATTACTTAAGGCTCTGTGTCCCATGATGTACAATAAAAAGAAAAGGATTTTTATTACAGCTTACCTGTAAAATCCTTTTCTTGGAGTACATCACGGGAAACAGAGGTCCCTCCCCTCTTTTTTGGGATACAAGTATATTGCTTTGCTACAAAAACTGATGTGCTCCTGGGAGGAGGAGGGGTTATATAGGGGAGTAAACTTCCTTTGATTGGGTTTACCAGTGTCAACACCTGAAGGTGGCCTATAACCCATTAAGTAATTACTTAAGGCTCTGTGTCCAATGATGTACTCCAAGAAAAGGATCTTACAGGTAAGCTGTAAAAAAAAAATCCTATTATTTTCTCCATCAGCCCACCCCCCACAGTTATTACCTTTTGTATCTTTTGTCCCCCCCTCTTAGATTGTAAGCTCTAACAAGCAGGGCTCTCTGATTCCTACTGTATTAAATTTTATTGTAATTGTACTGTCTGCCTTTATGTTGTAAAGAGCTGTGTAAACTCTCGGCACTATATAAATCACATATAACAATAATATATTTTCATCACATTAGGTAGTAGGGAATGCAGATTTTTTTTTAGGGGGTTATTTCCTACATACTCTCGAATTTGGTCTTATTAGTCAGCATACTGGCTTAATCAAACTTATATATAGTATTTTTCTTTATCCTACATCACAGGACATAGAGCAGCCATAATAATTATTATGTGGGTTATGCGCCACCTATAGGTGATTGGACACTGGCAGATCAATCAGACAGGATGTCCTCCCCTATATAACCCCTCCTACATAGGAAGTACAATGGTTTTTTGCCAGTGTCTGTAAGGTGGTGGTCACTGATGTGCTGCATGTGCTCTTCGAGCATGCTGGGAGGTCCGGAATAGTTCTACTGAGAATCATGGACTTAAATCGGTTCCATTCGAAAAAGCTATCAGCCAAAATTAATGGTACCTGAACCTCATTGGATAGGAGAGAAGAATCTCTGAGGTCTGCCTGTAATGTAGCCTTACGACGCTGGACCCTGCGTAATGGAACCCTGTGCAGTGTTTGTTTTGACCAAGGTGCGCTTGCCAGCAGGATGCTATACAGGTCCAGAGGAGAGGACCCAGATAATAAAGAGGGTACCCAGTCCTTGAAGTGACAAAACCCACCATGATAGGTGAAGATTGGATATGATTCAGAGTCCTGCAGCAGGAATGGTAAGTTTACATTTGCAGTATCTACATTAAAAAAAAAAAAAAAATCCGTCTGTCTGGTCTTTCTCCCGGTGGCCATTGGGGGCAGTGTGCTGTTGGTGGCCCGGTTGTGTGTCTCTCTCTAGACTAGAGGGCGCTGGGTCACTCAGTATAGGAGCCACTGGAACAGGAAAAGTGCGTTTCACGAATTGGAATTCGCTTAGTCATAATCAGCAAATTCCAATTCGTGAAACGCGTTAATCTCTGCCAGGTCTGCATTGATGTCATGATGCCTATGATGTTGTCTGATCATTTTTATCTTCAATAAAGTCTTCACTTTTGTTCAAACCTGTGAGTGCAGTCAAACCTTTTCTTGTTCCAGTGGCTCCTATTCAGATTGCAGACTAGGATTGCTCTCATCTGGAGCGGCTTGACTTTGCTTTCTACCAGGTCACTCAGTATAGCCTACTCTTGTGCAGTGTAGGCAGGAATTGGAAGAGCTGCCATTTTTTTGTTGTTGAAACATGGGCTGAAAGACCACAGAGGTTTCTAGAGACACAGAAACAGCTAATGGCTTAATAATGAAGTGTGAGTACTACCTATGGGAGAGATGCATGACCAGACAGGACACAATAATATACTGCATTGATGCAAAATAAATAATTTGCATAAAGGCATACTTGTATACTTTGTTTTTAATCTGGGGGCATGAACAACTGTTTGTTGTTACACCCCTGCATGGATATCAATGTACTTAAAGGAGTTGTGTCTCCAGAGTAGCTTGCATTTGATATGTGCAGGCTTACATTTAGGTTGCACTGAAGCAGCATAGAACCTGCATTCAGGATGCATTGGATGTGTTTGGCTAGTCCTGCAAAAACTAGTATTGGGCCAAATGCAGTCTTGAAGTTGCAGCATAATATGACATTTTTTGCATGCATACCTGTATAATTGCATATGAACTGCATGTGTATTTGCATATTTACATGTGTGTTTGCATAGAACTGCATATTTACATGTGTGTTTGCCTAGAACTGCATATTTAGATGTGTGTGCATTAGAACTGCATATTTACATGTGTGTTTGAATAAGAACTGCATATTTGCATGCGTGTTTGCTTAGCAACTACATATACAGTGGGGACGGAAAGTATTCAGACCCCCTTAAATTTTTCACTCTTTGTTATATTGCAGCCTTTTGCTAAAATCATTTACGTTCACTTTTTTTTTCTCATTAATGTACACACAGCACCCCATATTGACAGAAAAACACAGAATTGTTGACATTTTTGCAGATTTATTAAAAAAGAAAAACTGAGATATCACATGTTCCTAAGTACTCAAACCCTATGCTCAGTATTTAGTAGAAGCACCCTTTTGATCTAATACAGCCATGAGTCTTTTTGGGAAGGATGCAACAAGTTTTTCACACCTGGATTTGGGGATCCTCTGCCATTCCTCCTTGCAGATCCTCTCCAGTTCTGTCAGGTTGGATGGTAAACGTTGGTGGACAGCCATTTTTAGGTCTTTCCAGAGATGCTCAATTGGGTCTAAGTCAGGGCTCTGGCTGGGCCATTCAAGAACAGTCACAGAGTTGTTGTGAAGCCACTGTCTGAGGTCCTGAGCACTCTGGAAAGGTTTTTGTCCAGGATATCCCTGTACTTGGCCGAATTCATCTATCCCTCGATTGCAACCAGTCGTCCTGTCCCTGCAGCTGAAAAACACCCCCACAGCATGATGCTGCCACCACCATGCTTCACTGTTGGGACTGTATTGGACAGGTGATGAGCAGTGCCTGGTTTTCTCCACACATACCGCTTAGAATTAATGCCAAAAAGTTCTATCTTGGTCTCCTCAGACCAGAGAATCTTATTTCTCACCATCTTGGAGTCCTTCAGGTGTTTTTTAGCAAACTCCATGTGGGCTTTCATGTGTCTTGCACTGAGAAGAGGCTTCCGTCGGGCCACTCTGCCATAAAGCCCCGACTGGTGGAGGGCTGCAGTGATGGTTGACTTTCTACAACTTTCTCCCATCTCCCGACTGCATCTCTGGAGCTCAGCCACAGTGATCTTTTGGTTCTTCTTTACCTCTCTCACCAAGGCTCTTCTCCCCCGATAGCTCAGTTTGGCCAAACGGCCAGCTCTAGAAAGGGTTCTGGTCGTCCCAAACATCTTCCATTTAAGGATTATGGAGGCCATTGTGCTCTTAGGAACCTTAAGTGCAGCAGAAATTTTTTTGTAACCTTGGACAGATTTGTGCCTTGCCACAATTCTGTCTCTGAGCTCTTCAGGCAGTTCCTTTGACCTCATGATTCTCATTTGCTCTGACATGCACTGTGAGCTGTAAGGTCTTATATAGACAGGTGTGTCCAATCAGTATAATCAAACACAGCTGGACTCAAATGAAGGTGTAGAACCATCTCAAGGATGATCAGGATAAATGGACAACACCTGAGTTAAATATATGAGTGTCACTGCAAAGAGTCTGAATACTTAGGACCATGTGATATTTCAGTTTTTTTTTTTTTTTTTAATAAATCTGCAAAAATGTAAACAATTCTGTGTTTTTCTGTCAATATGGGGTGCTGTGTGTACATTAACCACTTGCCGACCGCCTCACGCCTATATACGTGAGCAGAGCGGCACGGGCAGGCAAAATTACGTACCTAGTACGTGATTGCCTTCCCGCGGGTGGGGGGTCCGATCGGACCCCCCCCCTGTGCCAGCTGCGGTCGGCATTTGGTTGGGAGCGATGACAGAGGAGGGGGAGACCATCCGATCGTGGCCCCCCCCCTCGCGATCGCTCCCAGCCAATGGGAAACATCCCCTGCCTCTGTATAGTACACAGAGGCAGAGGATGTGATGTCATCTCTCCTCGGCTGCACAACACAAACACACACAGTAGAACATGCCAGGCATACATTACACCCCCGATCCCCCCCCGATCGCCCCCCGATCCCCCCCCAATCACCCCCCCCCCTGTCACAAACTGACACCAAGCAGGTTTTTTTTTTTTTTTTTTTCCTGATTACTGCATAGTGTCAGTTTGTGACAGTTAGCAGTGTTAGGACAGTTAGTATCACCCCCCTGTAGGTCTAGGGTACCCCCCTAACCCCCCCTAATAAAGTTTTAACCCCTTGATCACCCCCTGTCGCCAGTGTCGCTAAGCGATCATTTTTCTGATCGCTGTATTAGTGTCGCTGGTGACGGTAGTTAGGGACGTAAATATTTAGGTTCGCCGTCAGTGTTTTATAGCGACAGGGACCCCCATATACTATCTAATAAATGTTTTAACCCCTTGATTGCCCCCTAGTTAACCCTTTCACCACTGATCACCGTATAACCGTTACGGGTGACGCTGGTTAGTTAGTTTATTTTTTATAGTGTCAGGGCACCCGCCGTTTATTACCGAATAAAGGTTTAGCCCCCTGATCGCCCGGCGGTGATATGCGTCGCCCCAGGCAGCGTCAGATTAGCGCCAGTACCCCCCCTAATAAAGTTTTAACCCCTTGATCACCCCCTGTCGCCAGTGTCGCTAAGCGATCATTTTTCTGATCGCTGTATTAGTGTCACTGGTGACGGTAGTTAGGGACGTAAATATTTAGGTTCGCCGTCAGTGTTTTATAGCGACAGGGACCCCCATATACTATCTAATAAATGTTTTAACCCCTTGATTGCCCCCTAGTTAACCCTTTCACCACTGATCACCGTATAACCGTTACGGGTGACGCTGGTTAGTTAGTTTATTTTTTATAGTGTCAGGGCACCCGCCGTTTATTACCGAATAAAGGTTTAGCCCCCTGATCGCCCGGCGGTGATATGCGTTGCCCCAGGCAGCGTCAGATTAGCGCCAGTACCGCGAACACCCACGCACGCACCGTACACGCACCGTACACCTCCCTTAGTGGTATAGTATCTGAACGCATCAATATCTGATCCGATCAGATCTATACTAGCGTCCCCAGCAGTTTAGGGTTCCCAAAAACGCAGTGTTAGCGGGATCAGCCCAGATACCTGCTAGCACCTGCGTTTTGCCCCTCCGCCCGGCCCAGCCCACCCAAGTGCAGTATCGATCGATCACTGTCACTTACAAAACACTAAACGCATAACTGCAGCGTTCGCAGAGTCAGGCCTGATCCCTGCGATCGCTAACAGTTTTTTTGGTAGCATTTTGGTGAACTGGCAAGCACCAGCCCCAGGCAGCGTCAGGTTAGCGCCAGTACCGCTAACACCCACGCACGCAGCGTACACCTCCCTTAGTGGTATAGTATCTGATCGCATCAATATCTGATCTGATCAGATCTATACTAGCGTCACCAGCAGTTTCGGGTTCCCAAAAACGCAGTGTTAGCGGGATCAGCCCAGATACCTGCTAGCACCTGCGTTTTTCCCGTCCGCCCGGCCCAGCCCAGCCCACCCAAGTGCAGTATCGATCGATCACTGTCACTTACAAAACACTAAACGCATAACTGCAGCGTTCGCAGAGTCAGGCCTGATCCCTGCGATCGCTAACAGTTTTTTTTGTAGCGTTTTGGTGAACTGGCAAGCACCAGCGGCGTAGTACACCCCGGTCGTAGTCAAACCAGCACTGCAGTAACACTTGGTGACGTGGCGAGTCCCATAAGTGCAGTTCAAGCTGGTGAGGTGGCAAGCACAAGTAGTGTCCCCGCTGCCACCAAAAAGACAAACACAGGCCCGTCGTGCCCATAATGCCCTTCCTGCTGCATTCGCCAATCCTAATTGGGAACCCACCGCTTCTGCAGCGCCCGTACTTTCCCCATTCACATCCCCAACCAAATGCAGTCGGCTGCATGAGAGGCATTTTCTTTATGTCCTCCCGAGTACCCCTACCCAACGAACCCCCCCAAAAAAGATGTCGTGTCTGCAGCAAGCGCGGATATAGGCGTGACACCCGCTATTATTGTCCCTCCTGTCCTGACAATCCTGGTCTTTGCATTGGTGAATGTTTTGAACGCTACCATGCACTAGTTGAGTATTAGCGTAGGGTACAGCATTGCACAGACTAGGCACACTTTCACAGGGTCTCCCAAGATGCCATCGCATTTTGAGAGACCCGAACCTGGAACCGGTTACAGTTATAAAAGTTACAGTTACAAAAAAAAAAGTGTAAAAAAAAAAAAAAAACACAAACAAAAATAAAAAAAAATAGTTGTCGTTTTATTGTTCCCTCTCTCTCTATTGTTCTGCTCTTTTTTACTGTATTCTATTCTGCAATGTTTTATTGTTATTATGTTTTATCATGTTTGCTTTTCAGGTATGCAATTTTTTATACTTTACCGTTTACTGTGCTTTATTGTTAACCATTTTTTTGTCTTCAGGTACGCCATTCACGACTTTGAGTGGTTATACCAGAATGATGCCTGCAGGTTTAGGTATCATCTTGGTATCATTCTTTTTAGCCAGCGGTCGGCTTTCATGTAAAAGCAATCCTAGCGGCTAATTAGCCTCTAGACTGCTTTTACAAGCAGTGGGAGGGAATGCCCCCCCCCCCCACCGTCTTCCGTGTTTTTCTCTGGCTCTCCTGTCTCAACAGGGAACCTGAGAATGCAGCCGGTGATTCAGCCAGCTGACCATAGAGCTGATCAGAGACCAGAGTGGCTCCAAACATCTCTATGGCCTAAGAAACCGGAAGCTACGAGCATTTTATGACTTAGATTTCGCCGGATGTAAACAGCGCCATTGGGAAATTGGGGAAGCATTTTATCACACCGATCTTGGTGTGGTCAGATGCTTTGAGGGCAGAGGAGAGATCTAGGGTCTAATAGACCCCAATTTTTTCAAAAAAGAGTACCTGTCACTACCTATTGCTATCATAGGGGATATTTACATTCCCTGAGATAACAATAAAAATGATTTAAAAAAAAAAAAATGAAAGGAACAGTTTAAAAATAAGATAAAAAAGCAAAAAAATAATAAAGAAAAAAAATAAATAAATAAAAAGCACCCCTGTCCCCCCTGCTCTCGCGCTAAGGCGAACGCAAGCGGCGGTCTGGCGTCAAATGTAAACAGCATTTGCACCATGCATGTGAGGTATCACCGCGAAGGTCAGATCGAGGGCAGTAATTTTAGCAGTAGACCTCCTCTGTAAATCTAAAGTGGTAACCTGTAAAGGCTTTTAAAGGCTTTTAAAAATGTATTAATTTTGTTGCCACTGCACGTTTGTGCGCAGTTTTAAAGCATGTCATGTTTGGTATCCATGTACTCGGCCTAAGATCATCTTTTTTATTTCATCAAACATTTGGGCAATATAGTGTGTTTTAGTGCATTAAAATTTAAAAAAGTGTGTTTTTTCCACAAAAAATGCGTTTGAAAATCGCTGCGCAAATACTGTGTGAAAAAAAAAAATGAAACACCCACCATTTAATCTGTAGGGCATTTGCTTTAAAATAATATATAATGTTTGGGGGTTCAAAGTAATTTTCTTGCAAAAAAAATACATTTTTTCATGTAATCAAAAAGTGTCAAAAAGGGCTTTGTCTTCAAGTGGTTAGAAGAGTGGGTGATGTGTGACATAAGCTTCTAAATGTTGTGCATAAAATGCCAGGACAGTTCAAACCCCCCCAAATGACCCCATTTTGGAAAGTAGACACCCCAAGCTATTTGCTGAGAGGCATGTCGAGTCCATGGAATATTTTATATTGTGACACAAGTTGCGGGAAAGAGACACTTTTTTTTTTTTTTTTTTTTTTTTTTGCACAAAGTTGTCACTAAATGATATATTACTCAAACATGCCATGGGAATATGTGAAATTACACCCCAAAATAAATTCTGTTGCTTCTCCTGAGTACGGGGATACCACATGTGTGGGACTTTTTGGGAGCCTAGCCGCGCACGGAACCCCGAAAACCAAGCACCGCCTTCAGGCTTTCTAAGGCCGTAAATTTTTGATTTCACTCTTCACTGCCTATCACAGTTTCGGAGGCCATGGAATGCCCAGGTGGCACAAAACTCCCCCAAATTACCCCATTTTGGAAAGTAGACACCCCAAGCTATTTGCTGAGAGGTATAGTGAGTATTTTGCAGACCTCACTTTTTGTCACAAAGTTTTGAAAATTGAAAAAAGAAAAAAAAAAATTTTTTTTCTGGTCTTTCTTCATTTTCAAAAACAAATGAGAGCTGCAAAATATTCACCATGCCTCTCAGCAAATAGCTTGGGGTGTCTACTTTCCAAAATGGGGTCATTTGGGGGGGGTTTGTGCCATCTGGGCATTTTTTGGCCTTCAAAACTGTGATAGGCAGTGAGGAGTGAAATCAAAAATGTATGCCCTTAGAAATCCTGAAGGTGGTGCTGGGTTTTCGGGGCCCCGTACGCGGCTAGGCTCCCAAAAAGTGCCACACATGTGGTATCCCCGTACTCAGGAGAAGCAGCTGAATGTATTTTGGGGTGCAATTCCACATATGCCCATGGCCTGTGTGAGCAATATATCATTTAGTGACAACTTTTTGTAAATTTTTTTTTTTTTTTTGTCATTATTCAATCACTTGGGACAAAAAAAATAAATATTCAATGGGCTCAACATGCCTCTCAGCAATTTCCTTGGGGTGTCTACTTTCCAAAATGGGGTCATTTGGGGGGGGTTTGTGCCATCTGGGCATTTTATGGCCTTCAAAACTGTGATAGGCAGTGAGGAGTGAAATCAAAAATGTATGCCCTTAGAAATCCTGAAGGTGGTGCTGGGGTTTCGGGGCCCCGTACGGGGCTAGGCTCCCAAAAAGTGCCACACATGTGGTATCCCCGTACTCAGGAGAAGCAGCTGAATGTATTTTGGGGTGCAATTCCACATATGCCCATGGCCTGTGTGAGCAATATATCATTTAGTGACAACTTTTTGTAAATTTTTTTTTTTTTTTTGTCATTATTCAATCACTTGGGACAAAAAAAATAAATATTCAATGGGCTCAACATGCCTCTCAGCAATTTCCTTGGGGTGTCTACTTTCCAAAATGGGGTCATTTGGGGGGGGTTTGTACTGCCCTGCCATTTTAGCACCTCAAGAAATGACATAGGCAGTCATAAACTAAAAGCTGTGTAAATTCCAGAAAATGTACCCTAGTTTGTAGACGCTATAACTTTTGCGCAAACCAATAAATATACGCTTATTGACATTTTTTTTACCAAAGACATGTGGCCGAATACATTTTGGCCTAAATGTATGACTAAAATTTAGTTTATTGGATTTTTTTTATAACAAAAAGTAGAAAATATCATTTTTTTTCAAAATTTTCAGTCTTTTTCCGTTTATAGCGCAAAAAATAAAAACGGCAGAGGTGATCAAATACCATCAAAAGAAAGCTCTATTTGTGGGAAGAAAAGGACGCAAATTTTGTTTGGGTAGAGCATTGCATGACCGCGCAATTAGCAGTTAAAGCGACGCAGTGCCGAATTGTAAAAAGTGCTCTGGTCAGGATGGGGGTAAATCCTTCCGGGGCTGAAGTGGTTAATGAGGAAAAAAATGAACTTAAATGATTTTAGCAAATGGCTGCAATATAACAGAGAGTGAAAAATTTAAAGGGGTCTGAATACTTTCCGTCCCCACTGTATACATGCGTGTTTGCATAGAACGGCATATTTACAGTCGTGTTTGCATAGCGTGGCATATTTACAGGCACGTTTGCATAGAATGGCATATTTACATGAGTGTTTTCATAAGAACTGCAGATTTACATGCGTGTTTGCGTGAGAACTGCATATTACATGCCTGTTTGCGTGAGAACTGCATTTTACATGCCTGTTTGCGTGAGAACTGCATATTACATGCCTGTTTGCGTGAGGACATCATATTACATGCCTGTTTGCATAAGAACTGTATATTTACATGCCTGTTTTCATACTGCATATTTAAATGCGACTGCATAGAACTGCATATTTACATGTGTGTCTGCATATTTACAGGCGTGTCTGCATAGATCTGCATATTTACAGGCGTGTCTGCATTCTCTCTGTTTGGAACATGAAGGTCCAAATATTGGATTGCCAGAGGGCTCTGTCCCCGGAGTTTTGCATTGGCGGTTGATTGTTCAGGATCTGGAGAAGGGGAAATTTTCCTTCCAGTTATATGAAAGATAATAACCACTGATGCCAATCTCTCCAGTTGGGGGACTGGTTTGGTGGAGGTGACTACAGTTCATGGGACTTGGTCTCCCCAGGAGAGCATACTGCCTGTCAATTTCTTGGATCTTTGGACGGTACACCTTGGTTATTGGACAAACCAGTTGCACAGGTTTGTGGTCAGTGTTCAGTCCAACAGTGCCACTGCAGTGGCATATATCAACCACCAGAGTGGCACCAGGAGTCGAGCAGCTCAGAAAGGTGAACCACATTCTGTCTGGGGCAGAATAGCATGTGACATTTGTCGGCAGTACATATTCCAAATATAGAAACTGGTAGGGGTTTTCCCAGTCATCAGCAACTAATACCAGGACAGTGGTCCCTGCAATCTGCCAGGGTTGGGGAACTCTGCAGGTGGATCTACTGGATTCCAGGTTCTATATCAAATCAGACAGGTTGGGTCCGGGACGAGAGTCCCACTAGCAATAGGGCTAGATATACCGGTAACACCTTAGGGACCAGTTTTCCCTACTCTAAGCCTTCCCCCTGATTTAACTACTGCCGCTTCTTTTGCGAAGAATCCAGGAGGTGGGAACACTTATAATAGTGTTAGCTGGCCTAGCCCAGAAGGACTTGGTACACCGACCTAGTGTATCTTTTGGGGGAAGCTCCTTGGATACGTCTGGTCCAGCCAAACCTAATGAGCTTGAGTCCTGTTATCTCTGTGTTGTTAAACGCCAGGAGAATTGGCTTCAGGGAGCTTTACAGGACTTGGAAATCTTATATTCCTGGTGTAAAGCCAGGAAGTCGCACCCGCGGTAATATGGGAGTGGGGGATTTTTTTTCCTTTCTCCAGTCGGGAGGGGAAATGAGATACTTTCAAGGCAGCTACATGGTCTTTGGTTCATACATTCACAGGGTTTTACCAGATGGATATCAGAGCCACAGAGGATACTGCCCTGGCCACAGTATATTACGGGTGGCAGAATAGGTCCTTCTTAGGTGGCAGTTTCTGATCGTGTCGCGTATATTGCTTTGGAACGTCCCACATAGTAATTGCTACGGCTGCTCTGTGTCCTGTGATGTACGATAATGAAAATTGGATTTTTCCTACATACTTACCTGTAAAATCATTTTTTTGAAGTACATCACAAGACACAGAGGTCCCTCCCCTCTTTGTGGGAATTTATTGCTTGCTACTAAACTGAGGTACTTCCTGTGTATGAGGGGTTATGTAGGGGAGGACTTCCTGTCTGATTGATCTGCCAGTGTCCATTCACCTATAGGGGCACATAACCCACATAGTAATTACTATGGCTGCTTTGTGTCCTGTGATGTACTCCAAGAAATGGATTTTAAAGGCAAATATGTAGGAAAAATCCAATTATTGCTGTGGTACTGATAAGCACCAAGCAGTACCTAGTCTTTATGATGAAGCTTAGTACTATCAGCTGTACATTTACAGTAGTTAATAAAACCCAAGCTGCAGTAGACTAGACACCACTGAGTGGCGCTCATTGGTACCACTTACTTGACTTAAAAATATTATTTGTACTGTATATAACAAAAGTATGCATTCCTATTAATATTATTACAGACTTTAAAATAATTAAAGATTATCTTCAGGCAACACATACAATGAATCAGTAACCTGTCAATGTCATACATGTCTGTCTGTTTATCTGTCATTGGAGAATAAAAGGTTTCAATTACTAAGCTCTCTTTTTGAGAATTCAGTCAGAAGCAGCAGGGAAACTAGCATCTTAAAATGAAGGCAAGGAATAGCAGTTTTTTTTCATGGCAGAGTTAAGCTGTATACACACTGGGGGTTATTTACTAAAGGCAAATCCACTTTGCACTACAAGTGCAAAGTGCACTTGAAATTGCACTGAAAGTGCACTTGGAAGTGCAGTCGCTGTAGATCCGAGGGGGACATGCAAGGAAAATAAAAAACAGCATTTTGGCTTGCACATGATTGGATGATAAATTCAGCAGAGCTTCCCCTCATTTCAGATCTGCCCCTTTAGATTTACAGTGACTGCACTTTCAAGTGCACTTTCAGGGCAATTTCAAATGCATTTTGCACTTGTAGTTTGCACTTGTAGTGCAAAGGGAATTTGCCTTTCGTAAATAACCCCCTATACACAACTTTTGTTGTTCAATTTCCTTTAGATTTACCTTCAACTATGTAGTGCAAGGGCCTGCCTGATTGCATACAAATTAGAAGCGTTTAGGTTTGACCTCATATTATATGGTTTTGGTAAATCTAAAGGAAAACATCTAAAGAAGATTGTATAGTGTGTATCCAGCTTTAATCTAAATGTTTAGCGTGGGGTTTTCTTTTCATATTGTTTTATTTCAAGAACTAACAAAATAAATGATGAAGTCTTCCTGTTTAAAGCAGGTAAATATGAAGATTGTATGTGGATACTTTTTTTTTCTTTTTTTTAGTGCCAGCCAGCAGATGGAGCCATAGGTTCCTTTTTAACAAGTTTTTCAGGCTATCCTTACCTGCTTTTTTGAAAAAAAGCTTGTTGATTACTTAGCCTTATAGCTAAAATGTACACACACTTGTTCAGACAGGCCTTTATCAAGTTTCAACTTTGATATGTAATATTGTGTGCCTGGTCTTTTTAAGGGCACAGTTGACTGACATTTTGCAACAAGTTAAGATGAAACGCGGAACACTTGCTGGCCTTACTGTGGAAGAACTGTGCCAACTTGTAGCTACACAGCTGCATGAGCCACTACTAAGGGAAGCTTCAAATCCAGCTCTTAAAGTGACACAGGTCAGTTTTATGTCAGGTTGTAAAGTTAGACCAGTTTAGAATATTATTTAGTTGACACATGAATAATAATATACTTATTTTATTGCTAACGCCTTTACTATAATGAAACAGTGGGGTTGATTTGCTAAAACTGAAAAGTGAAAAATCTGGTGCAGCTGTGCATAGAAACCAATGGGCTTCTGGGTGTTATTGTCAAAGCTTAATTGAACAAGTTGAAGTTAGAAACCGATTGGCACCAGATTTTGCATTCTCCAGTTTTAGTAAATCAACCACAGTAAGATGTCAGATAAGGTCTAATAAGGTTTCTCCGAATATCTCACCATTTAGGCTTCCACCAGGTCATGCATCTGACTGGGTACAGATAGGGTACATTTTGGATATGTTCATTGTGATGTGGCTTGTTAATGAATGTGCATAAGACAGCCTATTCATTCCACAATGCAGTGTAAATCGGATCTGCGCTATTTTTTCTTTTGCGTCGGGGTATCATTCAAAATTAATCGAACTGCACCGTTTAAAGCACACATTATTAATGGTAATTTTAAAATGCACATTTTACAATTGGATACTGTGGTGTAACAATGATAATTGGCCCTGAAAATTGCAAATGCAGAAGATTCATTCAGGCAGTTCAGGCAGTAATTAAATCATTTTTTTTAAAGAATACATTTTAAAACATTTTAACTTTTTTAGTCCATCTAAGCAAATACAGCATTCTAGCAAAAACCTTTTACGTTTCTATTCTCCTTCCTTGTTAGCTGTCCTCAAGGTCCCACCAGTTCACATATTTTTGCTTGTTTTAAATCTTATTCCAAACGTGAGGATGACCTGAGCATACTACATTTTGTTTTTTGTTTTTTTATTAATAATTATATTATGCCTGCAGTTTACACTTAATTTCTGTGCAGTGCACTAAGACAAATCCTGTTGAAATAGTGTGCAATGACATAGTAATATAATATGTTTTAATGTTATTTGACAGCCTATTGGACATGGTAGACCCCAGTACCAGAACACACAACGAGCTGCACCATTCTTGTCATCAGCTACAGGAGCATATGCAGTACGTCCGCAGGTGAGTTCGGTAGAACTTGTGATCCAGGTATATATGTTGAATAAAACGAAAAGGAGCACCCGGGTTCTAGGGAACCGAGTAAGGGGTTACTTTAGCAACAAGTATTAATCATACCAAAATACCAACGGTAATACCAGAAAAGAATATAAATTTTAATAATGTATAATGATATACAAAAATTCAAGATAGTTGAAAAAGCTATCAATTAAAACTTAGTGTCTGAAAGACTACTATTTGGGTCCGAGTGAGTACCCGATTGCTGTTAACATGATCATTAGGACAACCTAGACAAGACATGAAGACAATACAAAACAAAAACAAAACCAACAACGTTGACACCGTCCGGACTTAGTGGGTTAGCAAGCTGTCAATCAATAGTGTACGTTGAAATAGGTGGTTGGGTGATGAGTACCCCTAATTGCCAAATAAACCTGCTTGACAGTTTGCGAATCCAATGGACATAGAATGGGGAGGGAAGGGGGGGAGGGATATGAGCTGCTCGATATGTGAATGGACACAAGCTCTGTGAACTATGGTGATATTGATTGGCTACCTCAAGGGATCAAAATATATAATAGTCAAGAGGTCACAGACAGTCTGATGGTGGTGTTGATGAAAACGTACTATAATTCCTCTCTGGCGATATATTAGTTGTGATAGATCAATGGATCAAGGGAAGGTAGTCCGTATGTGGAACTAGTGCTGACAGGCAAATTCAAGATAGATTGATCTTTTCTTTTTATGCATTATTACGGTTACAACAAACACTGAATAAGTGTATAATCAATTTGGTCATGTCATTTACCTGACCACCACCAGGTGTATCTTGCTCCACTCCCCTTCTCCCTTCCCTCACCCCATCCCTTATCTTATTTTATATGTTGAATACACAGTCTAAGCATAATACTTCTTTTTTCAGTTGTGTCTAATCTGTCAAAAGAATGTACAGCCCCATGACCTGCAGCCTATGTCTTGTAATCATGTCATGCACGTAGAGGTAAGTGTGATTACTATAAAGGGAATTTTATGTTTACCAGGTTAAACTCAAGTCATGGTAGTATTTTAATGGCAGTGATGGAAAATCTCTCCAATGAACACAGCAATAAAAACCTTTTTATCCAAAACTAAACAAATAATTTTTCTTAAGTTTGAGCATTAAAGTGTGTTTCCACTTTTGAAGTCAAATTTGAGAAAACCCCCTTTTAAATGTTTGTGTTCCCATTCACACAGCATGCCTAAATTTCTTTTTTTAAACATTTCTCGCCTTTTAGATGTTTTTGTATTTTTTTTTTTTTTTGCATTTGTGTTAAAATGCACATTTTAGAGCTGAAGATTGATTAAAACCCCAAACCTTATATATATTCTGAAAACATGGACCCTGGGGAATGAAATGGCGGTAGTTGCATTTCTTTAATGTTACACCATTTTAGTGAAGCGGTTTACCAAACACGTATTTTATATAGTAAAAAATACACTAAAGTTAATTTCTTAGCTGTACATCAGGACACAGAGTAATTTATATTAATGACTACCTGTGTTACACTGCGGCCTTCAGGTAAGTGGACATTGGACAAAAAAGTGCAGGAATTCCCAGCTCAAGTATAACCCCTCCCAGCTCAGTTAAACCTCAGTTTTTCACTGGTGCCCTTAGGTGATGGATGTGCCTACACATGTCTCACTGAATGCGTTTTATTGGGTTTTACTCTCATTTTCATGGCCTATTCTGGGTACCTCTGCTGGGGAAGGGAAAGGCTTTATCTGCATCCTGTTGATTCAAGGAATTTGATTGTTAGAGAAGTGGAAATTGCCAGTCAACATTCTGGAGCTTTGGGTGAGATCCCTCTCAATAGAGTTTTCTTCTATTTTGTTTTTTGATTTTGAACATGTTGCTGTGTTGCCCATTTTTCATATTCCCTGCTTAGGGACATCCCAATTTGTCCTGAATATGAACCCTTCTGTGTCCTGTGATGTACGATTAAGAAATTAGGATTTTTGGTTCACCTGTAAAATCCTTTTCTTGGAGTAAATCACAGGACATAGGGATCCCTTCCTGCTTTGTGTTCACTGCTTGCTACAATTTCAAGGTTTACCTGAGCTGGGTTGGTAATTCCTGTCTCTTTTTTTTTTTTTTTGCCAGTGTCCATTCGTCTGAAGGTGGCAGCATAACCCAAGTAGTCAAGAAAATGAAGTACCCTGTGTGCTGTGATGTACTACAAATGGTACACCAGAAATCATAATTTTAGTGCACACAAATGCACTATATCACCCATTTTTGCAAAATATACCATTTGAGGTTGTGTGGGCTATATAGTGACCCAACAACAAACACCAGAAAAGACCCAGTGCTCCCAGTAATGTAACATACTTGGACAGATGCACCCCCTTTCTTTTTCTGTTATGCAAGTCGTTGTAAGCACAGGCAATGAGGGATGTGGCTGTTACTCAGCTCTTCCAGCAAGACCATTAATGAGGAAGTAAACCCTGTAAGTTTTTTCTTATTTTTTTAATATAATGATCCTGCAATGTATCCCTTTTTTTTTTAATTTTGTTTCTGCCTGGTCTTAACTAATGCTTAATAAATCTTTTGTGGGCGGTATTTCCGCCCTTACTTTGTTTTCCTGTCCAAGTCTAAACCAAGCCTCTATCTCGATTGCCATTACTACAGCAACCGAGCTAAGCCATTAATCACAGCAAATCACACTCTGTGCTGCTCTGGTTCCCTCCCCGTTTCAGTCACAAGGGGGAGAAGCAGGAATGAGATATTCAGAGCAGCATCGCTAGACTTTCCTCTGTGCCGTTCTGAGAGGAAGCTCGTCAATCCTAATATCACGGCATGCAGGGGAGATAGATAGTGTGCTGTTAATGAAAATACCTACTGCGCAATCGCGCCCGATGTCACTTTTGATTGCATGGCGATTTCTATGCAAACGAACACAATAAGTACACTTTCACAGGCAGCAATCAGCTGCCTGTTCTATGTAGATTACTAAGAGATAAAGTTGTTTTGAAGGGTTTACAACCACTTTAACATAAGAGCAGGAACCAGTGGTAGGTTATTTCTTTTTGTGTGGTTTAACTGTAGTGTTTTATATTTGAATGCCTTTTATTTGTATTTCTTACTCTCATGAATCATATTTATCATTCCACAGTGCAATCGATTCTGGACGATAACCAACAAAAACAATTCCTGCCCCTTCTGCCCGAGCCAAAGATGACCTCAGTAGTTATGGAAGCCTAGCGATGCTGCTGTATAGGACATTGCTTAACAAATAGTCTTCTTTTCTTTTTTAAGCTCACACAAAAATAAATGGTGTTTAAAAAAAAATCTGCTTTGTCTTTTGTCTTTTGTTTTCAAACCATCACTTGAGGTCAGCATGAGTTCAGTGTACTTTTATTTTTGGTGGGCTTGTGAACGAAGTTGAACAGTTTAAAACAGGAATACATTAACTGCTGTAATATATGCATTCACATGTGAGATTTTTCTGATTCAAAGTGTAAAGGCAAGACAAGAGCATATGAAATGGGAATGTAAAGGAAAAAGGGGAAGGGGTTTAAAGGCCCCTTTAGCTAATTTTTCCACATGGGAAAGCAGCAGCTAGGCAGGTTTTAATGTTCCCCCATTGTGTCAGCTGCATGAGGTTGAGGGGAGTTGTGTGACTGACAGGTGGGGACCCATGAAATTGAAGTCACATGACCATAGAAACTTCTGGGAGCCCCTATAAAAAGGGGGTTTCCGATGAGGGTTAGCTGCAAGTTGCCTCAGAAGGTCAGCTGTGGCAGAGCTCTGCAAAAAGGCTATAATACAAGGGTTCTCCGCCGGGACCACTGAGGCGACATAAAGACCCTACTGCGACAGCTTCTAGAATGGGTGGAAGTCGGAGGGGAAGGATGGATACTCCGGTGCCTCGCCTTACCTTCTGAAGCAGCGACGGTGGACGAAGCAGCTGGCAGTGGAGTATCCGGAGCAAGAAGGACGCTGAGGGATCCCGGTGAAGGCAACATCACAGACGAAGGAGCCAGGTGCCATTTCCAGTTCCGCCGTGTCAAGAGCCAGAGGGAGGAGCCGTGGATGTCAGTGGGTCAGCAAGTCAAGGAGGCCGTACAGCCCGCAAGCATCGGGGAGTAGAGAAGCGGCGGTGAGGGCGGAGACTCCACGGGCACGTACACCCGGTAATTATGTCACCAGAGGAGGAGCGAGGAGGTGGATACCTGTGAGAGTGGAGGCAGAGCGTGGAGGAAGGTCTCCCAGGCAACCTAGAATGCCGGAGCTCAGGGTTGTCAGAAGCAGTGAGGCAGATGTCTCACTCAACTAGCCAACAGCTAGTTCTCCTTTACATATCACTAAGCAGGTGGTGTATAAAGGAAAGGGAATGACGAATATGTATGGCATATCCGAAATTTCGATTAAAGAGAGTATGCCTTGCCTACCTTCTCTGCTGGGTTTTCATTTATCTAGTGGGATAAAGAAAAAGATTTGGAATGATGAATTCCTAAATTTAATATCCTTGCTTCCTTCCAGCAAGGAATTTCTGAGGCAAGACAGAGAAAAGCATGATGATGACAGAAGAAGGCCTGTGGCCAGGTCATTTAACAATTGGCTACAGGTCTTCTGTATGTATGCAAGTGTCATGTGTGAGAAATATCCAGAAAACAGGGACAAAACCTCTAAGTGTAAGCAGAGCTGTGTAATCCTCAGGACTAGATGGAAATACAAATCCGTTTGCAGGCAAAACAGCCCTCATAATACAGTATGTATTTCAGATGTGTATTAGGTGTTGATAGAGCGGTACAGATTTATAATTTCGCTTAGATTTTATATCACTGTTTGTAGCCCCATTAGGACTCATTCACACCTGCTTTAGGCTCTGAAGAGAGAGACATATTTTGAGAGCATTCGACAAGCACCTCCTGCTTTAACCCCTTCAACCCCACACTAGCACACCACAATAGCTTGCACGGCACGTGGTTGCATCGCACATGCAAAACGTCTCCATTCATTTGAATTGGTAATGCTCAGTGGGTGCTACGCCCACTGAAAGTGACAAGGTATAATTCCTGCTGCAGCTGCGAAGCAGAGGATCACGACCGCAGCATACGTTTACCCCAGTTTCTGCCTCTGCAGTTTAGGAGGGAGTGGTTGATGTTAGGCTTTGCATTTATTAAAGTCCTTGCGGTAAAACCAACCACCGAAAATAGGTCTGCTTCCGTTGAGATTTTAGCACAAATCTTGGCACAAACCCTCAATGTTATGTTAGGCTTTGCGTCTATCTATTAAAGTCCTTGCGGTAAAACCAAGGAAGCTTAGACTTCTGTAGTGTATCAGTGCTTTACTAAACAGGAAAAACTGCACATACAACTGTAGAATACACAATACAACACAACTCATAGCTTACAAAAATATGCCTACAAATAAAAACATGTATAATATGTATGCATTAAGTAAACTAAACAGTTACTCAACTTGGGGGTCAAGATGTAATATCCTTCATGGTTTCTTGCTCAGTCCAACTTAAAATGTCTCCAAAGTTTTAAGAGCTCCTGGCATCCATGTCTTCCTCTTTGTCCTTCTAAACACATCTCTTCCGAACACGTTTCTTTCAAAAGCTCCCCAAGCCCCTCCCGCCAACTTCCTGCATACACCAACTTCCTCTGCTCAGCTCCAAAACCTATCCAACTGGTTTATTTACATATTAACGAAGGGGAAGAGCCTCTGTAAACATATGCTCTTTAACCACTTCAGCCCCGGAAGAATTTACCCCCTTATTGACCAGAGCACTTTTTGCGATTCGGCACTGAGTCGCTTTAACTGACAATTGTGCGGTTGTGTGACGTTGTACCCAAACAATATTGCCGTCCTTTTTTTCACACAAATAGAGCTTTCTTTTGGTGGTATTTGATCACCTCTGCGGTTTTTATTGTTTGCGCTATAAACAAAAAACGAGCGACAATTTTTAAAAAAACACACTATTTTTTTACTTTTTGCTATAATAAATATCCCCCAAAAATAAATATATAATTTTATTCCTCAGTTTAGGCCAATATGTATTCTTCTACATATTTTTGGTAAAAAAAAAATCGCAATAAGCGATTGGTTTGCGCAATAGTTATAGCGTTTACAATTAGGGGATAGATTTATAGCATTTTTATTTTTTTAATTTTTTTTACCAGTAATGGCAGCGATCTGCGATTTTTATCGTGACTGCGACATTATGGCGGACACATCGGACAAATTTTACAAATATTTGGAACCATTGGCATTAATACAGCGATAATGCATTGATTACTGTAAAAATGTCACTGGCAGTGAAGGGGTTAACACTAGGGGGCGGGGAAGGGGTAACTATGTTCCCTGGGAGGGGATTCTAACTGAAGGGGGAGGGACTAACTACAGGAAGTGACAGATCGTGGTTCTTAGCTCATAGGAACACACGATTTGTCACTCCTGTCAGAACAGAACAGGGAAGTGTGTGTTTACACACACTCGTCCCTGTTCTGTGTCTCCAGCTCACGATTGCTCTTGGCCGGCGGTCATCGCGACCGTTGGCCACGAGCATCAGCACCCCCGCTGTGCAATAAAGTTACTATACAAATGGCCATAGCAACACATAGCATAGCATAATATAGGAAACTTCAACTTCAACATCTTCAACATCTCTGAAAGCCTTTTGTCCAGGAAAGGGCAAAATAAACCCCCGTATTGTAAATGGGAGGAAAAAATTCCCTTTGACCCCCGTATCTTCTGGGCGGTCAGACTTTTGTTTTGTTGTCCCTGGAAGGTTGCACCATTACTTTTGAGCAGGGTTAACAATGTCTTTGGCAGTTTGTGTAAAGAAAGTCCCAGATGAAAGTCTCTTGCCTTCTTGGTCATAAAGAAATTCTTAGAAGAAAGTCCACTCCAATTCAGCCACCATCAGGAAATCATCCGCATCTTCCTCAGGCTCTCTTCTGGTTTGCCTCCTCCCATCTAGCATGGTCATCTGCTCTGCCTGCTCCACCTCTTGATGCTCAGTACCTGAAACGAATAACGAAATAACATTACTGTCTTGGCTACCTGCCATAAATGTATAGCCAGCTTTAATGTAGGTCTCCTAAGGGGAAAAGAATCCACTTCCAACGCTTCTATTACAGTGTTATGTGGGGCTCCCAGTAGCATCATTCTGTCGCTGGCATTCCCCCTCCCGGTGCGATACATCCCCCCAAAAACTGCAGCTGGGCGGCTAAAAATAACTCTGAGGGTGTGGGACAGCCATTCCTCCCTCATTTGTTGGTAACCGCAACGTTTGCAAATTAATTCTGGCCTCCCCCTTCTTCCAGATTAATTCTCTGAAGAGGGATTCTATTTTCTTAAACCATTCCTTTCCTATCCAGACTGGGGAATTATGCAGCAGATACAGTAATTGCGGCATCCAGATCATTTTAACCAAATTGCTTCGTCCCGCCACAGACAATGGAAGTTGACTCCAGATGTCACGTTTCCGCTTAAATTTAAGCAGAAGTGGGATTAAATTACCACTAATGTATTGGTTTGGGTCCTTCGTTAACCATATGCCTAAATACCATATTGGCGTATAACACGCACTTTTTTCCCGTGAAAATAGAGGGAAAATCGCTGGTGCGTGTTATAAGCTGACAGCGTACCTCGGAGGGGACGAGTGCCGCCAGAATTCACCAAGCCATCATCTCCTCTCCACTTGGCTCTCGCGTCACACACACAGTCGCACCTCGGCCACCGGCATTGGACCAGGAGCTGGTCCGATGCCAATTGCGGAGACGGGACTGTGTATGTGACTGCCGACTGAGAGCCGAGTAAACAGGAGGTAACGGCTCGGTAATTTCCTGCAAGACATGAGAGAAAGTGAGCTGCATAGATGGGCGCAGATCAGGCTGCAGATGGGCGCAGATCAGGCTGCAGATGGGCGCAGATCAGGCTGCAGATGGGCACAGATCAGGCTGCACTGAAGCTGCAGATGGGCACAGATTAGGCTGCATTGAGGCTGAAGGTGGGCCCTAATCAGGCTGCATTGATGCTCACTGACCATTATTTTGTGGTTTATTTAAAAAAAAAAAAGTTTTGTTTCCTGAAACTTCCCTCTTAAATTGTGGTGCATGTTATATGCCGATAAATACGGTACTTCCTCTCCACCACTTTTAGTTGGGGGATTCCAAACGGTATAGGGTTTCTTAGTGGATCAACAGGCAGAAGTGCTGACTTTTCCCAATTTATTACCAGGCACGAAAAACCGTCCAAATTCCTCAACTATATTCATTGCCACAGTTAAAGATGACTCGGTGTCACCAAGAAAAAACAGGACTTTGCATACAATGCAATCTTATCCTCCCCCGACTTCCTCTGAAAATCCCTGCATCCCCGCATCCCCGTCACTGATCTAATCGCAATTGCTAATACCTCCATCACAAGAGCAAGGGCAATAGGGGGCAGCCATGTCTTGTCCCTTTCTCAAGCTGAATTGAGTCAGAGTATACGTTGTTAATATTTATCTTGGCGCTTGGAGCATTATAGAGTGTTTTTACCCATCCAATAAAGGTGAGCCCAAGCCCAAATATCTCCAGACAGTCCCACTCCATGCTGTCAAAAGCCTTGGCTGCATCCAAAGACAAGACAGCCCTTGAGCCCATATTCTCTGTCGGGGTCTGCAGATTCAGGTACACCCTTCTGATATTAATGCTGGTAGATCTATTGGGGATAAACCCAGATTGATCTGTGTGTATAAGATTTTGGATGCATTTATTCACCCTAGCTGCCAACACCCTTGCCAATATTTTAATATCAGAACATAGTAATGATATTGGTCTATAAGAAGATGTGTCCAACTGATCTTTCCCCTCCTTCTGCAATACTATTATAGTAGCCTCCATCATTGAAGTGGGCAGCCTCCCCTCTACTGCTGCCCAACCCAATGTATTTAGCAACTCTGGGAGCAACACCTCTTCACACCATTTATAAGTCTTTACTGGAAGTCCATCTGGCCCGGGAGACTTTTGGTTAGCCATCCCAGCTACTGCCTGTTGTAAATCCTTTAAGGTTATGGGGGCCTCCATATTACCTCTGTCCCTCTCTGAAAGGGTTGGAACTTCTATTCTCCCAAAAAAGCTATACATTTCTCCCACCCCCTCCTCCCGCCTTGATTTATACAGATTCAAAAAATATAGCCTAAATGTATCTATGATCACGGGCGTCTGAGCGGAGATCTCTCCCCTTAGCGTCCTAACCGCAGAAATTGTAGAAGGGGAGGAATTGATTTTAACCGGGAGAGCCAGCATACGGCCCACACTTTCTCCCTCACCAAAAGCGCATTGTCTTTGGAAGACTCCCTTTTTTCTCCGCTTTCCTTGTGACAGCTATTTTATACTCCTGTTGTTTATTAAGCCACCTCCTTTGCTTCTCCAGGGTTGGGTCTTCCACATACTGTTTTTCTGCCACTATCACTTCTTTCCTAATGCTCTCCTCCCACTCCCTGGACTTCTTCTTAATCTTTGCCACCTGCTGCATTAATAGTCCCCTGAGAAAGGCCTTCAGGGCATCCCACACCACCCCCACGGATGCTGTGCCTGTATTAAACGCTACAAATTATTTTAATATTACCTCATCCGGTTCCCCCATTAATTCCAGCCGAAATGGGCTTATTTTCCAATCTTTCAGGGGACATATTCCCCCTGTGTACACCGTCAGCACTAGTAGTGAGTAATCCGACACCCCCCTTGGCCAATATACTATATTTTTTACTAACGGCAGTGCTACCCCATTCCCCAGGGCCATGTCTATTCTAGATGGTGTAGAGTATGAGCTGGGAAAGCAGGAGTACTGCTGCTCTTTTGGATTCTGAGTTCTCCAAATGTCATACCATCCCACTTCTTTCAAAGATTGGGGTAGGCGACCCTCTGACACCCTATCTGACTGTATCCCAGGGGAATCTAGTCTGACTGGTATTCCTTCTTTATGCGCCAAAAATTCCATTAATCTATGTAAGATCTCCAGTCTAAAATGAGGGGGGATATAAAGATTTTACAGCTTGTTCTCTATTAGGCAATACACAAAAACATAACAACCCAATTCATCTATACTGATTTCCCTGCAGGAGAAAGGCACCCCGTTCCTCACCAATGGTTTTGACACTGAAAGTTCCTACTACGGAATTGTGTCATGGTGTCCTTTATCAGGTACATCTCCTGCAGGCAAAGCAGTTCCACTCCATACGTCTCCAATGTGGAAAAGACTGTGGCTCTTTTGACTGAGTCACCCAACCCCCGGACATTCCAGGAGCCTATATTGAATGTTTTGGACTGCATACAAAAAAAAAAGAGAAAATAATGTAAAAATAAAAAACAAAAAAAAGGAAGAAAAGAAAAAAGAAATGGGTGGAGAGGTCCAAAAAGAGGACCCACCCCCTAAGGTTACACTTTGTATCCTAATACCTTCATTACCATTTACTCGTGATTGATATGTAAGTGAATTCTTATTATCAAGACTTTCAACATTTGTGATATTACCCAACTTTCTCCATTAGTATTTATATCCCAATCCTGTGCATAAATTATAATACTTGTGATGCGTTTTCCCCCTCTCCCCCCTCATACCCCCCTCCCGCCTTTCCACCCCCCTCCCTCTCCCCCCACCCCCGCCTATCCCACACTTGACTAGGCTAGCCTTAGGGGCTTTATGCGTGACCGTTTCCTGTACCATCCCATCCACTCATGCCAATCAAGTGATGTGCACAATTTTGTTATTTCTCCTACCTTTTCATACTTCTCCCTCCCCCTCCCCCCCTACCAACAACAGATATATCAAAAATATCTTTTTCGCCCCACTCATACATTATACTTTCTACCTAAGTGTAACTCCCCACTCCGCCCCCGATCTGGTGTAGAACAACCTGTAGCTGCAAAAAAAATCATAAAGACCAAAACAGACATGGCTACTTTTTCAATTTTGGTTTGACTATAAATCTACAGTCTATAAGTTCTTATCTTCTAACCATTGTACCACGTCTGCCGGAGAGTCAAAAAACTGGGTTCACCCAAGGCCGTTACTCTCAGACGTGCTGGGTATAGCAAAGCGTACGTGATTTTATATTTTTGTAGATTGCGTTTAATTGCTGTAAATTCAGCTCTGCACTGGAGAGAAATCTGGGTACAGCGAGATCCTAACTCCATTATAAAGGATATTCCTCATCTCTCTAGCTCTTTGCAACAGGGTCTCTTTATCCTTGTAGTTAAGAAGCTTCAGAAGTATTGGCCTAGGATAGCCACCTGGTGGCGGGGCTCTAAAAGGGACTCTATGGGCTCTTTCTATTGCAAAGAGCGGCGAAAAGGTATCCTCCCCAAACATTTCTTTGAACCATTTCTCTAGGAATCCTATGGGGTGGGGACCCTCACTCTGCTCTGGGAGGCCCACCACCCTCACATTATTCCTACGTAACCTATTTTCCATTTCATCCATCTTTTGAGACATGTAGGCCCATTTGTTCTCTCATTAATTCAATTTCCTGTTTTAACGGGTATAAATTATCTTCAATTAGACTTAACCTCTCTTCTGGGGCAGTTGTCCTCTCCACGGTCCTTCTCAATTCCTGACCCATGAAAAGTAGTTCTTCCTTAATTCCCTTTAATTGGTCACAAAGACTATTCAGTGAACACTTGTATGCATTAACAGCGTACAGTACATCTTTCAATGTCGGCTCCTCCTGTGGTGATAAACCAGCATCAGGGACTAACACAGACACAGCTCCTGGAGTTTCTCCCTCTGGCCCCCCTGTTACTTAGAGTTTTTGTGACTGATGATACCGTTGGCGTTTGGCCGTGGCTCTTTCTGTCCAAGGGGGCTCCTGATTGAGCTTTTGCTTGTGGTTATTGAGTCCCTTTAACTGGCGAGTGTGTGCGCACAGGGGTGTGAGCAAACCGCTCCAGCTTAGCTGCTGCCTGGTTCCTCTTCTCTTTTACAGAGCGTGTTGCTTGGGACCCCACATTCTCCTGGTGTGCCTGCTCCTTACCTCTTCCTTGTCATGGCCGTTTTTTTAGCGCCCAGCTGGGCCCGCTCCTCAGAGCCTCACCTACAGCGGCTCTCCTCGTCCTCAGTCAACCTCCGCATAACAGTCCGCAGTACTCCGGCAAGCCGCCCTGTGCTGTATGAGCCGGACATTGTTCTGCGCGTACCCTGCTCTTTCTCGCAAGATCTTGCGTTCCTCCGTGCGTGGCTAAGATATTGCGCCTGCCTCCGCCGCCTCGTCCTTCCCCATCACAAGCCGAGGGGCAGACGGCACACCTCCAGCACCAAACAATGCCGCTCACCGCCTCTGCCCTGCACGGAGCTCACGAGGCAGGGGCATGCAGAGCGGATCAGGAGGGACCCCTCCAGGGAGCTCAAAGCTTCAGAATGGAGCAGGGAGAGAACACTCTCACAGCCTCTCACTCCCACATCCAGTCACCCCATCTGCCCATTTCTAACTGCAAAACTTTTGCAGGGTGCCCACTGTTGCCTTAAAACACTTTCATGAAAAGGCATTGACTTCCAACGTAATGAATAAACTTGCATGTCTCTCCGTGCTGTCCTGGGAAGAACACAGGCCTGCTTTTGTCCAGTCTTCACAGCATGGCACGTTTTTGCAAAATGCCCCATTTTATGGCAACAAACACTTAATGTGACTGAATCTACCATTACCAACCACTTGCTTCCACTTCTTAAGCAATGCTGGTGTAGGAATCCCATCTGTTTTCTCTCTAGGGACCCCCACCTTAAGTAAATCAATCCACATGTGTCTCCTGGATATCATAGGCCTTGCCTTCCTTGTATCTGACTCAACTCGGTCATTTGAGCTGATCAAAACCTCAGCTTCCCGCTTATGGGAAGCAACAGCGGCACATGTCCTATTTCTGCTTACAGACTTCGGCCCTTTGTAATTTTGTTAGGGCATCATTAGACTTGTTTATGAGGGCTACACACCGCTCATTCAAATCTTCAGCTCGGCCTACAGGAGTTTGAACAAACTTCAAAGCCACTGCAGGTTTAAATTTGATTACCCTCCTTTCTAAATCTTTTGCCTTGCTTGCAGTTTCTTCCTAACACTTGGATGCTACTGCAAGCTGCTGCTTCAGTAAATCTCTTTTTAACTCTGCCTTTTTCCTCTTTTCAGATTCAATATGTAGAGCATGCAGGAAGTATAAACCAAACACAGCAACTGCCCGCATCTCTCCCTTACTGAACCCAGAACTTTTGAGACTAAAAGCCAAGGAAAGATCAGAGACTCCATCCCAAGCTCGCTTCAAAGGAGAAGCATATCCAGCCAGCTCCTTTACAACAGACATCCACTTACTATTTCTGGCACAGATAGGAAGGGTGCACGCCTTCAAGCCCTCCTGGACACCAGAAACCTTTGCAGCCTTACTCTTCCTAAACAGTGTACGCAGCATTTTCCCACATTACATGCAACAAAACACACCACAGAAAATAGGTCTGCTCCAGTTGAGATTTTAGCACAAATCTCGGCACAAGCCCTCAATGTTTTGCTTTGCGTCTATCTATTAAAGTCCTTGCGGTAAAACCAAGGAAGCTTAGACTTCTATAGTGTATCAATGCTTTACTAAACAGGAAAAACTGCACATACAACTGTAGAATACACAATACAACACAACTCATAGCTTACAAAAATATGCCTACAAATATAAACATGTACAATATATACGCATGAAGTAAACTAAACAGTTACTCAACTTAGGGGTCAAGGTGTAATGTCCTTGGAGACACGATTCAATGCTTATTGCCGGGATGGTCTGGGGGTGGAGCACTGACATGTAGGTTCGCACCAGAAGCCTCGGCCCCGCCCGTGAACCTCACCTCTCCTGGAGCCAGCATGCTGAGGCATCAGCGCTGGCTGACGGCACCTTCCCCATCCGGAACGCCCGCTCTGGAGCTCCGTGAGTCGGTCTGTGGAGCTCAGTACAGCGGGGTTTGTCTGGGACCCCTCTCCCGCTATGTGTCCCTCTCTGCCCCCGGATTTCCCGGTATCACCACCCCACGGCTCAGACACTGGAGGAGATGTTTTTTTCTTTTTTGGCCGGCGGAGTGACTCGGTGACATCGTGGCTCTGAACCGGAGACCGTTGTTGGTGTTTCAGGAGATTGGTGGATGAGGACAGACTATGAGCTAAGGTACAGACCCCCCTTCCCCCGTGCTGATGGGAAGGAGGAGGTGATGGAGGCAAGACTGACTGTTCCCATGAGGGAAGTCATCACTGCAAGCCACTTAAAGGAAGGGGCAGGAGACTATTTGGAGTGCGGTAGGAAAATGTACCCTGAAACAACAACAAGAACTCAGTTAATGCTCTTAATTAAACTGAAATAGACTTGTATTGAGCTTATGTCTCCCCCTAGTAATGTGGCTGAATAGCAGGAGACCTGGACTGTATCCTGGGACTGTTTAGTTATCTCCTATTTCACTTAATGCACCCAGCCTGGAAATCAATCCTTTTTGTTCTCCCGCTTCTGGTATGATATGAATGTAAGAAGAGAAGAGAAACAAATGTCATTCTAATACTTTATTGTCGGGCTCAAAGGTTTAAAGTATGAAGGCTAAAAGGAACTTTTAAAGTTTTGCTACTGAACTGTAATAGTCAGTAAACATATATGCATATATATATCCCCTGTAAAGGGTAACGGCCAGTGACCTACGGACTGTACGGAGGGACCCCAGAGAGGCCCATGAACTGTTGCTTTTTTCTTTTTCCTTTTTCCCTCTTGCTGCAGCTTTCATTTTTTGTCATTTTCTCGCTGCCTTTTTTTGGGACTTGTGTTTCCTGTCGCAAGCAAACCTCGATAAATGATCAAGCTCATGTTATGAAGCAGTTATAAGCACAAGTAAACAGCTAAAACTTTTTAGGGACGCAGAGGTAAAGGGGCTGGCGCATGAACAGTACATGGAGGCCTATGGTGGAACTTAACATTTTGTGAGTTTTTACCTCCTTTCCCCCACCTGAGTATTCTTAAGCACTTAGAACCGGATAAATCAGTATTTCAGCTGGCGAATAAATTAATGAAAATGAGGGGAAAAGCAAATAAAACAAGCAAAGGAGTCCCGCCTGCTCCAAGCCCAGGAGGTATCTAGCGCTACATGTCTGCAGATACCAGTATAATAGAGGATGGACATGGCAGCCCCAAGCAAGGGATTGCTTCGCGAACAGGAACAAGTAGGCAAAAGATGCTGGAGGAGGAGAATAAGGCAGGGAAATTAAATAACTCAGTTTCTACTTGGCCAAAAAGTAATGGGAATAACTCCCAGGGAGCTTGTAAAGCTCAAAATGGGGTTCAGAAGAAGAGAGGAGGAGGCGAACCATCAAGGGAAGAAAGCTTGCAACTAATAGCTCAGGAGGGAGTCCCGCAAATTAAAGAGATGCTGGCAGAGATGCTGATAAAAATGGAAGTATCGCTAAAAGTAGATATTGCCGCAATAAGGTCAGATATTGGGCAAGTCCTAGGAAGGGTAGAAGAAGTAGAGGGAAGATTGGACGATCATGATCAAAGATTGAAGGATATAAATGAACAGATTAAATCCCTGCAGAGAACATATAGAGCTCTTCTATACAAATTGGAGGACCAAGAGAATCGGAGCCGACGTAAAAATCTATGAATAAAAGGTCTCCCTGAGAAGTATAGCAATGAGGAACTGATAAAAGTGATGCAGGAGCTGTTTAACCCCTTATTGGAGAGAAAAACGACAGGGATATTGAAAGTGGATAGGGTCCATAGGATCACAAGATATTCTACCCAAAGGACAGAGAGCCCAAGAGATGTGATAGTGAGGTTTCACTATGTGGAAGAAAAATCAAAAATTATGGAAAAAATGCGGAATTCAACAAGAACTTTCTATGAAGGAGTTGAGCTACAGATTTTTTCAGATTTATCTACAGAGACTTTAATGAGAAGGAGACTCCTTAAACCTTTAACTGAGCTAATGAGGACATCGAATATATCATATCAATGGGGTTTTCCAGCTTGCCTCAAAGGAAAGAAAGATGGCCGAACTGCAGTCTTGAGATTCCCAGAAGAGCTGATGGATTTCTGTCATAGACTGGACATCTTACCCCCCCCACCCCTTTGGGGGAGATGGAAAGAGTATTACCCCCTCAAAGCAACTTGAGATGGAATGTAGGGGGTGGAAGAGGGGAGGGGGAGGAGATCCTATTTAGTGGAAGCTCTCATTGCTAGGGAAAAGAGTGGGGAAACATTGAAGGAGAAATGTAAACAAAGAGTAGGGTTGGGGGGGAGCGGGGGTTAGGGGGGAGGGGTTGGGGGAACTGGCAGGGGGCCTAGAGGTGTCAGAGGCAGGAGCACCTTGGAAGATATGGAGATGAGGCGACATCGGGATGATGATGGCTGGGTCCATATACTGAACAGAAAGAGGGAATCTGTCCATCCTTTTTAGGTTTACTGTTCCAGAGGGAGGGGGTTCTTTGGGTGGAGGGGGGGGTTGGTATGGGGTGGGTTTTTTTTCCTCTCTCTTCATCTCTTCTCTCTCACTGCCTCCTCCAGAGGAGCAGACTGTATTGAACCATGGTTTTGGTAAACTTAGTCACTTACAATGTGAGGGGACTAAACACTCCTAAAAAAAGATATAAAGTAAATAAAGAGCTGTATTTGTTGGGAGCGAATGTGGTGTGTCTTCAGGAAACATATATTACACATGCTTCAGGGTGTACATTATCGTCACACCGGTTTCCTATGTGGTTCTACGGAAACACATCACAGCACTCAAGGGGTTCATTGGGTTTGACAGGGCGATGGTATTTACGGTGGAGAATTGTTTGGCCGATCCGGTGGGAAGGTTCCTTTTTATAAAGGGGAAACTGTTCAATATGGTGTGCACAATTGCAAATATTTACTCCCCAAATAAGCACCCTGATAAATTTCTAAAGGGAACACTGAAAAAACTTGATGCCTTTAAAGAGGGTAAATTAATAGTTGCAGGAGATTTAAACTGGAGCATAGACCCAAGGGTAGATACTTCAGGGAGCTCCTCTCGATCCACAGCTCAAAGGCAAAGGGCAATAAAAAAATTGCTGCTGGACTATCAGCTGTTGGATGCGTGAACGATTAGACATCCAGGGAAACAAGATTACACTTTTTACTCCCCTGTCCATCGGACATTTTCAAGGATTGACAATGTTTTAATAGAACACCAACTGGTACCATGCCTTAAAGGAGCGGATATCAAAGAAATTTCCCTCTCTGATCATGCCCCAGTTATAATCCAATTGGAAATATCAGGAGACCCCTTGGTGGGGAAAAACTGGAAACTGAATGACTTCCTTATTCAAGACCCTGAAATAATCAAAAGGATTGAGCAGGAGCTGGAGGACTTCTTTGAGGCCAATGACACAGTAGAAATCCCTAAGTCAACTTTGTGGGAAACACATAAGGCCTTTCAAGGGGAATCTTGATTGGGATTGGAGCGGGGGAAAAGAAACAAAGGGGAAAAAAGATGGCCCTTTTATATAGAGAGATACAGGAATTAGAACAAAGAACAAGACCCAAAGGTATTCCAGAAAGGCAAGAATTAAAAGTAAAAATAGAGGAGTTAGAGGAATTGTTACAACAAGAGAAAAAATGTGCTTTCCATTCAGTAAATAGGGAAAGATACCAATGGGGTAACAAATGGGGGAAATGGATGGTTAGAAGAGTAAAGGGAAAAAAAGAACAGGTCCTCTATTCTCAAAATCAGGGACGATAAGGGAGAGATAGTGTATTCTTCCCCTGCAATTGCAAACATTTCATTCCTATTATAGTGCTTTATATAACGCGAGTCAGAGAGGGAAAGACAGAGAGAAGTGGAAGATTGAAGCTCAGGAGTATCTACGGGGCCTAGACCTTCCCAGGGCATCTAAGGAGGAGTTTGAATATCTTGAAGCCCCAATTTCGCAAGAAGAGGTACATAGAGCAATAAAGAACATAACTCTGGAAAAGAGCCTGGGCCCCGATGGATACTCCATTTTATATTATAAAAGATTTTGGTCCCCAAGTTGTGTGATTATCTGAACGCACTGGCAGAAGGAGAGATGCTCCAAGAGGAGTCATTATTGGCATAAATAACCCTTATTTTAAAAGAAGGGAAGGATCCAACATCCCCAGGGAGTTATAGGCCAATATCGCTATTAAATACGGATATCAAGATCTTTGCCAAAATAATAGCAGAAAGATTGAAACCTCTGCTACCAAGGTGGAGTCATAACGACCAGGTGGGGTTCATGACAGGGAGGGAGGGGAGGGATAATTCTCTGAAGTCCATGTTCCTGATACATGAAGTAATGGGGAGGGAGACCCCTGTTGTTCTTATGTCAATAGGTGCTGAAAAGGCTTTTGACAGGGTAGAATGGGGCTTCATGTTTGAAACACTGAGATATTTAGGGTTGGGTGAGAGGATGATGAGATGGATCTCGTCCTTGTATTATCACCCAATGGCTAGAATCAGAATAAATGGAAACCTGTCTTCTCCCCTTGAATTATTCAACGGGACAAGACAGGGGTGCCCCCTCTCTCCAATGTTGTTTATAATAGCATTGGAACCTCTATTAGCTGCAGTCCGTAAAAACCCGGATATTAAAGGAATCAGAGTAGGAGAAAGAGAGTATAGAGTAGCCATGTATGCGGATGACCTGCTTTTCTATTTTTCTAATCCCAGGACAACAATCCCCATAGTTTTAAAGGAGCTGAGTCGGTATGGGAACCTAACTGTGACAGACCTAGCCGGGAGAGAGACTTTTGGAGGGGACTGAATGCTAGCCTCTTGCCGATCGATCGTGGGCCCTGGCATTTGGGGGAACGGTGCTCTTTGTGAGCTGTGTGCCTGGGGACCCTTGAGGTGGTATTACTGTGGATTCGGGTCCTGGTCCACCAGGACACACAGACTCTGGGGACCCTGGATTTGCCATATTAGAAATAGTGGCTGATTCATAATGCTGAAACAAATACTGTTGGGAGGTGCTGGTGTCAATTCCAGCCACCTGTCTCTCTGTTGCCTGCTAGAATGTGTATTGTAAATAAGTCTCTAGTAAGGGATCTAAGAGTCATTAGATCCCCATTGTTGTTTGTGTTAATTAACTCTGCTATTGTGATAATGTTGATTGGGTTTTCTGAGCTACAAGACGGCCAATCTGGCCTAAAGGTCATGTCTGAGTCATCTAGGCTGTCTAAAGGGATTAGTTAATTAGCCCATGTTAAATAGGTTTCTGGTCACAGGTGTATGTTCAGAGTAATATGAGCCGGAAATACGCACCTCCTCTTTTATTGTATAAAAGAGTCTGTATTTTTCAATAAAGGAGATTCCTGGTCGGACTTACATACAGCCTGCCTGGTGTTTGTTCTGAGCTACACAACTGTATTAGAACGGCATATAGCTGTAGTTCTAGTCCCGGAGCATCGGATGACCGAACCATCAGATGTTGCGATCTGCAATCTGATTCTATTCCTGCAGAGGAGTGTCGGGAGAGTGGAACCGAGCGAGTAAGGGGCTCGTTACACTAACAAACTTTAAAATAAATATGGCTAAATCTGAGATCTTGAATATAACTTAATCGAGGAAAGAGCAGCAGGCAATTCAAACTAAATTTCCTTTTGTATGGTGTAAGGAGGAGCTGGGGTATCTGGGCATAAAATTGACGTCATCCTTAGGCGCCATGTTTAAGGCTAATTATATCCCTATGCTTAATAAGATCAAGGACCAATTGAATATTTTGAGATATAAAACTCTCTCATGGACAGGGAGAATAAATGCAAAGATGTTTATATTACAGATGTTGATATATATTTTTCAAATGATTCCAATAGCACTTCCCCAGGATTATTTTAGGAAGTTAAAATTAATGGTATTAAAATATATATGGGCACCCAAACGTTCCAGGATTGTGTATGCTACATTTGTTAAAGAAAAAGAGAGGGGGGGACTAGCAGCACCAGACTTTAAAAAATATTATCAAGCAATCTCTATTTCTCAAATTGTAGATTGGATTTATAACAAAAGGGAGAAAAGCTGGGTAAATGTAGAAATCTCACAAAGTAAAACAGATATAGGGAAGATGGTTTGGATACCATCACAATTTCGAGACTTCGGTTCCAGCACAAACCCACTAACGAGAAACACTTTGAAGATATGGGATGGATTAGGTAGGAGATATCACTGGGATTATAACTCACCATTAACCACTTGCCGACCGCCTCACGCAGATATACTGCGGTAGAATGGCATGGGCAGGCAGAGTAACGTATGGGTACATTACTCCCCTCCCGCGGGGAGGGGGCGCATCGCGCCCCCCCGGTGCCCGAGGTGGTCGGCATCGTTCCAGGAGCGATCCGTGCTGAGGGGGAGGCCACTGATTCATGGCCACCCCCTCGCGATCGCCCCTAGCAAATGAGAAGCTTCCTCTGCTTCTGTAATGTAAACAGAAGCAGAGGAAGTGATGTCATCTCTCCTCGTGAAGCCTTTTCATTCTGGCTTCCGAGGAGAGAAGACATCTACAGTGAGTCTGCACCAACACTATACTGACACTAGCACACATATGTGAAATATATACTAAATATATACGCTCGTGCTAATGGTGCATCTAACAACAAAGAAATAAAATTCAAAATGCAGCTTCTATACACAAAGTGCTAATCTCTTGAAAAACATATAAATATAGCGATCGCAAACACAATAAGTGAAAATATGTTGACCAAAAAGGAAAAAAAGTCCAAATACAATAAGGAAAATAAAGTCCAAATAAAGTGACTACAGGTGCTCCAATCCAAAGTGAAGGAAATGAAGGTGCTTCAGAAAAATTCAGGTGTGCAACACCCCCTCATGTATCCCCACTCACCAGATCAGAACGACCCCCAGCTTTTCAGTCTGGTGGGTCTATTAAAGCTTGGTAAAGAAATCCTGGGATGGCGGATATGGTGATAAGTCTTCAGGTCCAGAAATCCTTTATAGAGTTTCTCAGCAAGAAACAACAGGTACCCAGAAGTAAAAACAGAAGAAAACTGATAGTGAAGTACCATTAAAAAGGGCATCATCAAGGTCCTTGATGACGCCCTGTGGGAGGGTGAAACATTGATGCTATTTCTGATATCACTGACGTCACTTCCGGTCCCATGGAACGCACGCCAGGAACAGCGTTTTTATACCCACAGCTCCATTTTGAGGCTTGTTTTAACTTACTTGTTGTAAGTACCTACTCCCTTTTACAATAAAACCTTTTTCAATGGTACTTCACTATCAGTTGCTTCTGTTTTTACTTCTGGTTACCTGTTGTTTCTGGCTGAGAAACTATAAAGGAATTCTGGACCTGAAGACTTATCACCATATCCGCCATCCCAGGATTTCTTTACCAAGCTTTAAATGACCCACCAGACTGAAAAGCTGGGGGTCGTTCTGATCTGGTGAGTGGGGATACATGATGGGGTGTTACACACCTGAATTTTCTGAAGCACCTTACATTTTTTTCACTTTGGATTGGAGCACCTGTAGTCACTTTATTTGGACTTTATTTTCACTTATTGTATTTGGACTGTGTTTTCTTTTTGGTCAACATATTTTCACTTACTGTGTTTGCGAGCGCTATATTTATATTTACTAGCACACATAGGCACATAAAACCCCACCCCGATCATCCCCCCCAACCCCTGTCACATTGACACCAGTAGCATTTTTTTTTTTTTTTTACTGATTACTGCATTGGTGTCATTTGTGACTGTTATAAGTGTTGGGGCAGGTAGTGGTAGGCCCCTTTAGGTCTAGGGTACCCCCTATTAAAGTTTTAACCCCTTGATCACCCCCTGTCGCCAGTGTCACTAAGCGATCTTTTTTCTGATCCATGTATTAGTGTCACAGGTGACGCTAGTTAGCCAGGTAAGTATTTAGGTTCACCGTCACCTTTTTACAGTGTCAGGTACCCCCATATACTACCTAATAAAGGTTTTAACCCCCTGATTGCCCCCTAGTTAACCCTTTCACCAATGATCACCATATAAGTGTTACGGGTGACGCTGGTTAGTTAGTTTGTTTTTTATACCCGCTGTTTATTACCCAATAAAGGTTTAACCCCCTGATCGCCCGGCGGGTGATATCAGTTAGGTTTTAGGGTCAGTTAGGGTCTGCGTCGCCCCAGGCAGCGTCAGGTTAGTGTCAGTACTGCTAACACCCACGCACGCAGTATAAACCTCCCTTAGTGGTATAGTATCTGAACGGATCAATATCTGATCTGATCAGATCTATACTAGCGTCCCCAGCAGTTTAGGGTTCCCAAAAACGCAGTGTCAGCAGGATCAGCCCAGATACCTGTGTCAGGGGAATAACAGAAACCGAACTTGCCAGTATCAGCGCTTCCCTGTGTGCCTGCGCAGCAGAGTAGTGCTATGGCGCATACGGGTGCGCGGTACATCGGGCCGCCGCACACGGGTGCACGATGTGACACATTAGCACGGGCGCGTTCACGCCATAGCGCGCACAATGTGAGTTCCCCCTGGCAGGCCTATAAAAGGCAGTTCAGCCCCTTGCTTCATTGCTGGTTTGTCTTTTTAGCTTCCAGTGTTCCTGTTTCAAGCTCTGTATTCCTGTGCCTGCCTGTTGTAACCTGGATTGACCCCGACCCCTTCTGAATCTCTCCAACACTTGACCCTCGGCTTGTTTTAAGGACTTCTCTACCTGCTTGAATTTTGTGTTTGACCCTCGGCTTGCTTATAGACTTTACTACTTGGCTGATCCCTGTGTTTGACCCTTGGCTTGCTCATAGGACTTCTCTTCTGCCTGATCCCTGTGTATGACCCATGGCTTGCCTAAAGGACTTCTCCACCGCTTGTACCCTGTGTTTGACCCTCGGCCTTCTTCGCAGATCCTGCACCAGTCTTCATTTCCGGATCAAGGTGTCAGAGCCCCAGCCGGGCTTCTTATCCTGTTCAGTGTCAAGTCCGCCCAGCACGGCTCATCCTTCCTTCATTCAGAAGATCTTCACGTAAGCCTCTGCTACCTGCTGGTGACTCGTGCCTCTTTGTGCCCTATACCCTCTGTGTCACCTTCAAGGGTAGAGCGCACTCAGCTGCAAGGGGAGTCGCTCTCTGCATTTCGGCCTTGGTGAGTACCTGACAACCTGCTAGCACCTGCGTTTTTCCCTCCGCCCAGCCCACCCGAGTGCAGTATCGATCGATTGATCACTGTCACTTACGAAACACTAAACACACATAACTGCAGCATTCGCAGAGTCAGGCCTGATCCCTGCGACCGCTAACAGTTTTTTTGGTAGCATTTGATACAGTTACTGACAGCCTAGGAGCTTTTTTACCTGTGAGTCTCACTACTGTAAATGGCAAATCGAAGGTACAGTAGTGAAGAGGCCTACACGTTTCTGAGCATGACAGTGAGTGAAGAGGAAGTCACTCATCTGTCAGATTTAGGTTCAGAATACGATCCTGTAGACAACAGCAGCTCCATGACAGATAGCTCTGACGACGGAGTTGTGGTCCCTGCCAAGGTCAGTTGTACCAGACCCTGATCTTCTTCTGATGTTGTTGAGGTGCAAGAACCACAGGGCTTTCGTATGGAGCAGAGAAGTACCAGTGCCGCTCATCCTTCTGGTGAATTGGCAAGCACCAGCGGCCTAGTACACCCTGGTCGTAGTCAAACCAGCACTACAGTAACACGTGGTGATGTGGCGAGTCCCATAAGTGCAGTTCAAGCTGGTGAGGTGGCAAGCACAAGTAGTGTCCCCCTGCCACCAAGAAGAAGAAGACAAATATAGGCCTGTCGAGCCCATAGTGCCCTTCCTGCTGCATTCGCCAATCCTTATTGGGAACCCACCACTTCTGCAGCATCCATACTTCCCCCATTCACTGGCCAACCTTTCAGGTGGAAACAGTTGATTTTACATCACATATTTTTTATTCGCTGTTTTCCACCGAAGATCTCCATATATCTATTGTGGATCAAAGTAATTTGTATGCTGGTCAATACATCGCCGCTATTCCCCAGTCCTCCCTTGCCAGGGATTGGAAACCAATTACGGTTTCCGAATGTAAGATCTTTCTGGGCCTATCCCTTCTCCTGGGCATAACTAAAAAGAGTAAGTTGCGGTCATATTGGTCCACTGACCCAATTTGCCATATGCCCGTGTTCTCTGCCTCCATGACCAGGGCACAATACAAGCAGATCTTGCGGTTCATGCATTTCAACAACATTGAACTCTGTCGTCCTTGTGGAGACCCTGGATACGATCGGCTCTACAAAATTCGGCCCCTCGTAAACCACTTCAACCAACGTTTTGCAGACTTATTTACTCCCCATCAAGTTGTCTGCATTGATGAGTCCCTGATTAAGTTTTCTGGCTGCTTGTCATTCAAACAGTATCTTCCCAGCAAGCGTGCCAGATACGGGGTCAAGATGTATAAGCTCTGTGACAGGGCCACAGGCTATACATGTAGTTTTATGGTTTACGAGGGAAAAGATAGTCACGTAGAGCCGCCAAACTGCCCAGATTACATAGGGAGCACTGGCAAGATTGTGTGGGACTTGCTGTCACCCTTATTCGGAAAGGGGTACCGTTTGTATGTGGATAATTATTACACGAGCGTGCCACTTTTTAGTCACTTGATTGATCATCAGATTGGAGCATGTGGCACCATGCGACCTAATCGCCGGGGCTTTCCCTAGCAGCTTGTAGATTCCCGTCTTAAGCTGGGAGAGCCTGCTTCAAGTGTAATAATTTGCTCGCTGTGAAATGGAGGAATAATAAGAATGTTTTCGTTCTTACCTCCCTTCATGCAGACACGACAATCCAAATTCCTTCTGCGACTGGTGTTGTGGAGAAACCCCTGTGTGTCCACAAATATAACCTTAATATGGGAGGGGTGGACCTCAACGACCAGTTGTTGGCGCCGTACCTAGTTGCCCGTAAGGCCAGATGCTGGTACAAAAAAGTGTCTCTTTATTTAAATTGGCTTTGCTGAACGCTCATGTGCTATACAGAGCTTCAGGGCAGACTGGATCCTTCCTTAAATTCCAGGAATAGATTGTCAGAGCCCTTCTGTTTCCAAACGGTGCTCCACCTCACCTTCCCAATCCAAATGCAGTAAGCCGGCTGCATGAGAGACATTTTCCGTATGTCCTCCTGAGTACCCCTACCTAACGAGCCCCCCAAAGAAGATGTCCTGTCTGCAGCAAGCGCGGATATAGGCGTGACACCCGCTATTATTGTCCCTCTTATCCTGACAATCCTGGTCTTTGCATTGGTGAATGTTTTGAACGCTACCATACACTAGTTGAGTATTAGCGCAGGGTACAGCACTGCACAGACTAGGACACACTTTCACAGGGTCTCCCAAGATGCCATCCCATTTTGAGAGACCCGAACCTGGAACCATTACAGTTACAACAGTTAGTTACAAAAATAAAGTGTAAAAAAAAAAAACACAAAAAAATATATAAAATAAAAAAAACAAAAATAGTTGTCAATTTATTGTTCTCTCTCTCTATTTTCTCTCTATTGTTATATAAATATATTGATACATAAATTGATACATAAAGCCGTGACTCCAGCGCTGTAGGAGGTGATTTCACCACCACAGTTAAAAACAAATTGGTGCATGTATGCCCATCATTAGAAGTTGGTGGATGAAGGGAGGTATTCTAATGGTGGGCATACCCACCGATCAATCTCTTTTTTTTGTTCAGCCCACAGGCTGCATGAAAAAAAAGATTACAATATATGCCCAACAAGGACCAGCAACGTACTGGTAATTTGCTGGACTTTGAGTGGTTATACCAGAATGATGCCTGCAGGTTTAGGTATCATCTTGGTATCATTCTTTTCAGCCAGCGGTCGGCTTTCATGTAAAAGCAATCCTAGTGGCTAATTAGCCTCTAGACTGCTTTTATGAGCAGTGGGAGGAAATGTCCCCCCCCCCACCGTCTTCCATGGTCTTATCTGGCTCTCCTGTCCCAACAGGGAACCTGAGAATGTAGCTGGTGGTTCCGCCAGCTGACCATAGAGCTGATCAGAGACCAGAATGGCTCGAATCATCTCTGTGGCCTAAGAAACCGGAAGCTATGAGCATTTCATGACTTAGATTTTGCCGGATGTAAACAGCGCCATTGGGAAATTGGGAAAGCATTTTATCACACCGATCTTGGTGTGGTCAGATGCTTTGAGGGCAGAGGAGAGATCTAGGGTCTAATAGACCCCAATTTTTTCAAAAAAGAGTACCTGTCACTACCTATTGCTATCATAGGGGATATTTACATTCCCTGAGATCACAATAAAAAAAAAATGAAAGGAACAGTTTAAAAATAAGATAAAAAAGCAAAAAAAATAAAATAAAAAAAAAAAAAAAGCACCCCTGTCCCCCCTGCTCTCACGCAAAGGCGAACGCAAGCGTCCGTCTGGCGTCAAATGTAAACAGCAATTGCACCATGCATGTGAGGTATCACCGTGAAGGTCAGATCGAGCGCAGTAATATTAGCAGTAGACCTCCTCTGTAAATCTAAAGTGGTAACCTGTAAAGGCTTTTAAAGGCTTTTAAAAATGTATGTAGTTTGTCGCCACTGCACGTTTGTGCACAATTTTAAAGCATGTCGTATTTGGTATCCAGGTACTTGGCTTAAGATCATCTTTTATATTTCATCAAACTTTTGGGCAATATAGTGTATTTTAGTGCATTAAAATTTAAAAAAGTGTGTTTTTTTTCCAAAAAAATGCGTTTGAAAAATTGCTGCACAAATATTGTGTGGGAAAAAAAAATGAAACACCCACCATTTTAATCTGTAGGGCCTTTGCGTTCAAAAAATATATAATGTTTGGGCGTTCAAAGTAATTTTCTTGCAAAAAAAAAAAATTTTTCATGTAAACAAAAAGTGTCAGAAAGGGCGTTGTCTTCAAGTGGTTAGAAGAGTGGGTGATGTGTGACATAAGCTTCTAAATGTTGTGCATAAAATGCCAGGACAGTTCAAACCCCCCCCCCAAATGACCCCATTTTGGAAAGTAGACACCCCAAGCTATTTGCTGAGAGGCATGTCGAGTCCATGAAATATTTTATATTGTAACACAAGTTGCGGGAAAAAGACTTTATTTTTTTTTTTTGCACAAAGTTGTCACTAAATGATATATTGCTCAAACATGCCATGGGCATATGTGAAATTACACCTCAAAATACATTCTGTTCCTTCTCCTGAGTACGGGTATACCACATGTGTGAGATTTTTTGGGAGTCTAGACGCGTACGGGACCCCGAAAATTAAGCACCGCCTTCAGGCTTTCTAAGGGTGTAAATTTTTGATTTCACTCCTTACTGCCTATCACAGTTTCGGAGGCAATGGAATGCCTAGATGGCACAACCCCCCAAAAAAAGTCCCCATTTTGGAAAGTAGACACCCCAAGCTATTTGCTGAGAGTTATGATGAGCATTTTACATTTAAAAAGGTACATTTAAAAACAAATGAGAGCTGCAAAATACTCACCATGCCTCTCAGCAAATAGCTTGGGGTGTCTACTTTCCAAAATAGGGTCATTTGGGGGGGGTTTGTGCTATCTTGGCATTTCATGGTCTTCGAAACTGTGATAGGTAGTGAAGAGTGAAATCAAAAATTTACGCCCTTAGAAATCCTGAAGGCGGTGCTTGGTTTTCGGGGCCCCGTACGCAGCTAGGCTCCCAAAAAGTCCCACACATGTGGTATCTCCGTACTCAGGAGAAGCAGCAGAATGTATTTTGGGGTGTAATTCCACATATGCCCATGGCATGTTTGAGCAATATATCATTTAGTGACAACTTTGTGCAAAAAAAAAAAAAAAAAAAGTTTGTCATTTTCCCGCAATTTTTGGCAAAATATAAAATATTCCATGGACTCAAAATGCCTCTCAGCAAATAGCTTGGGGTGACTACTTTCCATCTTGGGGTGACTACTTTGCATCTTGGCATTTTATGGCTTTCAAAACTGTGATAGATCCCCGTACTCAGGAGAAGTAGCAGAATGTATTTTGGGGTGTAATTCCACATATGCCCATGGCATGTGTGAGCAATATATCATTTAGTGACAACTTTTTGTACATTTTTTTTTTTTTATTTGACAAAAAAATTAAATATTCAATGGGCTCAACATGCCTCTCAGCAATTTCCTTGGAGTATCTGCTTTCCAAAATGGGGCCATTTTAGCACCTCAGCAGTCAAACTAAAAGGTGTGTAAATTCCAGAAAACGTACTCTAGTTTGTAGATGCTATAACTTTTGCGCAAACCAATGCATATATGCTTATTGGCATTTTTTTTACCAAAGATGTGACCGAATACATTTTGGCCTAAATGTATGACTAAAATTGAGTTTATTGGATTTTTCTTATAACAAAAAGTAGAAAATATTTTTTTTCAAAATTTTCAGTCTTTTTCCGTTTATACCGCAAAAAATAAAAATCGCAGAGGCAATCAAATCAAAAGAAAGCTCTATTTGTGGGAAAAAAAGGACGCACATTTCGTTTGGGTACAGCATTGCATGACCGCGCAATTACCACGCAGTGCCAAATTGTAAAAAGTGCTTTGGTCAGGAAGGGGGTAACACCTTCCGGGGCTGAAGTGGTTAATATAATTAATAGATACAAATTATTTTAAGCCAGGGAAAGAAGAGCACATATATTTCACTAGATGGGAAAAAAGGAGGTAATACTATTGTAAGATGTGATGAAGGGAAATAGATTATACACTTATGCAGAAATTACACGTGAATGGGGCAATAAACCACTAGATAAATGGAGATTGTGACGGGAGGGCCCGTGGAACCCAGAATCCCTTGGAAAGGTTGGGAGACCCTTGTTTCAGCTTCCCATGCACCTCTTATGTCTAAATCACCCTGTGCCATCCTGGCACAGGGTGACTGAGAAAATATATCTTGGATTACTTAAAATGGGACAGTAATATTTATCCACAATATCTCCCAGGATATATGTAAAGACTATTCTTGGTATTCTTGGTATTCTTGGTTTGTTTGATTCTGAACTCAACATGTTAGTTTAGAGAGCTGATCACATTGGCCTCTGTACAATGTAGGAGACAGGCCGACCCCTGCTGGATCTCCTGCTATTGTGTGAAGGTGTCCTGTGTTTATACTTATGATAATGTATAATCTACTGTGTGAAGCTCGGTGACAAGAAGTCTGACCTGTAGTGAAATCCTGATTAATCATAACAATGTTCAGGAGGGCACGGAGTCACATCGGCTGCTTTAAGGGATTAGTTAATTAGCTCATGTTAATTAGGTTTCTGGTTACAGTTGTATTGTTAGAGTAATATGAGCAGGAGGTAGGAACCTCCTCTTTAACTGTATAAAAGACTTGTATTTTGGTTCTAATAAACAGTTCATGTTCAGCAACTAAACAAGTATTTTATGATATCTATATTCAGACTGGTAGGAAGCAGTATCTGATGAAAGCACTCAAGCGGAGTGTGGGACCTTTCGTTACATTGGTAGCAAGCAGTGGGACGCTTCCTGCAGTCTGGGATATCCAAACTTACACCTGGATCCAAGGTCTGGATAGCAGGAGAGGATAGAAGAGGTACAGATACCAGCCGCCATGGAAGAGGAATTCAGAAGGAGGTTGCGAGAGATGTAGATACAGCACAGAGGACCAGTATAAGAGCAGGTCCTTCTGGGATGGTTTGATTCGATCCGCTGCGAACTCTGGAAGGAAGCACTAGCCCGTGAGCAGCGACACCAGGGAAAAGTTCTCCCTTCCATCCAGGAAATGTACTGGTCACAGTATGGATTGCAGGTGCTGTTTTTGGGAGAAAAACTGCACAAGGAGCAGACAGCTGAATTAAGCAGGCTGGTCTGGGCAGAGATGTGGCTGGATGAGAGCTACAGAGCCCTCCGGTGGCATGTATCCCAAGCATGCCCTTGGATAGCTGATGACAGCCGAACGGAAGGCTTTGGCTATGGCAGCCTGGGACTGTTGTATGTGAAGCTGACAGGGGATCCTAACTTTGGGAGTGACTTGGAGTGACGGTTGGACGAAATCATGGATTTCAGAGAAGAAACAAAAACAGAAAGGCTCCTCTAAGTGCAGAATTTAAAACTTTTAATGTCCCCAAAAAGGGTTAAAAACACTTACAGGATCTGCAGTGAATGAAGGCATGTCACATGTTCGTAGAGAGTGATCCAGCATAAGAAAGGTCCCCAGTGTGTTGAAGAATCCCAACGATGTCAGTGTACGGCAGCGGAAGATCCCACGGTGGCCCTCAGATGGGTTCCACGGACAGGAGATGGTGAACCTCTATCCCCAGACACCAGTTGCAGAGACAGGGGATTTGATAAACTTTTCTGCTGAGGAAGAACAACCTGATGAGCCTCCAGCAGAAGAGCTGGTATCATGGCCCCATTGGCCTTCTCATTCTCCCAACCATATTATGTGGGAGTGTGACGAAGGCACTTATTCCCCTGAGAGAGATATTTACTCTCTTTCACGGGTAAATTACTTGCAAAAAATAATTTATACAATGTATCAACTAATCTCATATGTTTTTTGTTTACTCTTTACTCCAGAATTCACTGGTTTCTTTTCTATCTATTCATCTCTTTAGTCCACACAGGTTGATCTGCGCAGTCAGCTCTGCATAACAAAAAGTAAGTTAAAACTATTTGATCTGTTACCATGGCACCACTGAATATACTTTCCCTGAATGTTCAGGGAATAAATGTCCCTCAAAAAAGGACCAAAGCCTTCCGTACTTTCCATAACAAGAAGGCTCACATAGTATGCCTCCAAGAAACACACTTCACCAAAGATTCTACTCCAAAATATATTTCTCCTTTTTATCAACAAATTTACACGGCTTCTGCCTGTACCAAGCAAAGGGGAACTCTAATTGCATTTCACCGATCCACACCATTCACCTTATTATCAGAAATTAAAGACCCAGAAGGTAGATACCTGATACTCATGGGTTATATAATGGATACAGCAATCACGGTGATTTCCTATTACGCTCCTAACAAACAACCTACACCATTCCTCTCACATATATTACAAGTGATTAATACACACAAAATAGGAACAGTGATAATGTGTGGGGATTCGAACCAGGTCCTCCTCCCATTTCTAGATAAATCACCTTTTACACCATCCAAAATAACCTCTAGATTACCTTTTTCTCAACTTCTTTCCAAATGCAATCTGGTAGATTCGTGGAGAGAAAGTAACCCAATGAAAAAGAAATTCACTTATTTCTCGCACCCTCATCAAACCTTCACCAGAATAGATCATATTTGTCTAACAATAGGAATGATACCAGAAATTATTGCATCAGATATAATTCCGATTCCGTGGTCTGACCATAATGCAGTATACACTACTATAGCCTCAGCCATACCAAAAGCGCATGACCCAACGTGGTACTTACCGGACATAATGCTCAAACACCCACTACATCAGATGACCATTGAACAAGCTTTAAAGGAATACATATCAATTAATAATACAACAGACATCTCCCCAATAACACTGTGGGAAGCTCATAAGCCTGTCTTGCGTGGTACAATACAAAGACAAATGGCACTATTTAAACGGGAACGCAAAAATCTAGCAAAAAAACTAGAACTCAATTTTAATGCAGCCTACATATCATTTCAAGATAATCCATCTCGGAGTACAAAATCTCATCTGGAAAAATCTTGATTGGAATACGATCTATTTCTCACTGAGTCAGTTGATAAATCCCTCAAACGCTCCAAACACAATTTCTACATGAATACAAACAAACCAGGTACATATTTGGCTCGGGCATTAAATTCAACTAACAAATCTTTCAAACCAATACGTTTGAAATTATCAAAAAATGTTTACACTTGTAATCCAGTTAAAATAGTCCATAAATTTCACTCACATCTCGCAACTTTATACAAGACAAACAATGAATTTAATCCTACAGAGGCTGAATCCTTCTTCTCAAAAATAACCTTACCTGAGTTATCTCAGAATCAAAAAAGCAGTTTGGATGAGCCTATAACTATAGATGAAGTTGCTAACGCCATAAAAGACCTAAAACTTAACAAAAGACCAGGCCCAGACGGCTACTCGGCTTTATACTATAAAACATTCTCAGAAATACTCTCTCCCATTCTCACTGAAACTTTTAACAAACTTCTAGATGGACATTCTTTTCGGCAAGAAACACTAATGGCAATTGTTTGTATGATCCCAAAACCCCTTTCTGATGATACTTCCTGTGTGAATTATCGGCCTATCTCTCTGTTAAACCTCGATATTAAATTATTAGCAAAAATAATAGCAAAACGCCTCAATAGCATTATAGGAAAATTAATACATAGAGATCAAGTAGGCTTCAAGGCAAATAGACAGGCAGGCGATAATATACGCAGGGCAGTGTTATTGGCACATATTGCTAAAAAACGGAAAATCCCTTTATGTTTTCTATCTCTCGATATTAAGAGGGCATTTGACACAGTATCCTGGCAATATATGCAATATTCATTACAAAAATGGGGTTTTGGACCCCACTTTTTAACATGGATCAAAGCATTATATAATAAACCCAAAGCCTATATAAAATATGCTGGATACAAATCTGATGCCTTAAATATCGAAAGAGGTACCCGACAGGGTTGCCCATTATCTGCCTTATTATTTGCCCTTATACTCGAACCCATGGCCCAATACATCAGAACAAACCAAACTATAACTGGCATTGAAGTAGGAGGTATTACACACAAATTATGTATATTTGCAGACGATATATTACTTTTTCTATCATCACCACAGGTCTCTGGTCCTAACTTAATACCAGCTCTTGATGGATTTGCAGCCCTATCCGGCCTTATGATTAATCCTAAGAAATGCCTAGTGCTTAATATTTCACTCACAAACATGGAATTGATCCCGGCTAGGGCTGCACTCCCATTCAATAAGTAAAAAAGGTGCAGCGCTAAATCAATACAACAACCATAGAGAAAATGTATTGCTATATCACAAAGAAAGTGCTGATACAGTGAGCAGCACAAAAAAAGTGTCCAAATGTAAAGTGTCCAATGATGAAGATATAAATCCACCAGGAATGTGATGATCACAGCAAACAAAATGTGACTGATAATGAGACCCTTCACCATGAACCGAGTGGCCTCTCACCTGGTCCCAAAGATCAATCAAGCAATCCCATAAAGATCAGCAGATGAATGGCAAAGGTCTTAAGGCAAGGGACTCCTCCAGATAACCAGGTGGCAGGTGAATAACGTTATCATGAAATCACAAAAGGTACAGACATAGTGCTCTCCGTATATAACAGTTTAATTGTAAAAATGAATGAAATAAAACTCACATAGCAAGCACTTCTCAAGTGCCAGGAAACAAACATAGGAACACAACAGAGTGTGTAGGAGCGGTGGAGCATGCGCAGTAGCCGCGGATGACGTCACGACGTCACGTTCTGGACGCGTTGCGTCCCAGTGGGCGGGGACTTCCTCAGCAGATGTTGATCAGCACTTTCTTTGTGATATAGCAATACATTTTCTCTATGGTTGTTGTATTGATTTAGCGCTGCACCTTTTTTACTTATTGATTTGGAGGGATTTGATCGTTTGACCCTGGTGTTCAGCTGCTTTTAGTTATTTTTGTGTCATATGTGCGCTGATAAATTCTGCACTCCCATTCACATGGGCAGAAAAATCAATCCCATATCTTGGAATTCATTTAACTGCATCTCATTCTGACTTATTCTCAACCAATTATCCTCTTGTATTAAGACAGATCACAAATCTAATAAAACAATGGTCGCAACTTCCTTTATCCTGGATAGGGAGGATTAATGCAATCAAAATGACTATTCTACCCAAATTGCTTTATCTATTCAGAATCCTCCCTATTCCAATTCCTTCCTATTTTTTGAGAATAGTACAAAAAAGAGCAACTTTGTTTATATGGGGCTCTTCTAAACCACGTATACCTATACACACACTACATCTTCCCAAAAATAAAGGAGGCCTGGGATACCCTAATTTTACTAACTACTACAGAGCAGCACATTTGGCCAGTCTATCCAAATACCATGCAAAACAGGAAATCCCATTATGGGTATTTATAGAGGCTTCAGAAAATAACCCTCTATTAATATCAAATTTATTATGGCTTGATCCTAAAGACCGCTTTAAAATTCATAATCCCATAACTAAACACTTCTTATCTCTCTGGGATAAACTAAAAACCAAATATCAGTTACAATCTCCACACAATCCTCTCCTTTCTTTTATCAGAAATCCGGCGTTTTATCCGGCATGGATCTACCCAAATTCTTTTAAAGCTTGGACAACATCAGGCATTCAGACACTAAATGACTTCATAGCATCTAAATCATTCCTTTCATTCCCATCGCTTAGAGAAAAATATGATCTACCAAACTCTGAGATATTTAGGTATCTCCAAATCAAAAATTTCTATACACCATTCCTAAAGGGGATACACCATTATCCCAATTATCCATTTTTGAATCAATCTGTACAAAAGATCCATTTGCTAAAGGTACAATTTCATCACTTTATAATCAATTATATGAAGTAGCAAATCTTAATAGACCCTCTTACGTTCAGAGGTGGGAGGAGGACCTGGGACGAACTTTAGAAGACACGGACTGGTCAAACATATGGCTCACATCTAAGTCATCTTCACCCAACATCTTAGCACTGGAGACAAATTATAAAGTCCTAACTCGCTGGTACCTTGTACCCGCTAGAGTGGCAAAATATTCACCTAATACCTCAGCTCTTTGTTTTCGAGGATGCCCAGAAATAGGCACATATTTACACATATGGTGGACGTGCCCAGTAATCCAAACCTTCTGGAAGGAAGTCTTCGTGATTGCATCTAAAATATTTAAAAAAATAATACAACCAGATCCATATATAACTTTACTTAATCTAAAACTGGAATGGTTAACACTCTCTCAATTCAAACTTATGATCCAACTAATAACGGCTGCAAAACAAACAGTGGCCAAGGCATGGAAATCTCCTACATTGGTACTAGCAGAAACAATTCACAGAATGAATAATACAATGTCCCATGCTAAGATGGTAGCCATCGATCAAAATCAAATTCCAAAATTTGAAAAACTTTGGCACCCTTGGATAAAACAACAGTTCCTGTCAAACTTCAATGACTCTGTCCTGTTGCCATGGTAACAGATTAAATGACTTACAGAGACACCCATTCTAAGGCTTCAAAGAGAACTAAAAAGAATAATAAACTAACGAGCGGGACAACCTTGTAGACTATACCTCTACCTTTCAACCCATTTTCTTCTTTCTCTTTCCTTTTCTCCACCTTACGATTAAAGCTCATTATCAGAATTTATTTGACCTATATACACTCTACTTGTAAACAATATGTGTAGTAGGTATAAATCATTTAAATACCTACAAAAAAGTAAGGAAATGATATATATCTTTAATTTAGGTTTACGTGAACCCAATGTTTAATATTTGAAATTTCATGATATTTACCTATATAAACCCTACTGTAAAACAATGAGCTTACTTTATAGATCCTTGTAAACTTACTTTATGTATCTTTATAATATTGTATACTCAATAAACTTCTTTTGACAAGGAAAAGTTCAAAATGAAATTGAAGAGTGGGAGGAATCCAATCACCAAATATATTGTGCAGATGTACAACCCCTGGCAAAAATTATGGAATCACCAGTCCCTGAGGATGTTCCTTCAGTTGTTTATTGTTGTATAAAAAAAGCAGATCACAGACATGGCCAAAAACTAAAGGCATTTCAAATGGCAACTTTCTGGCTTTAAGAAACACTAAAAGAAATCAAGAAAAATAATTGTGGTGGCCAGTAACAGTTAAATTTATATAACAAGCACAGGGAATAAATTATGGAATCACTCAACTCTGAGGAAAAAATTATGGAATCATGAAAAACAAACAAACAAAATAACACTCCAACATATCACTAGTACTTTGTTGCACCACCTCTGGCTTTTATAACTGCTTGCAGTCTCTGAGGCATTGACTTAATGAGTGATAAACAGTACTCTTCATCTGGCTCCAGCCTTCTCTGATTGCTGTTGCCAAATCATCTTTGCAGGTTGGAGCCTTGTCATGGACCATTTTCTTTAACTTCCACCACAGATTTTCAATTGGATTGAGATCTGGACTGTTTGTAGGCCATGACATTGACCTTATGTGTCTTTCTTCAAGGAATTTTTTCACAGTTTTTGCTCTATGGCAAGATGCATTATCTTGATAAATGATTTCATCATCCCCAAACATCCTTTCAATAGATGGGATAAGAAAAGTGTCCAAAATTTCAATGTAAACCTGTGCATTTATTGAAGATTTAATGACAGCCATCTCCCCAGTGCCTTTACCTGACATGCAGCCCCATATCATAATTGATTGTTGAAATTTGCATGTTTTCTTCAGACAGTCGTCTGCATAAATCTCATTGGAACGGCACCAAACAAAAGTTCCAGCATCATCACCTTGTCCAATGCAGATTCGAGATTCATCACTGAATATGACTTTCATCCAATCATCCGCAGTCCACAATTGCCTTTCATTAGCCCATTGTAACCTTGTTTTTTTGTGTTTAGGTGTTAGAGATGGCTTTCTTTTAGCTTTTCTTTATGTAAATCCCATTTCATTTAAGCGGTTTCTTACAGTTCGGTCACAGATGTTGTCTCCAGTTTCCTCCCATTTGTTCCTCATTTGTTTTGTTGTACATTTTCTGTTTTCAAGGCATATTGCTTTAAGTTTTCTGTCTTGACGCTTTGATGTCTTCCTTGGTCTACCAGTATGCTTGCCTTTAACCACCTTCCCATGTTGTTTGTATTTGGTCCATGTTTTAGACACAGCCGACTGTGAACAACCAACATCTTGTGCAACACTGCGTGATGATTTACCCTCTTTAAGGAGTTTGATAATCCTCTCCTTTTTTTCAATTGACATCTCTGGTGTTGGAGCCATGCTTCATGTCAGTCCACTTGTTGCAACAGCTCTCCAAGGTGTGATCAATCCTTTTTACCTACATACTAACAAGCAGATTTAATCTGATGCAGGTGTTAGTGTTTGTAATGAAAATTTACAGGGTGATTCCATAATTTTTTCCTCAGAATTGAGTGATTCCATAATATATTCCCTGTGCTTGTTCTATAAATCTAACTGTTACTGGCCACCACAATTATTTTTCTTGATTTCTCTTAGTGTTTCTTAAAGCCAGAAAGTTGCCATTTGAAATGCCTTTAGTTTTTGGCCATGTCTGTGATCTGCTTTTTTTCTACAACAATAAACAACTGAAGGAACATCCTCAGGGACTGGTGATTCCATAATTTTTGCCAGGGGTTGTAGAAAGAGTCACTCGTCACCACGTGGTAATGTAGTCTGCTTACCAGAAGGTGTTAAGGATTAGGCATAGATGATAAATTCTCAATAGCATCCAGCAAATCCAGCCCACTGGAACCCCTCATCAGACCACAACATCCGTGGGATTTCCTTCACATATAAACATCTCCCAATGGTCACTTCAGAATTAGGCATTCAGGCAGTTGAACCTTAAAACAGCATACATCAATGATAGGAACAAACGGCTGCAGCAATCAGCGTACGGATGTCAGCCTGCCTGACATGTTTCATCATAAAAGATGTCTTCAGAGGCATGGCTACAGCTACAACCTTACGCTATATATATGGTATGGTTAGTGGATAGATCAGAGGGGATATAATCAAACTCGTCACTAACAGCTGGGTAAGATGTGTGTCTTGTGCAGCGCACCCTGGTGCTGACAGGATAAACCTGGTTAGCAACTGATGACGCGACAGCGCACGGCCACTCAGAAAAAAGAGAGGATAGGAACAAAAAGAGGGTGGCAACAGATGACTCAGTGCCACCTCGTTGGTTAACCTATCTCTCAGTGAACAGAAAAATTGAAAAATGCCAGATAAGCATGAACGGGCGACGAGGAAGAACGCCGGCTGTGCGGTCCGGCTTAGGGACATGAAAAAGGCTAAAAATGTATTTTTATTTGATCAGACAAAAACCTGATATCATATAACTCAATATACAAAATAAAAAAATGGAAAAGAATTAACACCCGCACAGATAAGCTATGAAATTAACGCCTGTCAAGCAGTATAGATCAAAGGCATAATCAAACAAATCAGTGCCTGCATGGGAAAAAACAGCAACAACTAATGTATAACAAACCAGCGCCTCACATGCAACTAAGCAATAGACATTGTGAATGCGATTAATCACACACAATTCAATAAAAATACATGCATGCAATATACATCAATACATGTGTTAAAATCAATACAGATGATTGTAAACATCATTTAAAAAATATTGTTTTTAAAAAAAACTGACCTAGACCCAAGATTTGCAAATAAAGGAAAAAAAACAAAAAGTAAATAAAACGAATGAAGGAGTGTATAGATGCTAACTGTTATTAATGAAGCTATTAACATCCCACTGTACGTTTAACCCATATGGCGTATAGCATTTGAGGGTGTGTATCCATCGCGTTTCCAACCTCAAGATTTCTCGCTTGGTGTAACTACCTCTCCAATGGGGTGTGAAACGATCAATGGCGGTAATCAGAGTCCCTACTGGATTTCTGTTATGACATTCTAAATAGTGACGTGAGACCGTGTGCTTAGGAAAACCTTTCTTTATGTTTTTTATATGTTCCTTTTTTCGCACATTCATGGCTCTCATAGTGCGGCCTACATACTGTAGACCGCATGGACAAGTCAATAAGTACACAACATTTTTTGAGGTGCAGGTGATGAAAGTATCTATATCATAGACCTTTGTGGTGGAGTTAGATTTAAATTGACAAATTTTTCTATTTTTATCGCCATTTATGCGACACACTTTACATTTGCGACATGGGAAAAAACCTTTTGAGTTCTGAAAAAAGGGGACCCTATTGGGGGCATCAAGAACATTAGGGGCAACCTGCAGCCTTAGGGGGGGTACTCCCCTATAGATAACTTGTGGGCGTTCAGGTAAGGATGGGCCCAACACTTTATCGTTTTTTAACAGGGCCCAATGTTTTCTAAGAATTTTCTTTATATCGTAATGTTGTGGAGAGTAGGTGGTCACTAAAGAAAACTCATGAATGTTATTATTCTTAGTGATTCTATCTGTGCCCTTTATCATATTGGCCCTATACAAGCAGGCAACCTCATTTATGGTTTCGTCCAAGTCTGCACCAGAGTACCCCTTCTCCACAAATTTGGTTTTTAAGTCAGAGGCCTGCATCAAAAAGTCGTGTTTAAAGGTACAATTACGCCTTAGGCGAATAAACTGGCTTTTAGGAACCGCTTTTAACCAGGAGGGATGGTGACAACTCCCCTGACTAATATAGCCATTACGATCTGTCTCCTTGAAAAAAGTGGTGGTTGTAAATTTATTGTCACAGATCCGTATATTCAAATCCAAAAAATGGATAGCAACCTTGCTCATTTCGAATTGCAGAGAGATACCAAGGGTGTTCTGATTCAGCTCCTGCATGTAATTAGTCAATGATGTTTCATCTCCATCCCATAGGAGGAGGATGTCGTCTATATACCTGTCACTCTTCAATTTCATTTTGAACTTTTAATAATTTTTATGCATGTGACTTTTTGTTTGTTATCTATGAACTTTGCTGGCCGCTTGCTTCTTACAGTTCAGCGCAAATTTTTACTTGTTTTTTGCCATTATTGTTTTGATATATTTATTTGCTGCTGTTCTTCTATTGCATTACACATTTAATGTAATTAATAAGGTGACTATTATGGATATCTTTGAGTTTCTTAGCTCTAGATGCATTGATCTTAAAGGTGTTTTTAATGATGCTGCTGATCAACAGAATAATGACTTGGGAGGTCTTTTTATGCATTTAAAGAACCTCATGGTTGCTAAAATACATGGTAACTGGGATGTTACCTTTCTAGAAAAATATTTGGATGATTAAATGGTTCCTAGAAGCCTCAGGTTTGAGGTTTCACCCCACGAAGATGACACTGATATCCCTGGGTGGTATAAATATTTCAACGATGTTGGATTGGATCTCTTACGTTTTCTAATAGAGAGAAAAAGGAGAAAACTTAATAAATTAGGCGAAGAGATCAGTGAGGTTAAAACCAAATTAATATCCTATAAGGAACTAGATGAATATAGAATTAAGTCTGACAGTCTTAAAAAAAACTTTGGAAAAAGAGGATATTGATCAGAAATTTAAGAAAAAGAAAAAGTATTCCAGAGATCACGAGGATTACAGAACTAATCAGGTTTTTAAATGGCAAATTAGAAGAGCCACTATGGCTAATGGAAATAATGAATCTCTGAATAGACCACACGTTGAATCAACTTCTATACCTGTGATTCCTTCCCATCATGCTGTTAATTCTCGGGGGAGTAAGCCCGGGAATGGCTGGAAGGTGTGTCCTAGAAAAGGACCTAAACCAAGGCAGCCGCGGACTAGGACCCACGATGGAAGGCAGGGTCACGTTCAGTATAACCATCCACCTAGGAATAATTCTGCTCATTTTCCTACTAACAATTATTATGAACCCCTTAATAGGGAATACACTGACCACTATGATGGATATGACAATCGAATTATTGTGGATCATCCGTCACAGCACACTCCCAGGGCTGGTTATTACACTAGGGAACACTCTATTTGGGATTCTCCTGGTTATTATCCGCCTAGAAATTCTCAATATCCACCTAGAGGTCCTCCACCCCCCCTGGGTCCACCTTTCACACCTTTTTTTCCGAAGGGTTCCCAAAAGAACAAGAGGGACGGCGAACCAAAAGAGGGTCCAGAGGGAGGAGGAGGCACAGAATGAAAAAGAAGGAGACTGTAAACGATATCGGGATTTTTAATCTCAGCAAGGTCACTTTAAGTGAAAATGAAACATTTGTACTAAATCATGGGCTTAAATATGCACCTGATAAACCATTGAGTAAATTCAATGCTTTTATTGATGTACAGAAATATATCAGGAAGATGAGCATAAAAAGACACTTCCTGTCTCAACCCATTGCTAGATCCAAACATACTACTAATGGAATTAGATATTCTGCCCTTGCGAATGCCTGGTTATTCAACCCGCCGGGTTTGTGCCACCATCTATTTCAGTTTTTAAAGATCTAGTCTTGAATGATCTGGAAAAATTGAAAATTCGGAGGGATCCAAACAATCAGAAATTTCAGGACGGGATGAAAACCCTTAAAGATAGGGACGACATAATCGTTCGCCCTGCTGATAAGGGGGGAGGGATTGTTGTCTTGGACAAGGTTGCCTACATCTCAGAGATGAGGAGAATTCTTTCGGATACTGACAAATACCTTCCCCTTCTTCATGATCCTACTGTCAGATATAAAAGGGAATTGCAGAAACTTATTAAAAAGGGGTTTAACGAACAACTGAATAACAAAAAAGAAAAAGCCTTTTTGGTCCCTATGGCTCCCAGGATTTCGGTAATTTACTTTTTACCAAAAATTCACAAATGTTTAGTTAACCCATCTGGGAGGACCATTATCAGCGGGCTAGATTCTGTCACTTCCCGTATTGGGAAATATATAGATGGATTTTTACAACCCCTGGTATCCCAGACCCCTTCTTTTTTGAGGGACTCTTCCCAGGTCTTACAGATACTGGATACCTTGGTGTGGAAGGAGGGTTACATCATGGCTACCGCCGATGTGTCCTCTTTGAAAACCATCATATCCCACTCAGATGGTATGTACGCAGTTGAGACCTTCCTTGGTAGAGATGACCAACCCGCCCCCCACAGAGGGATTCATCTTATTCCTGCTAAGGTTTGCCATGATGCATAACTACTTCTGGTTTGGGGGTTCCTGCTACCTCCAAACCAGAGGTGTAGCCATGGGCACAAAATTTGCACCCAGTATGGCTAATTTGTTCATGGCCAAGTGGGAGGAGGATGTCGTCTATGCTGACAGATGGCCAGAATTTTTGTACTGGGGCAGGTATATAGACGACATCCTCCTCCTATGAGATGGAGAAGAAACATCATTACATAGTTACATAGTAGGTGAGGTTGAAAAAAGACACAAGTCCATCAAGTCCAACCTATGTGTGTGATCATTGACTAATTACATGCAGGAGCTGAATCAGAACACCCTTGGTATCTCTCTGCAATTCGAAATAAGCAAGGTTGCTATCCATTTTTTGGATTTGAATATACGGATCTGTGACAATAAATTTACAACCACCACTTTTTTCAAGGAGACAGATCGTAATGGCTATATTAGTCAGGGGAGTTGTCACCATCCCTCCTGGTTAAAAGTAGTTCCTAAAAGCCAGTTTATTCGCCTAAGGCGTAATTGTACCTTTAAACATGACTTTTTGATTCAGGCCTCTGACTTAAAAACCAAATTTGTGGAGAAGGGGTACTCTGGTGCAGACTTGGACGAAACCATAAATGAGGTTGCCTGCTTGGATAGGGCCAATATGATAAAGGGCACAGATAGAATCACTAAGAATAATAACATTCATGAGTTTTCTTTAGTGACCACCTACTCTCGACAACATTACGATATAAAGAAATTTCTTAGAAAACATTGGGCCGTGTTAAAAAACGATAAAGTGTTGGGCCCATCCTTACCTGAACGCTCACAAGTTATCTATAGGAGAGTACCCCCCCTAAGGCTGCAGGTTGCCCCTAATGTTCTTGATGCCCCTAATAGGGTCCTCTTTTTTTCAGGACTCAAAAGGTTTTTTTCCCATGTCGCAAATGTAAAGTGTGTCGCATAAATGGCGATAAAAATAGGAAAATTTGTCAATTTAAATCTAACTCCACCACAAAGGTCTATGATATAGATACTTTCATCACCTGCACCTCAAAAAATGTTGTGTACTTATTGACTTGTCCATGCGGTCTACAGTATGTAGGCCGCACTATGAGAGCCATGAATGTGCGAAAAAAGGAACATATAAAAAACATAAAGAAAGGTTTTCCTAAGCACACGGTCTCATGTCACTATTTAGAATGTCATAACAGAAATCCAGTAGGGACTCTGATTACCGCCATTGATCGTTTCACACCCCATTGGAGAGGTAGTTACACCAAGCGAGAAATCTTGAGGTTGGAAACGCGATGGGTACACACCCTCAAATGCTATACGCCATATGGGTTAAACGTAGAGTGGGATGTTAATAGCTTCATTAATAACAGTTAGCATCAATACACTCCTTTATTCGTTTTATTTACTTTGTTTTTTCTCCTTTATTTGCAAATCTTGGGTCTAGGTCAGTTTTTTTTAAAAACAATATTTTTAAAATGATGTTTACAATCATCTGTATTGATTTTAACACATGTATTGATGTATATTGCATGCATGTATTTTTATTGAATTGTGTGCAATTAATCGCATTCACAATGTCTATTGCTTAGTTGCATGTGAGGCGCTGGTTTGTTATACATAGGTTAGTGTTTTTTCCCATGCAGGCACTGATTTGTTATACAAAGTCTAGCGTTTTTTTCTATGCCTTTGATCTATACTGCATGGCAGGCGTTAATTTCATAGCTTATCTGTGCGGGTGTTAATTCTTTTCCATTTTTTTTTTTTGTATATTGAGTTATATGATATCAGGTTTTTGTCTTAACAATTAAAAATACATTTTTAGCCTTTTTCATGTCCCTGAGCCGGACCGCACAGCCGGTGTTCTTCCTCGTCGCCTGTTCATGCTTATCTGGCATTTTTCAATTTTTCTGTTCACTGAGAGATAGGTTAACCAATGAGGTGGCACTGAGTCATCTGTTACCACCCTCTTTTTGTTCCTATCTTCTCTTTTTTCTGATTGGCCGTGCGCTGTCACATCATCAGTTGCTAACCAGGTTTATCCTGTCAGCACCAGGGCGCGCTGCACAAGACACACATCTTATCCAGCTGTTAGTGATGAGTTTGATTATATCCCCTCTGATCTATCCACTAACCATACCATATACCGTATTTATCGGCGTATAACACGCACCGGCGTATAACACGCACCCCAATTTAGGAGGGAATTTTAAGGAAAAAAAAACTTTTAGGAGGGAAGTTGAAGGGAAAAAAAACTTACATTTAAACGCCTATCATTGCAGCCTTGTCAGTGCAGCCTTGTCAGTGCAGCCATGTCAGTGCAGCCTTGTCAGTGCAGCCATGTCAGTGCAGCCATGTCAGTGCAGCCTTGTCAGTGCAGCCATGTCAGTGCAGCCATGTCAGTGCAGCCTTGTCAGTGCAGACTTCCCCAGTGCAGCCTTGTCAATGCAGCCTTCCCCAGTGCAGACTTCCCCAGTGCAGCCTTGTCAGTGCAGACTTCCCCAGTGCAGACTTCCCCAGTGCAGCTTTACCCAGTGCAGCCTTCCCCAGTGCAGCCTTCCCCAGTGCAGTCTTCCCCAGTGCAGCTTTACCCAGTGCAGCCTTCCCCAGTCCAGTCTTCCCCAGTGCAGCTTTCCCCAGTGCAGCCTTCCCCAGTGCAGCCTTCCCCCAGTGATCCCAGCCATTCTGGGCTTCAAAATCGCCGATCGCGATTTGAAAATGGCGCCGCCGGCGCCGAAATACACAGTGCCGGTCCTCGGCTCTTTCCGGCGGCTGTCGTTCATTTTCGGCTCCACTAGCCGAGTAGGTTCGGATAGCTCCGCTCGGGACTACGAGTGGAGCCGAAAATGAACGACAGCCGCCGGAAAGAGCCGAGGACCGGCTCTGTGTATTTCGGCGCCGGCGGCGCCATTTTCAAATCGCGATCGGCGATTTTGAAAATATGACAGGTCGGGATCGCAGGGGATCGGCGTATAACACGCACCTGCGACTTTCCCCTGATTTTAAGGGGAAAAAAGTGCGTGTTATACGCCGATAAATACGGTATATATAGCGTAAGGTTGTAGCTGTAGCCATGCCTCTAAAGACATCTGTTATGATGAAACATGTCAGGCAGGCTGACATCCGTACGCTGATTGCTGCAGCCGTTTGTTCCTATCATTGATGCATGCTGTTTTAAGCTTCAGCTGCCTGAATGCCTAATACTGAAGTGACCATTGGGAGATGTTTATATGTGAAGGAAATCACACGGATGTTGTGGTCTGATGAGGGGTTCCAGTGGGCTGGATTTGCTGGATGCTATTGAGAATTTATCATCTATGCCTAATCCATAACACCATCTGGTAAGCAGACTACATTACCACGTGGTGACGAGTGACTCTTTCTACATCTGCACAATATCTTTGGTGATTGGATTCCTCCCACTCTTCAATTTCATTTTGAACTTTTCAGCGCCGCAATAATTTTTATGCATGTGACTTTTTGTTTGTTATCTACGAACTTTGTTGGCCGCTTGCTTCTTATAGGGCGTACACACGGTCGGACTTTGTTCGGACATTCCGACAACAAAATCCTAGGATTTTTTCCGACGGATGTTGGCTCAAACTTGTTTTGTCTACACACGGTCGCACAAAGTTGTTGGAAAATCCGATCGTTCTAAACGCGGTGACGTAAAACACGTACGTCGGGACTATAAACGGGGCAGTGGCCAATAGCTTTCATCTCTTTATTTATTCTGAGCATGCGTGGCACTTTGTCCGTCGGATTTGTGTACACACGATCGGAATTTCCGACAACGGATTTTGTTGTCGGAAAATTTTATCTCCTGCTCTCCAACTTTGTGTGTCGGAAAATCCGATGGAAAATGTCCGATGGAGCCCACACACGGTCGGAATTTCCGACAACACGCTCCGATCGGACATTTTCCATCGGAAAATCCGACCGTGTGTACGGGGCATTACAGTTCAGCGCAAATATTTACAGTTTTTTGCTATCAAACTCTGCCCAGCACCTGCAGCAACTGTGGAGTTCCAGGGAGCCGGGGCAGTCAGCCTCCCTCTCCAACAGTTAGCCAGAGCAGATGGTGTGGGGTTTCCAGCAGAAGGGCTGGCAACAGGGCAGAGTGCTGCTGGCCTCTGCCCTCAACTAACAGGACGGATTTCCTGTAAAGGTGGATGGGACTTCAGTCTCCACCTGTATATCGGCCCAGATGCCCAACAGCATGATCAGGACCCAAGGAGAGAATGCAATCGGCACCTCACAACTGCAGGTTGATCTGGTGTTGGTGGATGGGCCTGCTGTCTCCCCTAGCATAAACCCAGCAGAAGTGCTGGCAACAGGACAGAGTGCTGCTGGCCTCTGCCCTCAACTAACAGAGGACGGATTTCCTGTAAAGGTGGATGGGACTTCAGTCTCCACCTGTATATCAGCCCAGATGCCCAACAGCATGACGGACTGAGCCCAGCCACCCTGTCTTCTCTCCTGCGGCTAAAGGGACTCCAGGGGGAAGGACCAGTCCGCACTTCCCCCCAGCAGCGGGTATGTTCTATGAGAGAGGCAGAGGTTGGCTGGGTGAGTAATGCTCTGTTTGGAACAATTTGTTTGGGGTACTGTGTGGGTACAGGCATTAGAGGACTGGAACTATGGACTAACTTTGGAGTCAACCCGTCTGGGGTCTCCTCCTGTGTTAGTCTACTGCCGAAAGGGGAGAGATGTGACAGGAGGGCCCATAGAACCCAGAATCCCTTGGAAAGGTTGGGAAATCCTTGTTTCAGCTCCCCATGCACCTCTTATGTCTAAGTCACCCTGTGCCATCCTGGCAAAGGGTGACTGAGAAAATATATCTTGGATTACTTAAAATGGGACAGTAATATTTATCCACAATATCTCCCAGGATATATGTAAAGACTATTCTTGGTTTGTTTTATTCTGAACTCAACATGTTAGTTGAGAGAGCTGATCACATTGGCCTTTGTACAATGTAGGAGACAGGCCGACTCCTGCTGGAGATCCTGCTATTGTGTGAAGGTGTCTTGTGTTTATACTTATGATAATGTATAATCTATATGAGCAGGAGGTAGGAACCTCCACTTTAACTGTATATAAGACTTGTATTTTGGTTCTAATAAACAGTTCATGTTCAGCAACTAAACAAGTATCGTCTTGTTTTGTGCTTGTGAGTGGTTGGAATATCTGATATCTATATTCAGACTGGGAGGAAGCAGTATATGACGAAAGCACTCAAGCGGAGTGTGGAACGTTTCGTTACAGAGATATATACAATTACAACATTTTACACAATCACTACCACGACCACTATGGGGAAAGGGACAATTGAGGTTAATTGAGAAACTGCTTGGCTCCCCCTTAAGGCTAAATCAAAGCATATCCAAAATATATAAAATACTGATTAGGGAAGCAGAATATGAATATCCATCTTACCTGGGGAAATGGGAAGAGGAAATAGGACCCCTTAGAGATGAGGAACATAGAAATAAGATATTAAGAGTAGCCTGTTCTACTGCAAGGGACGCGCAGACAATGGAAATGTGTTATAAACTGTTGGCAAGGTGGTATGTGACCCCCCAAAGGGCGCACAGATATGGGGGATAGAGCCCTCCAACTTGCTGGAGGGGCTGTGATGCCCCGGGGACCTTTGCGCATCTTTGGTGGGACTGCATTAAAATTCAACCTTACTGGGAAGAAATTATAGAGGCAATTTTTCATATGACAGGTGAATGGATCCAAAAAGCTCCCTGTGTATGTTTGTTTCATGATACTAGGGATGTGGTGCCCCATTACAGAAATACCCTAGCCCTATATCTCCTGAATGCAGCTAAAGGTCTGATTGCTTGTCTATGGAGAACCCAGGAGGCCCCGAAGATGAAGGAGTGGGTATCAAGGGTGGAATGGGTGAGGTCCATGGAGGAATTAATACATACGACAGAAGACACATGGAGGATTTATTATAAGATTTGGCAAAACTGGATGAATTTAAGAGCTTGGACGAGTATATGTTAATGATGGAGGTATAGAGAGGGGAGGGAGGAGGGGTAAAGAGGAAGGGAATATTATATTTGGGATGTGGGGGGGGGGAGAATTGAAGGGAAGGGAGTAGCATGTGATTTAAATAAGGAATGTGATTGTTACTTTGTTACTTGTGATGTTATTCTATCTTTGTGAAATATTTATAATAAAATAAAGAATATAAAAAAAAAAAAAAAAGATGTAATGTCCTTCATGGTTCCTTGCTCAGTCCAACTTAAAATGTCTCCAAAGTTTCAAGAGCTCCTGGCATCCATGTGTTCCTCTTTGTCCTTCCAAACACATCTCTTCCAATCACATATTTCTTTCAAAAGCTCCCCAAGCCCCTCCCACCAACTTCCTGCATACACCAACTTCCTCTGCTCAGCTTCAAAACCTATCCAACTGGTTTATTTACATATCAATGAAAGGGGAGAGCCTCTGTAAACATATGCTCTTAAATAATATATCTAACTCCATATTAATGTCACATGGGTTATGGGGATTTGGAGTGAATATGATTTATACACCATTAGTCTTATATATTTTTTGAAATGATTTGATGTATCAAGGTGATAATGCATCACAGGGATTTTGACATATTAGTCACTATGTAGAGGTGGGGAATGTAACATATGCACTGTTGTTGGTAGCACTTGGTCTATAGAATGACTTAGAAAGACTGGGGGGGAATTTTTCATATCCTCACAAGGTAATATTAGTGTGATTCAGTCATTGAAAATGTTTGATTTTCAGGGTAGAGATGCATCACGGGGATATTGGTATAATAGTTGCCATGTAGTTGTGGGAATGTAATATATTCACTGTTGTTTGTTTGCTTAGGTCTATAGCATATTTTGAACAACTGAGGGGGGTGTTTTTTTCCCCCGTTCTTATATGTTATATTTTCATGTTATGTATAACATTGTATGATTTAGTTGTTGCAAATGCTTGATTTAATAAGATGGTAATTTATCATTGGGACACTGATACAAAGACTCTATGTAGTTGTTGGTATGTAATACATGCATCGTTATTTAGCAATATCTAGGTGTAGGGACCTCAATAGCACTAATGTAGAGGGGGGTTCTCTTCTTCATAAATACAATGTGGATGTTATTTTCAATGTTTAGGGTGGGGGGAGGTTGAATTGGAAGAAGTGTATACTATATATGAGAGAGGAGAAACAAGATAATTTTTTTTTTCTATCTCTCGCTCTTCTTTCCCCCTCTCCCTTTGTCCTTCCTTCTCCCTCCCTCCCCTTCCTATCCTTCACTCTTTCTTTTTGTAATATTTGGGAACAAAGGTTTTTAATGAATTATTATGCCTGGGTAGGGCGCGTCTTTTCTGGGGTAAACCCCTTTATTCCCCAAATTAGGGAACTTACTAAGTAAGATTGATTCTAGGGAATCGAGTATGTAGTGAGAGAATTGGGTAGTGTGGTGAAGTTGACTGTTGAGTGATTGAGTGTTAGTGAGTGTATTTTTTTTTTGTGGGTGGGTAGGGTTTTTGTGTGTGGGTGGGTTAAAATTTGTTCTTACAATGTTAGAGGTTTAAATTCTGCAATAAAAAGATCACAGATCCTATACTCTCTCCATAAACAAAAGGTTGGCATTGCCCTGTTCCAGGAGATGCATTTTCGAGCAGACCATACACCTAACATACAGAACAGATACTATACTACCTGGTACCATGATTCTTTTTCATATTCAAAGTCTAGGGGAGTCTCCATAGCAATACATAAGTCAATACCTCATCAGGTAGTGGAAAGCTGAAGGAATAGAGATGGAAGAGCACTACTAGTAAAACTTGCCATGTATGGTAAAAAGTACACTCTTATTAATGTATACCTACCTAACTATGAACAAATTAAAGTAGGAACACACTTGCTAACAAATCTTATTCAGAGAGCAGAAGGGGAAACAATAATAGGTGGAGACCTTCATTTTGTTCTTGATCGGGATATGGACACCACAGCACCTCCAATGTCACAGAAGCGTAGGGATAAAAAAAAATTTAAAGACATGATGGAGAAGCATCATCTGGTTGATATATGGAGGGCCTTTCACCCACTAGAGCGGGACTATACCTTCCACTGAAAAGTCCATGGCACCTATCACAGACTTATTATTTTCTGACTAATCAGCTGGGAACAGCGGCGACCTCCTCCTCTGATATAGGCAGTGCGATATGGTCGGATCACATGCCTATATTTTTGGAGATAGCAATATCTAATGGGAATGGTAGCAGAGGTTTTTGGAAGTTAAATGATAACTTATTATTTGATGAGGCCTGTGTAGCAGAGATCAAGGCAGCAATATTGAATTTTACAAAAAACCATGTAAGGAATACTACCTCCTTATCTATTCAGTGGGAAGCACTGAAATGTGTAGTGCGGGGTTTATTTATAAAACACGGATCTAGATTTAAAAAAGCAAAAGGGAATAGAATAGCTGAGCTCCTGAAGGAAATTTCGACATTGGAAGCACAATTATAAGCAAATGCCAGTATCGGGAAAACTAATGGAACTAACAGAAAAAAGATCAGAGCTGTGAACCTTGTTAAATGAACAAGCATTGCGGGTTAGAGACAGAAATCAGACTCTGTATTATGAACAGGGAAATAAACAGGGCAAACTATTAGCTAGGGCATTGCATCAACGAGTTAATATATCATCTATCGTAAAGGTTAAAATGGAAACAGGCGACATAGCATACGACCCAAAGGGGGTCCTATAAACACTCCATACCTTCTACACTAGGCTATATAATATCCCAAATCAATTAGCAGAGAATGATCCGGAAAAGTTCCAGAATAGTATACACCAATATATAAAAGATACTGCTTTGCCAACCCTAACGACAACAGAAGTAGAGCAGCTAGAACAGGAGTTCTCAGAGGCTGAAATACAGAATGTAATAAATTCACTGGTGCCAGGTAAGAGTCCCGGGTCAGATGGCTTCACCCCGCGATTCTATAAAATCTTTAAGGACTCATTAACTTCTTTTATGAAGCGGACATTTTATTCAGTATCTGCCTCCCAGCCCTTTGTCCCACAGGGTATGCAGGCCTTTATCTCGTTGATACCTAAGCCCGAGAAGGATCATACTATACAACTTTCTCCCATTTCCCGACTGCATCTCTGGAGCTCAGCCACAGTGATCTTTGGGTTCTTGTTTACCTCTCCCACCAAGGCTCTTCTCCCCCAATAGCTCAGTTTGGCTGGACAGACAGCTCTTGGAAGGGTTCTGGTCATCCCAAACGTCCTCCATTTAAGGATTATGGAGGCCACTGTGCTCTTAGGAACCTTAAGTGCAGTAGAATTTTTTTTGTAACCTTGGCCAGATATGTGCCTTGCCACAATTCTGTCTCTGAGCTCTTCAGGCAGTTCCTTTGACCTCATGATTCTCATTTGCTCTGACATGTACTGTGAGCTGTAAGGTCTTATATAGACAGGTGTGTGGCTTTCCTAATCAAGTCCAATCAGTATAATCAAACACAGCTGGACTCAAATGAAGGTATAGAACCATCTCAAGGATGATCAGAAGAAATGGACAGCATCCGAGTTAAATATATGAGTGTCACAGCAAAGGATCTCAATACTTAGTACCATGTGATATTTCAGTTTTTCTTTTTTAATAAATCTGCAAAAATATCAACAATTCTGTGTTTTTCTGTCAATATAGGGTGCTGTGTGTACTTTAATGAGGAAAAAAATGAACCTAAAAGATTTTAGCAAATGGCTGCAATATAACAAAGAGTGAAAAATGTAAGGGGGTCTGAATACTTTCCGTTCCCACTGTAAATATTGATATAGATCTTAATTGTTTTATATCAAACTACTGAATTATATTTAGAATCCTTTTCCAATACCTTTCTCATTTTTTGAATATATGTTGGTCTATCTATAAACTTTACAACAGTCACATCAAATTATTGCATTTTTACTTAGACCCATTTTTAATACCTCTCACATTTTTAATATATGTTGATCTATTTTTTAATATATGTTGATCTATTTACAGTCCTTATTCCTCTTTTCACCACTTCTTTATACTGGATCACCTTTTGGTGTATAATACCTGTTTTTTCCTTCTAAACCATTTTATTATAATTTAGTTTACTTTTATGAGATTGCACCAACATTATATATATATATATATATTGCCCCTTTTTTGACACAGAGTACGAGCACCGATACTTGACATCATGTACTCGCCGATACCAATTACTGATACCTGATTTTGGTCATGTGACCATTTTTTTAAAAAATTATGAAAAATTACACATTTTTACCATAATATGAGGAATTGAAATGCAGTCAAAAGATTATGAAAGAAAACATGTTTATTTGCTGGTCACAAAGCTGTTAAAGCGCAAATTGCACAGAACATGTTAAATAAAAAATAATGTTAATGTCATCGATGACATGTACATTGCAAGTTCACAATGTTTAGGCATGAGGAGAAGCAAGAAAAGTACAGTACCTCAGTCAACTCACAACACAAGACATTATTTATAAAATTTAAAAAAAAAACACGTGTTTGTTTCCAGTTCAACTTATACATGTGTAAGAGAAACACATTTCACAGACAGAACATTCCTGGATGGCAAGGATGTGTGTTAGGTTGGCATGTAGGCTGCAGTAAGGCCTCATGCACAGCTCAAAGCAGCTGCTTCTCCAGGTGTTTTAGCTCTTTTGAGCTTTTTTTTCTCTACCCGTTACCTCTTCCCCTCCATGTTAGCCTATGTGTTCATTCATGGCCATTGACCAAGGAACACTATGCGGTTTCAGAAGTTTAATGGCAGGGCAGCTTACAGGCAGCAGGCAGAAAAAAAAATCCAAAGAAACTGGAAATGGAAATCTTTGGATTTTTTTTCTGCCTGTAAACTTTCCTGCCACTAAACTCCTGAAACTAGTGTGCAATGGGCTGACATGGAGGGGATGCGTTAACAGGCAGGAAAAAAGCTTAAACTCCTTCAGGAGCAGATGCTTTTAGCTGCATTGTACAGGTATTATGCCTTGAAAATGAAAAGCTGAAATGTCACACAGAACATGAAATATCATCATTGTTGATGACGCCACGTATAAAACAAACATCACAAGTTCACGTCATCACATCAACCAACCCACGTGTAATACAGTTAAATAATGTTAGGCCTGAGGAGGAGCAACTGAACAGTACCTCAAAACTAAGATTATTTTGTAAACATTTTTTAAATAAAAAAAAAAAAAAAACTGCTAGTTTCTAGTTCAACTTCTTATGAAACTCGTGAAAAAACATTTTTCACAGACCAAAATTAGGGTCATTCCAGGATGGCAAGGCCAAGGAGCCAAGGACTTAGCAGCAGTAAGGCCACATGCACAATAGAGCTCAAAGTAGCGTTTGAGCTCCCTGTTTTTGAGCCTTTCGTTTGCCTATAGTGTTAACTCTATGCCACTCCATATTAGGCTGTGTCCCCCATGCATTGCACGTTGAATCACCTATATGGTGTGCACACCATAGGTGATTCACTTTTTCACTTAAGGAAAAAGATTGTGGCATGGAGTTAAAAAGCCATATATTTTTTTTTCTTAAAGGCCAACATGAAGGGACGTTAACAGGCAGAGGAAACGCAAAAAAACACTCAAATGCCAGGTGGAGCAGTTGCTTTGAGCTGCAGCGTGCAACTGTGCATGATGCCTTACAGTTGGACAGTAACAGGCAGTGGATTACTTTTCCAATTCAAACGCAAGTGGCAAGTTTTTTTTTGAGAAACAGAAGAATCTCTGCATGTTCAGTTAGAAGTCGGTTTCTGGTGTCAGTCAGAATGTGTGATGCTGCACTGAACAATCTCTCACTTTCTACACTACTGCAAGGAGCTGAAAGATATTTTTGTGCCATCTGGGCTAGAGTGGGAAATCGCAGTTTATTGACTGCCCAATACTCAAGAGGTTTGTCCGAACGAGGCACAGTGACCTCTCCAAGATATGCTTCTAGTTGTATGGTAGCAGCTGTGGGAGCACTGTTCTCAAATGTAGATGAATAAGCAATTTCTTGAAAAACACTGTCCACAGTCACACCGGTACCTGGCTGTTGCTCAGTGCAAGGTCTTTTGGTAGCTGGTTTCTCAAGCACCTTAGGTGTAGCTGCCTGAGCCTGTAGTACCTGTACAGAAGATATTTGTTGCATTTCCAGCACGAACATCTCTTTGGCCAGCCTGCCAGCATCTGCATTTGAGAAGAACCAATCTTTATACCTAGAAGAAGAAAAATACAAGACATTTTAGACAACGTCATGCAAGCAAAGCAACAACTGTGGAAGCTTGCTGTGAGGGGCACTGCTAGAAGGAAAGGTGATGGCGGGGAACACAGCAAAAACAGTTGTCTGGCTTGCTCTGTGCAAAACCATTACACAGAGGCAGAGCAGGTAAGTGTGTTTGTAATTATCTATTTTGTTTTGTGTTTTTTATGAGGGTGAGATTTACAGTGTTATCACTTGCATTACACAATTTTTTTTTTATGCAAGCAAGTGATAATAACACTGTAAAATATCACCTTCATCCAAAAAACAAAATCATATCATCAATATTCAAATAAAAACAATGCAAAATAGCAGCCAGCAATACTTTATTACCTTGGATCGAGTAAAGTAGCGATGCAGTAAAGTGGATTTTGCTCCATGTCAGAGAACCGTTTCTGCAAAGCACCAAGCAATGTGTTCTTCATCGTTTTAACACCGTGGTCCTCATTCACTTCTTTAGATAATAATTGCTGTAGCACAGTCACTGCAGAAATTACATCCGAGGCAAAAGAATTTGAACAACTCACATGCCGAGTCAACTTTTCAAAGGGAGCCAAGATGTTGATCATCTTCTCCATGAGATTCCACTGATTTGCAGTTATCCTTTCAGGCAGCTCATGTTCTGACACATATACTCCAATGGCCTGTTTTTGCTCTATCAGAGACTGCAACATGTAAAAAGTGTTGTTCCAGCGAGTCTGAACATCTTGTTGAAGTCTTTTAATGGGTTGACCAAGCTGGATCTGAATATCTTGCAGTCGAGAATATGCCAGGTTTGAATGTTTAAAGTGCCCAACTATTTTGCGCCCAACTCCCACAGCCTCCGTAATGCTGCGCTGTGATAAAAGCCCCTCTGAGACAGCCAGCTGCAGTGTATGTGCCACACATGAAAGACTCTGAAGACCAGCATCTTGTACACCTTTTATCATATTTCTGCCATTATCACAGACTACCACATGGACAGAACTTTTGGGAATCGCCCAAGTGTCAAGCATTTCTCCTAGTATGCTTCTTATAGCTTGGCCTGTGTGAGAGGTATATTTTTGCTTACCGTATTTGTACATTATTTGATGCTAGAGTTTTTGTATATATTTTTTCATGATTAGATTTAATGTACCCATTAGCAGAGCTACAACCACTTTTTTAATTTTAATTCCTCTCTATCACTGCTATCACTGACATTTGGTTTAGCAGTTGGTCCTAGTAGGGGAAGCAGCTTGTCATATTTATCTAATAAGTTAATTAAACCATAGCGCGGTACTACCCCCCTTTCTTCTCATTTATTAGTGTCACTTTTAAGTTTATATTTAAGTTTACATATTCCCAACAATTTTGGAAAACATCTTTCTAAATTCCCTTATTACACCCTTGCTTTAGAGACATAGAACATAGTGAATTAATGTCTGACATATGCCAGTAAGGTATCTGGGGCCACAAGGCACCTGCTGCCAGTTACTGACTCTAAACTAAAAATTTAGGGGGAGCATCGATAGTTTAAAAAAACTATTAGATAAGCACCTGAACAACCACAACATACAGGGATATACAATGTAATACTGACATATAATCACACACATAGGTTGGACTTGGACTTGTGTCTTTTTTCAACCTCACCTACTATGTAACTATGTAACACCCCCTATCAATTCATACCCTCACATCTATTTCAATACACTCTGGCCATCCATTAAACGTAACCAATTTTTTTATGGTACATGTTGAAAATATATTAGTCAATTCAGATAAGGTGTTAACCTAAGGGTATTCTATACCTGCTATTCACAGGTTGAAGGAAAGAAAATTGCTTGATTTCCCCCATCAACAGTCAGTGTTGACGGGGGAATCTCTCCTGCCACGCTATTGTATTCTGACAGTGGGAGGTTTTCCCAGCCGTCAGAATACAATGATTGCATTTAAATATGAACCTCTTCATCTAAGCTGGTTGTGCTGAAGTCGACTGATAGATTGACTTCAGTACAACCAGCCTGCCCATAGACAGATCAAAATGCGTCTGGTTCCTGCTGAACCGGCTGAATTTAGATCTATTTATGGCCGGCCTTATATACTGTAGATGTGTTTGAAAATCATGAATGCATATGAATTGTATATGTCTTTTACAAAATAAATGTTTCCTGTTCACTGATACCAGACCTTGGTAAATAGTCTAGATTACTTGACAGCCTGGACAATAAATTGTGACGTTTAAAAGAAGAAATAGCTACTCTATGTAGAGTTTCTTATAGGCCCCGGTCTACCCAACTTGGTAATCAGTTTAGGAGCTTATTAGCAATGGCAATGACTTTATTTTTTTCATATGATTTTCTTAACATAAAAGACCTAAAGCTTATAAATGGCATTTGGAATACACACCCTAGATTTCTGAACTGCCTGGAAAGTACCTAGCTAGATATGATGAGCTCTGTGAACTTTGACAGGCATCCTTTTTCAGGAAATACTGTATATATAGCTTTTCAGGAAATACTTTTGTCGTCAAATATTAACTCTTACAAATGGCTGCTGTGTCTGTGGTACATAGGGCACTCCTCAAGAAATTCAGAGAGTTCCTGTTAACTTGTACATACAATGCAATGTAACTTTTTTTATTGCTATGTTTTCTAACAGTTTGAACAAACTTGACATTTTTTACCCAATTTAAAAGGTTAAAATGTAAGTATAGGCAGATAACAAAATCAACATTAAATCCTGTATCTCCACCTAGTCACAGCCTTTACCAAGCGGTATTACTTTGTATATTGTCAGGAAGAAGCATTAAAAAAAAAATCTGAACAGAATTTAAAAAAATGTTAGTTAAGATGTGTAACACACATGTATTTTAGGAAAAGCAAATAGCTGTTAATTTACTATTTTCTAAAGATCTATCTTTTAAATGAAAAGTTGTTCTCTTAGGTTTGTAGGCAGGTAAAGGTTAATGCTGTCCCAGTTGGGAAGGGTAGGGTTATTTATGTTCCCGGGTTTTTGGAACAGGGGTCTACACCCAAGGGGCTCCAGGATAGAGAGATGTATTGCTTATTACCATTGCTGGAGTCTGGATCGTCAGTGTCATGCCAAAATCAGATTTTTTGCTACTAGGGGAGGTTGCTGGGACTTGCGGTTCTCCCTAAAGAAACCTCCTATGGACAATCCTGAAGTTAAGGACTAGGGATGTTAGGTAAAGACTGAACTTTATGTTGGACTGTGACCTGTGTATGCCATCTTGCCTGGTCTGAAGTTATTCAAGGGGTGTCATGCAAGTAACAAGCACTCAAAGTCTACAGTTGGGTCAATTCAAACACATTGGGGTATGAAGACAGCACTGCAGGAGTATTGTGGTGTGGAACAAAGCAAGTAGTTACCAAGGGTAATGGAGGTCTACCAAGCAGCCTGTCATGAAGAGTGTACATGTGGCATAGCCTCTTGCAGGAGGAGTTGTTGTCGGCACTCTCTCTGTGAGCAGGTCAGTCTTCTGTTATCCGTAAGCAGATCAGCACTGCAGAGGTCTCTAACCTGTACACAGGTATGAAAGAGGAAGAGTTAAGTGAAGTGCATGCATGGAGTCGGCGCTAGGTGTATGGAGGGACCCCCATACCGTTACTGGTAGTGAGATAGCAGTGATGCGCTGGACAGATAGATAGGGAATAGGCTCAGTGTGTCCCTCCCTTCCTGCACCAGTGACCATAGTGGTATATATTACATTGAGAGAGTTTACTAAAGTTCAGTCGTCTGTTCAAGCAAAGGTACCCCATGTGTAAAGTAGTGACCCTAACCAAAGTGCCTAGCATAGTCCAGAAGAACCCACCCCGGGTGGGCCTCTCACGTGACCCTTGCTTGGCAACCAACAAAAAGGGAAACGTGGAGGATGTGACACCTTATCTCCCCTCCTACAGGTTAGGTGACAGAATTTCCATACATACATTATCTCACAAACGTAAGTACACCCCTCACATTTTTGTAAATATTTTATTATATCAGGGGGGCTTATCAGAATCTGGAAGCCCCCTTAAGCAAGGAGGCCCCCAGATCCTGCCCCCCCCCATGTGAATGAGTATGGGTACATTGTACTCTACCCATTCAGCAAAAAAAGTAGTTTAGTTTGACAAAAGACAATAGACAGTTTTTGACAAGTTCTCTATTAAAAATGTCTTCTTCTTCTTCCTCTGGTCTTCTTCTTCTTCCTCCGGTCTTCTTCTTCTTCCTCCGGTCTTCTTCTTCCCCCACTTCATCCTCTGTCTTCTTCTTCCCCCGCTTCTTCCTTCGGTCTTCTTCTTTTACTGGTGTTCTTCTTTCTCTGCCACCGCTCCTGCCGCCTGGGGCATGATGGCGCCGACCGATTGCCACGCCCCATACTTACAGTATCTCTCAAAAGCGAATACATCCCTCACATTTTTGTAAATATTTTATTACCGTATTTATCTGCATATAACCCGCACTTTTCCCCCTGAAAATCAGGGGGAAACCGTGTGTGCATGTTATACGCCGATTTCTGCTGTCTCTGAAGGAAGAGGAGCGAGCGCAGCTGAATTACATAGAGCCACAATCTCCTGTGTACCCGGCGCTCCGTCATGCACAGCCACGCCTCCTGGCCCCGCATTGGGCCACTGTTCTGTTTATCATATGAGCAGTGCCAGGAGGCGTGGCTGTGAGTGACGGAGCGCCGGGTATACAGGAGATCGCGGCTCTGTGTAATTCAGCGGCGCTCGCTCCTCCTCTTCCCTCAGAGACAGCAGGGATAATGCAACACTGGCAAGGCTGCAATGATGGAAAAGGTGGGGCTGCAGATGGGCACTGAACAGGCTGCATTTCTGGGAAATTTAATGGCTGCAGATGGGCACTGAGCAGGGTGCATTGTTTGGCAACTTAGTGGCTGCAGATGGGCACTGGTGAGGCTACATTGATGAGCTGCGACCCTAATTTTGCTTCAAAATTCTTTATTTAAAATGTATGTTTTTTTCCTGAAACTTTCCTCTTAAAATGAAGGTGCGTTATACGCCTGTGCGTGTTATACAAGTATGCGTGAGTATATCTTTTCATGTGACAACACTGAAGAAATTACACTTTGCTACAATGTAAAGTAGTGAGTGTACAGCTTGTATAACAGTGTAAATGTGCTGTCCTCTCTAAAAAACTAAACTCACAGCCATTAATGTCTAAACCGCTGGCAAGAAAAGTGAGTACACCCCTAAGTGAATATGTCCAAATTGGGCCCAATTTACCATTTTCCCTCCCCGGTGTAATGTGACACGTTAGTGTTACAAGGTCTCAGGTGTGAATGGGGAGCAGGTGTGTTAAATGTGGTGTTATCACTTTCACTCTCTCATACTGGTCACTGGAAGTTCAACATGGCACCTCATGGTAAAGAACTCTCTGAGGATCTGAAAAAAATAATTATTGCTCTACATAAAGATGGCCTAGGCTAGAAGATTGCCAAGACCCTGAAACTGAGCTGCAGCATGGTGGCCAAGACAGGACAGGTTTCACTCAGAACAGGCCTTGCCTTGGTCGACCAAAGAAGTTGAGTGCACGTGCTCAGCGTCATATCAAGTGGTTGTCTTTTGGAAATAGACATATGAGTGTTGCCAGCATTGCTGCAGAGGTTGAAGGGGTGGGGGTCTGCCTGTCAGTGCTCAGACCATACACCGCCCACTGCATCAAATTGGTCTGCATGGCTGTGGTCCCAAAAGAAAGCCTCTTCTAAAGATGATGCACAAAAAAGCCCACAAACAGTTTGCTGAAGACAAGCAGAAGGTGATGGACTGGCCAAGCATGTCTCCAGACCTAAACCCTATTGAGCATCTGTGGGTCGTCAAACAGAATGTGGAGGAGTGCAAGGTCTCTAACATCCATCAGCTCTGTGATGCTGTCATGGAAAAGTGGAAGAGGACTCCAGTGGCAACCTGGGAAGCTCGGTGAACTCCATGCCCAAGAGGGTTAAGGCAGTGCTGGAAAATAATGGTGGTCACACAAAATATTGACACTTTGGGTCCAATTTGGACATTTTCATTTAGGGGTGTACTCACTTTTGTTGCCAGCGGTTTAGACATTAATGGCTGTGTGTTGAGTTTTTTTTTTTTTTTAAACAAAAAGCTTTTATTAATGTTTGAAAATAACATTGGTACAATCATATTAACATTTGTACATACGTTTCATATAAAAGTGAATAATTGACTTCAATAATAGAGTATTCACTGGTAAGGCCACCAAGGTGGTTTCGTATCCGACCTATTGTTGTGTTGTGCCAATCAGCGGGTCTGGCGGAAGCAATGTCCGCCGGCCACCCGTGATCGCTCCCCACAGAGATAGAACAGCGGTCTGCAGATGTAAACAAGGCAGACCCCCATTCTGTCAGAGATGAACAGAGTGATCTTGTGTTCCTGCTAACCAGAAACATGGATCACTCTGTTCATCTAGGGAATCCATCCTCCACACAGTTAGCAAGCACCCCATAGGGACACAGTTAACCCTTTGATCACCCCTGATGTTAACCCCTTCCCAGCCAGTGTCAATAGTACAGTGACAGTACATATTTTTAGCACTGGTCACTTTATTAGTGTCACTGGTCCCCAAAAAGTGTCAAAAATGTCAGTTAGGTGTCTGATCTGTCTGCTGCAATGTTGCAGTCCCGCTAAAAATCACTGATCGCTGCCATTACTAGTAAAAAACTAAATAAATAAAAATGCCATAAATCTATCCCATCCTTTGTAGACGCTATAAATTTTGCGCAAACCAATCAATATACGCTTATTGGGATTTTTCTTTTACCAAAAATATGTAGCAGAATACATATTGGCCTAAACTGATGAAGACTTTTTTTATAGCAAAAAGCAAAAAATATTGCTTTTTTTTTTAAAATTGTTGCTCTTTTTTTGTTTATATCGCAAAGAATTAAAACCGCAGAGGTGATCAAATACCACCAAAAGAAAGCTCTATTTGTGGGAAAAAAAGGACATCAATTTTACTTAGGTACAGCGTCGCACAACTGCGCAATTGTCAGTCAGTTAAAGTAACACAGCGCAGTATCACAAAAAATGGCCTGGTCATGGGGGGGGGGGGGCATTCCAGAGCTGAAGGGGTTAAGATTGAACAAGCCAAGACTAAAAGGGCTTTTTTTTTTTCATACATAATGGCACACATGTATTTTGTGATTTGACTTGACACATGACATTCATTCGTTCTTTTCTTTACTCACTTTTAGTCAAATAATTTGGTGCTCTGGTGGGGGGAGGGGCTCCCATGCAGGAGCAATGGAATTGAGTTGGTTGGATCCAGTAATTGCACTGTCTGCAGCCTTCTTCTTCCTGTATTCACGTCGCTCTGCAGACCGCAAGGTGGAGAAGATGGCGGGAGGAGGTGGGTGGAGCCAACACTCACTCAGGGGCAGAGGCCTGCAGTCAGTGTGACTGTGGACAAGATGGAGGGAGGAGGTGCTGCCGGTGGGTGGGGCCAACACACTCAGGGGCGGCCGTGGAGAAGGAAGAATGCTGGCAGGCAGCTCCTGTCATGTTGGCTCTGAGACTCCGAGTCCGACGTGACTCACTGACGTCACTCGTTGCTAGACGCCAGGGGCCCAGGCGCTAGCACCCAGTGCAGAGTTGCCAAGCCAGTGGCGCAGCTCCACCCACCTCCAGGCTCCTCCCGGTCCAGGCGTAATTACACAAGGCAGTGCGGCGTAAATACACACTAGGCGAGTCTCTCTCTCTGATCGGCTGATTTGAGACAGAGAGACTCGGGCAGAGCTGCAAGTGACATGTCAGTGTGATATTTTCGGGGGGGGGGGGGGGGGCAATTGCCCTGTTGCACCCCCCGGATCCGCCCCTGCTCTGGGGTCTATACCTCTTTTAATACAAGGAAGTATTTTGCTCCCTTTGGAAACTGCAGCTTGGAATTGCATACTATTATTAAGCCTATGATCAACCAGAACACCCAGATGAGTCTGCTTGATGAGTCTACCTTTAAAGTATCCTCCCACCATTGACTCCCAGCTGTTCTTCTCCAGGAATGTATGATGCATGTTTTTAGCCACTGAGTGCAAAACTTTATCAGCATTAAACCTCATTTTTCACATAGTTGCCCAATTAGGTACAATTAGGTTGGCTTGTAAGTTGGAGACATCCTTTAAGGATTTAGCTTGTCCTTAAAATCATTGTGTGCATCAATTTTAAATATTATTATCTGTTTGCACTTCATTTATTGCATCCTAAGCTCTCTCACTATTACTAAAGTAATTATACCACTCCTTTTTGGACTCTTTATGCCCCTAACCATCATTTGTTGGCACATCACACCTTAAAATGTAACTACACCCAAAAAATATAATACATTTCAGATTGCTAGTGTTTGGTGTAGTAGCTGCACTAGATTTTTTTTTTCAAACTTTTTTCTTTACTCTCACCATTCTAAAGAAGCTGAGGGTAAAAGTGATGGACTGGCCAAGCATGTCTCCAGACCTAAACCCTATTGAGCATCTGTGGGGCATCCTCAAACAGAAGGTGGAGGAGTGCAAGGTCTCTAACATCCACCAGCTCTGTGATGCCATCATGGAGGAGTGGAAGAGGACTCCAGTGGCAACCTGGGAAGCTCTGGTGATCTCCATGCCCAAGAGGGTTAAGGCAGTGCTGGAAAATAATGGTGACCACACAAAATATTGACACTTTGAGCCAATTTGGACATTTTCACTTAGGGGTGTACTCACTTTTGTTGCCAGCGGTTTAGACATTAATGGCTGTGTGTTGAGTTATTTTGAGGGGTCAGCAAATTTACACTGTTATACAAGCTGTACACTCACTACTTTACATTGTAGCAAAGTGTTATTTCTTCAGTGTTGTCACATAAAAAGATATAAAAAAATATTTACAAAAATGTGAGGGGTGTACTCACTTTTGTGAGATACTGTACATACATACATTTAGAAAAATAATTAGGATGAAATCCAGGCATGGTACATTTTTACATAGTTACATTAGTCCAGTGTTCTCTGAATTGGACGAGAACAAACACCAATACAAACTTTACAGGTGCTCTAATTGTTCTCTACTGTATCCAAAAGCAAAAAGAATGTTTTGGCTGCAGTTTCACTTTTTTAACAAGTATAACATAATACCTCTCTGTATACTGTATTTTTCCTCACAACTACAGCTATTGGCAAAATCTGATTATGAGACAGCAGTACAGTTACACTGATATCATATTATATAAAATATCTAAAATACAGTTAGCCTCAAACCATTATTGTTTTCCCTTTTAATAAACATTTGTAAAGAATACGTATTATTATTTCTAGTAGTAATATTGCCCAATGATGTAATCTATCAATGATGTGAGTCATGGACAGTTTAATAATTTGTGTTTAGATGAATAAAATCAATATCCAGTAACACTTATGTATAACAAGTGTTAATAAGTACTAATAATTTATAGTTTGAGTAATACCTTTTATTGGCTAATGCAACTTATTAAAGATACAAGCTTTCAGGACTTTCTTTATGTCTCTTCTTTAAAGTGGTTCTAAAGTAAGAAGGTTTTTTTTATCATAATGCATTCAATGCATTAGGATAAAAAACATGGGGGTGTGACCGGAAGCTGCCCTGTATGGAAGCCCACAGCTCCGCGGCCTTTTAGCAGGATTTCTTCCGCATGTTTATGGGTGGCGCCAGGAGAACCCACTCTTCCAAAGCCCAGCCTCCTCTCGGCTCCTCTGTGACCTTCAGAGAGTACTTTTCGTCGTCTCCCAAGCTACTCGGGGGGGCGTACAAGATGGCGCTGGCCGCCTCCACCTCCTCCATGCGGTCTCCGCTGCCGCCGAGCTCCCAGTCTCCAACCCATTCACGAGCCCACCCGACTCTACATGGAGAACATCCGGGCTACAACCTCTGGCACCAGGTGTGCTGAATCTACCCCCGCTCCATGCCTCTCAGACGGTGACACAGCACGAACTGCAGCACTGCCCACTAGGTCTCACAGCAGCCACATACACGCTGTGCACTGAGGCATTCCCATGGCTGCTGCGCACGGCCTCGGAACCGGGCCTATCTGCAGAGGGCCCTGACTCCCCAACTCCTTCTGTGAGCTCAGAAGATTTCCCCTCTCTGAAAGATCCTGCACATACCCGGGCCCTGAGACCCATGCAGGCAGAGCAACATGGAGGAGACATGCCTCAGCAGGCATACCACCCTGCCCCTGCTCCCCCCCAACCGCAGAGGCAGTCTCGCTCCAGAGACCCCAGATCTAATGAATGGGGGGCAGACCACACAATTTCCTATGCCCAGGCAGCCAGCTCCCCGGCCTTGGCTCCTATGGAGGGGCAGACAAACAGGCCCCTCTCTCCACCAAAGCCCCCATCATGGAATGACCTGCGGGACCCCCAGATGCTGCCCTGGGTGCAGGCCCAGAATACGGCCTCCCTACATCTGCAGCAGCCGCCCTCTCCATCACACCTTTCACAGCACCAATTGGGGATGGACCTCCACCACCAGCAGAACCCCCCTCGCAAGCTAACTTCCAAGCCATACCAACTAATGAGGACTTTAAGCTACTTATTGAGGAGGTTAAATCCACCTGCCGAGCTGAGATTCAAGTACTTCACGCTAACTTTAAACATCTTTCAGACAGAGTGGAGATGGCGGAAGAGGAAATTCAAGAAACCAAGCTGGCGGTGCACTGCACTCAACTACAAGGGGCTGACCATCGCATGATGCTCAGAGACATGCAGCGCCACGTGGAGAACCTGGACAATAGGGGGCGCAGAAACAACATCCGTGTCAGGGGTCTGCCTGAATCGAAGAACCCTGAAGATTTGCATGACATCTTGTAAACCCTATTCAACAACCTCCTGGGCGAACCCCCTGAATAAACCCAGCGAGATGGATCGGGCACACCGTGCCCTTCGACCCAAGGGCCCTGCCTCTAGACCTCATGTTGTCATCTGCAGGGTCCACTACTCCTTGAAAGAGGACATCATGCTTAAAGCCCGCACTATCAGGAAGGTGGTCTTTGGAAATGCACAGATTCAGCTGTACCCAGACCTCTCTTGGATCACCTTGCAGAAACGCAGACTCCTCCAACCCCTCCTCCTCTTGCTGCAGGAAAACGACATAGTTTACCGTTGGGGTTTCCCTTTCAGCCTTACTACTTGGCAAGGACAGTCAGCTGTGCTACGCTATCCTGAGGGCTTGGATGCTTTCTGTGACACCATGGAGATACCTGTCCCCTGTCTTCAGGAATGGGACTTGGTGGCCACACCACCGCCACCACCCATGGTTTGGCAGAAGGTCCTCCCGGCCAAACGCTTCTGGGGCCAGGGCTCCCGGGGCCAGGACTCCCCCCGCAGAGCTGCTAAACCTAAACATGGCTGACGGCCGCAAGTTTTCCTTCCTTGACAGCCATGGCTATGGCATGTACATCCACTTACCTGACTCTCCTGACCCACCCATTAGCCTCATTTGCATCCCCCTTAGGCCTCCTGCCCGTTATCTGTTTTGTTTATTGGGCGCTTCCTACTGAAGACTTAAGAGTGGTTACCCTTCCGATCACTAGTCCCCCCGTAGGTTCAACCTTCTATAGTTCCTTTGTCACTCTACTGTAGATTTTGGTTACCGATCATTACAGTTCTCTACGTCCTCCCGACCTGGTTCTTTCTTTTGGGCCCTGGTCGGGTGGACTTATTGGAACTTAACGAGCCCCGTGTGGCGCAGGCTACTCGGGGCTTAATTGCACTGTTTATTTTGTCTGCTATGTGTATAATTAACATGTCTCTCTCTTTTCCCTCTGTTCCTGCTCCCTCCTTCTCTCCCCATATTCCCCTGGCTCAGCCTCTATTCCTGGCAACCACCTGGACCTATTTTAGGAACTGGCGACCTCCCCACCTTGGCACCAAGGCATCTCCGCGGCTAGAACAGATAAGTACCTTTAAATTTGCACATACTCATAACCATGGCTAATATTATGTCACTCAATGTCCACGGCTTAAACTCCAATAGGAAAAGACATCTTGCGCTAAGGGAGTACAGGCATTCTGGGGCGGACATATATTATTATTAAACACACTTTAACAACGGGGACTCCTTTGCCTTCGCTTCCAAACAATATCCTCATGTATACCAGGCGTTTAACCCCCGCAAGCGGGCCGGAGTAGCTATTCTTTTCAAGCATGGTTCTCACTTCACATGCTCTGAGTCCTTTGTTGACCTGCGAGGACACTACATTATCTTACGAGGTCGATGGCAAATGCAGGCTATCACTTTATGCGCCCTTTATGCCCCCAATACCCATCAGATTAACTTCCTAACTAAAGTGTTTGCTCGCCTATTCCGGACACCTAATGAATATTTGATTGTTGGCGGAGATTTCAATTTATCCCATTCAGTGGTGCTAGATCGCGATGTGCTGAACCCTACGGACTGGCAAACTCGAGCCTCCAGGGACTCAAAACTATTCCGTCATATCACTAGGCGCTATGCCCTATTTGATGCCTGGCAGGCCCTCCATCCCGGGGATAGGCAGTACACATTCTATTCTGCCCCTCACCACATGCACTCCCGCATTGACTACCTTTTTGTCAACAATGCCACACTGTCAACGCGTCACCAGGGATGCCCATATCCTCCTGATCTCCTGGTCTTACCACGCTCCTGTATTTATGACCCTGGAGCTAGGCGCCATTAATCACAAACCATGCCATTGGCAGTTGAATAATTTCCTTCTCCAACACCTCCCCTCCAAAACGGAACTAGAGTCCACACTGAATCATTATTTCCTTGAGAATGTCTCCCCTTCCACTCTCTGGGAAGCTCACAAGGCGGTCCTCTGGGGGCGTTGTATAGCGATCTCCTCGGCCATGAAAAAACATGCAAAAGCCTCTAAACTGCAAGCTGAAAGAGACCTCAGGGCCCTGGAGCTCCGGCTACAAACCTTCCCGTCCCTATACCTTCGAAAAAAAATTGTCTGTTTTTGCACGACACTTCGAGACATTGCAATGGGCCAAGTGGAGAAGGCACTCCTCAGACCGAAGCAACTTTACTATGACAAGGGAAACAAGGCCCACTCCCTGTTAGCACGCAAATTGTCTGAACGCTCCCACACGATCACCCCACACCAAATTAAAAATCGGGTGGGCTGCCTTCTCCCTCACCCTCAAGACATAGCTCAAGCCTTTGAGGAGTTCTACACGGCTCTATACAGCGACCCTGAAATCCCACACGATCCTCCCTCCCCTGACCTGACCGATCGCCTGCACCAGTATCTGGAACGCAGTGGAATTCCCAGACTTCAGGCCTTGGACCTCCTTTCCCTTAATGCATCTATCAAGGTTGAGGAACTGATGGCCACCATCAAGACCCTGCCTACGCATAAATCCCCTGGCCCAGATGGCCTCCCTTATAAATATTACAAATCATTCCTCCCCATTCTCCTACCACATATGTGTAAACTGTTCAACGCCTTTCTTCAGCTAACCGCTATGCCCTCAGACATGCAAAGGTCATTTCTCACGTTGATCCCCAAACCTGATAAGGACCCATCTCTGTGCACTAGCTATAGGCCGATAGCACTACTAAACTCTGACCTGAAAACCAAGCTCCTTTCGATACGTCTAAACCTGATACTGCCCTCCTTAATACATAAGGATCAAGTGGGCTTTGTCCCCCTCCGTCAAGCGGGGGACAACACAAGACGGGACATCGACCTAATAGATGTGGCGAACAGAGACGGCCTGGAATCTCTAGCTCTTAGTCTAGACACGGAAAAGGCCTTTGATCGCCTTGGCTGGCCTTTCCTGTTCACCACGTTGAGACACATGGGGTTCCAGGGCCCCTTCCTACGGCCATCCATCACTTAAACACTAATCCCGCATCCCAGGTGAGACTCCTTTCGCTCAGTCCCCCACCTTTCCGAGAGCGAATGGGTCCCGCCAGGGGTGCCCACTCTTACCATTACTGTTTGCGCTGTGTGTTGAGCCCCTGGCGGCGTCCATTCATAGAAATCCGGATATCCGAGGGGTCCCAGTGCGGGGGAGGGAGTTTAAATTAGCACTTTTCGCAGACGATATCATACTCACCTTGACCCAGCCTAGGACCTCACTGCCCAACCCACACGCTGAACTCGATCTCTACAAATCCCTCTCTGGCTATAAAATAAACGCGACTAAATCGAAGGCTCTCCCAATTAACATCCCAGCAGCAGAAGTGCAACACCTGCAGCAGTGCTTCCCCTACCACTGGAAGACGTCAGCCCTGAAATATCTGGGGGTTCAGATTACTCCGTCTTATGCCACTCTATACCAGGCAAACTCCCCTCCCCCTTTTCCGTTCCATAAGAGAACTTCTACAGAAATGGAAGGTCCACCATATATCTCTCCCGGGGAGGGTGGCCTCTGTGAAGATGACCATTCTCCCCAAACTCCTCTATCTCTTCCAGACACTGCCCATCCCAGTCCCGTATGCAGACTTGAGAAGACTCCAGGCGGACTTGGTGCGCTTTGTCTGTAACTATAGGAGACATAGAATACCCTGCTCAGTCCTGATGGAGCCTCGTTCCGACAGGGGCAGGCGTTTCCTGACTTAATAAAATACTACCAAGCAACTCAGCTGCATGCCTTGACCTCCTGATTTCCCCAACGATCTTACAACAAATGGACAGGAATTGAAAAGATATGGCTCGCGCCCACACACCCAAATAGTTTGCTCTGGAATGCGAATGCAGAGGTAGATTCGACCTGGCTTTTGGGACCTATGTTCCATTACAGGTCGCTCTTGCACAGACTATCCCGCACACATAGACTTGGCTCAGAAAAGTCACTCCTGACCTCCTTCCTCTACAACCCCAGCATGCCTGCTGGTCTCACGCATCAGATGTCTTCGCCCTGGGCGACGCGGAATTTATTCCATTTTGGCCACCTGGTGGACCCTAGATCACGCAAAATGCTCTCATTTACTGAACTCCAGAATAAAGACTTACCTCGCCAGGTGTTTTATGGGTATTTGCAAATACGTCACTACACTCAATCTTTCGCCCCGAATCTCCAATTCTCGGCGCCAACCTCCTTTGAGAGCCTGGTGATGGAGGAATCCGCACACCGAGGTTTGATTTCTGACATACACCGGCTGCTAAACTCTTACTCCATCCCTACTCAGGTTAAGCATGTATATATGCTTCGCTGTGAAAAAGTACTAGAAGAGATCCCAGAAGGGACATGGCAGACAATCTGGTCTCAGGCAGCAAAAAACCCTTTTTGCACGCTCTACAAAGAGAACTCTTATAAAATCCTCTATTTTTGGTACCTGACACCAGATGTGCTCCATGTTATCTATCCCTCTAGCTGCTTAAACATGTCCTAACAGCTGTGAGATGCCTGGTTGCTCTCCATTGGAAACGGCACTCCCCACCCTCCCAGGCAGATTTGTATACTAGAATAAAAGATATAGAGCTCATGGAAAAAATGATAGTCAGATTACAGGACAGGCTGGAAATGCATGACAAGGTTTGGGAGAATTGGCACCGTCGAGAGGCTCCGCCCTAAGCAGTTGGTCGAGCACCCCTTCCTCACACCCCCCCCCCTCCCATCTCTCCCTCTTCTGTAGTTTTTTTCCCCCTTCTTTCTAATTATTCTCTATTTCTGTTTTGTTTTTCTCTTTTTTGTGTTCTACTGTGGCCCATAGCAGACCCTATTTGATATCTAGCAGCTTGCATATGGAGTCAGCAATGACCACCTACTGTCTGTTTCACTGTTTACTGTTACTTGATATACACTGGTTCTAATGCTGTTATAATGAAGTTTGTGTATTACAGTGTCAACTTCTTGTCTATTTACATGCTGTTATGAATAATAAAAAATTGTTATTTTAAAAAAAAATATATAAAAAACATTCTGTGAGCAGCAGCCCCCCTTAGCCCCCCTAATACTTACCTGAGCCCCATCTTGATCCAGCAATGTCGCATGAGAGACTCGGCTGTCCGGGACCCTCCCTTCTCATTGGCTGAGACAGCAGCAAGGCGCCATTGGCTCCTGCTGCTGTCAAAGTCAATGAGCCAATGAGGAGAGAGATGGGACGGGCCGAGCCACAGCTCCGTGTCTGAATGAACACACAGAGCAGCAGCTCAGCTCAGGTTCCCCCATAGCAAGCAGCTGGGCACTCGGCAGGAGGGAGGGGTCATGAGCGCTGACATGAGACCCAAGAAGAGGAGGATTCGGGCTGCTTTGTGCAAAACCATTGCATAGAACAGGTAAGTATAACATGTTTGTTATTTGTAAATGAAAAAAAAAAATTACTTTAGTATCACTTTAAGCATGAAACATGGGCAAAATCAGGGCACAAACCAAGTTTAGGTCAGGAACAGCCAAGCAGCATAATACCAAATAAGGCTCCATGCACACTGGGCTTAAAAAAACGCCAGTTCTCTTGGCAGAAAAAAACACACAAATAGAGCATTTTTGCACACAGTTTAGGCGAGTTTAGGAGAGTTTAGTATTTTTTCTGCCAGAAAGCTCCAATCAGGAATGCAAACTTAAAGTGTTTTTCTAGCTGTCTCTATGCATTTCAGATACCTCCAACTTAGGCATGCAGCACAAGCCCAATTTCCTAACCTGGTAGTCCTTCAGCCTGACTCGGTGGAGCGTCTGCTGACATCAAGGGTCCTGGAGACACCTTTGTCTTCTATTTATCTCCGTTTGGCATCGGCACACGCTTTCACCTTGACTAAGGCACATGATGAATGAAAGGCTGACATTCCAGACTTAACTGAGGAGGACTGGGAGGACTCTATAGGTAGTTACAGTGCCTTGAAAAAGTATTCACACCCCTTTAAATTTTCCACATTTTGTCATGTTACAACCAAAAACGTAAATGTATTTTATTGGGATTTTATGTGATAGACCAACACAAAGTGGCACATAATTGTGAAGTGGAAGGAAAATGATAAAGGGTTTCCCAAATGTTTTACAAATAAATATGTGAAAAGTGTGGGGTATAGTTGTATTCAGCCCCCCTGAGTCAATACTTTGTAAAACCACTTTTTATTTACATTACAGCTGCAAGTCTTTTTGGGGATGTTTCTTCTTTGCAAAATTGCTCAAACTCTGTCAGATTGGATGGAGAGTGTCTGTGAACAGCAATTTTCAAGAATTGCCACAGATTCTCAATGGATTTAGGTCTGGACTTTGACTGGGCCATTCAAACACATGAATATGCTTTGATCTAAACCATTCCATTGTAGCTCTGGCTTTGTGTTTAGGGTCATTGTCCTGCTGGCAGGGGGACCTTCGCCCCAGTCTCAAGTCTTTAGCAGACTCTAACAGGTTTTCTTCTAATGCCCTGTACACACGACTGGTTTTGCCGTCGGAATAAACTCCGAAGGTTTCTCTGATGGAACTCCGACAGAATTCCATTCAAGCGGTCTTGGCTATACACGGTCAAACTAAAGTCCAACCAAAATCCTACCATCAAGAACGCGGTGACGTACAACACGTACAACGGGACTAGAAAAAGGAAGTTCAATAGCCAGTAGCCAATAGCTTCCGTCTCGTATTTGCTTCAGAGCATGTGTCGTTTTTGGTCCTTCGGAACAGCATACAGACGAGCGGTTTTCCCGATAGGAATTGGTTCGGTCGGAAATATTTATATTGTATGTATTATTATTATATTTATATGTTATATTCCTAGGTCCGTCAGAATTTTCTAAAAAAAAAGTCCGATGAGGCATACACATGATCAGAATATACGGTGAAAGGCTTCCGTCGGACTTTTTCTGTCGGACATTTTCTGTTGGACATTTCGCTCGTGTGTACGCGGCATAAGATTGCCCTGTATTTGGCTCCATCCATCTTCCCATCAACTCTGACCAGCTTCCTTGTCCCTGCTAAAGAAAAGCATCCCCACAACATGATGCTGCCACCACCATGTTTCACGGTGGGGTTGGTGTGTTCAGGGTGATGTGCAGTGTTTGTTTTCCGCCACACATAGCGTTTTGCTTTTAGGCCAAAAAGTTACATTTTGGTCTCATCTGACCAGAGCACTTTCTTCCACATGTTTGCTGTGTTCCCCACATGGCTTCTCGCAAACTGTAAATGGGACTTCGTATGGCTTTCTTTCAACAGTGGCTTGCCACTCTTCCATTAAGGCCAGATTTGTGGAGTGCACGACTAATACAGATTCTCCCACCTGAGCTGTGGATCTCTGCAGCTCCTCCAGAGCTACCATGGGCCTCTTGACTGCTTCTCTGATTAATGCTGTCCTTGCCCTGCCTGTCAGTTTAAGTGGACGGCCATGTTCAAAGCTTGGGATATTTTTTTTATAACCTAACCCTGCTTTAAAATTCTACACAACTTTATCCCTGATGTGTTCCTTTGCCTTCATGATGCTGTTTGTTTGACTAATGTTCTCTAACAAACTTATGAGGGTTTCACAGAACAGCTGTATTTATACTGAGATTAAAATTACACACAGGTGGACTCTATTTACTAATTAGTTGACTTCTGAAGGAGATTAGTTCCACTAGATTTTAGTTAGGAGTATCAGAGTAAAGGGGCTGAATACAAATGCACGTCACACTGTTCAGATATTTATTTGTAAAAAAATTTGAAAACCATTTATCATTTTCCTTTCACTTCACAATTATGTGCCACTTTGTGTTGGTCTATCACATAATATTCCAATAAAATACATTTAGGTTTTTGGTTGTAACATGACAAAATGTAGAAAATGACCGTTTTATACGACTACAATTTTTACACAGGGCCTATTACACCCCAGTGAGACAGGCTGTCATCTACCCTGACGCTAGACTCCTATACACACCTTGTGAATCCTCCCCTGTCACTTTCTTTACTATGGTGTGGATCTGCCACCATATTTGACCGTTCTAGGAGAAGGTGATAGCTACTTTGAACAATTTTGGTGACTGGCTCTTGGGCAAGACCCGGCTTTGGCGCTGTTGTGAAGCATGGAGGAAGTTGTTGCAACTAGGCATCTAAAATGGTTTCTATTCTATGCTTTGTATTATGCTAGAAGGGAAATCCTCATCAGGTGGAAATAACCTGCCCCATCAACGGTACATACCTCGTTAGCTGCAGTGAATGCTATTTTGCCATCATATAAACTGACTTACGAAAGCAGGAATTGTCTGGTCGGATTGGATTGGTGCATATGATTCAAGATCTCAGGGAGCTTTGTGAATCTTCTGTTTAGTTGACAGTTGCTTGTGCTTGTACCCTCTTCCCCCCTCCCTTGTCTTCCCTCCTTTCCTCTCGCCCTCGCCTCCCCCCTTTCCCTCATATACAGTTCAGAGAGTATTATGGAAGTATTTGTGCTGTCCTTCTTTACCAGATCTGCATATTTGATGTGTTATTATTCACCTGTTCTGTTTGACAACTTATCCTTTTTTCTGGAACCTCTATTGAATTGTATTGACTGTGCATTGTCTTATTATTTTGTTTATTATTGAATAAACTTTATTTCTGTTAAAAAGGGTTGTTCTTCCTGCCTCTAAACTCTAAGCTCAAAATATGACTGTAATCGTCCTAATGTGCATAGACACATAAAATAGCATTGAGATACTTCTACAGGCAAAACACAAAACTTTAAAGCCATTGTGAATGAAGCCTTAGAAAGCAAAGACAGAGTCCTGGAAACATGCCAAAGTCAGTAACAGCTGGGTAAGCAAGGTGGAAGTCAGAAGATAGTAAGCAGTGTCCAGAAACCAGGCTGATGTCACAAGAAAGAGGCTAGACATGTGTAGAATGGAAAAATGTGTTTAGTTTTGGATAAATTCATTATGCTACTAATTTTGTTTCGTTAATTCATTTCGGAATTAGTTTAATTTCATTTAATTTTATTTTGGTTATTCATTTTCTAGCGAATACAAATTTTTGAAACAATTGGAATTTGGATCGGTTGAAAAATGATCGACCGATTTAAATTTTGTATGAAAAATTTCTGATTGTTGAGGAGCGGGCCTGGAAGCTGGCCACCACATCCTTAACAACTCATGACTCATCAGCTGTAAGCGGGCTTCCCCACAGACAGCTGAAATGTGAACAAGAGAAGGCCTGCAATAGAAAATTCTGAAAAAAAACAGCATGGGGTCCCCCCAGTCCATACCAGGCCCTTCAAATCTGGTATGGATTTTAAGGGGAACTCTAAGGCAAAAAAAAACAAAAAACGGAGTGGGGTTCCATCCAAGATCCATACCAGATCCTTATCTTAGCATGAAGCCTGGCAGGTCAGAAAAGGGGGGCTCCCAGATCCCGCCCCTTATGTGAATGAGTAGGGGAACATCGTATCTGTTCTCCAGATTCCGATAAGCCCCCCACCTGCAGACTCCCAAACCAAGGCCCAGGGTTGTGGGGAAGAGGCCCTGTTCATCAACAGAGCTCCCCCACCACAAAGCAGCCCCCCATGTTGAGGGCATGTGGCCTGCTTGCTCATCCCCCCTTTACTGGCCTGCTGGGCTGCATGCTCAGATAAGGGTCTGGTATGGATTTTGGAGTGAGGCCCACACATTTTTTTTTATTTTGGCATGGGGTTCCCCTTAAAATCCATACCAGACTTGAAGGGCCTGGTATGGATTGGGGGAAGGGATCCCACGCTGTTTTTTTTTCAGAATTTTCTATTGCCAGTATTACTTTGTTTACATTTCAGCTGTCAGTGGGGAAGCCCGCTGACAGCTGGCGAGTCATTGATCCTTAAGGACACAACGGCCGGCTTTCCGGCCTACTCCTTAACAACCAGCTATTCTTTTTACAGAATTTGAATCGGTTGCTCGTTTTTTGACTGATCCAAATTCGAATCGTTATGAAAATTTGGAATTCGTTAGAAGAAGAATAAACAAAATTAAATTAAACGAATTTCAACTAAATTTGTTACTATTCCTTTCAGAGATTCAGATACCTCTGAATCTTGGAATAGGTAAAAATGTGTCCGAATTTACATTCAGACCAAAATTAATTGCACATTTTTAAAAGAGGCAAATGTCCAGAGGCAGATTGGGAGGCAATTTAAATCATATACAGTAAGGAGCATGCTGACGACCACTCATCAACATCCTTCTGCAGTGCTTCAGAAGCCACTGGGTTCCAATACCAGTGCCAAGCATGCACACTCATTTTTGTGCACCCTAACGTGCATGACTCTTTGCTGGTGAATATCTGGCAGTTGCCCTATAAACAGAGACACGGGCAGAAGTATGCACACATGCATAAGCCCACACTAGTTGCCTTACACCAACGTGAATTCATCCTTCCTTACAGGCGCCAGTAGTTAAACTACATTGGCAGTTTTGCAAAATATTGTATAATGTAAGCGTCATACCTGTAGGCCAGTTGTGACACCCCCGGTAGAAAAACTACCATATTGCTAGCATTCCCCTGTCATGGGCTAGCATTCCCCTGTCATGGCTAGTTGCTAGGATGCTCCATACAGTGAGTGCTCAACATATGAAGCATCCTAGCAATTACCTATGACAAAGGAATTTTTTTTGCAGACTTTGGAGTGCAACAAATGGCCTACAGGTATCGCAATTGCATTGGCAATATTTTTCAGCATTGGGGCCCTTCGACTGCAAAGTCCATTTTATTCAAAAGGTGAACTTTAGGGTGGGGCTTCAGAGGCGACTTCCTGGCTTGGATTAAAGCCCTATACTTGTCCCCAACAACTTCTGTTAAGTATGCCGGGTTTTTTTCCTCGCCTTTCCAGATTTTCTGAGGTACAAGGCAGGGCTGTCCACTGTACCTAGCTCTTTTAATCCTTGTGCTGGAGCCGCTAGCCATGGCCCTCCGTGACAACCCTGACATTTCCAGTGTTCCTTATGCAGGCAACCATTATAAGGCAAACTTTTATGCGGACGATGCTCTCCTGGTCCTCACCAATCCAATTATCTCTCTTCCCAACCTCCAGGTAACGCTGGATCATTTTTCGGCCATCTCAGGCCTCCTTATAAACCTATGACAAAACTACGGCGCTGAACATTACTCTTCCTGATGCCTTGGTCATCTACAGACACAATTCCCCTATCTTTGGGCACCCCACTATATAGATTACCTGGGGATTAAACTTACTTCCTCTTACTCCACCTTGTTCTGGGCCAACTACTAACCCTGCTGCGTTCCTTGACCTCGCTTCTCTATTCCTGGCAATTCCCTTCTCTCTCCTGGATAGGCCTGGATCCATGCTGTCAAAATGACAATCCTGCCTAAAGTCCTCTATTTCTTTCGGACCCTGCCCATACATGTTCATTCCTTTTTTCTATGCCCATTACAGAACAGAATCCTTCAGTTTATCTGGGCTCATAAGCGGCCCAGAGTCCCCAGATCGACGCTTTACACCCATAGATTGCAGGGTGGCCTGGGAGCTCCCAACTTGGTCAGGTATTATTGGGCAGCTCAAATCTCTCAACTATCCATGTTACATGCCACCTCTGACATCCCATTGTGGGTGCTTTTGGAACTACCTAATTGTGCCCAATTTCTTTACAAGCGTTGCTCTGGCTTCCCCATAAACTACGCCCCTTAACGCTAAGCCCTTTAATGCTGCACAGCCTGAAGCTGTGGGATTCAGTTTGATATTCCAGAAACTTGATGTCCTCTTTTTTACCTCTCTTACCAATCCCAAATAATCTCCTTTTTCTGCCAGGACTGGCATAGCCTCGTTCCTTCTCCTGTTGGGTCTCCCACGGCTTTACAGGGGTACATCACTTCTTAACTGCGTGCTAGTTTCCATCGTGGGAGTCACTTCAGGAGATGTGCGAGATCCCCAGGCAGGAGTATTTTCATTATCTGCAATTATGAAATTGGATTACGTCTCTTTGTCGGCGTTCCACCTTTTCTTTTCACAAGACGTTTTTTGAGCATACTTGTCTACACTCCCTGGGGTCCCCTGGTCTCATCTCGTCGCTTTACGCCTCTCTTAATGGTAGAGCATCTTTATCAACCCTTTCCTATGTGACACGATGGGAGCGAGATCTTGACTCGAGTATTGAGGGGGAGGACTGGAGTAAAGCCTGAACAACAATAGCAAAATGTTCATTCAACACTGCCACCCTCAAGGCTGCTTATAAAGTGCTCCTGCGGTTGTACTGGGTCCTGGCTAGGCTTGCCCACGCTTATCCTGGAAGCAGTGATGGATATTTTCGGAATCGTGGAAGCGCGGGAACGTCCTAAATATATGGTGGTCCTGCCCACGATTGATCAGCTTCTGGTCCAGAGTCTTTGGCCTATTGCAGACTTTATTCTATGTGACGGTCCGAAAGCTGACTCTCTTGCATTGCCCTTTACCGGGCCTCTTTGCACCCCAGCAGAAATTGGCCTCACTACTTTTTATTTCTGCGCAGCAGACCATCGCCCATGCCTGGAAGACCTCAGCTGTTACCTTCCAGGTGATGAAAATCAGAATGACTGCTCTGATAGTTAATGAGCAGATGTCCAGTATATTGAGGGACCTGCATGCAAAATTCTTGAAAATCTGGGAACCGTGAATAAGTTGTTCTTCCTGTCCCTGCCCCCAACTATCAATGGTCGACTTTAAAGCTTGTTCCATGGGTCCCATGTCTGTGGTGCTCGCTCTCACCTGGGGCCGCTCTCCTTTTCTCTTTTGCTTCTCTTTCCTTTATTCTCTTTCTCTGTTTCCTCCTTTTCTCCCTTCATTCTTGGTATGAAGGCTATCAATACAGATTGCTGTTCTCCAAGGAGTAGAGTATTATAGCCTGTATTATCTGCCCAATACCTAACTTGGTCCTCTATGGTCCTCATAACAGTTTGTTTTGTTATGTTATGCATTACATGTTCATACGCTGTTTCTTCACATGCTTGTCTGAAGATGCCCCTGCGTGGACATACCATGGCATGCTATGATTCTTGAAACTTTAATAAAAATATTGAAACACAAAAGGTGAACTTTAGCCTTTAAGTTAGTCAATAAAATCTGCACTACAAAGCGGTTGTATACCCATTTTTAACATTTTTACTTTAATAAGGCTTACCTGTAGGTAAAATTAATATCTCCTAAACTGTTCTAAGGTGAGTATTTCATAATGAGCTAGTATGTGGTGAATACTAGCTTATTATACTTTTGCCTTACAGGTTTTTTGCTTTTTTAAATTTTTTTTTCTCGGGTTAAACAACCGCTTTAAACTCCGAACTTTCTGCATTAATCAATGGATCACAAGGTACAAGACCATTTAATTTAATGCTAGGTACATTGTCAGTATGTACACCTGTATGTACAACAGAAGCCGGTCTAACGACTGGGTTTTGTCAAAGAGACATGCTGGAAAACCAGCATCCGATCAGTTCTTGCAGCCAATGGCTGCGAGAGCTAATCAGTGTGTGTGGGGAAGGAGGGGTCCCTCTGCCATAATACAAAGGCACTGCAGGGGAGATTGCTGGGCTTAAGTTGGCAAATAAATGGTATCACCTAAACTACAACATTTTTCTACTGAGTCTTAAATTTGATAGCACTGCTAATTCTACTACTACTTCAATAAAAAGTATAATAATAATAATACTTTCTGGTTTTATCATTGTAGTAACAATGTACAGTTTTAATAAATGCATGCTCTATTAATTTTGTTATTGTAAAAAAACTACAGTTTTAAATGATTGTAAAATTCTATACAAAAACTCTAAACATCACATAAAAAAATCTGATTTAATTTAGGATATTAATCTAAACTCAAATGTTTTAAAGTTGTACTTTTATATAACACTGTGATTAACAGATTGTATTTTATCTGTTCTTTGTACATTTAAAAAAAACAGTACCAAAAAGTCATTTCCTATTGGCACAGAATGGCATACAATATTGTTAAAGAGAAAATAATAATATGTAACCTGGTGGAAAGAAAACAACAAAATAAATATTTTGGATTGAGTCTCTGTAACTCAAAATGTAAACAAGGCCAAAATCAGCTTTTAAATGCACTGTGCAAGGGTATAGCTGCCAAAGTTCCACATGTCTTTGCACAACTACAAACTTGGCTCTTAAATAAAGTGTTACTGCAGAGCAGCTAACCAGAAGTTTTGTAAATGCCGGAGAACTCACTTCTATGCAATTGCTCTACATGCAGTTACAGAGCATTTGCTTTAATAAATCAGCCCATTAGTTCTTCATTTTAAGCAAAAATGGAAATAATCTTTCAAGGTAAAAGGATACCTTCACCTTTTTTCAGTACATATTCTCCTCATCCCCCTGCCCTTTTCCCTGCGAAAACATGCAGGGGATCAGGGCCGTTTTTAAGGCAGGGCAAAAGGGGCAGCTGCCCTGGGCCCTGTCATTGTTGTGGGGCCCAAAGCAGCTGCCTTATACTTGCCAACTATCCTGGTTTAAATTCCCTCGTCCCTTGAGGTTTTAGTCCTGTGCTGTGTCCCAATATCTCAGTGTGAAGTGCTGCTACTAATGCTGCCCAGCTCTGCCCTATTGTTGTGTACAGATGACTCACCTGCAGACCCTGTGTTTACATGTAAATTACCGGAATTCATATGTAAGTAGTGGTGCCATTCATATAAAAATAGCAGCGGCCAGTGGCATTGATATGTATATCATGCCCCCCTGAGGTCATATCCACAGTAGCAACCAATCAACAAGCAGAAATCATGTGCTGTAACCTCGCAACTAATCAGTGAGCCGTAATGTGTGCTGTAACCTTTAGCAACCAGTCAGTGAGCGGTAATGATACACTGTAACCTCTGGCAACCAATCACAATAGCTGTCTGATCTGATTCAGTAAACTGATTTTGAGTCTAGCTGCTATTTATTGTATGTCTCAGAGCAGCTGGAGAGCGAAACTGCATGAGGGGGCCCCAAGAAAAGTTTTGCCCAGGGTCCAATGAATATTAAAGACGACCCTGCAGGGGATCCTCTCCCCGCACCTGCTGTCACATTCTGAAAATGGCGTGGCTATGCAACTTGTGGTTTGAATGGGCTACTAATGTACTTATTAGCACACTTGTAGTCCATTTACACTGTACAGGAGCCTGTGCAGGAGCCTGACATTGCACCCACAACCTGCTGTACTTCTCCTGTACTTGCACATGGGAGTTACCTTGTCTTGGTACAGAATTATGCTGAGATTGCACACTGCAGTGGCTCAGTTTACACTTTTAGAAAAAAGAAGTGCTGGCAGGCAGGTAGAGGCATCTGTGCTAGAAAAGACTGACCGGAGCTACCAGAATGATATAGCATTAGTGGCGAGGCTCTCTTTTTCTCCTCTTCACTACTTACCCAGTGTATGCCCCCTTATCTTGCAGCTTGTGGATGGTCTGCTGGAGCAGTGGGCCTCCATGGAAGGAGATAGAGTGTACCTAAAGGAATGGATTTTTTAAATAAGAGGTGTCAAGTCATGCAGTGCTGGAAGAAAAAAAAAAAGGGGGTGGGTGAAAACTCACCAGTGTCAGAGATACAGTATGGTCACAAGGCAGCATTGTGGGGGAGAGAGAAACCGAGTGGTATGAAGCTCTTGCCTTCACAGGGGCTAAAAGAGAGAAATTTAATTTTTTAAATAGACCACCGTCGCGGTGGCTCTGACGTCACGCCCGCGCAGTAGCCATTTGCGGAGCCCGGCGCCATCTTGGAACCTGGCGTAAACAGGACACTGCCTGAGCCAGATCCTGTGCGCCCTGGAGTCGGCGCCATGATGGGAAAATGGATGCCGTGGGACTACAACGCCCAGCGCGCCCGGGATAACCATACACAGGCCAAAATATATACAGGGGATTTTCAGGCAAGAAAGATGTGTGTGCTGACGGAAAAAAGAAAGAGAGAAAAGCATGGAGACCGCTGCAAATGTCACAAAAACCTGTTTAAGGTTTGTAAGGTACAAATGATTCTTTACATACCCCTGAGACCACCAGAGTGGGGTTCCCTGCATAGAGCTCATTTAGAGACTGTACAGTCAGGGCTTACAACTAGGAGAGGCTGAACCTAGCTGGGGCGAAGCGGTAAGGGGTTTCCGAGCTTTTACCGGTCCAACCATCTAGGTGAGGAAAAAAAAGGGAATACAGCGGTGGACTCCTCTTCAAAACTTATAGCTAACCAGTCCTATCAGGTTGTGGAGGCGGAGTCACAACCCAATGTGTGTGCTGCCATGATGCATCAGGAAAATACTTTACTTCCTTTTTAACTGCAGCAAACTTTTACAGCCCCTTGGAATCAGTTTGCTATCATTTTCAAGATTGTTTTTTTTTGTTTTATTGCTTGCTATTTTTACCAGTTGCCTTTCTGACTTTATCAGCAGTGACTCAGAAGTCAGCTGATTATGGGCAGTGCTAAATGGCAATGGTAAAATAGACACTTATCAGAAAGCTTGGAAAAGTCAGATATTTGTAATATACACATTATATACTAGTGACTAGATTCGTCAGTGGCCCGGTAAGTACCTGGAGTAATCTGTGTATTATAAAGTAATAATAATAATAATAGTAATAATAGTTATATTACTAACAAAGTACTGTTTTACTAAATACATGTAATATTTATAGTTACATAGTAGGTGAGGTTGTAAAAAGACACAAGTCCATCAAGTCCAACCTATGTGTGTGATTATATGTCAGTATTACATTGTATATCTCTGTATGTTGTAGTCATTCAGGTGCTTATCTAATCGTTTTTTTAAACTAGCGATGCTTCCCGCTGAGACCACCGCCTGTGGAAGGGAATTCCACATCCTTGCTGCTCTGATAGCATTATTCCATTTTTTATTTTATTTTTCTTGTTGCTTACCCAATGCCCTAAGGCCATTTTAGGATTTTATGGGTTAGGGTGGGGTTGGCAATCTGTTTTTTGCAATTGACCTGTTGCTTGCAGGTAGGCAACAGGTATATCTCCACTAACCCCACTGTTCTGACAGCTCCTGACCCCACTGTACCTCTGTCCCTCAGGACCTCAGATCAGTGCAGCAATGTAAATGCGGCCAAGAAAATTCCTAGGTTGGTCCTTGGCTCTGATGTCTCATATGAAATAGCTGAGGGGAAACCTGGGTGGACATCCCTCAATCTACTTGGTGGTGCTGTATCTGAGGTCTGTGAACTCAAGCAGCAAACAGATAGAAAGAAAATTAAGGGTTACACTATGTAAATAAAATCTAACCATTGGAAAAGTGAAAGACAATTTAAAGAAAGGTCCCTCATGTAGCAAAATATGATCCCCATAGTGACAAAATGAAAAATGCATGAGAGAGTGGACATATACAGATTGAGGCTGATCACACATTGATGCAGAACGACCAAGAAAATCCTACGCTCATCAAATGTATTCTTAATCCTCCATATGCGCAGATGTATGTATACAGGCCACAGTGAACATAAGTCAAATTTATTAACAAGGATGGTTTGCTATAGAATGTGTGCTTCAATGTCATACAGCAGCTAAGCTGTGGGTTGCCTAAAACAAAAACTTGATTTTCTCTATGGTTTTTGGTTCTGTTAGTATTTTTAAATGTGCATAGAGTATCGAAATAAACCTGCATCAAGTGCACACTTCTAACATTAAAGGAGACTAAAACTCCAATAATTAAAGAAAGATTCAGGGAACCATTTGCTGGAGGGTATTGTGTGTTAACGTTCACCTACTAATGCAGCTCCACTGCCAAACATTTGCTAGCTATCTATGGAAATATTTAGCAGGCTGTTGTGTTTTAAAAGCAGATGTGATTTGTAATATGTGTGATAAGAACTCCAGGAAGCACAATGTACAGTAATAATAGGCAGTAATCTTGTTTTAGGTACCCTATTTTGATTATTTGTATGATGTTTTGCCTGTAGAAGCAGCTCAATGTTATCCTATGTGTCCATGCACACTAGGACGATTTGAGGCATATTTTAACCACTTGCCGACCCTATAACTTACATACACGGCACCAAAGTGGCACTGCTGTGCACGATCATGTACCTGGTATGTGATTTTGCACTTCTGAGTCATTAGTACAGTGACAATGCATATTCTTCACTTATTAGTGTCACTGGTCCCCAAAAAGTGTCAGTCAGTGTCCGACTGTCGGCTGCAATATCACAGTCCTGCTATAAGTCGCTGATCGCCACCATTACTAGTAAAAAAAAAAATAAATAAAAAGATCCCATAGTTTGTTGATGCTATAACTTTTGCGTAAACCAATCAATATACTGGATTTTTTTTTACCAAAACTACCGTGTTTCCCCGAAAGTAAGACATCCTCCGAAAATAAGGCCTACTTCCAGTTTTGCCTCTCGTTGTAATATAAGGCATCCCCCCGATAATAAGACCTCCCCGATAATAAGGCATCCCCCGATAATAAGGCATCCCCCGAACAAAAGGCATCCCCCAAACATAATGCATCCACACAATAATAAGGCGTCTGACTCTGGACCGTAGCGGCAGGCACCGCCGCGCAGCTCATTGATTTAGTTAGCTGCGGCGGGCTCTCTGGATGATGAGTGATGTCCCTGATGTTGCGCAGGGGAAAGTCGCCCATCAGAGAGCCCACGCCGCCGCTGCCAGACACAGGAATCAGGCACATTGTGTGGAATCTCGCCGCCACAGGGGTGACTGAGGTGAGGGGGGGATGTCTGGTGAAGGTGGGAGGGGGGAGAGACTAAACTGTCCACTGGCACAGGGGTGGGGGGAGGGGGACTTAAAATGACTTAAAATGACACATGGTAGATCTGAGGGGGGGGGATCAAATCGGCACATGAGGATCAGAAGGGGGGAATCAAAATGGCACAGAAGGTACTAAAATGGTAATTCCCCCCCCCTCTGATCCTCCAGTGCCATTTTTATTGATTCCCCCCTCTGATCCCCCCTGTGTCATTTTAAGTGATCCCCCCATTTCAATCCCCCCCTCTGATCCAGTGTGTCACTTTAGGGGGTGACTGCTTTTCTGCTGAAGGGTCTAAAGTACAAGAAATACTGGTAAACCGTGCTGGTATTCTTCTTCATTGAAAAATAAGACATCCCCTGAAAATAAGACCTAGCGCATCTTTGGGAGCAAAAAAATAATATAAGACACTGTCTTATTTTTGGGGAAACAGGGTATGTAGCAAAATACATTTTGGCCTAAATTGATGAAGAAATTCAATTCATTTTTTACATTTTTTTTTATTGGTTGTGTTTTATGTGAAAGTAAAAAATATGTTTTTTTTTTTTTTTCAAAATTGTCTGTCTTTCTTTGTTTATAGCACAAAGCATAAAAACCGCAGAGGTGATTAAATACCAACCAAAAGAAAGCTCTATTTGTGGGGAAAAAAGGACGTACATTTTATTTGGGTACAGCGTTGCACAACTGCGCAATTGTCAGTTAAAGGCAAAGTTTACGCAGTGCCATATAGCAAAAAATGGCCTGGTCATGAAGTGGGGTAAATGTTCCAGAGGGCAAGCTCAACGTTTAGAGGTAGGAAAAAAACCCTTCTGGTTTGCGTTTATGATTGGAGCTTTCTGGCAGAAAAAACACAAAACACCCCTAAACTCGCCTAAACTATGTACAAAAAATGACCTATATGAGCATTTTTTTTCTGCCAAGGGAACTGATGTTTTTTAAGCCCAGTGTGCATGGAGCCCTAGAGTAAAACAGTCATATTCTGGTGTTCAAATGTTGCAAGTATAGGAATCTCCAGACTTCATTTTTTCTCTGTGTGCCTGATATTGCAATCATTTCATTTTGCAAAATAGTCACTAAACATAGTCTTGTCATTTTCCAAGAAGGAAAGCCTTTTTACTAAGAAAAACATTAGACAGTTTCGTTTCTCAGTTATTATTAGTTTCTGTTCTAGCCTTGATTGAAGTGGGAAGCTGTTGAATTGAAGCAGGGCTCCTAAAGCTCTTTCCTCCAGTTTGCAGGTACAGTTATCTCCAAAATGTATTCTTTGTATTTTGTTTTACAAATATTTTAAACTTTCTGTTATATGAAATCATTACACAAGAGAATCTTTTCTCGGGAAGTCTTCTTAAGCATATTAAAGAAGACACCCAGGCATATTAATGTGTGGATAAGAAGTTTTCTTAAATGAACTCTCACATAACTTAAAGACCAAACTGTGCTGTGTGTCTCTATATGCACAGTTGTGGTGGTTTCATAAAGCATATCTGTGGTTAAAATGTAAAATAATATATTCATTTCCATTGTATTTCTATTATTTCTAGCCTACTCCTATTACTCTAAACAATCTTAACGTCTGCAATCTTTGTGAAGATCCCCACACATTTACTTCCTTGAATTATGTGACACATGCCCTGTGAGTAGATGCTGCCATGTCACACATTACAGAGACTGCCTTTCTGAACTACAGAGGTGCGTCAGTATAGAAATCACTATTTGCAGGCAGAAAGATACCATGCAGTGGCAGCTGGTGGGACTTTTTTTTGGGAGGGGGCAGCAAACAGCCCCCCCCTCAGTGGCCGGGGGAGGGGCACACTCACCCACCACCACCCGCTGTCCATACCTTGGATGCGGGAGGTGAGAGCATGGTGGCCTCGGGGAAAGCTGCTCCGGTGTCCTCTCCTGAAGCAGCTTCCACGGTGTCTTCTCTCTCCTCCTCCCCAATAGGATCGCCAGACGTCAGTATTTTCATTCGCTGTTGCAACACACCTGGGTGGGCTCCAGACGCAATGCTCTGCGTCCCAAGTCCATCCTATTTTGAAGCCTATTAGAGCCTATGGCTCTAATCAGTGCTTCAAAAAAAAAAACCCTGGCCGCTGTAATTCATATGCCTGGTGTCCTGAAAGGGGCCGGACACATGAATAGGGGGTGGCCGCGGCGGCAGTGGATTGATACATATCCATTATGCATATAGGGGGTGGCGAGCATAGGGTGGGCGGTGCCCGGGCGCCCCTAATGGACGGGCTGCCACTGGTACCATGGGATATGTAGTCCTTAGAAAATTTAAAGTAAGCAGAGGAGGAAGCTGCAAAGCATTCATGAAATCCAAGAATTTGAGTAAAGAGATGGCCAGAATGCAGGCAGCACTCATAAGGCCTCTTTCACAAGGAGGCAGACTCCGTTTTGATCAGCAAGGGGTCTGAGCACTGATCCCCTGCTGATCAGAGCAGAGTGGGCAGATTAGCCATCCGTGTCCACTCAGTTTCTGCACAGCAGACATGGACAGAGCACACTCTTTGCTAGGGGCTGGAAGTGAATGGAATCCCCTGTCTGTTTACACCCAACTGTCCTTTGATCCAATCCGCCTAGACAGAGGAGAACACATCCCCTTCCATTTTTTTTTTTTGTGGTCCTGATTGGACTGGAGGTAGGCGGGTGTAAATGGTCATGGTTTACAACCGCTGGTCCATAAGTGTGAAAAACTGACAGGTGGACCTGATCGCACCGTTTATGTGTTAGGAGCCAAACATGAAAGAAGATTTTTCAATTAAACTCAAAGTGGAAGGGAGGATCTGCTTTATGCCCCCCTCCCCTTTTGCTTCTGACTTTTTTTTTTGAGGGGGGCAGTTACCTATTTCTGGCAGGTAAAAGCTCCCACATTCACTGGAATCGCCTAGGCAATTCCAACAGAAGTTCTCCCCCACCCGCAAAATTCTGGGACACGTCACAGGTTCCAGGAGGCTGTGGGAACATTCACACAGTGCATCACGACTCGTGCATGTGCAGTGTGAAGCCACAAGAAGTCACAGCTGGCTTCCCACAGTCAACATAGTGGTGCAGGGAACCCGAAGACCGGAAAAGAAACAGCGCTGGATCCCTGGACAGGTTTATTTGTATCTGCTGACTTTTATTTTTTTTTAGGTACCTCTTTAAATTGAATTGTCAAAAAAAACTGTTATTTGTATTGTTATTACAATGCTGATTTAAAAAAAAATATGAAAGTATATGCTGTGACTATAGAACTTTCATCTTTCATTAAGACACACAGAAAGAAGTCAATTTTAAGACATTTGGATTATATTGCTGCATACAAGTGATTGGACACTGGTTAATTAGTCAGTCAGATATAACACCTTGCATTCCCATAATGCTTCAGTTTTTTTCTAATATCCCAGAAGAATGTCTTCTCTCCTTTGTGAGAAGCACACCCTCTTTTGACTAGACATTTTCTTAATTTTTGTGATGAATGTTTGTCATTGCTTGGCTCTCTAAAGTGCTTATATGTGCAGCATGTAAGTAGGTTAATAGATTGGTGCTGTCCCAGCCAGAAGGGTAGAAGTTTATGCCCTTCCTGGTTCTTTGGTCTTTTAGCGGGTCCTTCTCTGGGCCTGGTCCACTAATCCTGTGGTGTATAAATATGGGACAGTGGTCCGGTACATGGAGAACCCCCCCCCCCCGGCAAGGTAGTTGAGAAGGGTTCAGGAGAAAGAGAGAAAGCTGTCACCGGGGCTCGCAAGGGTGGGCGACGGAGAATGATACCTGCGAGGAGCAGGAGGAGGCCATTTATCATCATTAAGGATGGGTTATCTGTTCGAGTCAAACAGCGAACAATTTGGGGTGTTCACGGCAAATTCGAAAAGCCACGGAACACCCTTTAAAAGTCTATGGGAGAAATCTAAAGTGCTAATTTTAAAGGTCAATATGCAAGTTATTGTCATAAAAAGTGTTTGGGGACCCGGGTCCTCCCCCAGGGGACATGTATCAATGCAAAAAAAAAGTTTTAACAACGGCCGTTATTTTGGGAGAAGTGATTTTAATAATGCTTAAAGTGAAACAATAAAAGTGAAAAATTTCTTTAAATTTCGTACCTGGGGGTGTCTATAGTATGCCTGTAAAGTAGCGCATGTTTCCTGCGTTTATAACAGTCTGAGAGCAAAATGACATTTCTAAGGGAAAAAAAAGTCCTTTAAAAGTGCTAGCGCTAGTGCCAGCTATTAATGAATTTTCGGTCCCGACAATACACATAAAAGTCATTAAAAGTCATTGAAAAAAAAAAATGCGTGGGGGTCCCCCGAAATTCCATTACCAGGCCCTTCAGGTCTGGTATGGATATTAAGGGGAACTCCGCGCCAAAATTTAAAAAAAATGGTGTGGGGTTCCCCCAAAAATCCACACCAGACCCTTATCGGAGCACTCAACCTGGCAAGCTGCAGGAAAAGAGGGCGGGACGAGACACACGTATTCAACATGGGGAGGATGTCCCCATGTTGATGGGGACAAGGGCCTCATCCCCACAACCCTTGCCCAGGGGACAAGGGTTAGAAATGTCATTTTGCTCTCGGACTGTTATAAACACGGCAAACATGCGCTACTTTACAGTCATACTATAGACACCTCCCAGGTACGAAATTTAAAGGAATATTTCACTTTTATTGTTTCACTTTAAGCATTACTAAAATCACTGCTCCCGAAAAAACGGCCGTTTTTAAAACTTTTTTTGCATTGATACATGTCCCCTGGGGCAGGACCCAGGTCCCCAAACACTTTTTATGACAATAACTTGCATATTAACTTTTTAAATTAGCACTTTTAATTTTTCATGTTCGTGTCCCATAGACTTTAACGGTGTTCGCGTGTTCAAACAAATTTTTTGCCTGTTCGCATGTTCTGGATGCGAACCGAACAGGGGGGTGTTCAGCCCATCCCTAATGTACAGGCATGTACAGCATATTTTCCACATTATGGCAGACTTATCTATGAAAACATTCCTTTCCAGCATTGCAATGTCAGCGCTCTCCTCCACCACATACCATAACTCCCGTACATGCACAGGGCAGTTACTTTGTCATGCGCACCTCAGTTTACCCCTTTACAAAAAAGTACTGACAGGCAGGTGGAGGCATCTGTGGCATAAAAAGCAGCCTGTCAGCCTTTTTTTTTTTTAAGTACTGTACTTTACTTTCTTTTAAGTGCAGTAACTTATTACAGTACCTTGGAATTAGTTTGCTTTCATTTTCAGATTGTTCACTGTTATTGCTTGCTTTATGCACCACTGGTTCCTCTCTGACTTTAGAGGCTGTGATTTAGACGTTATGGGATTATGGGCAGTGCTAAATGGCAATAGTAAAAATAGAACGGAAAGCCTTAAAGTCAGGAATGTGAAATATACACATTATACATTCGATTCTTTAGCTGGTAAGTATCTGGAGTAACCTGTGTTCTGTGTATTGAGAAGCAGCTTGTTCAAAAAATATTTCTTCCTACAGTGACTCTTACAAGGCAATGCTGTTTCTGTGATACCTAGGATACTTCTCAAGGTATTTAGAGATTTTCTACAAATTTTTTCACTGTCAAATGTAAAATTGAATGTGTGCTGTGTCAATAACAGTTTCAGTCAACCTAAAATTAAGAATACACAAAGAAATTGTAAAATGTAAGTATTTAGGTCTTATTGCATTTGCTTATCTCATTAGCCTCTTAATTTATTCTTTTTTTTTTTTTTGGTTCACCTACATTTTTAATAAAACATTGGGCTTTTAAGTTTAGTGAAATATATATCAAAAATATAAAAAAGAATAAAAAAAACGGTCACATAATGTTTATTATACAGTTTAATTAGTGATTATAATAATAATAACAATAATTATAAAATTCCTATTAATGTGCTTACTAAATGCATGTAATATTTATAGTATTAATGAAATATTTGATTTTGTTCTTGTTGTTTACCTAATGCTGCAAGACCATTTTAAGGTTTGATAGGTTTACTGTGAGGTCAACAATCTGTTGTTCGCAATTGACCTTTCAATTGCAGGTAGGTAACAGGTAAATCTTGATTAACCCCTATGTTCTGCCAGCTCCTGACCCCACTGAACCTCCTTACAGACCTTAGATAAGAACAACAACGTGAATCCAGAGCCAAGAAAAATCCTAGGCTGATCCTTGGCTCTGATTTCTCATATAAAACAGCCGAGGGTTGACCTAGGTGCACTTCCTTCACTCTGCTTAGTGGTGCTGTATCGGAGGTCTGTGAGTACCCTGCACTCTGTATTACTTACTACTTATCTCCGAACTTCGCGTTACTTTCTACTGACCCTCACACTGTGTATTACTTACTAATAAACTCTGAACTCTGTATTACCCACTACTGAGCCCTTCACTCTGCTTTACTTACTACTGACCTATGCACTCTGAGTTACTTACACAAGACCTCTGCCTTACATACTACTGAAATGAGTAAAAACGCTTTTTTTTCATGGTATATTAGAGATCCGTGCTTAGGAGATTAAAGGGTTGCAGCCTCCCTCTGATTAGTTCCCACTGGGACCTATTTAAGTATAAAAAAGGAAGAATGGGGATATGGCGCTACCTTGTAGTGACGCAGTTTATAAGTTCGATTTAAAATAAAAAGATAAAAAATAAACAGGTAATACACAGCCCAGTGCATCTATACACAATCTCAGGTGCAAATCTATATGAATGAACAGGTTTTTTAAATAGGTGATATATAAGTGCGTGAGAATAATATAAGCATACAAAAAGCTAAGTCACAAAACTGAAAAAAAATTTTGTGAGTTAGCTTATTGTATGCTTAAATTATTCTAACGCACTTATATATCACCTATGTAAAAAACCTGTTCATTCATATAGATTTGCACCTGAGATTGTGTATAGATGCACTGGGCTGTGTATTACCTGTTTATTTTTTATCTTTTTATTTTAATTTAAACTTACAAACTGCGTCTCTACAGGGTAGCGCCGTATCCCCATTCTTCCTTTTTTACGCTTTTTTTTCATGTGATTAAATAATTAGAATGAATCTTCACACATTTTATTGTGTGAACATTCCTAAATTTTAGTAAATCAGCCCCATTGACTAAAGTAATCCAATTTAATTTAGCATTGCTCTAAGCTTTTTTATTAAGAATTTTTAGTGGGAAAGAGATGAGTTGTAGCAGGGTAACATGGGATTTAAGCAGCAATCAGAAGAAGATAGAAGGAGAATGAAGGGTTATACTAGATAAATACATTTTTTCCATGGGGAAGGTGAAAGACAATTTAAAGAAAGGGCCCTCATGCAGCAAAATATGATCCTGGTAGAGACAAAATTAAAAATGCATGAGAAAGATAATGTTCCCTTTTTGTATAGTATCTAATTGTATTATGTATTATGTATAAGTGGACACATACAGATTGAGGCTGATCACACATTGATGCCACACAAACAAGCCACTCCTGAGCTCATGGAACATATTCTTTTTTCCTCCATGTGCGTAGATGTACAATATGTACACAAGCCACAGTGAATATGCGCCATATTCAATATCAAGAATGGCTTGCTATAGAATTTGTGCTCCAGGATCCTACACTAGCTAACCTGAGGCTTGCCTAAAACAAAAACTTGATTTTCCCTGTGGTTTTTGTAAGTGCTGTGAGTATCTTAAAAAAGTGCATTCCATATGTGAATAAACCTGCACTATCATGAAAGAAGACTAAAACTACAAAATGTATAAAGAAATATTAAGGCAACCACTCCCTGGAGCTTATTGTCCTGTGCATGCTAACGCTTGCACACCAATCGGGTCTACCTGTCAGTTTTTCAGACTGACCCAGTTGGACCCTCAATTATAAACTATGGCGCAGTGGATGTAAACAGACATGTGCCCGTATGCACCCTACCGACATCAAATCCAATCTGATCTGCTAAAACCAGATTGATGGGGATCTGTTTCCTATGTTTCCCATCTTTCTAGCTGATCGGATGGTAATCAGGTGTAAACTACCAGGTGGTTCTTTTACATCTGACCACACATGGAGGAGAGCATTCTGTGTCACCCCAGCCACCCACCTGCTCAGCGGGGATTAACAGATAGATCCCCGCTGAGCAAGTGAACACCCCGTGTGGAAGGGGCCTTAAAGTTAATTCACTAAAAAAACAAATACATTTGTTAAATAAGTTGTGGTCTAGCCATGCACTATTTAAATGTATTACATTAATAGCTGGTTGTTAAGGAGCTGGTGCCTGCTGCATGCTAACAACCAGTAAATAGTTGGTTGTTAAAGAGCCAGCATCCGCTGCGTCCTTAACAACCAGTGAGTCACACCAGGCCTTTCGGATCTGTTATGGATTTTAAGGAGGACCCTACACCCAAAAAAAAAATGGGACATGGGGCACCCTCAAAATCCATGCCAGACCCTTATCTGAGCATGTAGCCCAGCAGGCCAGGAAAGGGGGGGTGAGCGTGCAGCCCCCCCCATCATGAATCATATTAGGTCACATTCCTTAACATGTGATCAAACAATAAGTCTAAAATCATGAAATAAACGTGCCAAGTCTCTGATTTGTTTTGCTTATTGAAGCAGCGCTAAGTGTCCGATGTCATAAAACACTAACCGAGAGTGTCTTGCACCACCTGGTGGTTGAATTAAGGAGACGGAGAGTTTAAAGATACCATTCAAAGGCTTATGATTACTGAAATTGTGGTGAGTGCAATCTCACGGGGGGTGACCCCCTCACGCGGTGATCACTATTGGTGGAAGGATCTCTACGTAGTTCTACATACCCACAGACCACAGCTGCATTTGAACTTTCCTTTTCTCTCCAATACTTCTTCTATATAGAGTGTTTTATGACATCGGACAGCAAAACAAATCAGAGCCTTGGCACGTTTATTTCATGATTTTAGACTTATTGTTTGATCACATATTTTTTATTTAAAGTAGCTGCTTTAGTTTGCTACAGCGGATTACGGAGTAATTTTGAGGCGCAGATTAATGTGAGGCAGAGGCGGTTCACATTGTCCACACATTCTTGCACATTCCTTAACATGCGGGGGGTAATTTGCCAGGGTGTGGGGCATGTACGTATTTGGTCAATGCTGTCATCGGGTGACATGGAGAAGCGAATCGGTCATTTGGCGAGTGTTAAGCAAAAGGACGGTTGTGTGAAGGTGGGCAGCGTTTGTTTTCTGTGCAGGGCAGAGTACATTGGTCATTAATTGGATGAAGGGAAGATTCTGGACAGCCGCACTCAAAATCAAATGCCTTTATTAAAAAAAGGAGGTAATAATCCAATAAGTACAAGCCACAGCAAACAATGGATCACAGGATCTGACACATTTCACACTTTCAATAGGTGAAGTGGGTTGATTAATGTGTAGCTAACATGCGTGGTTAAATGTGAGAGAACCACTAAGTATTCTAAAAGATAAAAACAAAAATGTGTAAAAGTGGATGTGCATAAAAATATAAATGAATATATATATATATATATATATATATATATATATATATATATATAGTGAAATATGTATGTTTGGAAAATGCTATGGGCAAAGACCCAAAAACTTTTAATTAAACATCCATTGAATATAATCAAAAAATGAGAAATACTTAATGTTGGATATTAAACCAAAGTGCATATGTGTTGGAATAAAAATACTAAATATAAAATATATCCATATAGACATTTATATAGTGTAGAATGTGAAAATGAGGATATATATTATAAATAGAAACGTGAACTACCGTGAAAATAATATGAAAAAAGGTGAAAAATGTGAAGTGGAATGATGTAATGGTAAACAAACATGCGTGTCCATATAAACATGCGTATCTCCAAGTGAGGAACAATAAGCATGTGAGTGTAGACATACATGTGTGTGAATATATAACAAAAAACTACGTTTGAAAATATGAAAATATAAGAGCATGAGAATGACCACACATCTACAGAGACATGTATAAAACAAAGGATGCAAGTGCATTCAAGAAGTTATCTTGTGTCTGTAGCCTACATATAAAGATGAAAACTTAATTAGTAAAACTATTACCAAAAATTAATATGGCTCATATATATACACAGGAATAGACGTGGCTTCTAGATATAAACTATTCAGAAAATGGCTACTACATATAAAATTATTATACTGTTTCATACATAATTGAACGTACATAAACAGACATATCATTACTAAAACCTTAAATTTAAAACATTAGATATTATAAACAAATATCACAAATATGTGCACTAGATTTAAATGTGCCTCCATGTCTATTTATCCATCTAAGTGTCCGTATTTTTTAGCTCAAAAGTTTTTTTTCCCCACAAAAATATATTGGGGTCACTACACCTCCGAAACCATGGTATGAGCATACATTGGTCATCGTGATTGACATGGACTTACATCACTGGACAGTGTGATTGATGATGATTGTACATCAAGGGACTTTTTTAAAGGACTTGTCAAAAAACTGTGTTTGTGATTTTTCTCACTGTTTACACTCACTGTTTTTTTTAGTGGATGTTAGGGATACTATGTACCCCATAGTAGTTCACATGGGTGGCTGGGATCTGGGTACTCCCTTATTGTTAAAGGGGGCTTCCAGATTCGGATAAGCCCCCCTCCTACATACCCCCACATCCACTGGGCCAGGGTTGTGAGGAAGAGGCCCTTTTCCTCATCAACATGGGGCCATGGTGCTTTCCCAGTAGGCATGCCCATGTTGACGGCATGTGACCTGGTATGGTTCAGTTGGGGGGGGCACACACTTGTCCTTTCCATGACATGTTTTTTCATTTTTGCCATGGGATCACCTTAAAATACATAGACCCATATGGCCTTTTATGGATTATAGGGGGGGCTCCATTTAATTTTCTTTTTTACTGGCAGCTTATTTGTTTGCATGGGGTCCCCCCTAAAATCAATACCAGAACCAAAGGGCCTGGTATAGATTTTGGGTAAACCACCACACCATTTTTTTTAAAACTGTTGTATCATTTGTTTACATACTGCTGTCAACCAGTAATCTCTGATGACTCTCTGAAATTGATGACTCTCTGGTTGTTAAGGGCAGGGTAGGTGCCGACTCCTTAACAACTAGTTTTTCACTGGTTTCAAGTGATAATAAAGTCTTTTTTTTTACTTGTACCTACATGTAAGTCTATAATAAGACTTACTTGTAGGTACAGTGAATATCTCCTAAACTTGCACTGTTTAGGAGATATTTACACTACATGCAGGTCACATGCGCTCCGAAGGGACGGCATACCCATTACGTCCCTTCAGAGCTCTGTGCCGCAGCCATGACTCTGGCGCACATTCGGGGGAGTGATGTCATCGCGGCTCGGCCAAAAGGACAGCCAGAGCACTTGAACCCGGAAGGAAGACCGGGTGAAGATGGAAGCCCTGTCAGCGGTGACAGCACACTGCTGGAGGGCTTCGTTCTAAGGTAAGTTTAAGTTTCTCATAATGTGCTTGTATGCGATGCATACTAGTACAATATGCCATTGTCTTGCAGGGTTTATGAAAAAGAAATATGCAGTTTACTACCACTTTAAGGATGCTGACGGGTGCCTACTCCTTAATAACTAGCAGCCCCAAGCTCAACTGTCACAGTTAGCAGTGGTAGTAATACCCCCGCTAAATGGTTCACTTACCTCTGCAGCCGGAAGTCCATCTGCATTAAAATGAGGTACAAATAGACACATTAAATACTTCAAAATAAAGAAATTTAACATATGCTATATTTAACTTACGCTGTATATAATGTGCATTTTTTTGTCAATTGCATGTTCCTTGTGAATTGTATTTTACCGCTAATACTCATGTGGTATAAAACTTAGTGAATTGACCCCAAAGAGTCATATTTCTTCAAGTTGCAAGTAGAGGAATCTCCAGATTTAATCTTTTCTCAGTTTACCCAATATTGTAATCATTCCATTTTGCTAAATAGTCACACAACACAGGGCTCGATACATATGCAGCGGCAAGGTGGCACCACTAAAATAAGTAAATAGTGAGTAAACTAATGTGCAAACCGACAATAACCAACAGGCTAAAAAAAGAGCTGCCAGCATAAAAGAGTATCCTCACGTGAACCAGACAATTAAAATAAAACATATGCGGCGCTCCTTACGCCCACCAAAAACAAATGCACAAAGAAATATAGAGTGAAAAAAAATGCAAAAATACTAATAATATGATCCAAAAACTCATATAAAGTGTAATGCGACTCCACAAAAATGCATGAAAGTGTGCAAATGATCATACGAGCCAGTGACTCACACAAAGAAGTGATAATAGTGACTCAACACACAAAATAATAAATGTATACAAGTAAAATTCAATTGTGCATAGATAATAAACATATTGCAATGGATAAATACATTAATCAAAATAAGTAAATAGTGAAGTGCAATACATTAAAATAAATACATGTGTGAAAAGTTCATATAAATCCGTGAATCACAAATAAGTGTAAAAAATGTCCAAATAATTAATAGGTGAAAAAATGTGATCCCGACTTCATGCAATGTAACTTCTAATAGCAGCAAAAAGATCTTCTGATCATATAGGAAAGTGCAAGTGCAGTAAACAATCTATGAGGCATAATTCTAAATAACCAATACTAACATCATACTTAAAAAATATCAGAAAATGCATAATTAAAATAAGGAGATAGATCAATCTAAATCCCGGACGCCATCTGGTGGAGGAAATAAGGGAATTGCTAAAATGCTAAAACCCAATGATGACCTATGAAAGCAACAGAGACTAACAATTTAACAAACTCCATCTACTGAAAAAGGGAATATATAGCTCGCACTTTGTTAATTCCTGAATGGCATAAATAAATCATACCATACTTTAGAACAATGTTTAAAAAAAGGGGGGGGAGGGAAACTAATCATTCTATATAAGGCATAATTCCAAATGGCCAATAATAATTACTCAGTCAGAATATAAATAATTAAAGTAAGGAATTAAATCTAACTAGATCCCAGACACCATCTAGTGGAGAAAATATGTTAATTGTTGAGACGCTCAAACCAATGATATCAACAAAGACGGACAAATTAACGTAATTAATCTAATGGGAGAAAAAGAATATAACACACACTTAGATAATTCCTAAAATAGCATATATTATGCTTAGGAACAATGATGAAATGACCCGAGACTCACAGTTACAATAGTAACGCCCAGTGAAACTCAAAAGGGAATAAATATATATAGGACTAATTTCCCTAAGGGAGTCTATAACATATACACAAGGGAGATTTACGTCTAACCAGGGAAAAATACCCATAGGTTCTAGATAATGGGTGGTGGTCTTCCACGCCACAAATCATATAATCAATGCAAATGCAATATCTAAATATAACTAAAAAGTGTCTAAAAAGTATAAAATATTAAAATATTAAAAATTAGAAATAAAACAATTAAGATCGGTTTCTACATTGTGCCCTAGTGACGCCAATGTATGTAATTTGTATATCCATCTAGACTCAGCTTGGCTAATCTTAATGATCTTATTATCTCCCCTCCAGTGGGGTTTGTATTTCTCTAATCCACAAATTACTAGTGATGAGGGATCGCTGTTATGATATTTTGCATAGTGTCTTGATAGACTATGCTTATCAAAACTCTTTTTAATGTTCTGAACATGTTCCCTCAATCTCTTCCACAGTGCCCTCTTCGTTCTGCCAATATATTGAATTTGGCAGGGGCATTCTAGTAAATAGACAACCGCTTCACTACGACATGAAATAAAATCTTCATTCAAATAGTTCTGTGATGTTACAGTTGAAGTAAAGCTCAATTTCTTTCTCTTGCTTTCTTTCGTATGTCGATATGCATAGCAATTCTTACATGGATAATATCCTTTACCTTCGAAGAAGGAAAACTTTTTCTTACTTGGAGGATCCAGGACATTTTTAGCCAAGTGATCCCTCAAAGTAGGGGCTCTTCTATATACAAATCTAGGTTTTTCCAGAAGGATAGTGCCTAGATGGCGATCAGCTCTAATGATATCCCAGTATTTTTTAATAATTCTTTCTATTTTCTTATACTGAATATTAAAATCTAAAACGATCAGTGGACTATCTTGACTAGCAGAATTATCAGAACCAATCGATGTATTCTCCAATACGCGCACCAACTGAATTGATCCCATTCACTATGGGTCTGCCCGGAGGTTTTTGCTTATCTTTATGGATCTTGGGTAGTGTATAAATGACAGGTATCCTACATGTCTTGGGTTGTAAGTAGAGAGTTTCTTTCTTGTTCACTTAGTGAATTGACCCCAAAGAGTCATATTTCTTTAAGTTGCAAGTAGAGGAATCTCCAGATTTAATCTTTTCTCAGTTTACCCAATATTGTAATCATTCCATTTTGCTAAATAGTCACACAACACAGGGCTCGATTCATTAACCACAACCATATAACTTACATATGCAGCGGCAAGGTGGCACCGCTGCACCAGATCATGTACCTAGTACGTGATCCAAAACATTCAGTTAGGGGGCGCTCATGCGTGCTGATCGCAGACGACTCCCGCTGTGATTATATACAGCAGGAGCTGATCTGCAGGTAACGCAGACTCAATGTCCGCTGGCACCTGACGATCATTCAGTACAGAAGCAGAATGGCAACTATAATAGGTCCCTGTCGCATTCCGCTTGAGTGCTTTCATCAGTACACTGCTTCCTTCAGTCTGGACCTTCAGATATCAGATATTACAGCCCACATATTGTAAGAACCAGGTGAGACTAGCTAAATTACAAAACTGCAACATGGAACCCTTTATTGGATAAGAAATACAGGCTTTTATGCATTTGAGAAGAACATTCCCGCCTCCTGATCATATTATCCTAACAATACAACTGTAACCAGAAATATAAATTAACATGAGCTAATTAAGTAATCATTTAACCAGCCTAGGTGACTCAGAGGCCTGTCCTTTCAGGGCAGACTTGCCGTCTTTTAGCTCAGAAGACACAACACACATTATCATAACTATAAACACAGGACACCTTTACACAATAGCAGGAGCTCCCAGAAGTAGAAGACTGTCCGCCTCCAGAGACCAAGTTGGCCAGCTCTTATAAATTAACATGTATAGTTCAGAATCAAACAAACCAGGAATAGTCTTTGTTTATTTCCTGGGAGATATTGTGGATAAATATTACTGTTCCATTTTTAATAATCCAAGCCACATTCTTAATGTCCATTATCTTCTTGGTCACCCTGTGCCCCTAATAGACAGGGTAACTTAGACATAGTAGGTGCGTGGATAGCTGAAGCAAGGGTTTCCCAACCTCTCCAAGGGATTCTGGGTTCCACCCGCCCAAATTCACTCCCGTCACTCCCCTTTTGGCAGCAGACTAACACAGGAGACCCCAGATGGGTTGACTCCAAAGTTAGTCCATAGTTCCAGTCCCCCAATACCTGTACCCACACAGTACCCCAAACATATTGTTCCCAACAGAGCATTACTCACCCAGCCAACCTATTTCTCTCTCATAGAACATACCTGCTGCTGGAGAGAAGACAGGGTGGCTGAGCTCACTCCATCATGCTGTTGGGGATCTGGGCCCACTGCCCAGCATCCCTGGGGTATACAAGTGGAGACTGTAGTCCATTCTACTTACACAGGAAATGCATCCTTTGTTAGTGGAGGGCAGAGGCCAGCAGTGCTCTGTCCTGTTGCCAGTGGTTCAGCTGGGTGTAGGAGCTTCACTACCTCAGCTTGTCACTGGGGAGGGAGGCCAACTGCCCCGGCTCCCTGGAAGTTCGCAGTTGTTGTCGGTGCTGGGCAGAGGTTGGTAGCACTCTGCCTTGTTTCCAGCACTTATGCTGGGTTTCTGTTAGTGGAGACTGCAGCCCTATCTACCAACACCAGCTCAAGCTGCCGTTGTGAGGTGCCGATTGCATTCTCTCCCTGGAGCTCCTGCAGAGTGGATTGTTGTGCACAAAGGCCAGTAGTGTTCTGCCCTGTTAGCGCTTCAGCTCTCACATCATGCATTCTGGCTAACTGCTGGGTAGGGAAAACAGTTTTCTCCAACCTGGCTGACTGTTGGCGAGGGAAGACGACAACCTTCTCTCCCTTCTCCCCCTGGATCCTGATCTGCTACTCTGGAATGACCGACACCTCCTCACCCCGGGCCTCCAGAACTGCCGCAGGTGTGGGGCAGAGGTCTTGGACCCTCTGTCCAGTTGCCAGCGCTTCAGCTGGGTTGGTGTTATCATTCTGGGGCAGCGTCTGCTACTGGGACGCCCTTTCTCTGGTACTGTCTCCAAGGTGCACAAATCCTTGTGGGGGAGGGGGAATGGCTGCTTCCCCTCCCTGCATCTCTGAAATCCACTGGGGAAGAAGAACCACCACCTTCTCACCTTGGGCCTCTGAAACTGCCACAAGTGTAGAGCAGGGGTCTGCAGTACTCTGTCCTGTTGCCAGCACTTCTACTGGGGGTTTGGTAGGTGGTTCCATCTCTACAGAAAAGTCTATTAAATCCCAAATCTCTGGAATTGCCACAAGTCTAGGGCATGGGCTGGTGGCCGTTGGGCCCAGTGCCAAAACTTTGGCAGGTGACTCATCAGCCATAACATCCTCTGATGAAAAGTCAACCAAATCCCTGCTTTCTGTGATCCATGTCTGGGGAATGAGGACAGCTTCCTCTTCTCTCAAGCCCTTGAACTGCCATTGGACAGACACATTTCTCCATCCAAGGTCATCCTTTGCAGAAACAGGTTTGTCAAGGTCAGTCAACACTTGCTGCATCCCTCAAAGGACCTCCTCTTCTATAGCTGTGGGCAGAGATGGGCAAAGCACACTGTTACTCTGGCCCATTGCTGACACTTCAGTCAATATTTCAGGAGTGTAGGCTGGTATTTCTGGATAGTCCCAGGCAAAGGGAGCCCAGCCCTGGCGCTGAGCAGAGTCTAGCAGCCGGCTGTAGGCAATCTCCAGCTCCCATTCCTGCACGACCAGAAACTCTATATCTTCCAGTGCCCAGTGCACTTCTGAGACATTCAGTATCTCTTCTCTGAAAGCCATGATTTCGTCCAACCGCCACCCCAAATTGCTTCCAAAGTTTTGGTCCCCTGTCAGCTTCACGTACAACAGTCCCAGGCTGCCGTATCCAAAGCCTTCCATTGGGCTGTCATCCACTATCCAAGGGCATGCTTGGGATACATGCCACTGGATGGCTCTGTAGCTCTCATCTAGCCGCATCTCTGCCCAGACCAGCCTGCTTAACTCAGCTGTCTGCTCCTTATGCAGGTTTTCTCCCAAAAACAGCACCCGCAATCCTTACTGCGACCAGTACCTTTCCTGGATGGAGGGGAGAATTTTTCCCTGGTGGCACTGCTCATGGGCTAGCTTTTCCTTCCAGAGTTCGCAGTGGATAGAATCATACCATGCCAGCAGGGCCTGCTCTGATACTGGTCCTCTGTGCTGTATCTGCATCTCTCGCAACCTCCTTCCAAATTCCTCTTCCATGGCGGCTGGCTGGTATCTGTACCTCTCCTGCTATCCGGACCTTGGATCTAGGTGGAAGTTTGGATGTCCCAGACTGCAGGAAGCGTCCCACTGCTTGCCACCAATGTAACGGATCCCCCTCACACTCTGCTTGAGTGCTTCCATCAGTACACTGCTTCCTTCAGTCTGAACCTTCAGATATCAGATATTACAGTCCATATATTGTAAGAACTAGGCGAGACTAGCTCAGTTACAAAACTGCAACAGTGAATCCTTTATTGGACAAGAAATTCATGCTTTTATATATTTGAGAAGAACATTCCCGACTCCTGATCATATTATCCTAACAATACAACTGTAACCAGAAAAATGTATTAACATGAGCTAATTAAGTAATCATTTAACCAGCCTAGGTGACTCAGAGGCCTGACCTTTCAGGGCAGACTTGCTGTCTTTTAGCTCAGAAGACACAACACACATTATCATAACTATAAACACAGGACACCTTTACACAATAGCAGTAGCTCCCAGAGGTAGCAGACTGTCCGGCTCCAGAGGCCAAGGTAACCAGCTCTTTCAATTAACATGTATAGTTCATAATCAAACAAGCCAGGAATAGTCTTTGTATATTTCCTGGGAGATATTGTAGATAAATATTACTGTTCCATTTTAAGTAATCCAAGCTACATTCTTAATGCCTATTATTTTCTTGGTCACCCTGCTCCCCTAATAGACACAGGGTGACTTAGACAGAGGAGGTGCATGGGGAGCTGAAGCAAAGGTTTCCCAACCTCTCCAAGGGATTCTGGGTTTCACCAGCCCCCCCCCCGCCCAGAGGACTCCCGTCACAGCAGCAAAGATGGTTGCCGTTCTGTCAGTAGGGAAGGCATGGATCCTGTGTTCCTGTCCATGTCTTCCCCTAGTACAAGCACATCCCACACTGCACAAAAACACAGGCAAGGCACACACTTAACTCTTTACCTCTTTAACCTCTTCCCAACCAGTGTCATTAGTACAGTGACAGTGCATATTTTTTCTGAGGTCTTCCCGAGTCTCCTCGAGGCTTCGTCTCCCGCTGACATAAGGCGCCCGCTGCTGTCATTAAAGGCTCCCTTGGCTTCTTCCACCGTTTCACCTGACATGCCTTAATTAACGAGCACCATGTGAGTGCATTTTATTTGTTTTAAACCTTTGCTACTTGTCATTAAAGAGGAAGTAAACCCTGATGGGTTTTACGTCTTTTAGCCAGAAAACTGGCTAAAAGACTGAATTCAGAGAGTAGTGGTTAATGATTTATACTCTGAATGATCTAAGGTTATCTGTGGTGTACCCCAAGGTTCAGTGTTGAGGCCCTTACTTTTTATTAACTTTTTTAAATGATATAGGGTCTGGGATTAAAAGTGCCATTTCAGTCTTTGCAGATGACACCAAGCCATGCAGTGGAATAACGTACTTACAGGATGCCTCAAGCCGACCTCAATGCACTGTCTAATTGGGCGACTATGTGGCAGATGAGGTTTAATGTTGATAAATGTAAAATTATGCACTTGGGGCTAAGAATATGCATGCATCATACATACTAGGGGGAGTACAACTGGGGGGGGGGTCCGTAATGGAGAAGGACCTGGGGGTTTTGGTAGATCATAAGCTCAATAATAGCATGCAATGCCAAGCCGCTGTTTCCAAAGCGAGCAAAGTCCTTTCTTGTATTAAGAGAGATATGGACTTCAGAGAGTGAGAGATCATTTTGCCCCTGTACAAATTAATAAGACCTCATCTGGAATAGGCAGTTCCGTTTTGGGCACCAGTTCACAAAAAGGATATTGGGGAACTGGAGAAAGTGCAGAGAAGGGCAACCAAACTGATAAGAGGCACGGAGGAGCTCAGCTATGTGGAAAGATTAGAGGAACTGAAATTAAGGAGGATATCATCAACATGTACAAATATATAAGGGGTCCATATAGTGAACTTGGTGTTGAGTAGCAACACAAAGGACAACACAAAGGACAAGGGGCACTCTGTACTCTTAGAGGAAAAGAGATTTCATCTCCAAATACGGAAAGGTTTCTACACAGTAAGAGCTGTAAAAATTTGGAATAGATTCCCTCCAGAGGTGGTTCTGACCAGCTCAGTAGGTTGCTTTACAATAGGCCTGGATTCTTTCCTAAATGTACATTAAATAACTACATACTAACATTTATAGGTAAAGTTGATCCAGGGAATAGGGATGAGCTTCGTGTTCGAGTCGAACCCATGTTCGACTCGAACATCGTCTGTTCGCCCGTTCGCCGAATTCCGAACGATATGGGCCGTTCACGCCAAATTTGTGTGTCACGGCCCATAATTCACTGCGGCATCGCAGTGCGTTGCTGGCTGATGATTGGCCAAGCATGCACTATGACTGATCACAGCGCCGTCTGAACAGAGAGCCGTAATTGGCCAAAGCCAAAGAGGCTTTGGCCAATTATGGCTCAGGGGATTTAGTACATGTCCCACACTATATAAGGCCGCCTGCTCAGATTAGGCAGGACAGTCGGTGAGTTAGCTGCACTTACAGTGTATTGTGTGTATATATGCATCCCAGGTGTTTTATATATATATATATATATATACACACATACATACACACTATATTCAGTTTAGCTAGATCCGTTCCTGTTATCTTGCTACTGACAGGCAGGCTTGTGTTGTTACAGTATTTACAGCTACTTGAAGAAAATTGCTGGTGTTCTTTTGATCCTATTAGTACCACAGTCAGGCAGCTAGACTATTTACAGTTAGTGTAGTGCGTCCTCCTCACAGTGTTCAGTTAAAGCTACAAGTTAGTTTAGTGAGACCTTTGCACAGTGTTCAGCTAAAGCTACAAGTTAGTGTAGTGCGTCCTCTGAAGAGTGTTCAGCTAAAGCTACAAGTTAGTGTAGTGCACAGTGTTCAGCTAAAGCTACAAGTTAGGGTAGTGCGTCCTCCTCACAGTGTTCAGCTAAAGCTACAAGTTAGTGTAGTGCGTCCTCCTCACAGTGTTCAGCTAAAACTACAAGTTAGTGTAGTGCGACCTCTGCACAGTGTTCAGCTAAAGCTACAAGTTAATGTAGTATGTCCTCCTCACAGTGTTCAGCTAAAACTACAAGTTAGTGTAGTACGACCTCTGCACAGTGTTCAGCTAAAGCTACAAGTTAGTGTAGTGCGTCCTCCTCACAGTGTTCAGCTAAAGCTACAAGTTAGTGTAGTGCACAGTGTTCAGCTAAAGCTACAAGTTAGTGTAGTGCGTCCTCTGAACAGTGTTCAGCTAAAGCTACAAGTTAGTGTAGTGCGTCCTCCTCACAGTGTTCAGCTAAAACTATAGGTTAGCGTAGTGCGACCTCTGCACAGTGTTCAGCTAAAGCTACCTGTAGAAGGTTGGTGGTGTTTTCCTGATCCTATCATTACCGCAGGCAGCTAAATAAGCTACAAGTTAGTTTTTTGTGAGCTCTGCACAGTGTTCAGCTAAAGCTACCTGTAGAAGGTTGGTGGTGTTTTCCTGATCCTATCACTACTGCAGGCAGCTAAATAAGCCACAAGTTAGTGCAGTGCTTCCTCCTCACAGTGTTCAGCTAAAACTACATGTAGAAGGTTGGTGACATTTTCCTGATCCTATCACTACCGCAGGCAGCTAAATAAGCTACAAGTTAGTTTTTTGCGAGCTCTGCACAGTGTTCAGCTAAAGCTACCTGTAGAAGGTTGGTGGTGTTCTCATACTACAGGCAGGCAGTTGATTTTGCTAGCTGCAGTATCAATATATATATATATATATATATATATATATATATATATATATATATATATATCAGCTACAGGCAATTAGTATGTCTGGAAGGCCAAAAAGGAGAGGCAGACAGTCACAAGCCAATAAAAGAGGGCAAGCAGGCTCTGTGTCTAGAGGCAACAGTGCTTGTTGTGGAGACGGTGCATCCTCATCAGCACGTGGCCGTGGGACACGCTTTGCCTTTTTTGCGGCAGCTGGCCGTGTTGAGCCGCAACATGCGGGAGACTTGGTCGAGTGGATGACCAAGCCGTCCTCATCCTCCTCATCCTCTCTCACTAATGCTCATGGTACTTTGTCTGGCAAAGAAGCTGCCAAAGCAGCCTCTTCCCTCGGCTCAATGACATCAGTGACTCCTTCCCTAGCCCCACCATGTCCTCCTGAGGAGTCCCTCGAACTGTTTGACCACAGTGTTGGGTACATGCTCCAGGAGGATGCCCAGCGTTTAGAAGGCTCTAATGATGATACTGAGCTAGATGAAGGCAGTAACGTGAGCACGGACAGAGGGGGTGCCCAGGAAGGACAGCAATCTGGCAGTTATGCTCCCCCTGCTGCAGCATACTGCCAGGTTTGCTCCAGTGATGAGGAGGGAGGGGATGATGAGGTCACTGACTCAACGTGGGTGCCTGATAGGAGAGAGGAGGAGAGGGGGCACTTCACCAATGAGGCAGCACACTGACTGTCTCTGCGCATTATTCTAAAAGTTCTTTGGTGTGGGCCTTTTTTGAGACAAGTGCATCAGATCGCACCGCTGCTATTTGCAACATATGTCTCAAGCATATCTCGCGTGGCCAAAACATCTCCCGCTTGGGCACCATATACTTGACCAGACATATGTTATCTAAAAGACCCACACCAAAGAACAAAGAGGACCTCTCCTTGCTCCTCATCAGCTGAGATCTCCAACCTCACTACCTTCAGTCCTCTCTGAGACCTGCACTGAGAGGAATGAAGGTGTAGAATTAGGTGTGTCACAGCCAAGTACTTGGGGGCAATCTGCTTTCGGTACACCGACGTCAGATTGTACCAGGCAAATTTCCCTGCCCCAGCTGCTGCACCGCCGAAAGAAGTTCGCTCCCAGCCATCCACATGCCCAGCGGTTTAATGCTAGCTTGCCAAAATTGCTAGCACTTCAACTGCTACCTTTTCAGTTGGTAGACTCTGCCCCCTTCCGTGAGTTTGTGGAATGTGCGGTTCCTCAGTGGCAGGTACCCAAACGCCACTTTTTTTCATGGAAAGAGATTCCGGCTCTCTACCGGCATGTGGAAGGCAATGTCTTGGCCTCGCTTGACAGGGCGGTCAGCGGTAAGGTGCATATTACCGCTGACTTATGGTCCAGCAGGCATGGACAGGGACATTATCTAAGTTTCACGGCGCATTGGGTCAATCTGCTGGCAGCTGGGAAGAATGCAGGTCAAGGTTCAGTAGTGTTGGAGGTTGTTCAGCCACCACGCCTCCAAAATGCCACTACTAATGATTGTGACACACCTCTCTCCTCCACCCCCTCCTCTTCTTCTTCCTCCATGGCCTTTTCCTGTGCTTTGTCCTCAGAACCAGCGGTGCTCCGTAGGCATTTAAGGGGCTACGCAAGTACGCCGGCCAAAAGATGCCATGCGGTGCTTAAGCTGGTGTGCTTGGGGGACAGGAACCACACTGGGGCAGAGGTTCTGTCAGCTCTGCAGGGACAGGTTCGGAGGTGGTTGACGCCATGCCAACTTAAGGCAGGAATGGTGGTTTGCGACAATGGCACCAACCTCCTCTCTGCCCTCTGACAGGGACAACTGACCCATGTGCCCTGTTTGGCTCACGTCCTTAACTTGGTGGTGCAGCGGTTCTTGGGCAGGTACCCGGGCTTACAGGATGTCCTGAGGCAGGCCAGGAAAGTCTGTGTGCATTTCCGCCGGTCATATAATGCCAGTGCTCGGCTGGCAGACCTCCAAAAGGAGTTTAACCTGCCCAAGAACCGCCTAATCTGTGACATGCCCACCAGGTGGAATGCAACGTTGGCCATGCTGCAGCGGCTGCACATGCAGCAGAGAGCCATCAATGAGTACCTGTGCGACTATGGCACCAGGACAGGATCAGGGGAGCTTGTTTTTTTTCCCCACGCCAGTGGGCCATGATCAGGGATGCATGCACTGTCCTGTCACCATTTGAGGAGGCCACGAGGATGGTGAACAGTGACAGTGCATGCATCAGTGACACTGTCCCCCTTGTCCACCTGTTGGAGCACACACTGCGTGGAATAATGGACAGGGCACTTGAGGCAGAACAGAGGCAGGAAGAGGAGGACTTCCTTAGCTCTCAAGGCCCCCTTTATCCAGACAGTGTTCCTGCGTGCCCGCCAATCACACAGAAAGAGGACGAGGAGGAGGATTGTGTCAGTATGGAGGTGGAATCTGGCACTCAGCATCAGCAGCAGTCTTTAAGGGATCAGTCCCAAGAAACACATGGACTTGTACGTGGCTGGGAGGAGGTGGCTGCGGACCATGTCATCCTTAGTGACCCAGGGGACTCCGGACAGAATGCCTCAGCAAACCTACGCTGCATGGCCTCCCTGATCCTGCAAAGCCTGCGAAAGGACCCTCGGATTCGTGGTATCAAGGAGAGGCATCAGTACTGGCTGGAAAACCTCCTTGATCCATGTTACAAGGGTAAGGTTGCGGAACTTATTTTGCCGTCGCAGAGGGAACAGAGGATGAAACATCTTCGGGAGGCCTTGCAGAAAGGTCTGTGCAACACGTTCCCAGAGACTGGGAGGTTACAAGCTCCTGTTTCTGGACAACGTGTTGCTGAGGCTTCGGGCAGTCAAAGAAGGAGCGGTGGAGAAGGTGGCCGTCTGATCGATGCGTTCAGACAATTTTTTAGTCTGCAGCCCCAAGGTATGATCGGTTCCAGCAACCATCGCCAGCGTCTGTTTTACATGGTGCAGGAATACCTAGGGGCAAGATCTGACTTGGACACCTTTCCCACCGAAAATCCTCTGGGTTACTGGGTCTTGAGGATGGATCACTGGCCAGAGCTTGCACAGTATGCAATTGAGCTACTGGCCTTTCCTGCATCCAGCGTTCTTTCGGAATGCACATTCAGTGCTGCTGGAGGCTTTGCAACTGATCACAGGGTGCGTCTGTCCACTGACTCGGTCGATCGACTGACCTTCATAAAAATGAATCACCACCATCAATGCTGATGTAACCGAATAATTTGTTTTGAAATGTCAGATCCCTTCAAAGACTGCCTATGAGGATGCTGAGTGACTATCCTGTTATGCTGAGTAATTATCCTCTTCCTCCTCAATGATCATGCTGATAGCTTATAAGAATATTTTTAGTTCTGGGCACCGCCACCAGTGCCTAAGGCCCAATTTTTAAGCCCCTGTTTAACAGGGGCATGTAATTACAATTTTTTATGCAATTCTTTGCAGCAGGGCTTGTTCCTGCATTCCAACTAGAGTATCTGTGAGGGGTTGCAGTGTTGTGGCATCAGCACCAGTGCCTAAGGCCCAATTTTTCAGCCCCTGTTTAACAGGGGCATGTAATTACAATTTTTGATGCAATACTTTGCAGCAGGGCTCGTTCCTGCATTCCAACTAGAGTATCTGTGAGGGGTTGCAGTGTTGTGGCACCAGCACCAGCTCCAGAGCCTAAGGCCCAATTTTTCAGCCCCTGTTTAACAGGGGCGTGTAATTACAATTTTTGATGCAATGTTATTGACCCCCCTAAGAAAACAATTTCCTTCTTCACACGCAATGGTTTCTTCCCCTGCAAAAGGTGTTTTGCGTGCTTAAGAACTAAGCGCCCAAACGAAAAGAAACTCCATTTTGCATCAAATAGTACTGGAGAGATATACGAGATTAAAGAGTTCATTTGCTGCAACACAGAGGGAGCAGTATACGCTCTAGAATGCAGTTGCGGCCTACAATACATAGGCCGCACCAAAAGACCCCTCAAAGTCAGGATTAAGGAACATGTGAACAACATCCTAAAGGGGTATGATAAACACAGTGTTTCCAAACACTTTCTGTTGTGCCATAACAAAGACCCCACACAACTAAAATTTTGGGGAATTGAACCGTATGTAAGACACTGGCGGGGAAGTCACAAAGTAAGAACCCTCAGTCAACTAGAATCCAAATGGATATATACCTTAGATACTTTTGCCCCGAGAGGTTTAAACATTGAGTTCGATTTAAACTGCTTTTTAAGTGATTTTTAATATGACCGTCTTTTAGCGACTTTTAATGCGATTTTTTAATACGCCTGTTTTTAAATGATTTTTAATGTGACTTTTTATGCGATTCCCAATAAGTAGCGTGCATTACAATCTCCTCTCATGTAATACATATATTCTGGATGTTGATATTTATTTCCCAGGACTCCCCCCTTCCCCCCCCTCCGTTTCCCCCCCCTCCCCCCTCCCCCTTCCCCTACCTCTTCCCCCCCCTCCCCCCCCCCTCCCCGGCTTATCTTAGTGTATTGTTTACAGGATAGGGGAAATAAGCCTATTCCACCACCTCCCTGTGAAGTAACTAACTTATTACCACGTCTTTTATACATATAGATTTTACACAGAAGGAACTGGCCTTTTTTATTAATCAATATACCCCTGAAGTTGTACACAAGTTTTTATACTAAGAACCTGAGTGTTCTTCTGTTTTTTGAAGTTTAATATTTATAATAAAGATTTTTATATATGCCCTATTCACATCGTTACAAAGAATCAGAACCCACGATTAGCCTTCCATTCAAACTGCATGCTGGCGGGTCTGCGTCTTCTCGGAGTTTGGCGTAGTGTGACAGCCACCTCTGAAGGATGCAAGGCGAGATGGGGGCGTTCCGCTCCATCGCCATGGAAACACATCAACAATTTGGCCCCCTCCCACTGAATACATTTGCCATACCTCTTACCAACCAAGAAAATGGCCGCGCACATGGGTGACCTAATGATGGCCGGCGCGGCTACAAGAAAATGGCCGCCAATCTATTCTTATGGGAGAGAGTATTTAAGACTAACATCAGCCTATTTCGTTTATCCCCTGAAGAAGTCACGTGATCAAGTGACGTCACGCGTAGGGACGGAATAGGCTTGTTTCGTTTTACCTTCCTTGCTGAATGCATTGCGAGCCCGCTGCTCGTAGGATACCATGCTTTGTAAGAACAACTGCTAATGTGAGTACCTTGCATATGGTTTATGTGAATAAAGTGACCTATAAAAACATACTTCACTATCTGGGTACTTTATCCTATATCTTACATATAATGGAGATATGATGTGGAGGAGGAGCTAGGAGCTGCACTGTCCCAGGACCTCAGCTAGGCATATCCCAGCCCCCCATAGGATCCTGTAGAGTCAGCAAGTCTGGACACAGAGACACAGGAAAGACCCAGGACCTCGAGAGTTAACAACTTATATGCGGTTGACCTAGCACCGCTAGGTAAGGGGCCATTACCTACACTAGTGCATGCTGCATGAAGAAGATATATAGTGTCTGATCTGCAAATAACACCCCACTGTCATTGGATTTATTGCGTATAAGCACTGGCTGTGTGAACACTATATATATTTTTTCTTTGGACACTTGAATTATTATTTTTACTCTGGACACTATTTATCAGAGTGGGTTTATTCACACACGTGAATTTTCACAATATATTTGCACTGTCGCACAGGGTCGCAATATAAGGATCAAGCGACCATTTTTGTTTTCCTTGTTTGCTTCACTTGTTTTCTGTTTATTTCCACTTGATATATGACTCGTTTGTTTTTATTTCATTTTTGCACCTTAACATATGTATGAGTTTGATCTCGAGATTTAAGGCACAAGAGCACGAGCACTTTGGCTATATTGAATTATTACACATTTTTAACATATGTAAAATTGGTTTTTATTACTTTCGTAATCAACTTATACACCAGTATTTATTCTTATATCTATAGCATTGATTGGATCTATATAATTAATCTTGAGTCACTACATCCAAGCATACTCTTTATTTTTATCTATGCGATTTTCTGCTGTTTCTCACCACTTTAATTTTCGTGATCTATGGAGATTAGGAAATATCACCTATTTCTATAAGCTGAGACCCTTCTGGTTAGCGCAGCACCACCCCCCTCTCTCTCTTACCATTTGATTTGGGCTGGTGTTTGAGCCCTTGTTTTTTCGGTGCATGCAGCTTTCCAACAAGAGAAGTTGCATATAGTCTCAAAAAAATCGACTATTAGACCGACTTTCCCAATTGGTAGCGCAGGAATAACTCCCATTTTTACTAATTTTTGATGCAATACTTTGCTGCAGGGCTCGTTCCTGCGTTCCAACTAGAGTATCTGTGAGGGGTTGCAGTGTTGTGGAACCAGCACCAGTGATTAAGGCCCAATTTTTCAGCCCCTGTTTAACAGGGGCATGTAATTACAATTTTTGATGCAATACTTTGCAGCAGGGCTCATTTCTGCGTTCCAACTAGAGTATCTGTGAGGGGTTGCAGTGTTGTGGCACCAGCACCAGTGCCTAAGGCCCAATTTTTTAGCCCCTGTTTAACAGGGACATGTAATTAGAATTCTTGATCTAATATTTCACAGCAGGGCCCGTTTCTGCGCCCACCAAGATTAACTGTGAGGACTTACAGTGTTGTGGCACCAACACCACCACCACCACCCCCAAAGGCCCAATTTTTCAGCCCCTGTTCAACAGGAGCATGTAATTACAATTCTTGATCGAATATTTCACAGCAGGGCCCGTTTCTGCGCCCACCAAGATTAACTGTGAGGACTTACAGTGTTGTGCCACCAGCACCCCCACCACCAAAGGCTGAATTTTTCTGTCCCTGTTCAACAGGGGCATGTAATTACAATTCTTGATTGAATATTTCACAGCAGGGCACGTTTCTGCGCCCACCAAGATTAACTGTGAGGACTTACAGTGTTGTGCCACCAGCACCACCACCACCAAAGGCCCAATTTTTCTGGCCCTGTTCAACAGGGGCATGTAATTTCAATTCTTGATCTAATATTTCACAGCAGGGCCCTGTGAGGGCTTACAGTGTTGAGGCCACAACAACACCTAAGGCCCAAATTTCTGCTGAGTATATAGGGCAGGCCCCTACTTTCAAACATCCAACTTAAAAACGACTCCTACTTGCAAACGGAAGGAGACAACAGGAAGTGAGATGAAATCTACCCCATAGGAAGGGAAATTCTCTCCTGTAAGAGTTAATATGGGAAAAACTTTTCTCCTTTCCACTGATGCTTTATCACCAATCCTTGTTTCATTAAAAACCCCAAATTTTCAAAAAACATTTGTCATTGGGACAAAAAGTGAGGTGAAATCTAATGAAGAGGAGCACAGACAGCAAAACAAATGTCACAGGGGTGATAACCCTTCCCCATGTTTTCCAAAAAGCTTAAAAACAGATTTTTTGGCTGGAGCTACACTTTAAAAATGTACCAGTTCAAAATTACAAACAGATTCTACTTAACAACAAACCTACAGTCCCTGTATTGTTTGCGCTACCTGTATACTGCTGTTCAGAGTATATAGGGTCTTGGGGCCACACACCTTTCCTTTGTTTAATTTGGGTGCGGGGTTCCCCTTAATATCCATACAGGACCCAAAGGGCTTGGTAATGGACTGGAGGGTACCCATGCCGTTTGTCTCACTGATTTTCATCCATATTGCCAGGACCCGACATTACATTAAAGCCGCAAGCAGTTTTCAATGAATTTTCCTTTAAAAATGTCATTTTGTGCAGGGACTGTTCATGGGAAACACACTCCACTTTACAGGCATACTATAGACACCCCCCAGGTACGATATTTAAAGGAATATTTCACTTTTTTTTTTACTTTAAGCATCATTAAAATCACTGCTCCCGAAAAAACTGCCGTTTTTAAAAGTTTTTTATTGCATTGATACATGTCCCCTGGGGCAGGACCCGGGTCCCCAAACCCTTTTTAGGACAATACCGTGAAAATTAGCATTTAAAATGAGCACTTTTGATTTTGAACGTTCGAGTCCCATAGACGTCAATGAGGTTTTAACGTTCGTGCAAATTTTCGGTCCGTTCGCAGGTTCTGGTGCGAACTGAACTGGGGGGTGTTCGGCTCATCCCTACCAGGGAATATCCAAATGCCTCTCGGGGGATCAGGCAGTGATTTTTTCAGCTTCTGGAGTGAATGAAATCATGATTTGCTGATTTTTTCACCTTCCTCTGGTTCAACTGTGGATATAGGATTGTGTATACAGAATTTTTTTTTTTTTTTTCCCTTTTGTTGTTTGAACTAGATGTACTTGTGTCTTTTTTCAACCAGACAAACTATGTAACTATGTAACTCTCTCCCTTAGCAGCTGCAACTTCCCGACATACAGTTTCTTTCCTAATTTGCTTTTTTTAATTTACTAAGATGTAAAGTCAGCTAATTGGTTGATCAAACACTTTTGATCTGGTTTGTTAAACAAAATGAAAAGACCCTACCTGCATTTACTGAAAATAACAAATACCACTGACTGTAGTGTTTACAACCTTTGTCTCATAGGACAGTAAACAACTGCCCATTTGACCAATTAAAATAAGGCTAGAATGTTTTCTCCTTACAGTTTGCATCAGCCTTTTTAATACAGTTAGCATAGGAAAAGTCTGCCAAGTCTATTCTATTAATTTTAAAGAATTAAAGCGGTTGTATGCCCTGGATAAAAAAAAAACTATAAGGCAAAGCCATAATGAGCTAGCTCATAAAATACTTACCTTAGATCAAAGCGCCTGCACCACCTCCCGGTCACCGTTGAGGGAGCTGATATGTTCCCTCTGCGTTTCTTCTGGGTTTGTGGCTCTGGTGCTGCGAATGGGAGTCCTCCGTTCCGGCAAGGTCCGGCAGCATCCACCGGACCTTTAGAGCGCATGCACCGCTGACATCAGAGGCTGCATGCAAGGTGAATATTCATTTTACCTTTAGGTTAGCCTCATTATATGCTTACCTGTACGTAAAAATGTGCAAGCGGGGTATACAACCATTTTAACTTTTAATGTGTAAATGTACCTGCATGTACATGCAGGAATATACTGTGTGTGTGTATTTATGCAGACAAATTACACATACAGTATACGTGTACTACATAATAGTGGTACAATGTGCAAAATATTTGAGTGATCATCTGGCTACACTCCACGATTTCTAAGAAATTCCCAAACTGCTCTTCATGTAGAGTTGTATGTATGCTGAAATGTCCATGTAAAAAAATATTATATAGGGCAGTGGAAACATATTAGAAGTATTTAAAAACAAGGTTAAGGATAGCTTATTGACCGTATATTTTGTATAATATCATGGAGACTAAGTGTGAGGTCTAAAGGCAAAGGGCATCTATGCTTTGAATCTGCCACCCAGAAGAGGTGATTACAACACTGTACTTCAGAAAGAAAACACGTGACTCTATAAATTGGGTACCTTATCTCCAGCAGGACACAGAACTGAACTTGCAGGTATGCCTTGGGACATAACTCCCCTATCCTGTTCCTCTTTCCCCCACTCCCCTTTTTACTTTTTTAAAAATTATTCCTTTACCATCCTTGATATAGATCCCTACTCTGGTTTATGTGTTATCATAATGTACTCAATTGGGGCACCCCAGAGTAGGTGTGTCAGTAGGCCATGTGGTCTGCGCACCATAAAAAACATGATGTCCCCACATCAATGTCTGTCCACATCAATAGGGGTCATCTGTTAAACATTCTTAAAAAAACATTGGGCAGGAAGGCATCTCCAGTTTAAATTTATGAGTATTTAGGGTATAATTTCTGTAAGGATAATAATGTGATTTTGGATAACTGCCTGATTGTGGATACAATGTACTATTGAGAGGCCACATGATCTGCATTTTAAATCCATGTCTACACCTGAGTGTGGCCCCTAGATGGATAACCAGTGAATTGCAATGGGTCAGGTGCTTATAGGTAGCCTTAAGGGGGCCCTGCTCTTGTCCTGATGAAGCCTGGGTAACTGCACAGATGAAATGCATTGGCATCATCACATCGAACATCGCCTTTACCACTCCCTCTGTCCTCCACCACCGCCACGTGCCAGCCTGCCAGCCTGTATGTCATAATGGCCAGATGGGAGCATTACATAGACTCAGGATAGGTAGTACCTGATGGTGGAATTCTCTTAAGTGGAAATGAGTGGCATCCATTGTGGACTAGCAGAATATTAACTTTAGCTGACACAAGCCGGCAATAAGATGAGCTTTGTGCTCCGACACCATTCTTACAAGTCTCTGTCACATCTACCCCAACGCAGGTGGTCAGACACTATAGCTAGCTACTGTGTTCTTTACCTATAGCAGCCCCTTTTCCCATAAGGCAAGCAGGCCTACCTGTACTCGGTTGCCCCCAGGTCTTATACACAATGCTAAAGTGCCTGGCCACCATGCCAGGGCAGACGCGAACTGAGCAAAGCAAACAGGTACTGGCAGTTTGGAGATAGGCAGAGTGGTTCAATGACAGTCCAGGTAAAAGGCAGGCATTCAGGGAATAGTCCAAAATCCAGTCCAAGGTCATACACAGGGAAATCCAACTAGCAGAGCAAGGCAGACAGACAGGGGGCTTGATCAGAAATTAGACAAACAAAGATTTGGGGGCACACCTAAAAAATGCATTAAAGATAGTGCAGCCATAAGACCATATAAACAGAATAAAATATTACAGCGCACACATGCAAAAAAATTACATTTACCTCCTACAAGGCTATTTAAAACACCTGAACATTTTCCAAAAATATGGGGATTTAGTCACACCATATGGCTATATGGTGCTTAAGCCCACTTACTGTGTGAAGTGGGGTACTTTACTGATAAGCACCTTTTTGCTCCAGAAAAAGAAAAATAAGCTTTAGGATAACAAAATGTATTCATCTGAGGCTAAGAAAAGTTACTTTTGTTTCATTCAGTCCTCCTTGCAGTCCAAGCCTTGGACTTCCACATCCTAAAGCAGGGGAGTCCAAACTTTTTTCAAAGAGGGCTAGATTTGATGAAGTGAACATGCATGAGGGCCGACCATTTTGCCTGAAATTCTTGGAACCATTAAAATTCAGTGTTCGTCCGAGCATTAAAACATTGCCCAACAAGAAATTCTTCTGCCTTTGTGGCTGTGTGTGGTGAAGAGATGAGCTTGGGCTTGTTATTTGGATATACCTGTATTTATCGGCGTATAACACGCACCTTCAATTTAAAAGGGAAGTTTCAGGAAAAAACTTAAATTTTAAATAAAGGACGGTGAAGCAAAATAAGGGTCAGTGCCCATCAGTGCAGCCTAATCTGTGCCCATCTGCAGCCTCACAAGTGCCTTAGTGCAGCACCCCCATTGCCATAAATGCAGCCTCACCATTGCCATGAATGCAGCCCCACCATTGCCATGAATGCAGCCCCACCATTGCCATGAATGCAGCCCCGCCATTGCCATGAATGCAGCCCCGCCATTGCCATGAATGCAGCCCCGCCACTGCCATTAATGCAGAACCAGCATTGCCATGAATGCAGCACCCCTATTGCCATAAATGCAGCCCACCATTGCCATGAATGCAGCACCCCCATTGCCATGCAGCATAGGACATGGGACTTCCTATTACAGAGGCCACCGCGTAAACAGGAAATTCTCTTGTATGTATGGCACTCATCCCCCCTTCCTGTCCCCTCCGCGGCAGCCAGAGTATATATCTTTTGCGGCCCAGTGCTCAGAGATTCGTTGGGGGCCACAAAAGATATATATGTCCAAATTACCAGGCGGGTCGTTCAAAACCAGAATGTGGGTCCCATGTGGCCTGCGGGCCAGACTTTGGACATGCCTGTCCTAAAGCCTTTGAGTAAGTACTTCTCACAAAGATGGGACATTTGTTAGCCTTGCAACTGCCTGGACTGATAGGAGTTGTATGGGTAAAGAACATTGTTTTTAGGAGCTACAAGCTGGAATTTTAAGCTCTACCTTAGCTTCACTTCATTTTGTCACATCTGGCAACATTCCTGCAAAGCCTAGCAGAACTCTATGCTTTTCTGACACAGCTCCTCTCTCAAAGAATTATAGCCATTGTCCTGGAAGTGAAGGACAGGATTTCTAGTTTAACCTGCTCAGCATTTCCAAAGCAAGTGGGCATTCACCTCATTCAGGGTCTAAGGCATGTAGTGTCTTCATTTGATTAAAAAAAATCCATATAAGATTTGCCAGGTCAGTCATTTTCTTTCCTCCATCTGGAAGCTTTTCTGGGCCTTGTAGATATGGGTGGAGCAGTCCGACCCTCTGCCCTTGCATTGTGCTTGATGGTTGCTTTCTTTGAGGCAGTTCTGTATACGCAATTCCACTCGAGACCATTGTAACTCAACATTTTGGGTGTGTGGGACAAGAAGACACATTCTCTGGACAATCACATGTGTATTACACCCAGGACAATTTTGTTCCTGACTTAGTGGCTTATGTGCCTAGCCTTGAATTTGGGGAAATCCTTCCTTCTGTCGGTTTGAATGACTCACATGACAGAAAGCAGCCTAACAGGCATCAGAGAAGTCCTGGACACTTTATCGGTGCAGGGGACTTGGTGGTCGGGGTAAGTTCATCTTCCGATATTATTGGAACAGCGTTTTGGTTATCCCTTCAATGTTGGACCTATTGACTACAAGGTCATCTGACCCAGATTCTGTCAGACAATGCCACAGCAGTGGCATACATCCACCATCAGGGAGAAACCAGATAAAACAGCGCTAAAGAAGCCAACCTGTTTCGTGCCTGGGTGAAGCATCCCGTTCCAGCCCAGTCTACCATTTCAGCCGTGAAAAACTGTCAGGCAGACTTTCTCAGTTGTCAGCATCTAATATTAGTAGAACAGTCTTTTCTAGAGGTGTTCAGGACCTCTGCTATAGGTGGAGAACACTGGACATTGCCATCCTTGCTTATGATTCAACAACAAACTGAGCAAGTTTGTCTCCAGGTCTATGGATCCTCTAGCCAAAGCAGTGGATGCTCTTGTGACTCTAGGGATTCAGTTTTTCTATGCCTTGTCTCCCCTGATGTTCCTTCATTGTTTGCTTTGCAGAATCAATACAGTGGGCATTCCAATGGTACTCATTGCACCAAACCATCCCAGGCAAATGTGGTACTCAGACCTCAACAGACTCCTGGCAGACTTTCAGTGGGCTCTCTCAGGTTGTCTGGATCTATGGTCTCAAGGGCCAACCTGTTTCACTTTCACTGACTTTTAACAGCTTGGCTGTAGAATCCCAACCCTATAAGATAGGGACCTATATGACTACATTGTTTTTCTGCTCCCTAAAGCTAGGAATTCAGTCTCTTGCAAGGTCTACCATTGCACTTGGAAAGTGTGCTTTGCTTGGCACAAAACAGGGTAATTGCACCCCAGGAAGTTCTCTGTGGGATGTATCCTGACCAGTCTGGATCAATGTTTGGATTGGAGTACTCTCCAAGGACAGATCACAGCTTTAGCAATTCTTTTACTAAGACCAGTTGCCTCTCATCCCTTTGTGATGGCCTTTGTACAGGGGATTATTAACATAGTTCCACCTGCACATCCACATGTATCTCTGTGGGATCTCAACCTGGTTTTGTTGACTTTTCCAAATCTGCCCCTTGAACCAGGGTTATTCTTCCATCCACAATTGTCTGTGTTAGCGGCTCTCTCTTGTAAAGAACCCTTACTTCGCTAGACATGTGCAGAATGGAAAACTTTGTTTTGTTTCATCTCCAATAGATTTGTTATTTTACTAATTTCCTTTCATTGAGTTTCATGTAGTCTCTTAACTTTCTAATGAATTCCAAATTTTCAGAACAATTCGAATTTGGATCGGGCGAAAATATTCGTCTGATCCGAATTATGTGTGAAGAATAGCTGGTTGTTAAGGAGTGGGCTGGGAAGCCGACCGCCCTGTCCTTAACAACCGATGACTGATCAGCTGTCAGCCAATTTCTCTGCTGACAGCTGAATTCCGGCAATGAAAATTTCAGAGAAAAAACAGTGTGGAGGGTTCCCCCTATCCATACCAGGCCCTTCGGTGAACCCCATGCCAAAATTTTCCAGGCCAGGAAAGGGGAGGGGGACGAGCAAGAGCTCCACCTCCTGAACATACCAGGCCACATGCCCTCAACATAGGGGGGTGCTTTGGGGCAGGGGGCCATGTTGATGGGGACAAGGGCCTCTTTTCGACAACCCTGGCCAGGTGGTTGTGTGGGGTCTGCGGGCAGGAGGCTTATCAGAATCTGGAAGCCTCCTTTAACAATGCACCCCTACTCATTCAAGATCAAAAAAGTTAATAAAAGCACAACAACAGTTTTTGACAAGTCCTTTATTTAAAAAAAATCCCAAAAAAAACACTGACCCGAACAAAAAAATGCAGTTCGCCGACTGTTCCCATCCAGGGACACAGCTGAATGACAGGTAAACATAGGGGCACCCAAAGCACCTTGTCCCTGTGTTGATGGGGACAAGGGTCTCTTCACCCCAACCCTGGGCTTTGGTTGAGGGGGTCTGCATGGGGTTTATCGGAATCTGGAAGCCCCAAAAAAAGGGGAAAAAAAAGCTCTGCTTGTTACGAACGCTACCACGGCCTGCCTGCCCCGATGTGTGACATTTCTTATATAGCTATGGGGCGGGGACACCCAGCGATGTCACCTGGTGGCACTGCCCCTTGTGACATCACTGGCCCAGTATGCACTGTTCGGTTCCGGCAGGGCCGCGTCGTGATTAACAATAGATCTACATCGAGGGACAGTTCATTTTTTAATAAAGGAATTGTCAAAACCTCTGTACTGTCTTTATTCACCTTTCCCCTTTTTTGGTGAATGTGTAGGTGTATTATATACCCCCTACTCATTCAAATTGGGGGCTTAAAGGGGGCTTCCAGATTCCATGTGAGAAAATGTAAACAAACAAATGTGTGTGAAAAATAAATAAACAAACAATAAAGAAAGAACAGGTAGATCAAGTTTAATCGAGATAAGTGTTATGCCGCGTACACACGATCGGACATTCCGACAATAAAACCGTGAATTTATTTCCGACGAATGTTGGCTCAAACTTGTCTTGCATACACACAGTCGCACAAATTTTGTCGGAAATTCCGAACATCAAGAACGCGGTGATGTACGAAAAAAATTAAGTTCAATAGCCAGTGCGGCCCTTCTGCTTGAAATTTTGCATGGAAGCATGCGTGGAATTTTGTGCGTTGGAATTGGGTACACATGCTCGGAATTTCCAACAACGAGTTTTGTTGTCGGAAAATTTGAGAACCAGCTCTCAAACATTTGTTGTAGGAAATTCCAACAGCAAATGTCCGATGGAGCCTACACACGATCGGAATTTCCGACAACACGCTCACATCGAACATTTGTTGTCGGAAATTCCGACCGTGTGTACGTGGCATTAGGGTTAGGGTCAATTCTAGGGTCAAAGGTCAGCGTATTTTAGGAAGGAATTTAAAAACAGAATGTTTTAGGTAGGATAAAAAAAAGCAAAATGCACACTAATATTTCTTGGCCCTACTATGGGTACAAAGAACATACACAAATGTCATATCGCTGTGATCATCAGGAGCAGGAGAATTTATTTTGTGTTGTTCTTTGGTGGTAGGTTATTGTAATTGCAAGCAATATACAGCTAAATTTGAAAAAAAAATTTTTTTTTTTTTTACTATTTTGTTTTTTGCTCGAATAAAAATAAGAAAAAAAACAAAACATATACACAGGAGATATCTATTATCATTTACCACCAAATGAAAGCCCAATTTGTCCTGGAAAAAAAACAAGGTATAATCCACCTGGATACACTAAGTAGTTGTGATGATATGTACAGTTTTACTAACACATGTCGACGTTGCAAAACTGTGTTCAAGCATTAAGGTCTGTTTTACATTCATCATGAAGGGGTTAAAAATGTGATAAACTGAAACTGTATATGAAGTGGCGCCTTCAGTATTGTATTTTAGAAAATCCAATATCACATAAATAAGCCACATGCCTGCTGATAATGCTATAAAGAATAATGGTTTTATTTATTTTTCTTTCAACAGCAATGGCCGGTAATTCTACTAGATACAAACCTTGTCAAAGGTTCTATGTCATGTACCATGGTACAAATTTTTCTGCAGCTACGAACATCATCCAGCATGGTTTTCGACAATCAAGTGATGGCTTGCTAGGAAAAGGAGTATATGTTACTAAAGATGAAAAAAAAGCTCGCCTTCACCCAAGCAATACAAGTGAACAGGTCATTTTGAAGCTCAGCGTGAAAGTGGGAAGGGTAAAAAGAATTGATGCACAATGTGCCCATATGGCAAAGACATGGCATGATAATGGTTACAATACAGCATGGGTACCTCCAAACTCTGGCATCGTTCAAAGGGGCTTAGAGGAAGATTGTGTTTGGAACCCGCATAGGATCAAAGTGATTGACATTGTCTATACCGCTATTCCACAGCATATGCAATATCTTAAGGATTTACTTGCACAAAAATAAAATGTATTTCATTATTATCAAGAATGTTACATTTGTTGTGCTTACAGTAAACAAAAGAAATAATAAAATTGACAACATGTGTGCCATATTAAGTTATATATTAGGATGGCTAAGGAAGTAATTCATCTTTTAAACCAAAACATTATATGTTCTTTTTCTTAAAGTTAAGGACTATCCAAAACATTTTGTTTCAGTTTTAGGGTTTTTGACTTTTAGGGTTCAATCTACTGCTAGGCCTTACACCACCAATTGACCTCAGCGGGGTGACCTTCCTACATAATCAGCAAGGCCATGACAGCTGCTGTTAACCTGAACTTCCCACGTCACTGGACATTGTGATTAGTCCATATATTTTATGGAGAAGCCAAGACACAACATATTTTTCTTTACTTTTAGTGAATTCTGCATAGAAATATGTGGTAGGTTTATTTTGCCCAGTAACATAGGAAGCTCTGATGAAAAGTTGCCATACATATGTTATTTATATGTGAGGTTGGGTTAAGATCGTCATGAAAGAAGAACTGGTGCATTTTTAACCACTTGACGACCGCCTTACGCCGATGTACGTCGGCAAAGTGGCACGGACAGGCAAAATCACGTACAGGGTACGTGATTTGCCTTCCGCGGGTGGGGGGTCCGATCGGACCCCCCCCCGGTGCCCGAGGCGGTCGTTTTTTGTCCAGCGGCGATCGGTGGTGAGGGGGAGACCATCCGTTCGTGGCCCCCCCCTCGCGATCGCCGCCGGCCAATCAAATCATTCCTTTGCTGCTGTATGCTAAACAGCAGCAAAGGAAATGATGTCATCTCTCCTCGGCTCGGTAATTTCCGTTCCGGCCCGAGGAGAGAAGACATCAATGTGAGTGCACCAACACACACACACACAGTAGAACATGCCAGGCACACAAAACACCCCGACCCCCCCCCCGATCGCCCCCCGATCCCCCCCCAATCACCCCCCCCCTGTCACAAACTGACACCAGCAGTTTTTTTTTTTTTTTTTTTTTTTTTTCTGATTACTGCATAGTGTCAGTTTGTGACAGTTACAGTGTTGGGACAGTTACTGTTACCCCCCTTTAGGTCTAGGGTACCCCCCTAACCCCCCCTAATAAAGTTTTAACCCCTTGATCACCCCCTGTCACCAGTGTCGCTAAGCGATCATTTTTCTGATCGCTGTATTAGTGTCGCTGGTGACGCTAGTTAGTGAGGTAAATATTTAGGTTCGCCGTCAGCGTTTTATAGCGTCAGGGACCCCCATATACTACCGAATAAATGTTTTAACCCCTTGATTGCCCCCTAGTTAACCCTTTCACCACTGATCACCGTATAACCGTTACGGTTGACGCTGGTTAGTTTGTTTATTTTTTATAGTGTCAGGGCACCCGCCGTTTATTACCGAATAAAGGTTTAGCCCCCTGATCGCCCGGCGGTGATAAGCGTCGCCCCAGGCAGCATCAGATTAGCGCCAGTACCGCTAACACCCACGCACGCAGCATATGCCTCCCTTAGTGGTATAGTATCTGATCGGATCAATATCTGATCCGATCAGATCTATACTAGCGTCCCCAGCAGTTTAGGGTTCCCAAAAACGCAGTGTTAGCGGGATCAGCCCAGATACCTGCTAGCACCTGCGTTTTGCCCCTCCGCCCGGCCCACCCAAGTGAAGTATCGATCGATCACTGTCACTTACAAGGCACTAAACGCATAACTGCAGCGTTCGCAGAGTCAGGCCTGATCCCTGCGATCGCTAACAGTTTTTTTGGTAGTATTTTGGTGAACTGGCAAGCACCAGCCCCAGGCAGGGTCAGGTTAGCGCCAGTACCGCTAACACCCACGCACGCAGCATACGCCTCCCTTAGTGGTATAGTATCTGAACGGATCAATATCTGATCCGATCAGATCTATACTAGTGTCCCCAGCAGTTTAGGGTTCCCAAAAACGCAGTGTTAGCGGAATCAGCCCAGATACCTGCTAGCACCTGCGTTTTGCCCCTCCGCCCAGCCCGGCCCACCCAAGTGCAGTATCGATCGATCACTGTCACTTACAAAACACTAAACGCATAAATGCAGCGTTCGCAGAGTCAGGCCTGATCCCTGCGATCGCTAACAGTTTTTTTGGTAGTATTTTGGTGAACTGGCAAGCACCAGCCCCAGGCAGCGTCAGATTAGCGCCAGTACCGCTAACACCCACGCACGCACTGTACACCACCCTTAGTGGTATAGTATCTGAACGGATCAATATCTGATCTGATCAGATCTATACTAGCGTCCCCAGCAGTTTAGGGTTCTCACAAACGCAGTGTAAGCGGGATCAGCCCAGATACCTGCTAGCACCTGCGTTTTGCCCCTCCGCCCGGCCCAGCCCAGCCCACCCAAGTGCAGTATCGATGGATCACTGTCACTTACAAAAGACTAAAACGCATAACTGCAGCGTTCGCAGAGTCAGGCCTGATCCCTGCGATCGCCAACAGATTTTTTGGTAGCGTTTTGGTGAACTGGCAAGCGCCAGCGGCCTAGTACACCCCGGTCGTAGTCAAACCAGCACTGCAGTAACACTTGGTGACGTGGCGAGTCCCATAAGTGCAGTTCAAGCTGGTGAGGTGGCAAGCACAAGTAGTGTCCCGCTGCCACCAAAAAGACAAACACAGGCCTGTCGTGCCCATAGTGCCCTTCCTGCTGCATTCGCCAATCCTAATTGGGAACCCACCGCTTCTGAGGCGCCTGTACTTCCCCCATTCACATCCCCAACCAAATGCAGTCGGCTGCATGAGAGGCATTTTCTTTATGTCCTCCCGAGTACCCCTACCCAACGAACCCCCCCAAAAAAGATGTTGTGTCTGCAGCAAGCACGGATATAGGCGTGACACCCGCTATTATTGTCCCTCCTGTCCTGACAATCCTGGTCTTTGCATTGGTGAATGTTTTGAACGCTACCATACACTAGTTGACTATTAGCGTAGGGTACAGCATTGCACAGACTAGGCACACTTTCACAGGGTCTCCCAAGATGCCATCGCATTTTGAGAGACCCGAACCTGGAACCGGTTACAGTTATAAAAGTTACAGTTACAAAAAAAGTGTAAAAAAAAAAAAATATATGAAATAAAAAAAAATAGTTGTCGTTTTATTGTTCTCTCTCTCTATTCTCGCTCTCTATTGTTCTGCTCTTTTTTACTGTATTCTATTCTGCAATGTTTTATTGTTATTGTTATTATATTTTATCATGTTTGTTTTTCAGGTATGTAATTATTTATATTTTACTGTTTACTGTGCTTTATTGTTAACCATTGTTAACCATTTTTTTGTCTTCAGGTACGCCATTCACGACTTTGAGTGGTTATACCAGAATGATGCTTGCAGGTTTAGGTATCATCTTGGTATCATTCTTTTCAGCCAGCGGTCGGCTTTCATGTAAAAGCAATCCTAGCGGCTAATTAGCCTCTAGACTGCTTTTACAAGCCGTGGGAGGGAATGCCCCCCCCCCACCGTCTTCCGTGTTTTTCTCTGGCTCTCCTGTCTCAACAGGGAACCTGAGAATGCAGCCGGTGATTCAGCCAGCTGACCATAGAGCTGATCAGAGACCAGAGTGGCTCCAAACATCTCTATGGCCTAAGAAACCGGAAGCTACGAGCATTTCATGACTTAGATTTCTCCGGATGTAAATAGCGCCATTGGGAAATTGGGGAAGCATTTTATCACACCGATCTTGGTGTGGTCAGATGCTTTGAGGGCAGAGGAGAGATCTAGGGTCTAATAGACCACAATTTTTTCAAAAAAGAGTACCTGTCACTACCTATTGCTATGATAGGGGATATTTACATTCCCCGAGATAACAATAAAAATGATTAAAAAAAAAAATATGAAAGGAACAGTTTAAAAGTAAGATTAAAAAAGCAAAAAAATAATAAAGAAAAAAAAAAAAAAAAAAAAAGCACCCCTGTTGCCCCCTGCTCTCGCGCTAAGGCGAACGCAAGCGGCGGTCTGTCATCAAACGTAAACAGCAATTGCACCATGCATGTGAGGTATCACCGCGAAGGCCAGATCGAGGGCAGTAATTTTTCCAGTAGACCTCCTCTGTAAATCTAAAGTGGTAACCTGTAAAGGCTTTTGAAGGCTTTTAAACATGTATTCATTTTGTTGCCACTGCACGTTTGTGCGCAATTTTAAAGCATGTCATGTTTGGTATCCATGTACTCGGCCTAAGATCATCTTTTTTATTTCATCAAACATTTGGGCAATATAGTGTGTTTTAGTGCATTAAAATTTAAAAAAGTGTGTTTTTTCCCCAAAAAATGCGTTTGAAAAATCGCTGCGCAATTACTGTGTGAAAAAAAAAAATGAAACACCCACCATTTTAATCTGTAGGGCATTTGCTTTAAAAAAATATATAATGTTTGGGGGTTCAAAGTAATTTTTTTGCAAAAAAAAATAACTTTTTCATGTAAACAATAAGTGTCAGAAAGGGCTTTGTCTTCAAGTGGTTAGAAGAGTGGGTGATGTGTGACATAAGCTTCTAAATGTTGTGCATAAAATGCCAGGACAGTTCAAAACCCCCCCAAATGACCCCATTTTGGAAAGTAGACACCCCAAGCTATTTGCTGAGAGGCATGTCGAGTCCATGGAATATTTTATATTGCGACACAAGTTGCGGGAAAGAGACAAATTTTTTTTTTTTTTTTGCACAAAGTTGTCACTAAATGATATATTGCTCAAACATGCCATGGAAATATGTGAAATTACACCCCAAAATACATTCTGCTGCTTCTCCTGAGTATGGGGATACCACATGTGAGACTTTTTGGGAGCCTGGCCGCGTACGGAACCCCGAAAACCAAGCACCGCCTTCAGGCTTTCTAAGGGCGTGAATTTTTGATTTCACTCTTCACTGCCTATCACAGTTTCGGAGGCCATGGAATGCCCAGGTGGCACAAAACCCCCCCCAAATGACCCCATTTTGGAAAGTAGACACCCCAAGCTATTTGCTGAGAGGTATAGTGAGTATTTTGCAGACCTCACTTTTTGTCACAAAGTTTTGAAAATTGAAAAAAGAAAAAAAAAATGTTTTTTCTTGTCTTTCTTCATTTTCAAAAACAAATGAGAGCTGCAAAATACTCACCATGCCTCTCAGCAAATAGCTTGGGGTGTCTACTTTCCAAAATGGGGTCATTTGGGGGGGTTTTGTGCCACCTGGGCATTCCATGGCCTCCGAAACTGTGATAGGCAGTAAAGAGTGAAATCAAAAATTTTCACCCTTAGAAATCCTGAAGGCAGTGATTGGTTTTCGGGGTCCCGTACGCGGCTAGGCTCCCAAAAAGTCCCACACATGTGGTATCCCCATACTCAGGAGAAGCAGCTAAATGTATTTTGGGGTACAATTCCACATATGCCCATGGCCTGTGTGAGCAATATATCATTTAGTGACAACTTTATGAAAAAAAAAAAAAAGTGTCACTTTCCCGCAACTTGTGTCAAAATATAAAATATTCCATGGACTCAATATGCCTCTCAGCAAATAGCTTGGGGTGTCTACTTTCCAAAATGGGGTCATTTTGGTGGGTTTTGTGCCCCCTGGGCATTCCATGGCCTCCGAAACTGTGATAGGCAGTGAAGAGTGAAATCAATAATTTACACCCTTAGAAATCCTGAAGGCGGTGATTGGTTTTCGGGGCCCCGTACGCGGCTAGGCTCCCAAAAAGTCCCACACATGTGGTATTCCCATACTCAGGAGAAGCAGCTGAATGTATTTTGGGGTGCAATTCCACATAGGCCCATGGCCTGTGTGAGCAATATATCATTTAGTGACAACTTTTTGTAAATATTTTTTTTTTTTTTTGTCATTTTTCAATCACTTGGGACAAAAAAAATAAATATTCAATGGGTTCAACATGCCTCTCAGCAATTTCCTTGGGGTGTCTACTTTCCAACATGGGGTCATTTGTGGGGGTTTTGTACTGCCCTGCCATTTTAGCACCTCAAGAAATGACATAGGCAGTCATAAACTAAAAGCTGTGTAAATTACAGAAAATGTACCCTAGTTTGTAGACGCTATAACTTTTGCGCAAACCAATAAATATACGCTTATTGACATTTTTTTTACCAAAGACATGTGGCCGAATACATTTTGGCCTAAATGTATGACTAAAATTTAGTTTATTGGATTTTTTTATAACAAAAAGTAGAAAATATCATTTTTTTTCAAAATTTTCGGTCTTTTTCCGTTTATAGCGCAAAAAATAAAAACCGCAGAGGTGATCAAATACCATCAAAAGAAAGCTCTATTTGTGGGAAGAAAAGGACGCAAATTTCGTTTGGGTACAGCATTGCATGACCGCGCAATTAGCAGTTAAAGCGACGCAGTGCCAAATTGGAAAAAGACCTCTGGTCGTTAGGCAGCATAATGGTCCGGGGCTCAAGTGGTTAATAAAAAAAAAACCTGTTCACCAGCACTGTGGATTTGCAGTCAGCTGTCTTTTTATTTATTACAGTAAAGTTTTTTTTATATATATATATATATATATATATAAAAAAGTAAATGTGTGTAAAAGTACTGTATGTCCCAAACACCACAACATGACAGCCCAGAGCAAAAACACAGAATATCATGTTTAAATAAGCCTATATGAGTGGCCCCTATTTCAAAAAAGCTTCCCAGGGTTATTGGGCATCAGCTATATGCACCTACAGTATTCTCGAAGAGGATTGGCTTACTGGGTAGGTCAAGGTTGAACCTTCTTGCCCATTATGTTGGGGGGTGAAAAAGAAAGAAATAAAGGACCTCTATCTGAGCCACATCCCTAAATAGAAAGATAAAAAAAACAAATGCAAGAACTGGTCCTGCAGCAGATGGACTTTACTGGCACCTACACGAGACCAACAACAATTTTTGTAAAAGTATCAAACATTTATTAGTACAAATGTTAAAAAGGAGGTGCTTAAAGAGTAGTGTCCACAAAACATAATAGGTTTAAAACAGTAGGTTAGACATGACATTCCTCATTGGACCGTAGTACATCAGCTCCCCACTTAAATGACAGTATTGACAACAGCAACTGGGGTGGGGGGCATCCAAAAACTGGGTCTCCTCCACTACTTAGCTTCTAATAGGTAGCCTCTTCAGGACCAATAGTAGAGGATATCATATTCTGCTAAATGTAACAGAGATTTTCTTTACATACATGTATATGTTCTTTTTTCAAAAACATTTTTATACATTATACATTTACGGCTATACAAGACATTGTAGTTTTCAGGATCGATCTCTGAGTGAGGGAGGCATGACCGGAAGCGGATGGTGGTGCTAGTCGGTGTGGTGTGAGTGTGTGTGTCCACCCCGCTCTCCCCGCTTCATGAACGTGTCGCCCTGGGGATAAACGCTGAAGACATTACCCATGTGGCGATGTGAGCTGCAGTGACCTGTCTGCCTTTTCGGTCTCCTTCCCGGCGTGCCCGGAACGAGTGTGGTGGGTGTTCGGATCTCTCCGGGATCTCCTAGTCCACAGCTTGTGACAAGTACAAGTGAAGTACAAGTGAAAGTCCCGCGAGAACAGGAAGGAGAGGACGGAACTCAGCTGTGGGAACAGAATGACGGCGGGTGCCCGCCGTGGAGACTCCAGTGAGTGTACTTGGATTCGGTACACTGTATATGCTGCCCAGAGGAACATGAGGAGGTAGAGCTATCTGGAAACAGAAGTAAGTGCATGCACTAGTCCCTGCAGCGCAGCTGGGAAGGAAACAGTGTGACTTGTCAAGATCGGCGGGACGAGGTACTGAGCTCTCTTTGTTTGTTAGCTTGCTATAAAGTGGAGGAGAACAGTAATTACTCCAGGTGAACGGAGCTTCTAGTGAACTGCAATCTCTGCTATTGTTTGGTGGGCAGGATAATATCAGAACTGCTGGTTAAGCTGACTGGGGTCCCTAACATTTAATTTATTTCTGGAAGCAAGGAAAGGGGGTCTAAAGTGGGCCTAATATGAACACCCTCTCCATGCATATTCTGTAAATGACCGTGTCATCATTTTTTATTCCTTTACCCAACTGTTGCAACTCCCAGCGTTAATAAACGGAAAGGGCAAGAGGTTTAAACTTGGAGGTCATTCAATACTGCCTTCTTGACTCTCAGGGAACCTGATTTGCTGCCTTACATTGAATATCTCTACAGTAGGATAGGCATGATGTCAACAAGGTGGAAAGGTGATGAACACGCTAACCACTAAAACGCGGGAGTTCAATCCCTTCGTTCAGCCAAAGACAAGGAAAAAGGAGCTCAGCCCACTGTGGCGGGCGCAACTGCAGCAGCTGTCGCAGCGACGGCCAAGCTAGAGAGAATGATCCTATCATACACCAAGCAAAGGGGGGCAGCAAACTCAAGGTAAATCAACTGCGGACAGAAAGAGTCAGGGGCACCTGAGTATGTCCACAGGGACCACTGGTACCAAAAACCTTTCAAGTAAAGGGTCAGGAGCGGTTGAGAAGGAAACAGAAATTTCTATCAATCCAATACCTCCAGCAGAAGGAGAGCCCTCCCTAAAAGATATCTTCCTGGCGATCAATGCATGTAAACATTCTTTGAGTGAACTAAGTAACCAATTGGAAGATATTAAAGGGGAGCTAATCCTGGTAAGGCATGAACTTAAGGAAACAGCGGAAAAAGTAACGGAAATGGAGAAGAGAATAAGTCTGATAGAAGATGATTTGAACCCTATGAAACAAGAATCCAAGACATGGAAAGAGAAAATAGATAAACTCACGGAAAAATTTGATGAAATGGAAAATAGACTTCGTAGGGACAATGTGAGGGTGGTGGGGCTCCCCGAAAAGAGTGAAGGTTCAGACCCAATAGTATTTTTAGAGAAATGGATGATTGAAACTTTTGGAGGAGACTCATTCTCACAGCGGTTTTCAATCGAAAGAGCACATAGAGTTCCCTTCAGCCCCCCCCCTCCTCAAGGAAGCTCCCCGAGGCCGCTATTAGTGAAATTTTTAAATTATAAAGATAAAGTAAAACTCCTTAGGAAGGCCAGAGAGATGGGGAATATTTCCTTTAATGGGGCTAGGATATCAATATATCCTGATTTCTCTCCTGACCTTCAGAAACGCAGAGCTGAGTTTTTAGGAGTTAAACGTAGCCTTCAAAAATGTAACATTACTTATGCTCTCCTCTACCCTGCCAGGCTTCGGATAAATGCACTCGGAGGAAGTCAGCTTTTTGACTCGCCTGCGGGTGCGTTAGCATGGTTAGAAGATAAAAGCGATCAGTTACCAATGAAATAATAGGGAGGTTAATTAGTTACACATAATGGGGCACAAATACAATGAATTATTTAATTTTTTTCAGGGAAGGGTGGGGTGGAGAAATGAAATGGTAAATGGATTTAGGTTTAGGAAGGAAGAGGAATAAAACTAGTGTGTGGGGAGGGGGAAGGGGAGATGGGGGAAGGGGAGGTGAGAGTGTGATTACAGTAGAGTGTGAGACGGTTATTAAAAAAGCCTCTAGGGGTAACCTAGAATGGTGTGGGGTGGGGGGGGGGTAGTGAGGGCGGGTTTTTTGGGAGGATGGGGGACGGGGTGGGAGGGGGGGGCAAGGGTTATAGGAAAAGGATTATATTTAGTAGGGGAACTTATGGCACACGGAATTAAAAGGAGATTTATCGTACAGTGGATTATAGGATAACACATTGGGCACTGGTAAAACAAAATATAAACGGCACACTGGAATATAGGATAACACATTGGGCATCGATAAAATAAATATAGATAGAACATGAATGTTTACAGCATGAAAATATGGGGTTTTTTTTGTAATCACGGGGAAGATAAATTTTTTGACACAGAGGGGGATAGTGATAAATATAATTTTTTTTTTTCTCTCTGGGATTAGCACTAATAGATTCCCTATGGATAACTGGCTATCCCTCCTTTATATTATTAGGATCTAGCTTTTGCTGCTACCTTTTGGTTTCTTTCGATAGATGTTATATAAAAAAATCAATGGTATTGAATATTGGATCATGGAATGTTCGTGGGTTGGGTACCTCTGCCAAAAGAGCAGCTGTATTTGATATGTTGGATATTTTCAAAATAGGAATTGCCTGTCTGCAGGAGACACACTTGACTCAAGACACTAAATCTCAGGTAAGAAACAAGAGATTCCAGTGCCAATTCCACTCTGTGCACACCACCTATTCCAGGGGGGTGTCAGTGTTAATTGTGAGAGGGGTGGCTTTCACCTGCAGACAGTGCAAAATAGATGGGGAGGGTCGGTATATTTTTTTGCACTGTATAATAGAAAACCAGGAATATGTACTAGCAAATGTTTATATCCCTCCACCTTTTAAACTAGATGTCTTGTATGATTTATTAGAGTTTATAGTAGATAAGATTAACATGTCAATTATAGTAGTTTGGGATTTTAATGTGGTAATAAATAAAAAGATTGATAGGCTCCCCCCAGGTAACCAGGGACGGACGCCACAGGGAAACCGTATGAGCCATTTCCTTCAGGAAGCTGGTCTATTGGATCTATGGAGAATACGGAACCCCGTGACGTTACAATTCTCATGCTATTCGGGCTCCTATTCTACACTTTCAAGAATAGATCTTGCATTGGGTAATGAGCTAGGTTCCCAAACAATTAAAGATATAGCTTACCAATCTAGGGGTGTATCAGATCACTCGCTGCTGACGATTTCGATAAGTATAAATAATAAGAAGGTTGATAGGTTATGGAAAATTAACCCAATGTGGTTTAGAATAATAGAGGATCAGAATGGGATAATAGCCAAGGTAAACGAGTTTATAAGGTTTAATACGGACACCACAACAAGAGGGATGATGTGGGATGCACTGAAGGCTTATCTGAGGGGTTTATTTATACAAGTTTCTAAAATAAAAAAATCTTTGCTGGATTGGGAGGACAAGGTCAGGAAAGAGGTAATAACAGCAGAAAGGGAGTATGTGAAGGATCCAACCCCGGACAAACAAAGTAAATGGGAAAATAAACAACAAATATACAAGGATGTAATGATTAGGAAGTCCGAACATAAAAGGTTATTTCAAAACCAAATAGTATATGGGGAGGGGGAAAGGGTTGGGAAGATGTTGGCCCATTTAGTTAGATCTGGATCCTCACCCTCCATGATACCCGCTATTAGGACAATGAGTGGAGAGATCTCATCGCAGGTAGATAAGATTACAGATATATTTAAAAATTATTATGAAGAATTGTATACATCTAGGGGGGCCGTGGAGGGAGAGGAGCTAGATAAATTTTTTGGGGGACATTGAGATGCCCTCCCTTACAGAGTCTGATAGTGAGGTATTGGAGCCCCGATAACTCTGGAGGAAATTAAATTAGCCGTAACAGAAATGAAAAATCAGAAATCCCCTGGCCCTGATGAACTCCCTGTTGAAACTTATAAAAATTATGGGACGGTGTTACTCCCGGAGCTTCTTAAAGTGTTTGAGTGGGTAAAGAAGGAGGGGAAGCTTCCCATATCAATGACTGAAGCCACGATAATAGTGCTGCACAAAGAAGGGAAAGATCCTTTAGACCACGGGTCCTACAGACCTATCTCTCTACTACGTTCAGATGTGAAAATCCTAGCAAAGATTCTGGCTACCAGACTAAAGAAAATAATCCATAAATTGGTACATCCTGACCAGACAGGTTTTATACCCCAAAGATCAACCAGTAGGAATATCAGAAGGTTATTTCCGAACCTGCAGATACCAACTGAAAATACTGGCTCAAGGGCTGTGATGATGCTAGATGTGGTAAAAGCATTTGACAGTCTTGAATGGGCGTATATATGGCACGTAATGAAGGAGTTTGGATTCGGGCCTTCCTATATTAGTTGGGTTAAAATTCTCTATAACAACCCCAGGGCAAAGATCAGAGTGAATAATGTTCTTTCGGATGGATTCCGACTTGAAAGGGGCTCTAGGCAGGGTTGTCCCCTGTCACCTCTGATCTTTGCTCTGGCAATGGAACCAGTAGCCATTGCAGTAAGGCAGGATAAGATTATGGAAGGGTTCCGGAGAAGGGACAGAGAAGAACGGATTGCGTCATATGCGGATGATGTCCTCATTTTTCTGGGGGATACAGAGAGATTGCTTAGACAGGTGATGGACATCTTTTTGAGGTTTGGAACACTCTCAGGTCTTACCATAAATTGGGAAAAATCAGCATTGTTACCAATAGATCCCATTAGAAAGAATTCCTGTTTGGAAAATATCCAAGTAGAAATAGTAGAGAAAACAAAATACTTAGGCATTTATATAAAAAATGACCCAAATAATTATATAAATAACAATTTAGTCCCTCTACTATCTAAATTTAAGAATAAGAGTGATATATGGAAGGGACTCCCTTTATCAGTAGTTGGTAGTGCAACCTGATCAAAATGCTGTGGTTACTCCAGTTATTGTATCTGTTGCATAATTCACCAATTTGGATTCAAAGGAAATGGTTTAAAAAAATAGATACACTACTAAGAGCTCTTATATGGAAAGGAAGACAGCCTAGAATAGGCCTTCAGACCTTACAACTGCCAACTCAGGAGGGGGGTCTGGCAGTACCACATCCGCGTAGTTATTTCTTAGCAGCCCAATTACAACATCTGGTATCAGACACTGATCCAGAAGGAAATAAAAGTGGGGGACTGATGACTGTAGATGCACCACATAAGACACTAGTGGAGGTCTTGGAGGCAAATTCTTTTGCCTATAGACCCCCTACGGTTAAGCTAATAATAAAAGTGTGGAAAACTATAAAGGATCTGAGTGGAATAGGGGGTATGGTTAAAGGTGCCCCGCTCTGGGATAACAAGAACCTACAAGAGTTAAGATCAATGGGGAAAATAAAGATATGGGAAATAAAGGGTATAGTTAGCCTGGATCAACTATATAATGGTAGCTCCCTAAAAACGTTTACTGCACTAAAAGAGGATTTTGATATACCAAACAATTTATACTATAGCTATTTGCAAATCAAACACGCTCTAAAAGCTCAGTTTGGGGAACAAGGCCCGGTGTGGAGCACCTCCCCCATATATGAAAGAATAAGTAGGTCTGGAGGACCTAATGGTTCCATAGTGGAATTCTACTCACAGATATGCAGAAACAGTATTATGAGTTCAGAAAACCTTAATTGCAGAAGTAAGTGGGAAAGAGATCTGGGTAGAATTTCGGATGAGCAATGGAAAAAGATATTGGCGGGGGGGAACCAAGTTTCGGTTTCGCCCGCCCAGAAGATGTCATATCTAATGCTCTTACATAGAACATACTATACTCCTAAAAAACTGTTTGAATGGGGGCGGAGGGGGGATGCTAAATGCCCTAGGTGCCAAAATACAGGGGACCTGATTCACATGATTTGGAAATATCCAAAACTATACCGTTATTGGACAGAAATATTAGATACCATAAATAAGACCTTTAAGCTGTCACTCAAAATGCACCCAAAACTGTGTATCATGGGAGTGGGGGAGAGGTTGGGGAATATTAAAACTAAAGTAGTGCTAAGGTGCCTGTTCCAGGCAAAGAAATTAATAGCACAGAGATGGCAGGCAGAGAAAACTCCCTGCAAAGACGACTGGTTTAAAACAGTAACGGAAACAATATGGAAAGAAAAGGTAGTATATGCAGGAGAGGAAATTTAAAGGAATTTAAAAAAATTTGGTTGCCTTGGTTAGAGGAAGTGGGTTATCCCATGTAAAATGTATGTAGGAAGAGATAAGGTAATAGATGTACGATATTAAGTAATAGGAAGGTGTGGTAGTAATAAGGATCAAGATAGGGGGGAGGGTAAGATGGGGATATAGAGGGGGGTGGGTAGGGAAAAAAAAGGGGGAAATTGGACAGTAATGTTTTTTGTTATATATAAAAGGCTCTGTATAAGGTGTATTTAAGAATTGTTGTAAAAAAACTAATTTTATATATTTTGGAAAATTGAATAAAGATTATTTAAATAAAAAAAAAAAAGACATTGTAGTTTATGTGAATGCTTAACATCTTCTATGGACTTACATTTAAGGATGGCAAAGGTCTGTCAATGATCGCAAATAACGTCTAGGGGGCAGAAATAGGGGCTGAGGACTCTCCGTTGATTTATAAAGAAAGAAACAATGGTCTGGAAAAGCAATCCCCTTGTTTAACCACTTGACGAAGGAGCGGTGCAGCTCTTATTTTGGGATGACATCATATGACATTGCCCCAGAACGGCCGATCTCGCGCACCCCAGGAAGGGGGGGCGCGCAGAGCGGCATTTGCGGCTGTGTTCCTAGGTAACGGTGTGACCCCAATCCCTGTATAGAGTCTATGACGTGGTTCTTTAACCATGTGATTGGCTGTGTCCAATCACAGCCAGTCACATGTAAATGCGGAAATGCCAGTAATTGGCTCTTCTCACCTCACACTGACAGAGTGTGTGGCGAGGAGAGCCGATTAATGGTATATCTTTGCAGAGGACACCAGGACAGGTAATCAGGGCATTGATCATCAGTGCCCTGCCTACCGTAAAGCCCCAACAGTGCCCATCAGCGCCACCCATCAGTGCCCATCAATGCCACCCATCAGTGCCCATCAGTGCCCATCAGTGAAGGAGAAAAATTGAGGATGGCAACACAGCACCAAAGATCAATAATGGAAAAAAAGAAATTAATAGGTCAATACAGTCAATACTGGATCACAGCTACCCTAGTTTTTGTCAAGACCAAAAAAAATGTTTTAAAAACAAAAGGAAGGTAGCGCTGATTCTTAACTATGTGTTAAAATACGAATGTCAATGTGTTCACAAACTGTGAAAAGATTAATCAAAAAACATCTATAATGAAAATCACCAAAATCCCACTAAGGTATACATACATCAATAAAGTGCAAGGTGCTCAAAAATTATACTCAATAAGTCTATAATAAGTGCAATAAGGAGAACACAAGAATAAAAAAGTCCATCTTGTTAGTGATCCAAAAGAATGTATATCTGTCAAAAAAATGTGTATATATATATATATATATATATATATATATATATATATATATGATATATGGAAAATGCTCATATAAATACACATAAAAAATAAAAGTTCATGAATGTGGAAAAATATAAATAAATGGTAATACTCTTTGATATCTTGGCTGTAGATCAGATGTGATAAAAAAAAACACCCAATGTGATCCTCCACCAGTCATTTTAAACTGACTCACCAAATAGAATGGCTGGTAAAGTTATAAACTAGCAGCTGCGCCTTTTTGCAATCAATGCTAGGATCCAGAGAAACATTTAACAATACATGAAAACCTCTTCAAGACTCAAGACATGATCCCCACATGTATAGGAGAGGAGGAAGGAAGCTCCAATAATGTAATAAAGTTTTTTTTAAATATGTATTTAAAGCATATGCAATCATTACACTTATATTTTAAAAGTGTCAGACCCAACACTAGGGATAACCAGCATGTGTGTGTTCCTGATCACCTCCGGCCGATCAGCTTGGTATTTGAGCCGCGAGTGTGATCCTGGATAGCGTGTTGACGTCAGAGTCCTAGCCCTGTCCTACGCGTTTTGTCATACGACATTTTCCAATAAAGACCCCAATCTGTATACGCATTGCGTTTCTCTCCTTGATACCTCTTTCAGCATGTCTGACCCCCCCCACTATTCTGTCTATCCCATAAAAGAGAAGCTTTTTAGGGTCACTATTATGTTTTGATTTAGAGTGTTGAGAGACATTGTGTTTCTCAAGTCCTTTAATTATATTGGTGACATGCTCAATAATTCTAGTCTTTAATCGTTTGGTGGTTCTACCCACATATTGCTTCCATCACAAACATTCCAGTACATGAACCACATGGGTAGAGTCACAAGTGATCAAAGACTTAATCTTGTAATTTTTATTTTCAGTGAACGAAGTCCCCTCCTTTTTAGTGCTATTGCAAGCCTTACATTTATTACACCTAAAAAAGCCATCTAAATTTCCAAACATTTTTATCTTTTTTGGTGGGTCGGTGAACTTATAACATATAACTGTCTGAGAATATAGTGTGTTATAAGACCATTTTTTCAACCATTGGTACTGATTGTTTTTTAGGAATATGTCATATTATGTTTTAGTCTTTTGCGGTAGTTTGGAGTCACTTATATAGTCCGTATCTTGCTGTTAAAAACTATTAACTGTTGCATTTTTAAATTGCGTATTTTAGATTGCATGCATTGTTTTTTCTATTATTGATGGAATGAGGTAGTCTGTAGTCACTCTTTAATTCCATGTTTGATCTTCTAAGAACTATCAATTGTTATAATGACTGCGTGTATATTTAAAACTGTATTTGTCTAGCTTTCATATCAGTGAAAGCATGAGGCATGGAGGATTCGCCATTTGGTATTGCGTTTTAAATAATAAAAAAGTTGTTAACAATCAGCGCAGCAGGTTGTTAACCAATCCCACGGAGGCTTTCCCATACATAAAATGGCATGGAGACTTCAGACATCCTGCTGCTCCAGGAAGGCGCTGTATGATGAAATGCATAGGGAGGGGCTAGGACTCTGACATCAACACGCTACCCAGGATCACACTCGCGGCTCACATATCAGGAGGTGATCAGGAACACACACATGCTGGTTACCCCCAGTGTCAGGTCTGACACTTTTAAAATTTGAGTGTAATGATTGCATATGTTTTAAATAAATGTTTTTAAAAAACGTTATTACACTATTGGAGCTTCCTTCCTCCTCTCCTATACATGTGGGGATCGTGTCTTGAGTCTTGAAGAGGATTTCATGTATTGTTAAATGGTTCTCTGGATCCTAGCATTGATTGCAAAAAGGTGCAGCTGCTGGTTTATAACTTTACCAGCCATTCTATTCGTTGAGTCAGTTTAAAATGACTGGTGGAGGATCACATTGGGTTTTTGTTTTTATCACATCTGATCTACAGACAAGATATCACTGAGTGTGACCATTTATTTATATTTTTTCACATTCATGAACTTTTATTTTTTATGTGTATTTATTTGAGCATTTTCCATATATCTTTTTAATATATATATATATACGTATGTTTTTTTGACAGATATACATTTTTTTTTTGGATCACTAACAAGATGGACTTTGTTATTCTTGTGTTCTCCTTATTGCACTTATTATAGACCTATGGCACATTGAGTATAATTTTTGAGCACTTTGCACTTTATTGATACATATATGTATAACATAGCAGGATTTTGGTGATTTTCATAATATATGTTTTTTCATTAATCTTTTCACAATTTGTGAACACATTCACATATTTTATTACATAGTTGAGGATCAGCGCTGCCTTCCTTTTGTGTTTAAAGAAGGAGAAAGATTACTTATTTACAAAAATTTTTTTCCCATCAGTGCCCATCAGCACCACCCATCAGTGCCCATCAATCTCACCCATCAGTGCACATCAGTGCCGCTTATCAGTGCTCATCCGTACCGCATATCAGTGCCACCTATCAGTGCCCATAAGTGCGGCATATTAGTGCCTCCTCATCAGTGCCCTTAAGTGCCACCCATCAGTGCCCATCAATTCAAACCATCAGTACCCATCAGTGCCGCCCATCAGTGCCGCCCATCAGTGCCCACTAGTGCCATCAATGTCCACCAGTGGCACCTATCAGTGCTCATCAGTGCCACCTATAAGTGTGGCACATTAGTGCCTCCTCCTCAGTGCCATCTAATCAGTGCCCATAAGTGCCACCACATCAGTGCCCATAAGTGCCACCGCATCAGTGCCCATAAGTGCCACCTCATCAGTGCAGCCCATCAGTGCCCATTTGTGCAGCCTCAGCAGCGCACATCAGTGAAGGAGAAAAATTACTTATTTACAAAACTTACTGACAGAAAGTAAGAAAAACGTTTTCTTTTTTTTCAAAATTTTTGGTCTTTTTTTTATTTTTTTGTAAAAGATAAAAGCCCAGCAATGATTAAATACCACCAAAAGAAAGCTCTATCTGTGTCAAGAAAATTATTAAAAATTTATTTGGGCACAGTGTTGCATTACCACGCAATTGTCATTCAAACTGAGACAGCACAGAAAGATGAAAAATGGCCTTGGCAGGAAGGGGGTGAAAGTGCCCGGTATTGAGGTGGTTAAAGAAGAAATGGTTGAGTTAGATGGATACCTAATGTGGCAGTACTAAAAGTGAATAAGTATATGTACCTATTTAGGACCATGCATTTCCTCAAATAGCTTCTATGTTTATCTAGGCAGGATACATATATACTGTATATATACGTGTACTCTGGAGGGGGCCTCATCAAACAATTCAACCACATGCAAAATGTGGATACATCACTCTGTGAAAAGCAGGAGAGCGGAAATAGTTAGATACTCCGCCGTGCTTGACGCCATCTTGCGCATGTGCGGCGGGTGGAGTGACGTGGTGCCGTGATGTCATGTCCCGGCGAAGGCCGGGTTCACTCGCGGAACTCATGGGGACATAAAAGGACTCCTTCAGTAGTGATCCTTGCTGTTGGGCGGACAGACGTATCCCTCTGATGTTACTTCAGGTACTGGGGGTCATTTACTACAGAGCTGCGGCGTTAATTGCCGGTAATTCACGCTAATTAGCGCTAAAACGGTATTATTCACTATAGCGCTGGTGGGAAAATACTCCCAAAATCGAATTTACTATAGTTCCCTGAAACCAAATAGTGCCCAAACCCTTACTCTGCTAAAACCTGGAGTAGTGCACATGAAAATAATGTTTAGAGCATGATATAATTGCCTAAATGGTACTGAAATATGCGGTATATTATTTAAAGATAATCTGCTTTTATACTGTGTGAAAAAGTGATTTCTACACTAAAATATCTTTAAAAGTCTGAGAAGTGAAAAATTCCCTGTTTTGGACAACTAGGTGCCAACACAACTGAGCATGCTCAGACCTGAAAATAACTCTCATTTTAACTTGTGTCTTTTTTAGCCGGCGCTATAGTAAATACCAAAATGAGAGCTAATTAGAGAGCATTTTTTTGAAGTGAAAATCTGCTCTATTCTAGTCCAAACCAAGTATTAGCCATTGATTCTAATGGAACAATTCTAACTTTCACAAAAAAAAACCTTTTAATGTTGAGATAAAATGTATCTTTCTCTGAAATAAATTTTCCTTTGCAACAATGTTGCTTCTACTTAAAATATTTTGATTTTAGGAATGCTACAATGTGGAATGTTTTGATGTTTTTTTAAAATGCATTTTTCTCTGTCACTTTCACTTGTAATTCTCCGTCTCACTACAATCTTCACCCCAAACTCACACAGGTGTCTTTACAAACCACAAACAATACCATTGCTGATGCAAATTTAAAATGAGTAACAATTTTCTGTGCTTTTTATTATTTCCAAATATTCATAATTTGAGCCCAAAAAATGTGATATGTGTACCAACATCAGAAATCAAAATGTAATTCCCAAAAATTTGAGGCTAATATTCTACTCTCACCCACAAAAAAACACCAAATATCACAGAATGAATCAAGAAGAATAACTCTTGAGTAATGTAATTCCATCACCTGCATGTCCAAAGAAATGCAGTATTTATGTGTTTTTCTGTGTATTTATGTGTAGTTATGTGTAGGAGGTTCTCACATGTGGCAGCTCTGTGGCTTAGGGGTTAGAACTTCTGCTTAGCATCCATGAGGGTCTGGGTTCAAATGCCAACCATGTTGCTTCATGTAGAGGAGTTGTCTCATCTCCCAGGTGCTATAACTATGTCTAAATGTAGTATTTATGTGTAGGAGGGTTCCACCACCATTGTAAGTCTTTTCCAGATACACTATTTAGCCAAAAATATTGGGACACCTGCCTTTACACACACATGAACTTTAATGGCAGCCCAGTCTAAGTCCGTAGGGTTAAAATTTGATTTGGCCCACCCTTTCCAGCTTGAACAGCTTCTGGGAAGGCTGTCCACAAGGTTTAGTGTGTCTTTGGGAATGTTTGATCATTCTTCCAGAAGTGCATTTGTGAGGTCAGGCACTGATGTTGGATGAGAAGGCCTGGCTCGCAGTCTGTACTCTAATTCAGCCAAAGGGTGTTCTATCGGGTTGAGGCCAGGACTAGTTTCTCCTCCCCAAACTTGCTCATCCATGTCTTTATGGACCTTGCTTTGTGCACTGGTGTGCAGTCATGTTGGAACAGGAAGGGGCTTTCCCCAAACTGTTCCCACAAAGTTGGGAGCATGAAATTGTCCAAAATGTCTTGGTATGCTGACACCTTAACCTCCCTGGCGGTATGATTATTTCGGATTTTAGGTGCTAAAAGCGGTACAATTATTTTGCATGGAAATTTGGCGTTTTATATTGTAGGTCTGTAATTCTTAATAATAACACACTTAAATCTGTCCAAACAAGAGTCTAGTAGATATCCCGGGTATGATAAAGTTTGAAACACAAAAACATAAATTTTAATATAATAAATAAAAATAAATAATTAAAAAAATAAAAGAAATAATAATAAAAGAAATTTCCCCATGATTCACTATCGCTCAATTTCTGTGTTCTAATTTACTATCGCTGTTTTCTAGCTGGTCTAAAGCCACTTTTGACGTAAAGGGACACTTTTTGGTTGCTATGGACAATTTCCAGTTTCCAGGCAGAAAGAACAGTATATGTAATAAAAAACTGCATGCAGGGCATTGGACAAAGCACTGGGGACAAAAGGGATGTGAAATCATTTCATACAGTGCTGTAATCTGTAAGATTACAGTACTGTATGTGTTATGATTTTTACATTTTTTTGAATTTGCCGCCAGGCTCCGCCCCCGTGCGTCGCTCGCAGGGAACGGAGCCTGGCACAGAGAGGCTTCGGGAGGAGGACAGAGCCCACGGACACTGCGGGGGACATTGCAGGAACCCGGGGACAAGGTAAGTGTACCGCTCCAGGATCCTGCAATATAATCCCGAGTGTGGCTCGGGGTTACCGCTAATGGTGCTGAATTTTTACCCCGAGCCACACTCGGGAAAACCGCCAGGGAGGTTAAGAGTTCCCTTAACTGGAACTAAGAGGCCAAGGGCCCAACCCCTGAAAAACAACCCCACATAATAATCCCCACTCCACCAAATCATTTGGACAAGTGCACAAAGCAAGGTCCATAAAGACATTGATGAGTGATTTTGGGGTGGAGGAACTTGATTGGCCTGTACAGAGTCCTGACCTCAACACAACAGAACACCTTGGGGATGAATTAGAGCGGAGACTGTAGGTTAGGCCTTCTCGTCCAACATCAGTGCCTGACCTCACAAATGCACTTGGAAGAATGGTCAAACATTCCCATGGACACACTCCTAAACCTTGTGGGTGGCCTTCCCAGAAGAGTTGAAGCTGTTATAGTTGCAAAGGGTGGGCCAAATGAGTTTTGAACCCAAAACTAATACTGGGATGCCATTACAGTTCATGTGCATTTAAAGGCAGGCGTCCCAATACTTAGGCCAATATATTGTATATTGCTTGTGACACTGAGCATGGCTATGGACTTAGGGCTGGTTCACACCACAGAGATGCAAAAAACATGTGTGAGGCTGCCTGGTGGCTAAGTGGGTAGCAGTTCTGTCTAACAGGCACCTGGGATGTTGGTTCAATTCCCCAACATGCTAATCCTTGTGTTGAAGTTTATATGTTCTCCCTGTGTGGGTTTCTCACCACAATCCAAAGACATGCTGGCATCTTATTTGTCTCCTGCCAAAATAGGTTCTAATGTAAGAAATTAATTTTGGACTTTATATTGGAAGCTGATTGCAGCCAGGGACTGATGTTAATGTTTGTTAGCACTAATCATGCCCAGGGACTTGGACATTTCAAATTTTAGGGTTTACACTGCACAGGTACATATGCTTAGAAAACGGTTGTTTATGTGGATGCAAATGGACTTTGATCTTTGTCCTGTAGTTGGTGATTTGATGCACATAGCCAAGGGCTAACACAGTTGCGAATAGTATTATGTGTTCCTGCTCATCAAGTGCAATCACTTTAGACATACATGAAGAGATAGATTGAAAGATACCTTTGGGCGTGTACTTCTATTGGGTGTGCCAACAATACAACCTCTTTTATATAAAGAGAGTAGGGGGATTCATTTGGCCTGAGAAGGTCAGGTTTTTTGTTGCGATTTGTGGGGGAGAAGGAATAATATTGTGCATATTGACAAATGCCCAACTAGGGAGATTTGATGAAATTCTTGTGCTTTTTTTCAATCAAAAGTGGGTTTATGTGGCCACTGTGTCAATGTTGTTTGCATGATCAGACAGAAACAATACATACACATCGTTTGGAAGCATCTGCTGACCTACTCTTTTTTGTAGAATCGTGTACACCAAAATGCAGCTTCCAGCAGAACATGGTCACCAATGTATGTATGTGTGGATTGTGGGCTGGTGGTGGGTGTTTTGAATAAGTCTTTTGTAATATTATGCTGGAATGCTTTGTAAGAATGACTGTTAAGTATGTTTCTATAATCTTGCAGATAAAAATGTGATGTGTTGCCCATTATACACTGAAAGTAAAGTTGTGTCCACTCTAAGGTTTTGTTAAATTTTAGATTGTAAGCTCCTATGAGCAGGGCCCCTAAAATCCCATTGCTAAATGTAGTACCATATATCCTGTCCACATTTTTTGGAAGCTAGTAAATGAATGTACATTTTTTTTCTGCTGGTAAAATAAAAGTACATTATTGAGCTTTTGTTGTGGTGTTTTTTTTTTCTTCTACTTTTCTTTCTCTTTAGTTTTTGTGGGTGGTGGTTTTGGGAAAGTGCAATATCTCTTATATTTTATTTCAATATGTATTTGTGCACCAAAAAACTAGGGAAGATGATGCTGCGGAGGAAGATGCCGGGAGAGAACACCGCAGGAAGAACCAAAGAAGAAGATGGAGGAAGAAACCGAAGGGATTGTCAAAAACTGTCTCTTGTAATTTTTAACACTTTTTTTGTGAAATGGTAGGGGTACTTTTGTACCCCCTTACCATTTCACACAGGGGGGCTGGGGGTCCCCTTGTTAAAGGGGACTTCCAGATTCCTATAAGCCCCCCGCCCGCAGACCCCCACAACCACTGGGAAAGGGTTGTGGGGATGAGGCCCTTGTCCTCATCAACATGGGGACAAGGTGCTTTGGGGGGCTACCCCAAAGCACCCTCCCAATGTTGAGGGCATGGGGGCTGGTACGGTTCAGGAGGGGGGGGGCGCTCTCTCCTTCCCCCTCTTTTCCTGCAGCCTTCCAGGTTGCCAGGTCAGATAAGGGTCTGGTATAGATTTTGAGGGGGACCCCAGGCCATTTTTTAAAAAATTTTGGCCGGGGTTCCCCTTAATATCCATACCAGACTTGAAGGGCCTGGTATGGAATTTAGGGGGACCCCCACGCCATTTTTTGTAAAATTTTGGTTCGGGGTTCCCCTGTGGGGAATTCCCATGCCGTTTTTATCAATTAACTTTTATGTGTATTGTCGGACCGGCAATTCATTAGTAGCCGCGAGTAGTTTTAAATGACTTTTTTTCCTTTGAAATGTCATTTTGCTGTCAGACTGTTCTAAACACGGGAAACATGCACCTCTTTACAGGCATACTATAGACACCCCCCAGGTACGAAATTTAAAGGAATATTACACTTTTATTGTGAATAAAGTAAGTGGTGATTGCGTTGTGATAAGAGGGGAAGGAAGGAGGAGGAAGGGGAAGGGGCTAGCTCAAATGTATAGAGAGGTAAATGAAAAAATTATACAAAATATAAAAGGTATAATGAGCATGAGGGCTAGTATCATACTAGCACATAAAAAATATAATGTAAATACTGAAACAGAAGAAAAGAAAAATCTCAGTGCAAAAGGGCTAGTACCATACTAGCACATATGTGGTAACTCAGCAAATACTTATCAAAAAAAAAATCTGAGTGCAAAAGGGCTAGTATCATACTAGCACATATGTATAATTTTTCCATTTTGCCTTTTGGAACTGATGACTCATTGTTTGAGCACTTTGTACTACAAGGCGGTGGGACTGTTCACCATTTATTTATTTACTTGGAGTCACCATTAAGTATTTGCTGAGTTACTACATACGTGCTAGTATGATACTAGCCCTTTTGCACTGAGATTTTTCTTTTCTTCTGTTTCAGTATTTACATTATATTTTTCTATGTGCTAGTATGATACTAGCCCTCATGCTCATTATACCTTTTATATTTTGTATAATTTTTTCATTTACCTCTCTATACATTTGAGCTAGCCCCTTCCCCTTCCTCCTCCTTCCTTCCCCCTCCTTCCTTCCTCTCTTATCACAGCGCAATCACCACTTACTTTATTCACACCACTTTTGTCTGTTTGGATCAGCCATTTAGGTGTTGCAGCAGTGCCCCTTAGCATAGATATTTCTGACAGCACAGGAGTTTCTTCATTATTTATTACACTTTTATTGTTTCACTCTAAGCATTATTAAAATTACTGCTCCCGAAAAAACGTCCGTTTTTAATAAAATTTTTTGCATTGATACATGTCCCCTGGGGCAGGACCCGGGTCTCCAAACACTTTTTATGGCAAAGAACTTGCATATAAGCCTTCAGTGAGAACTTTGGATTTTGCAGGTTCGAGCCCCATTGACTTCCACTATTCCAGCATATGTGATCTGACAGTCATTATTGCCGGCAATAGCGCTGCTTTCCATTTGCATTAGCGCTGACTTTCTGAGAGTTGAAGTCTTTCTAGCCTTTTCTGAGAGTTGTTTTTTGGTACTGCAGGATAATTTTTTGGCACTATAGTAAATGACCCCCAGTTTGTGTTGATGACCAGCTAAATCTATCCCTTTGATTGAGGAGTCAGTACGGATTGCCTGAGCAAGGGGCTCAATAAGTAGGGCAAATAAGAGTGGGGAAAGTGGACAACCCTGACATGTTCCTCTGCTGATGTCAAACATGCCTGATTTGTATCCAGCATATTTAACATAGGCTTTGAGACTAATATATTAATGACAAAAAAGAAAGTGCAAAGATAGGCCACGTCCGTAAATATATGAAGACAAAAAAAAAAAATAGGTAGTGCTACGTATTACCAGGGGGGCAGACTTTTTAGGCTGAGAAACACTGGAGGGGAAGTAACAGTATAACAATGCAAACTTAAATGCAAACTTACAAATGCAAAATGCAAATGCAAACTTACTTGGATGTCTTCAATCCTCGGCGCCGGAACGAAAACACCGGCTCGAGGAGAGGTGACATCACTTCCTCCGCTTCTGTTTACATTACAGAAGCCGAGGAAGTCTGTCATTGGCCAGGAGCGATCGCGAGGGGGGAGCCACGAATGAGTGGCCTCCCCCTCACCTTTGATCGCCCCTGACCTGAATCTGACCGCCGCTGGCACCGGGGGATTCGATCGGACCCCCCACCCGCGGGCAGGCAAGGATGTACATGTAAGCCCTTTTGCCTGCCCGTGCCGCTCTGCCGACGTACATCGTCGTGCGGCGGTCGTCAAGTGGTTAATTGGGTTTCATCATTATATAATAGTGACAAAAAATAGGTAGTATTACGTATTACCAGGGGGGTGGACTTTTTAGGCTGAGAAACACTGGAGAGGAAGTTTTCAAAAGGGGGGAGAAAGCAAGGGGGCGGGACTTTAAATGAAGCATGTGGTAGCAAAAGCATCATATGGTGAAACATAGAAGGGAGTTTATTGGTTGCCATCAGATAAGACAGGGTACAATAATAAATATATAAAAACAGGATAGTAATGCAAGGATAATATAGTAATATAGTACATCTCAATCATGACTTGAATATCACAAGAATTAACAAGCAATATTGTATATCACAAGGAATGGCAAGCAACAACTTTCCAAAGTACACCAAATATATCATAAGGGTAAGATGATAAAATATAATAATGCCTGCAGAGACTCAAGCCTCTTGGATCTTAAAGAGGGGTATATGGTTGAGCTGGTAAAGCTATGTGGATATAGGGTGGCAAGGCGTAAGGCAGCTCTACGCGTTTCGTGGCTGAAGGGCCACTCGTCAGGAGCCAGCATTTGATGTTTCTAAAAGTAGAAAAATTGGCATTAACTTGATTAATGGTTGGTGAAGTGAATGCATGGGTACGCGGGGGTGAAACTGTAAAAGCCCCCCAAACAAAACCCCAATGCATTCTAACTCGGATTCAAAAGAGATGGAGGTGTGGTGTCGGGCGGCACGAGCCATCCAGGCGCATTCCCCACCGGGAGCCGCAGCGGGCAGACCTGCAGCAGCGCCCCAAAGGCGCCAACCAGGGTGGGCACGGAACCAGGCAACCTGAGTGTAAGGTGAAAAGTAAGGTGAGCAAAAGTGTTATAGGGGGAAACAAATGAGGTGAAGAAACAGAGGAAAAGTGGGGGGAGGGGGAAGAAAAGGTGAGGGTAGAAGGTGAGAATTGACACTGCAAGGTGATGGAAGAAATAGGTGAAAGGAAGCAAGGATTGCCACCGTGGGTGGAAAGGAACAGAACAGTGTGGAAGACAAGTGTAGTGATGGTAAGATGGATACCTGTGATAAGACCGGAGTGGTTGGGAAGCAAAAGAGCCTGGATTGAATGTTTGTCTTGGTGAATGGAAGCCTCGTGTGCCGAGCACCGCCCGGAAGGCGCCAATGTAGGCGCCGCAACAGGACCGCCCACTGACGTCACGCCGCATAGCGTAGCAGGGGGAGGGGCGGGACGTGCCGGGCAAGGTGTCCGGCCAGCCCGCACTCACAAACCCCCAGTGTGCTTGCGAGCGTAGCTCCCACGTGTCATGGCGCGATGGCGCTCAGACGGGCGCCGCATGTCAGATACGGGATGCGTGACGTTGATGCGTAGTGGCGGTGCCCCCACCCCCCCAGAGGCATCGAGGGAGGGGAGTGGGAGGAGGCCCGCCAGACACATCACAGCTCCCAGGTAGGTCTAGCCTTTTCTGAGAGTTGTTTTTTGGTACTGCAGGATAATTTTTTGGCACTATAGTAAATGACCCCCAGTTTGTGTTGATGACTAGCTAAATCTATCCCTTTGATTGAGGAGTCAGTACGGATTGCCTGAGCAAGGGGCTCAATAAGTAGGGCAAATAAGAGTGGGGAAAGTGGACAACCCTGACATGTTCCTCTGCTGATGTCAAACATGTCTGATTTGTATCCAGCATATTTAACATAGGCTTTGAGACTAATATATTAATGACAAAAAAGAAAGTGCAAAGATAGGCCACGTCCGTAAATATATGAAGACAAAAAAAAAAAAATAGGTAGTGCTACGTATTACCAGGGGGGCAGACTTTTTAGGCTGAGAAACACTGGAGGGGAAGTAACAGTATAACAATGCAAACTTAAATGCAAACTTACAAATGCAAAATGCAAATGCAAACTTACTTGGATGTCTTCAATCCTCGGTGCCGGAACGAAAACACCGGCTCGAGGAGAGGTGACATCACTTCCTCCGCTTCTGTTTACATTACAGAAGCCGAGGAAGTCTGTCATTGGCTAGGAGCGATCGCGAGGGGGAAGCCACGAATGAGTGGCCTCCCCCTCACCTTTGATCGCCCCTGACCTGAATCTGACCGCCGCTGGCACCGGGGGGTCCGATCGGACCCCCCACCCGCGGGCAGGCAAGGATGTACATGTAAGCCCTTTTGCCTGCCCGTGCCGCTCTGCCATCGTACATCGTCGTGCGGCGGTCATCAAGTGGTTAATTGGGTTTCATCATTATATAATTGTGACAAAAAAATAGGTAGTACTACGTATTACCAAGGGGGCGGACTTTTTAGGCTGAGAAACACTGGAGAGGAAGTAACAGTATAAAAATATAAATTTATTAAAAGTTACAAATACATAAAAGTAAGAATGAAGATTATAACATAAATGCATCTATGAATATTGTGCAGTGAGCCCTTGTATGTCTACGCATTTCGCTGGTAGGCTTCCTCAGCACACGACCAAGGTTCACAGATGAGACAGATAAGAGAATATGTTTCTCTATCTGAAATGAGATATAATGTCATTAGACACACATAACTAACACATAAACAAACTGTTCAAGATAAAAATCATGCGCTAAGCAATTGCGAGTGCAGAGACGAACATCAAGCCATTACCTTGTTTGGAATGCACAATCATGTACAGTCACGATACGGTGGGTAATTCACTCAAAAGTTAAACTGAAGATGGAGCATATACAACCAATGTCAGCACAGAGTATAATATAAAAAGGAGGGGGAGAAGTGAAAACTGACCAGGGATATATGGGGAACTCAACACTCTGTATTACATCCTAAACAATAATGTATGGAGAAAAGAAGAAAGCCCCAAGGATATTGCGGATACAGAGATAAGTAAATAAGGGTATACCCATAAATAAAAAGTATATGTATTTTATTGGTACAAAATAATAAACAATACAGAAATATCTTGTACAAAAATCACCTAAAAACAATATGCAATAGAAACTGCAGAAGATGAAACAGCCGCTGAGCTGGAAATGCACCACAGATCAAAAACATAACGTTCAACTAGTGGGGCATGTGTGCCAAAAAACCCAACATCTTTCGGAGAGCAAAGAGAGGGATTTTTAAGGTATGCATATTTCCTTCTTCAGGGGTAAAAAACAGACGTGCTGCTTCATTTCTATTGAAAGAAAAACATATAATAGATAGTGTGTGTATTAATATGTATTAATAACAAACCAGTTGGTTTATGGCAACAGAATGGTACATGTGGGGTAAATAAAAGTGGTCTATACTTACATAACAGTATTTGTATTTTTACTTTACACACCAGCAGACAGAGTGTTGGGACTTGGATATTGCTTGGCCGTATTTTCAAAGTATATCCGTTTTAGTTGAAAATGGAAGCGATGCACCCGGGCGGTCCAACAATGCTCACGGGGATATCCCTAATGGATGGAGACGGACATCTAATAAAAATAAGGAAATATAAAAATAGTGGATGACAATAAGACTACATGCACTGAAGGTGTGGGGTTGAGTGAGCCAGAAAGACATCACTGCCCCAAAGTAAAAATTGCACTAGTAGCGGCGCAGAGGATAAATAACAATAAGTATAAGCTGCGGTAAGCATGTAGGTCAGTGACCACAGAGATCCCTGGCATTTACTGGCTGTGTAGCAACGACTGCTCATACAGTCAGGCATATATACGCAATGTGCAATGAGCACATTGACATGCCTCCCCGGGACAGGCTGAGACTTTGTGAGGAGGAGTGAGGGATTCTGCTGGCGGAGAAGCCGTTCTGAAGGAGAAAAGAAATGACAGGCTTGTCTGTTTCTTACCTTTGGTAAGCTCACATCCATAGGGGATACTCACGCGGTGATTTGGTGATGGTTTAGTTACCCATGGATATGTGCACTCCAGAAGAAGTATTATCCCTCATTTTGAACTTGGTCTGCTGTAAACAATGAACTGTTTATATGAGAACTTTGAGTTTATGCAGTAAATATAGATGGTGCTTACATACTGCCACGGGTATATTATATACTATTGCTGGTATTTCATGAACTATCGTTTTGGGACTATTGGTTCTCATTCTACTGCACTGGACTTTGTTTTATGGTTATTAGTCTTATGTTTACATTTACTCTCATTCATTTGAGAGTTCTGTGCTATTATATTTACTAACCTTAGACCATTTAAAAACATTATTAGCGCTGTTAATACTATCTTCCTATAAGAGAGTATATTTTGATTCTATATATACGCCCAGGGATCGAGGGGGGACCAATCAGGGCCATGATGTTTGGGTAGTAGGAGGAGCGAGAGAGGGACAGGCAGACACAGGTGCTGGGGATCATCAACTGATGTCCATATCACCTGTGCTGCTGAATCCAGACCCACGTTCGTCTCCAATGGGAATCCTCCGGCCAATGTGGCATCCGGCATCACTGAGGTGACGTCAGGCGTCGACACGGCCACCGGCACGGAAGTGGGCGGATGCACTGGACGAGGAGAAGTCCAGTGCGCAGCTGCAGAGAATGACTGTCTCCACAGGTGTACTCGCCCAAGACACCCCCATGGAGGGGGTGATACTGCCCCAAAGTGGCACACAGAGTTGAACTTTATGTTTTTGATCTGTGGTGCATTTCCAGCTCAGTGGCTGTTTCATCTTCTGCAGTTTCTATTCAGGGGCATGTGAATAGTATTCCTTATTTTGGGAACAGCCATCAGAGAGAGGAGGGCCATCAAAGAGTATCCCACAGTGAATCCTGGATTTGAATTCCAGTACTGCTGATGGCTATATATAGCCCAACAGCCAATCGCTGTATCTATAAGCATACAATAATAACATTGGCTTAGATAGAAGCAGTAAGAGCACATAAGTAGTCTGAAGTAGCAAGGGCCTAATAATGACCTAGAGCTAAGTACTTACGTTTAAAGTTTCAATATCACAGCATGCCCCTGGGAGACAGCAATCCACCGCACACAGGGCTTGTGGCAGCTGAGAGATATTTATACTCTAGATCAGCCACAGCTGATCGTTAGCCAGGGCATCATGTGATCTGCTAGAAGGATTGTGGGAATTGTAGGATATCAGCTCTCACACTCTCTGCGGCTGTGCAGCGAGGTCTATACAGAGAGAGGGACATTACATCTAGGGGGAGGATTCCAAGCGGTGCAGCATCCATGCGTGGAAACCTCATGCATGCGCCGGCCATATTAGAGTATAACAACTGCATTCTGGGCATTGTAGGAACTGCTGTGTCTATCGGTTTTAGGCTAAATCCGATAGTTGATGGACTACAAATGTCATTAAAAGTACGCAGTGCCACCACTGTCTGGAAGTTACATGTTTCTGAGAGACTCTGTGTTAACATTGCTGCCCAGGCCCCAATTACGGTAGATAAAAATTATGCATACAAATGCTAAAGAGAAAATTCTTATTATTCTTATCGGTATGACACCCTGATCGTGCATGTGCAGAGAGACCACATATTAATGCATCCGGCTTAAAATGTTTCGTGATCACCACACACAAGTGGATAGCCCATGATAAATCATCACTCAATCTATTAGAGAAAGGATTTGAAGCTAATCATATCATTTAAGCCTGGGTAGACCGTGGCTTGTAATTTATGTATCCATTGCGTTTCACGTTGGAGTACTCTTTTATCAAAATCGCCCCCACGAGGGTCGGCATAAACAACGTCCAGAGCAGCAAATTTAAACACCATGGGGTCATACATATGCTTGAAAGCTATGTGATACCCCATTGTGTTATTCAGAAGACCATTTGTAGCATAATATCCTTGATTCTTCTCCAAAAGGGTCTGATAGTTTTGCCCACATAAAAGGCTCCACATTGACAAAAAATGATATAGATAACACCTTGAGTTTGGCATGTAATGTGGTGCCATAGGACGTGCATACGACCATCTGGGAGAAGAACCCAAGGTCCAGTGAGTAATAAATCGCAGAAATCACAGTTGCCACATTGGAAGAGGCCTGCAGGGGATTGTGCTGTATTCATGGTTTTTCGGTAATGACTTCGTACTAGGGAGTCCTTTAAGGATTTAGCTCGTCGAAAGGTGATTTCAGATTCAGGTCAGGGGCGATCAAAGGTGAGGGGGAGGCCACTCATTCGTGGCTCCCCCCTCGCGATCGCTCCTGGCCTATGACAGACTTCCTCGGCTTCTGTAATGTAAACAGAAGTGGAGGAAGTGATGTCACCTCTCCTCGAGCCGATCTTTTCGTTCCGGCGCCGAGGAGAGAAGACATCCAAGTAAGTTTGCACCAACACTACACTAACAGTAGAACACGCAGGCACACTTGTCACCCCCCATCACCCCCCAGTCACCCCCTGATCACCCCCCTGTACCCTCTGTCACACTGACACCAAAAGCAGTTTTTTTTTTCTGATTATTGCATTGGTGTCAGTTTGTGACAGTTATAAGTGTTAGGGCAGTTAGGGTTAGCCCCCTTTAGGTCTGGGGTACCCCCCTTTAGGTCTAGGGTACCCCCTAACCCCCCTAATAAAGTTTTAACCCCGTGATCACCCCCCGTCGCCAGTGTCACTAAGCGATCGTTTTTCTGATCGCTGTATTAGTGACACAGGTGACGCTAGTTAGGAAAGTAAGTATATAGGTTCGCCTTCAGTGTTTTATAGCAACAGGGACCCCTATATACTACCTAATAAAGGTTTTAACCCCCTGATTGCCTCCTAGTTAACCCTTTCACCAGTGATCACCATATAATTGTTACGGGTGACGCTGGTTAGTTAGTTTGTTTATTATAGTTTTAGGGCACCCGCCGTTTATTATCTTATAAAGGTTTAACCCCCTGATCGCCCGGCGGTGATATAAGTTAAGTTTTTAGGGTCAGATAAGGTCTGCGTTGCCCCAGGCAGCGTCAGGTTAGCGCCAGTACCGCTAAAACCCACGCACGCAGCATACACCTCCCTTAGTGCTATAGTATCTGAACGGATCGATATCTGATCCGATCAGATCTATACTAGCATCCCCAGCAGTTTAGGGTCCTCAAAAATGCAGTTGTAGCGGGATCAGCCCAGATACCTGCTAGCACCTGCGTTTTGCCCCTCGGCCTAGCCCAGCCCAGCCCACCCAAGTGCAGTATCGATCGATCACTGACACTTACAAAACATTAAACACATAACTGCAGCGTTCGCAGAGTCAGGCCTGATCCCTGCGATCGCTAACAGTTTTTTGGTAGCGTTTTGATACAGTCGCTGACAGTCAGGAGCTTTTTTGTCTGTGAGTCTCACTAGTGTACCCCTAAATTTAGAGCCCAAAATGGCAAATCGAAGGTACACTAGTGAAGAGGCCTACACGTTTCTGAGCATGACAGATAGTGAAGAGGAAGTCACTCATCTGTCAGATTCAGGCTCAGAATACGATCCTGTAGAGGACAGCGGCTCCATGACAGATAGCTCTGGCGACAGAGTTGTGGTCCCTGCCAAGGTCAAGCATACCAGACCCCGAACTTCTTCTTCTGTCCTTGAAGTGCAAGAACCGCAGGGCTCTCATATGGAGCAGAGAAGTACTAGCGCTGCTATTCCTTCTGGTGAACTGGCAAGCACCAGCGGCCTAGTACACCCTGGTCGTACATCCAGCACTGCAGTAACACTTAGTGACGTGGCGAGTCCCATAAGTGCAGTTCAAGCTGGCGAGGTGGCAAGCACAAGTAGTGTCCCGCTGCCACCAAGAAGACAAAGACAGGCCCGTCGTGCCCATAGTGCCCTTCCTGCTGCATTCGCCAATCCGAATTGGGTACCCACCACTTCTGCAGCACCCATACTTCCCCCATTCACTGGCCAACCCGTAATTCAGGTGGAAACAGTTGATTTTACGCCACTGGATTTTTATTCACTGTTTTTCACCGAAGATCTCTATAAATCTATTGTGGACCAAAGCAATTTATAAGCTGGTCAACACATCGCCGCTAATCCCCAGTCCTGCCTTGCCAGAGATTGGAGACCAATTACGGTCTCCGAATTTAAGCTCTTTCTGGGCCTTTCCCTCAACATGGGCTTGAATAAAAAGAGTAAGTTGCGGTCATATTGGTCCACTGACCCAAACCTGGAACCGTTACAGTTTTAAAAGTTACAGTTATAAAAAAAAATGTAAAAAAAAAAAAAGTAAAAAAAAAAAATACACAAAAAAAAAATTAAATAAAAAAAACAAAAATAGTTGTCGTTTTATTGTTCTCTCTCTCTCTTTATTTTCTCTCTATTGTTCTGCTCTTTTTTACTGTATTCTATTCTGCAATGTTTTATTGTTGTTATGTTTTATCATGTTTGCTTTTCAGGTATGTAATTTTTTTATAGTTTACTGTGTTTTAACCATTTTTTGTTTTCAGGTACGCCATTCAGCTGCAGCGCGGATTTATTTATCTTGACAGCAACAGCGCTTGCTCCCACGATACATAAAGCCGTGACTCCAGCGCTGTCGGAGGTGATTTCACCACCACAGTTACATACTTCAGCATATATGCCGAAGCGTGGGGGCAGCAGTGGGTGGAGGAGCGATTTGCTCCTGCCTTTTGTGGGAGGATGCCCCCATGCTTCGGCATATATATATTTTAGGTAGGCACAGGTTGCGTTAAATGTTTTATTTTTTACTATGTTTTTTTTTGTATTTGCTTTGCAGGTATGGTAAGTCTTACTGTTATACTGTAATGTTACTTTGTTTTTTGTTAACCATCATTTGCTTAGCAGGTACACCATTCAGTTGCACCACGGATTTATTTATCTTGACAGCAACAGCGTTTGCTCCCACGATACATAAAACCGTGACTCCATCGCTGTTGGAGGTGATTTCACCACCACAGTTACATACTTCAGCATATATGCCAAAGCGTGGGGGCAGCAGTGGGTGGAGGAGCGATTTGCTCCTGCTTTTTGTGGGAGGATGCCCCCATGCTTCGGCATATATATATTTTAGGTAGGCACGGGTTGCGTTAAATGTTTTATTTTTTACTATGTTTTTTTTTGTATTTGCTTTGCAGGTATGGTAAGTCTTACTGTTATACTGTAATGTTACTTACCGAAGTGTGGGGGCAGCAGTGGGTGGAGGAGCGATTTGCTCCTGCATTTTGCGGGAGGATGCCCCCATGCTTCGGCATATATAAACGGTGCATGTATGCCCATCATTAGAAGTGGGTGGATGAAGGGAGGTATTCTAATGGTGGGCATACCCACTGATCAATATCTTTTTTTCGTTCAGCCCACAGGCTGCATGAAAAAAAAGTTTACAATATATGCCCAACAAGGACCAGCAACATACTGGTACGTTGCTGGACTTTGAGTGGTTATACCAGAATGATGCCTGCAGGTTTAGGCATCATCTTGGTATCATTCTTTTCAGCCAGCGGTCGGCTTTCATGTAAAAGCAATCCTAGCGGCTAATTAGCCTCTAGACTGCTTTTACAAGCAGTGGGAGAGAATGCCCCCCCTCCCCACCGTCTTCCATGTTTTTCTCTGGCTCTCCTGTCCCAACAGGGAACCTGAAAATGCAGCCGGTGATTCAGCCAGCTGACCATAGAGCTGATCAGAGACCAGAATGGCTCCAAACATCTCTATGGCCTAAGAAACCGGAAGCTACAAGCATTTCATTACTTAAATTTCGCCAGATGTAAACAGCGCCATTGGGAAATTGGGAAAGCATTTTATCATACCGATCTTGGTGTGGTCAGATGCTTTGAGGGCAGAGGAGAGATCTAGGGTCTAATAGACCCCATTTTTTTTTTAAAAGAGTACCTGTTACTACCTATTGCTATCATAGGGGATATTTACATTCCCTGAGATAACAATAAAAATGATTAAAAAACATAAAAATGAAAGGAACAGTTTAAAATAAGATAAAAAAATCAAAAAAATAATAAAGAAAAAAAAAGCATCCCTGTCCCCCCTGCTCTCGTGCAAAGGCGAACGCAAGCGTCGGTCTGGCGTCAAATGTAAACAGCAATTGCACCATGCATGCGAGGTATCACCGCAAAGGTCAGATCGAGGGCAGTAATTTTAGCAGTAGACCGCCTCCGTAAATCTAAAGTGGTAACCTGTAAAGGCTTTTAAAGCCTTTTAAAAATGTATTTAGTTTGTCGCCACTGCACGCTTGTGCGCAATTTTAAAGCATGTTATGTTTGGTATCCATGTACTCGGCCTAAGATCATCTTTTTTATTTCATCAAACATTTGGGCAATATAGCATGTTTTAGTGCATTAAAATTTAAAAAAGGGTGTTTTTTCCCCAAAATATGCGTTTGAAATATCGCTGCGCAATTACTGTGTGAAAAAAAAAATGAAATACCCACCATTTTAATCTGTAGGGCATTTTCTTTAAAAAAATATATAATGTTTGGGGGTTCAAAGTAATTTTCTTGCAAAAAAAAAAAATTATTTCATGTAAACAAAAAGTGTCAGAAAGGGCTTTGTCTTCAAATGGTTAGAAGAGTGGGTGATGTGTGACATAAGCTTCTAAATGTTTCGGAGGCCATGGAATGCCCAGATGGCACAACCCCCCAAATGACCCCATTTTGGAAAATAGACACCCCAAGCTATTTGCTGAGAGGTATAGTGAGTATTTTGCAGACCTCACTTTTTGTCACAAACTTTTGAAATTTGAAAAAAGAAAAAAAAATTTTTTCTTGTCTTTCTTCATTTTCAAAAACAAATAAGAGCTGCAAAATACTCACCATGCCTCTCAGCAAATAGCTTGGTGTGTCTACTTTCCAAAATGGGGTCATTTTGGGGGGTTTTGTGCTATCTTGGCATTTTATGGCCTTCGAAACTGTGATAGGTAGTGAGGAGTGAAATCAAAAATTTACGCCCTTAGAAATCCTGAAGGCGGTGATTGGATTTCGGGGCCCTGTATGCGGCTAGGCTCCCAAAAAGTCCCACACATGTGGTATCCCCATACTCAGTAGAAGCAGCAGAATGTATTTTGGGGTGCAATTCCACATATGCCCATGGCCTGTGTGAGCAATATATCATTTAGTGACAACTTTATGCAAAAAAAATAAAAAATTGTCACTTTCCCGCAACTTGTGTCAAAATATAAAATATTCCATGGACTCAACATGCCTCTCAGCAAATAGCTTGGGGTGTCTACTTTACAAAATGGGGTCATTTGGGGGGGGTTGTGCCATCTGGGCATTTTATGGCCTTCAAAACTGTGATAGGTAGTGAGGAGTGAAATCAAAATGTTATGCCCTTAGAAATCCTGAAGGCAGTGCTTGGTTTTCGGGGCCCTGTACGCGGCTAGGCTCCCAAAAAGTCCTAAACATGTGGTATCCACGTACTCAGGAGAAGCAGCAGAATGTATTTTGGGGTGTAATTCCACATATGCCCATGGCATGTTTGAGCAATATATCATTTAGTGACAACTTTATGCAAAAAAAATAAAAAATTGTCACTTTCCCGCAACTTGTGTCAAAATATAAAATGTTCCATGGACTCAACATGCCTCTCAGCAAATAGCTTGGGGTGTCTACTTTCCAAAATGGGATCTTTTTGGGGGACGGGGGGGTTGTGCCATCTGGGCATTTTATGGCCTTCAAAACTGTGATAGGTAGTGAGGAGTGAAATCCCAACTTTACGCCCTTAGAAATCCTGAAGGCGGTGCTTGGTTTTCGGGGCCCCGTATGCGGCTAGGCTCCCAAAAAGTCCCACACATGTGGTATACCCGTACTCAGGAGAAGCAGCAGAATGTATTTTGGGGTGTAATTCCACATATGCCCATGGCATGTTTGAGCAATATATCATTTAGTGACAACTTTGTGCAAAAAAAAAATGTGTTACTTTCCCGCAACTTGTGTCAAAATATAAAATATTCCATGGACTCACTCAACATGCCTCTCAGCAAATAGCTTGGGGTGTCTACTTTCCAAAATGGGGTCATTTGGGGGGTTTGTGCCATCTTGGCATTTTATGGCCTTCAAAACTGTGATAGGTAGTGAGGAGTGAAATAAAAAATTTACGCCCTTAGAAATCCTGAAGGCGGTGCTTGGTTTTCGGGGCCCCGTATGCGGCTAGGCTCCCAAAAAGCCCCACACATGTGGTATCTCCATACTCAGTAGAAGCAGCTAAATGTATTTTGGGGTGCAATTCCACGTATGCCCATGGCCTGTGTGAGCAATATATCATTTAGTGACAACTTTGTGCAAAAAAAAAAATTGTCACTTTCCCGCAACTTGTGTCAAAAAATAAAATATTCCATGGACTCAACATGCCTCTCAGCAAATAGCTTGGGGTGTCTACTTTACAAAATGGGGTCATTTGGGGGGGTTTGTGCCATCTGGGCATTTTATGGCCTTCAAAACTGTGATAGGTAGTGAGGAGTGAAATCAAAATGTTATGCTCTTAGAAATCCTGAAGGCAGTGCTTGGTTTTCGGGCCCTGTACGCGGCTAGGCTCCCAAAAAGTCCTAAACATGTGGTATCCCCGTACTCAGGAGAAGCAGCAGAATGTATTTTGGGGTGTAATTCCACATATGCCCATGGCATGTTTGAGCAATATATCATTTAGTGACAACTTTATGCAAAAAAAATAAAAATTGTCACTTTCCCACAACTTGTGTCAAAATATAAAATATTCCATGGACTCAACATGCCTCTCAGCAAATAGCTTGGGGTGTCTACTTTCCAAAATGGGGTCATTTGGGGGAGTTTGTGCCATCTGGGCATTTTATGGCCTTCAAAACTGTGATAGGTAGTGAGGAGTGAAATCCCAACTTTACGCCCTTAGAAATCCTGAAGGCGGTGCTTGGTTTTCGGGGCCCCGTATGCGGCTAGGCTCCCAAAAAGTCCCACACATGTGGTATCCTCATACTCAGGAGAAGCAGCTAAATGTATTTTGGGGTGCAATTCCACATATGCCCATGGCCTGTGTGAGCAATATATCATTTAGTGACAACTTTGTGCAAAAAAAATGTGTTACTTTCCCGCAACTTGTGTCAAAATATAAAATATTCCATGGACTCAACATGCCTCTCAGCAAATAGCTTGGGGTGTCTACTTTCCAAAATGGGGTCATTTGGGGGGGTTTGTGCCATCTTGGCATTTTATGGCCTTCAAAACTGTGATAGGTAGTGAGGAGTGAAATCAAAAATTTATGCCCTTAGAAATCCTGAAGGCAGTGATTGGTTTTCGGGGCCCGTACGCGGCTAGGCTCCCAAAAAGTCCCACACATGTGGTATCCCCATACTCAGTAGAAGCAGCTAAATGTATTTTGGGGAGCAATTCCACATAGGCCCATGGCCTGTGTGAGCAATATATCGTTTAGTGACAACTTTTTGTAAATTTTTTTTTTGTTGTCATTATTCAATCACTTGGGACAAAAAAATAAATATTCAATGGGTTCAACATGCCTCTCAGCAATTTCCTTGGGGTGTCTACTTTCTAAAATGGGGTCATTTGGGGGGTTTTGTACTGCCCTGCCATTTTAGCACCTCAAGAAATGACATAGGCAGTCATAATCTAAGAGCTGTGTAAATTCCAGAAAATGTACGCTTATTGACATTTTTTTTATTACCAAAGACATGTGGTCGAATACATTTTGGCCTAAATGTATGACTAAAATTGAGTTTATTGGATTTTTTTTTATAACAAACAGTAGAAAATATCATTTTTTTTTTTTCAAAATTTTTGGTCTTTTTCTGTTTATAGCACAAAAAATAAAAAAGGGCAGAGGTGATCAAATACCATGAAAAGAAAGCTCTATTTGTGGGAAGAAAAGGACGCAAATTTCGTTTGGGTACAGCATTGCATGACCGCGCAATTAGCAGTTAAAACGACGCAGTGCCAAATTGGAAAAAGTCCTCTGGTCCTTAGGCAGCATAATGGTCCGGGGCTGAAGTGGTTAAGAAAATGAGGACCGAGGGCAGGAGGCGGAGCCTAGTAGAGCAGACATGCATTGTTAGAGCTCCACACCGCTGAGGGGAGAAGAGAAGGACAAAGCGGAACCTGCAGGCTCAAAAGGTATCCATTTGAACCTTTTTGCCCCAGGGAACAAACTGTGAAAGTTTGGGCAGGAAATATGGTACTGGGAGGAAACCGTGGCAGAAATAAAAATCACCTCACAAAGAGCTCACAGGCACTCACTGCAGCTGAAGCAGCTCCAGTCACCTCACAAGATACAGCATCAGGGCGCTCTCACAGACAGAAAATGTCACAGCAAGACTCTCCATTTGAGTCAGATACAGAACAAATCCTCTCACAAACTTCTCCACAAGCCTCCTCGGTATCCCCAGAAATATTATTACAATTTGAAAAGATGCTTCATAAGGCTTTAAAACAAACCTCAGACTAAATAACAAAAAGCCTAACCAAAGAAATAAGAGAGCTGGGAAACCGCACCGCAGCCTTAGAAATAAAAATGGATGAAATTGAAATTACAACCCAAGAAAATATAACAGAATTGGAACAATTAAAAAAAGAGAATTTAATACTTCAAACTAAGCTCGAAGATTACGAAAATAGAGCCAGACGTTCAAACTTGCGCATAAGGGGAATACCTGAAACTGTGACAGACCTGCAATCTACTATTACTGCTCTATTACAAGAACTAAAGCCAGATATCCCTATTGAACGTTTAGAACTGGACAGAGTACACAGAGCCCTCACAGCCAAAAAGAAAGATGGACCCCCACGTGATATAATCACAAAATTTCATTATTACAGAACGAAAGAACAAATACTAATTGCTGCAAGAGAAAAAAAGGAACTTAATTTTCAAGGACACAATTGTCAAATTTTTGCTGACCTATCCCAACTTACTATTACTAAAAGACGATCCATGAAACCCCAACTAATGGAACTGCAACGCCACAACATTATGTATCAATGGGGCTTCCCCTTTTCAGTCAGATTTAACTACCAAGGTACAATTTACAGAAGCAGATCAGCAGATGAACTACAACAAACCCTTTTAAAATTAAATCTGACAGAACCCACAAGCAGCAACTCTCCCACACGCAGAAGAATGGCGTCATCTTCACCTTCAGGCAGCACCCAGAAAATTTCAGAACAAAATGGGAATCATCATTCTCACAAAAGAGGCCGTTATGCCACATCATCCATGGACCAAGAAGATTCAATGGACTGACATCCTAATTCCTGATATCTCTTCATTTATTATACTAAGAGATGGTTCTCTTTAAAAAACCTATATTTATAACTGAATGTAACTGCATTCTGATAGTCAAACACTGTGTGGGATCATGTTACATTCCAGTTATATTTCTAATTACTTCTGAATCATATAGCCTTAGAATATATAAGTGAAATAAGGAAATTCTTGTTCAGTTATATATTATCAGGTAATAACAATAGATTTATTACTTTTTAGGACAAATATGTTCAATAATCCAGAAGTAATGGAAGCTTTTTCTTTCTTTTCTTAAAACAAATATATTATTACCTAACTAGTTCCTAGAATTATGTTTTTGTTTATTCTAATCTGAAGCAATACAACCTCAATTTTATGAGTTAACATATCTAAACAGTTGCATATGAATAAAATATGTAATTGTTTACTCTAAAAGGGTTAAAATCCCAAAATAATTCAAACTATCTTCATCAATACCAAAGTTATTAACAGTACCTTTCTAACTGAATTATTTAGCCTAGGGCAAGACTAACCATATACAACCACCCTGGAATAAATAATTTCAACAAAAACTATATTCTGCACTCCGATTAATGAAACATCATTTTGATGTCTTTTGACATAGCACTTCTCTCCTGTAAGCGGAAGATCCGTGTACCCCCATTAGCCCTCCTCATTCTCCCAATCATATTATGTGGGAGTGTGACGAAGGCACTTATTCCCCTATGAGAGATATTTACTCTCTTTCACGGGTAAATTGTGATTACTTGCAAAAAATAATTTATACAATGTATCATTTAATCTCATATGTTTTTTGTTTACTCTTTACTCCAGAATTCACTGGTTTCTTTTCTATCTATTCATCTCTTCAGTCCACACAGGTTGACCTGCGCAGTCAGCTCTGCATAACAAAAAGTAAGTCAAAACTATTTGATCTATTGCCATGGCACCACTGAATATACTTTCCCTGAATGTTCAGGGAATAAATGTCCCTCAAAAAAGGACCAAAGCCTTCCGTACTTTCCATAACAAGAAGGTTCACATAGTATGCCTCCAAGAAACACACTTCACCAAAGATTCTACTCCAAAATATATTTCTCCTTTTTATCAACAAATTTACACGGCTTCTGCCTGTACCAAGCAAAGGGGAACTCTAATTGCATTTCACCGATCCACACCATTCACCTTATCATCAGAAATTAAAGACCCAGAAGGTAGATACCTGATACTCATGGGTTATATAATGGATACAGCAATCACTGTGATTTCCTACTACGCTCCTAACAAACAACCTACACCATTCCTCTCACATATATTACAAGTGATTAATACACACAAAATAGGAACAGTGATAATGTGTGGGGATTCGAACCAAGTCCTCCTCCCATTTCTAGATAAATCACCTTTTGCACCATCCAAAATAACCTCTAGATTACCTTTTTCTCAACTTCTTTCCAAATACAATCTGGTAGATTCATGGAGAGAAAGTAACCCAATGAAAAAGAAATTCACTTATTTCTTGCACCCTCATCAAACCTTCACCAGAATAGATCATATTTTTCTAACAATAGGAATGATACCAGAAATTATTGCATCAGATATAATTCCGATTCCGTGGTCTGACCATAATGCAGTATACACTACTATAGCCTCAGCCATACCAAAAGCGCATGACCCAACGTGGTACTTACCGGACATAATGCTCAAACACCCACTACATCAGATGGCCATTGAACAAGCTTTAAAGGAATACATATCAATTAATAATACAACAGACATCTCCCCAATAACACTGTGGGAAGCTCATAAGCCTGTCTTGCATGGTACAATACAAAGACAAATGGCACTATTTAAACGGGAACGCAAAAATCTAGCAAAAAAACTAGAACTCAATTTTAATGCAGCCTACATATTATTTCAAGATAATCCATCTCAGAGTACAAAATCTCATCTGGAAAAATCTAGATTGGAATACGATCTATTTCTCACTGAGTCAGTTGATAAATCCCTCAAACGCTCCAAACACAATTTCTACATGAATACAAACAAACCAGGTACATATTTGGCTCGGGCATTAAATTCAACTAACAAATCTTTCAAACCAATACGTTTGAAATTATCAAAAAATGTTTACACTTGTAATCCAGTTAAAATAGTCCATAAATTTCACTCACATCTCGCAACTTTATACAAGACAAACAATGAATTTAATCCTACAGAAGCTGAATCCTTCTTCTCAAAAATAAACTTACCTGAGTTATCTCAGAATCAAAAAAGCAGTTTGGATGAGCCTATAACTATAGATGAAGTTGCTAACGCCATAAAAGACCTAAAACTTAACAAAAGACCAGGCCCAGACGGCTACTCGGCTTTATACTATAAAACATTCTCAGAAATACTCTCTCCCATTCTCACTGAAACTTTTAACAAACTTCTAGATGGACATTCTTTTCGGCAAGAAACACTAATGGCAATTATTTGTATGATCCCAAAACCCCTTTCTGATGATACTTCCTGTGTGAATTATCGGCCTATCTCTCTGTTAAACCTCGATATTAAATTATTAGCAAAAATAATAGCAAAACGCCTCAATAGCATTATAGGAAAATTAATACATAGAGATCAAGTAGGCTTCATGCCAAATAGACAGGCAGGCGATAATATACGCAGGGCAGTGTTATTGGCACATATTGCTAAAAAACGGAAAATCCCTTTATGTTTTCTATCTCTCGATATTAAGAGGGCATTTGACACAGTATCCTGGCAATATATGCAATATTCATTACAAAAATGGGGTTTTGGACCCCACTTTTTAACATGGATCAAAGCATTATATAATAAACCCAAAGCCTATATAAAATATGCTGGATACAAATCTGAAGCCTTTAATATCGAAAGAGGTACCCGACAGGGTTGCCCATTATCTCCCTTATTATTTGCCCTTATACTCGAACCCATGGCCCAATACATCAGAACAAACCAAACTATAACTGGCATTGAAGTAGGAGGTATTACACACAAATTATGTATATTTGCAGACGATATATTACTTTTTCTATCATCACCACAGGTCTCTGGTCCTAACTTAATACCAGCTCTTGATGGATTTGCAGCCCTATCCGGCCTTATGATTAATCCTAAGAAATGCCTAGTGCTTAATATTTCACTCACAAACATGGAATTGATCCCGGCTAAGGCTGCACTCCCATTCACATGGGCAGAAAAATCAATCCCATATCTTGGAATACATTTAACAGCATCTCATTCTAGGAGACAATCAGAGACTGCGGACATACTGCAGGAGACAATCAGAGACTGCGGACGGAATGGGGCGGAGCGTCGTTACGTAGGAGCGCTCCGTAGGAGGCCTGGCGCCACTGCTCTCCCCGCACACCCGCTCAACAGAGAGGAGGAGGTCTGAAAGCCGCAAAGACGCTGGCACCGCGAGATGCTTTCGACGCGGCCCGGCGTGAGATAGTGCGAGTCCCGCGTTGCCCTGGCTGCCGCTACGAACCACAACACCGCCGCTGACTCTGACACTGGGAGCTGGGAGCTCCGAAGCAACGGACAGGGAGGAGACCGCGAACGGCTCTAGAGGTACAGGTTGGCTCAACAACAGCAAGGTAACGCTGTAGCTGGAGGGGGGGAGCCTGTAAAGGGACACAGCGAAAGGAGAGCTGGGAAAGGTGAGAGAGTATGAGAGCTGTGTATAGGCGAATATCCCCTCTGGTGCCCCACCTGCTCCCCTACTGAAGTGTCTATGGTCTGAAAGCAGATGGAAAGCAGGGTAAGAACTTAAACTGTATCCTTGTTATGAATTCAACTCTGCCACACACCGCTATATTTTATTGAAGCATTTGGACTCATGATAAGCATATGGTGGGAAAGCAGCTGGGAAACAGGGTATGAACTTAAAACTGTTATCTTGATACAAAATCAACCCTGCCACATATGATTAAGACACTCGGATTCATGACATGTGTTAAAAAGCTGAATGAACAACCCTTAGAACAATAAGGAACAGACGTAAGGTGTCTGAGGCGCATGTGTCTATATATTGATGAACCGTTCACCCGTTTATCCAGTGTGAGCCCCTGCATGCACCTACACCCCCTCCCCCGTGGATCCCTGCAGTTTCTCTAGTCTCCTCCTCTCCTTTCCCCCCTCCACGGATATTTTAACGGAGGGATCATCCCGGACCATCCCGGACTTTTTTCTTTTTTTCTTTTTTTGATGCCTAAGGTTAAGAAACTCTAAGTAGCCGGCTTAAACACTGATTTTCCTGGACTATTTGGACTAAATAGTGAACATTTGGTATAGGGATAGAAGGGTAGAGAGGTAGGCGCAAGATTCTCCCAAGAAGAACCACACATCCTAAGCCTGGGCTTGAGGGCCAAAACTCATTTTTTCACTCCGACAAATAGTGTATATAAGGAGCCTGATAGTAGCCCTGCGGTTTGTGTGGGAGATGAACGCTCCCGCCCGGACCTGATGAGCAGGGTGGTCAGTGGCGGATAGGGCCTCTACGCGAGATCCCCCATAGACCCAAGTGGGCCCGGGAGGTCCCCCGTGGAACTAATATAGGACTCTTTGCATAAGCAGATACAAGCGATCCACACATTGTTATAAGAGGGTTATGAGAATGAATTGAGGGAGTCGGCCCCTGACTCTGCCAAGGAGCAACCTGTGTAGAACTACTAGGGCTTATACCCAGGCCTGTATTTTTTTTTTTTCTCTCAGGGTAGAGCGGAGTATTAGAGGCCTGTGGAAATGAGGGGAAAGGCAACTAAAGGTAGTAAAGGAGCGGTAAATGCACCAAGCCCAGGTGGGATCCAGCGCTACATGTCAGCTGAAGCCAGCATGCTGGAAGAACCTCAAGGGAGTCCCAGATTGGGAGCGTCCTCACGGCCAGGAACTAACAAACATAGAGGGGCATTAGAGGAGAATAAAAGCAAAAATGCAAGAGTAAGGATCAGTGGAAGCCAACAGACGTTGGGCCCTGAGACACAGGAAGGCCCGTATGAGAGATCTGAGGATGAAATCACTGCAGGGGGGAATAAACCACCACTGCAGCTTACGCAGGAGGAAGCCCCATATATTAAAGAGATGCTCGCCGAATTGCTATTGAAACTGGAGACCTCCCTTGAAAAAGAGATTGCGACTGTAAGAGCAGACATTGGACACGTATTGAAAAGGGTGGAGGAGACGGAAGACAGATTGGAAGAACACGAGCGGAGACTAGAGGGTATGAATATGCAAATAAGAGACATGCAAAGAGCAAACAGAAGCCTCCTCTATAAATTAGAAGATCAGGAGAATCGCAGTAGATGCAAAAATCTGCGACTCAAGGGTCTCCCAGAGAAATTCGGGAAGGAAGAGCTGGCGCCGGCACTGCAGCAACTGCTAAACCCATTGCTGGATAGAGAAATAACGACCCCCCTGAAAGTAGATAGAGCCCATAGGGTCGCACGATATCCCAGAAATACATCAGAGAGTCCAAGAGATGTGATAGTGAAGTTCCACTATGAGGAAGAAAAGGTAAAAATTTTGGGAAAACTGCGACGTCAACCAGGCTTATGCATTGAAGGGGCAGAGATACAAGTTTATTCAGATCTATCCTCAGAGACCCTCACAAGAAGGAGGCTGTTGAAGCCGCTAACAGGCCTACTGAAAACGACAGAAATAGCATATCAATGGGGGTTTTCGGCTTGCCTAATTGGAAAAAGGAATGGGCGAACGGCAGTGCTTAGATTCCCAGAAGATCTTGAGGACTTTTGTCGCAAGCTAGACATTGCCCCTCCACATATCCCTGGCTGGGGTGCGGAAGAGACTGCAGTTCCAGTGCGAGACACAATAGGGTGGAGGGAGGGGAGGGGCACATTGAGTAATGTAAGCTAATAACCAAGAAGCTTAGCTAGGGGATGAGGGGCAGCACCGATATGAGCGGGGCGGGGGGCGGGGGGAGGGCGCTGGGGCAATACGGGGAGTCCTCACGACACGAGCCCTATGGGGAATATGGGTGCAGGGTGGCATTTGATTGAGGGAATCCACCTGACCCATATTTTGAACAGAGGAGTTTGCCCCGCCAGTAATAGGCGATCTGTTCCAGTGGGGGGGGTGGGGGGGTGGAAGGGTTGGGGGTGGGAAGGGATGGGGGTGGGAAGGGATGGGGGGGGTGAAGGGCGGAGGGGTGAAGGGCGGGGGGGTGGGGGGGTTCTTTTTTTTTTTTTTTTTTTTTTTTTCTTCTCCTCCCTCTCTCTCTCTCTCTCCTGCTATGCCACACGGGATTGGCCGGACGCTCTCTTCAGCAATAAAAAATGGGAGTAGTTAGTTTCGTCACATATAACGTGAGGGGTCTGAACACGGAAAAAAAAAGATACAAAATCAATCAGGAGCTACAACTCCTAGGCGCAAACGTGGTGTTCCTGCAAGAAACATATGTAACGCACACAAGTAAGGGACTGACATCACACCTGTTCCCTAAATGGTTTTATGGGGATGCTGGATCAGTACATTCAGGGGGAGTAGCTATAGGGTTTGATAGAACAATGATGTTTGAAGAGGAAGAGCGATTGGCCGATCCCGGAGGCAGGTTTCTGTTTGTTAAAGGGAAAATGTTTGAGACGTGGTTCACACTGGTGAACATCTATGCCCCTAACAGAAACCCGGAGAACTTTGTAAAGAGAATTCTGTCGAAACTAGAATCTTTTAGAAAAGGCAGACTAATAGTCGCAGGGGATTTGAACCTATGTATGGACCCTGAGGTGGATACGTCAAGGGGCGATTTAAGAGCAGGATTGGGTACACAGGGTAAGACACTAAAAAAAATGTTAAATCATCTCCAATTAATGGATGCATGGAGAATAAGCCACTTAAAAGATCGGGATTACACCTTCTTTTCCCCTGTTCATAAATCATTCTCGAGGTTAGACTACATTTTTATAGAACACCAGATGGTCCCTTTGCTGAGGGCAGCAGAAATTAAGGCTATTACCCTGACTGATCATGCACCGGTGAAAAACCAAGTAGAGATCACCGGTGTGGACCGGCCTAGGATAAACTGGAAACTTAATGATTCCCTCACACGGGACCCAGATGCAGTTGCGAAAATAGAGCAGGAACTAAAAAATTACTTCGAGACTAATGATACAGAGGACATATCCAGATCCACTCTGTGGGAAGCACACAAAATCTATATAAGAGGGATTTGGATTGCCATTGGAACAAGGAAAAAAAAAGAGAGGGGAGAAAAGTTGACACGTCTATTCAGGGAGATTCAGGAAGCAGAACAAAGCACAAGACCTAAGGGTCTCCCAGAAAAGCAGGAGCTAATTAAGAAAAGAAGAGACCTAAATGAGTTGCTGGAGAAGGAAAGGAGCTGCACTTTTGATATGATAAATAGAGACATGTATCGAGAAGGGAATAAACCAGGAAGGTGGATGGCTAAAAGGATTAGGGAAAAAAAGAATAGGACTTTTATACCTAAAATAAGAGATGAAGAGGGGAACCTTGAATTCTCTACTCCAAAAATTGCTGGAATATTTCACTCTTACTACAGTGCACTCTACAAGGTAGGACGGAGGGAGAGATTGAGTGACAACAAGAAGGAAAGGATAAGGGAGTACCTTCGGGGACTAGACCTTCCCAGGGTAGAGAGGGATGTGGTTGAGCGCCTCGATGCACCCATATCCCAAGGAGAGGTAGAAAAGGCGATAAAAGACACTGCCCTGGGAAAGAGCCCGGGCCCCGACGGATACTCCGTAGCTTATTACAAAAAATTTTCTCAAATACTTGTACCCAAACTGTGCGACTATCTGAATGCCCTCGGGGAGAACGAAGAGTCCCGAGAAGAATCCCTATTAGCGTATATTACTCTCATCTTGAAAGAAGGAAAGGATCCAGCCTCACCCGGTAGCTACAGACCAATCTCGCTCTTAAACGTAGATACAAAAATTTTCGCTAAAATACTTGCAGATAGGCTGAAAACTGGATTAAAACAATGGATTCATAGTGATCAAGTGGGATTTGTCCCGGGTAGGGAGGGGAGAGACAACTCACTGAAAACAATTCTTCTTATGCAAGAAGCAATCAGGAGCAATACCCCTGCAGCCCTGCTATCTATCGATGCCGAAAAGGCATTCGATAGAGTGGACTGGGGATTTATGACTGAAACCCTGAAACATCTAGGATTGGGGGAAAGGATGATGAAATGGATCCTCTCACTATATAGGCATCCCAAGGCGAGGATTAGAGTGAATGGGACCCTGTCTTGTCCCCTTGAACTGTTTAACGGGACAAGACAGGGTTGCCCTCTTTCCCCAATTTTGTTTATCCTATCCTTGGAGCCACTTTTAGCGACTTTTCGTAGGAACGAAGATATTCAGGGAATCAAGGTGGGAACAAAGGAGTACAAAATAGCAGCTTTTGCTGACGATTTGCTTTGTTTCGTTACCCAACCTAGAACGACAATCCCCACGGTGCTCAAGGAGTTGGAGCACTACGGAGGCTTGGCAAACCTTAAAGTAAATATGAGTAAGTCAGAACTCCTAAATATATCAATCCCTAAGCGTGAACAGAGGGCACTTCAAGCTGGGCTCCCATTTGTATGGTGTGAGAGGGAATTGGTCTATCTAGGTATAAAAATATCATCCTCACCGGGGGACCTCTTTGCCGATAACTATGTACCCTTACTTAATAAAACTAAAGATCTACTAGGTAGGATGAGATATAAAGCCCTGTCTTGGATCGGCAGGATAAATGCGATCAAAATGTTTGTGCTTCCCATGTTACTATACACCTTCCAAATGGTCCCAATAGAAATCCCCCCTATATTTTTTGCTAAACTGCAGTCATTAATCCTAAGATTTATATGGGCACGTAAACACCCTAGGGTAGCATATGACACTTTGTCGAAGGATAAAAAATTGGGAGGGGGTAGGTGCACCGGATATTAGAAGGTAATATCAGTCGGTTGTTATTTCTAGAATAACTGACTGGCTACACAGTAAACAGGAGAAAAGTTGGGTGAATATTGAAGCAACACTGAGTGGGGTGGATATAGAAAAATTAATATGGATCCCACCACAATATAGGGATTTGGGAAATAGAGTTAATGTTTTGACCAAGAACACTTTTAGAATCTGGGATAGAGTAGGCAAGAGTTGCCATTGGGAATTCAACTCACCACTATTATCACTATTAAACATGGATTATTTTTTACCTGGGAAGGAGGAACACCTATATTTTACGAGATGGGCAAAAAAAGACGTAATACAACTACAAGACGTAATGAAAGGAAATAGATTGTACACTTACACTGAAATCACACAGGCTTGGGGGAACAAACCACTAGATAAGTGGAGGTATGCACAGATACTGCACTTTACACGTTCACTGCCACAACCACTAAGAGGAAAGGATCAGTTAAGAGATATTGAAAAACTATTAAATACCCCCACGTGTGTGAAAGGAAGTATCTCAAAATTATATAGTGTTCTTAGGGGGGAAGCTAGTAAAGGACCTCCCACTTTCTTGGATAAGTGGGAAAAAGAAATAGGAGGTTTAGAAGGAGAAGCACACAGAAGTAAGATACTAAAGATGGTTCACTTAACAGCAAGAGACTCCCGGACATATGAAATGGCCTATAAAGCGATAGCAAGATGGCATAGGACGCCTCGGAAGGTACATGAATACGATGCTGAGACCCCCCCAACTTGCTGGAGAGGATGTGGAGAAATGGGCACTCTTGCCCATCTTTGGTGGGAGTGTGCCAAAATCCAGAAATACTGGGGAGAAATCCTGGGTGAAATACAACAGATAACGGGGGAGCAGGTTAACAAAAATCCTTGGACGTGTCTGTTCCATGACACGGAAAGAGAGATCCCCCAGTACATCAAGTCAGTAACCCCATTCCTCCTAAACGCAGCTAAAGCACTGATCCCTTGTCACTAGAAAGGGGTAGAAGCCCCAAGGACGAAGGATTGGATAATAAGGGTAGAATGGGCTAGAGGAATGGAAGAAGCAAAACACACGATGGAAGGCCGGCGAGATAAATACTCTAAGACGTGGGCAAGATGGCATGAGTATAGGAACACAGAAAAGTATTTGACAATTATGGAGGCTTGAGGATCATGGAGGGGAGAGGGAGGAGGGACTTTTCTTCCTTTGTTCTTTTTTTTTATTTATTTATTTATTTATTTATTTATTTTGGGGGGGGTGGGAGGAGGGTAGGGGAAATAAAAAAGCAGACAAAAGCAGATAAGTAAATATTGACACTTTAAATGGATAAAAAGGAAAGGGAAATATTGGTAAAAAGTCTTGGTATTAAAGAGACCACAATTTTCCTTAAGCCACAATGATGCGAAAAAGAGAGGGGGCGCAGCATAAATGACGCAGCTGACTTAAAATCTCTCTAAAAGTTTGCTGATGTGGAAAAAAAAAAAAAAGAAAAAAAAAACAGCATCTCATTCTGACTTATTCTCAACCAATTATCCTCCTGTATTAAGACAGATCACAAATCTAATAAAACAATGGTCGCAACTTCCTTTATCCTGGATAGGGAAAATTAATGCAATCAAAATGACTATTCTACCCAAATTGCTTTATCTATTCAGAGTCCTCCCTATTCCAATTCCTTCCTATTTTTTGAGAATAGTACAAAAAAGAGCAACTTCGTTTATATGGGGCTCTTCTAAACCACGTATACCTATACACACACTACATCTTCCCAAAAATAAAGGAGGCCTGGGATACCCTACTTTTACTAACTACTACAGAGCAGCACATTTGGCCAGTCTGTCCAAATACCATGCAAAACAGGAAATCCTATTATGGGTATTTATAGAGGCTTCAGAAAATGACCCTCTATTAATATCAAATTTATTATGGCTTGATCCTAAAGACCGCTTTAAAATTCATAATCCCATAACTAAACACTTCTTATCTCTCTGGGATAAACTAAAAACCAAATATCAGTTACAATCTCCACACAATCCTCTCCTTTCTTTTATCAGAAATCCGGCCTTTTATCCGGCATGGATCTACCCAAATTCTTTTAAAGCTTGGACAACATCAGGCATTCAGACACTAAATGACTTCATAGCATCTAAATCATTCCTTTCATTCCCATCGCTTAGAGAAAAATATGATCTACCAAACTCTGAGATATTTAGATATCTCCAAATCAAAAATTTCTATACACCATTCCTAAAGGGGGATACACCATTATCCCAATTATCCATTTTTGAATCAATCTGTACAAAAGATCCATTTGCTAAAGGTACAATTTCATCACTTTATAATCAATTATATGGAGTAGCAAATCTTAACCACTTGACGACCGCCTCACGCCGATGTACGTCGGCAAAGTGGCACGGACAGGCAAAATCACGTACAGGGTACGTGATTTGCCTTCCGCGGGTGGGGGGTCCGATCGGACCCCCCCCGGTGCCCGAGGCGGTCGTCTTTTGTCCAGCGGCGATCGGTGATGAGGGGGAGACCATCCGTTCGTGGCCCCCCCCTCGCGATCGCCGCCGGCCAATCGAATCATTCCTTTGCTGCTGTATGCTAAACAGCAGCAAAGGAAATGATGTCATCTCTCCTCGGCTCGGTAATTTCCGTTCCGGCCCGAGGAGAGAAGACATCAATGTGAGTGCACAACACTACACACACACAGTAGAACATGCCAGGCACACAAAACACCCCGATCCCCCCCCGATCGCCCCCCGATCCCCCCCCAATCACCCCCCCCCCCCTGTCACAAACTGACACCAGCAGTTTTTTTTTTTTTTTTTTTTCTGATTACTGCATAGTGTCAGTTTGTGACAGTTACAGTGTTGGGACAGTGAGTATTACCCCCCTTTAGGTCTAGGGTACCCCCCTAACCCCCCCTAATAAAGTTTTAACCCCTTGATCACCCACCGTCACCAGTGTCACTAAGCGATCATTTTTCTGATCGCTGTATTAGTGTCACTGGTGACGCTAGTTAGTGAGGTAAATATTTAGGTTCGCCGTCAGCGTTTTATAGCGTCAGGGACCCCCATATACTACCTAATAAATGTTTTAACCCCTTGATTGCCCCCTAGTTAACCCTTTCACCACTGATCACCGTATAACCGTTACGGTTGACGCTGGTTAGTTCGTTTATTTTTTATAGTGTCAGGGCACCCGCCGTTTATTACCGAATAAAGGTTTAGCCCCCCGATCGCCCGGCGGTGATATGCGTCGCCCCAGGCAGCGTCAGATTAGCGCCAGTACCGCTAACACCCACGCACGCAGCATGCGCCTCCCTTAGTGGTATAGTATCTGATCGGATCAATATCTGATCCGATCAGATCTATACTAGCGTCCCCAGCAGTTTAGGGTTCCCAAAAACGCAGTGTTAGCGGGATCAGCCCAGATACCTGCTAGCACCTGCGTTTTGCCCCTCCGCCCAGCCCACCCAAGTGCAGTATCGATCGATCACTGTCACTTACAAAACACTAAACGCATAACTGCAGCGTTCGCAGAGTCAGGCCTGATCCCTGCGATCGCTAACAGTTTTTTTGGTAGCATTTTGGTGAACTGGCAAGCACCAGCCCCAGGCGTCAGGTTAGCGCCAGTACCGCTAACACCCACGCACGCAGCATACGCCTCCCTTAGTGGTATAGTATCTGATCGGATCAATATCTGATCCGATCAGATCTATACTAGCGTCCCCAGCAGTTTAGGGTTCCCAAAAACACAGTGTTAGCGGAATCAGCCCAGATACCTGCTAGCACCTGCGTTTTGCCCCTCCGCCCGGCCCAGCCCAGCCCACCCAAGTGCAGTATCGATCGATCACTGACACTTACAAAACACTAAACGCATAACTGCAGCGTTCGCAGAGTCAGGCCTGATCCCTGCGATCGCTAACAGTTTTTTTTGTAGCGTTTTGGTGAACTGGCAAGCACCAGCCCCAGGCAGCGTCAGATTAGCGCCAGTACCGCTAACACCCACGCACGCACCGTACACCTCCCTTAGTGGTATAGTATCTGATCGCATCAATATCTGATCCGATCAGATCTATACTAGCGTCACCAGCAGTTTAGGGTTCCCAAAAACGCAGTGTTAGCGAGATCAGCCCAGATACCTGCTAGCACCTCCGCCCGGCCCGGCCCACCCAAGTGCAGTATCGATCGATCACTGTCACTTACAAAACACTAAACGCATAACTGCAGCGTTCGCAGAGTCAGGCCTGATCCCTGCGATCGCTAACAGTTTTTTGGTAGCGTTTTGGTGAACTGGCAAGCGCCAGCGGCCTAGTACACCCCGGTCGTAGTCAAACCAGCACTGCAGTAACACGTGGTGACGTGGCGAGTCCCATAAGTGCAGTTGAAGCTGGTGAGGTGGCAAGCACAAGTAGTGTCCCGCTGCCACCAAAAAGACAAACACAGGCCCGTCGTGCCCATAGTGCCCTTCCTGCTGCATTCGCCAATCCTAATTGGGAACCCACCGCTTCTGCAGCGCCCGTACTTCCCCCATTCACATCCCCAACCAAATGCAGTCAGCTGCATGAGAGGCATTTTTATGTCCTCCCGAGTACCCCTACCCAACGAACCCCCCAAAAAAGATGTCGTGTCTGCAGCAAGCGCGGATATAGGCGTGACACCCGCTATTATTGTCCCTCCTGTCCTGACAATCCTGGTCTTTGCATTGGTGAATGTTTTGAACGCTACCATTCACTAGTTGAGTATTAGCGTAGGGTACAGCATTCCACAGACTAGGCACACTTTCACAGGGTCTCCCGAGATGCCATCGCATTTTGAGAGACCCGAACCTGGAACCGGTTACCGTTATAAAAGTTAGTTACAAAAAAAGTGTAAAAAAAAAAAAAAATATGAAATAAAAAAAAATAGTTGTTGTTTTATTGTTCTCTCTCTCTCTATTCTCTCTCTCTATTGTTCTGCTCTTTTTTACTGTATTCTATTCTGCAATGTTTTATTGTTATTGTTATTGTTATTATGTTTTATCATGTTTGTTTTTCAGGTGTGTAATTATTTACACTTTACTGTGCTTTATTGTTAACCATTGTTAACCATTTTTTTGTCTTCAGGTACGCCATTCACGACTTTGAGTGGTTATACCAGAATGATGCCTGCAGGTTTAGGTATCATCTTGGTATCATTCTTTTCAGCCAGCGGTCGGCTTTCATGTAAAAGCAATCCTAGCGGCTAATTAGCCTCTAGACTGCTTTTACAAGCCGTGGGAGGGAATGCCCCCCCCCACCATCTTCCGTGTTTTTCTATGGCTCTCCTGTCTCAACAGGGAACCTGAGAATGCAGCCAGTGATTCAGCCAGCTGACCATAGAGCTGATCAGAGACCAGAGTGGCTCCAAACATCTCTATGGCCTAAGAAACCGGAAGCTACGAGTATTTCATGACTTAGATTTCGCCGGATGTAAATAGCGCCATTGGGAAATTGGGGAAGCATTTTATCACACCGATCTTGGTGTGGTCAGATGCTTTGAGGGCAGAGGAGAGATCTAGGGTCTAATAGACCACAATTTTTTCAAAAAAGAGTACCTGTCACTACCTATTGCTATCATAGGGGATATTTACATTCCCCGAGATAACAATAAAAATGATTAAAAAAAAAAATATGAAAGGAACAGTTTAAAAGTAAGATTAAAAAAGCAAAAAAAAATAAAGAAAAAACAAAACAAAAAAAAAAACACCCCTGTCGCCCCCTGCTCTCGCGCTAAGGCGAACGCAAGCGGCGGTCTGTCGTCAAACGTAAACAGCAATTGCACCATGCATGTGAGGTATCACCGCGAAGGCCAGATCGAGTGCAGTAATTTTTCCAGTAGACCTCCTCTGTAAATCTAAAGTGGTAACCTGTAAAGGCTTTTGAAGGCTTTTAAACATGTATTTATCTTGTTGCCACTGCACGTTTGTGCGCAATTTTAAAGCATGTCATGTTTGGTATCCATGTACTCGGCCTAAGATCATCTTTTTTATTTCATCAAACATTTGGGCAATATAGCGTGTTTTAGTGCATTAAAATTAAAAAAAGTGTGTTTTTTCCCCAAAAAATGCGTTTGAAAAATCGCTGCGCAATTACTGTGTGAAAAAAAAAAAATGAAACACCCACCATTTTAATCTGTAGGGCATTTGCTTTAAAAAAATATATAATGTTTGGGGGTTCAAAGTAATTTTTTTGCAAAAAAAAAAAACTTTTTCATGTAAACAATAAGTGTCAGAAAGGGCTTTGTCTTCAAGTGGTTAGAAGAGTGGGTGATGTGTGACATAAGCTTCTAAATGTTGTGCATAAAATGCCAGGACAGTTCAAAACCCCCCCAAATGACCCCATTTTGGAAAGTAGACACCCCAAGCTATTTGCTGAGAGGCATGTCGAGTCCATGGAATATTTTATATTGCGACACAAGTTGCGGGAAAGAGACAAATTTTTTTTTTTTTTTTTGCACAAAGTTGTCACTAAATGATATATTGCTCAAACATGCCATGGAAATATGTGAAATTACACCCCAAAATACATTCTGCTGCTTCTCCTGAGTACGGGGATACCACATGTGTGAGACTTTTTGGGAGCCTAGCCGCGTACGGGACCCCGAAAACCAAGCACCGCCTTCAGGCTTTCTAAGGGCGTGAATTTTTGATTTCACTCTTCACTGCCTATCACAGTTTCGGAGGCCATGGAATGCCCAGGTGGCACAAAACCCCCCCAAATGACCCCATTTTGGAAAGTAGACACCCCAAGCTATTTGCTGAGAGGTATAGTGAGTATTTTGCAGACCTCACTTTTTGTCACAAAGTTTTGAAAATTGAAAAAAGAAAAAAAAAAATGTTTTTTCTTGACTTTCTTCATTTTCAAAAACAAATGAGAGCTGCAAAATACTCACCATGCCTTTCAACAAATAGCTTGGGGTGTCTACTTTCCAAAATGGGGTCATTTGGGGGGGTTTTGTGCCACCTGGGCATTCCATGGCCTCCGAAACTGTGATAGGCAGTAAAGAGTGAAATCAAAAATTTTCACCCTTAGAAATCCTGAAGGCAGTGATTGGTTTTCGGGGTCCAGTACGCGGCTAGGCTCCCAAAAAGTCCCACACATGTGGTATCCCCATACTCAGGAGAAGCAGCTAAATGTATTTTGGGGTGCAATTCCACATATGCCCATGGCCTGTGTGAGCAATATATCATTTAGTGACAACTTTATGAAAAAAAAAAAAAAAAAAAAAAAAGTGTCACTTTCCCGCAACTTGTGTCAAAATATAAAATATTCCATGGACTCAATATGCCTCTCAGCAAATAGCTTGGGGTGTCTACTTTCCAAAATGGGGTCATTTTGGGGGGTTTTGTGCCACCTGGGCATTCCATGGCCTCCGAAACTGTGATAGGCAGTGAAGAGTGAAAGCAAAAATTTACACCCTTAGAAATCCTGAAGGCGGTGATTGGTTTTCGGGGCCCCGTACGCAGCTAGGCTCCCAAAAAGTCCCACACATGTGGTATCCCCATACTCAGGAGAAGCAGCTAAATGTATTTTGGGGTGCAATTCCACATAGGCCCATGGCCTGTGTGAGCAATATATCATTTACTGACGACTTTTTGTAAATATTTTTTTTTTTTTGTCATTTTTCAATCACTTGGGACAAAAAAAATAAATATTCAATGGGTTCAACATGCCTCTCAGCAATTTCCTTGGGGTGTCTACTTTCCAAAATGGGGTCATTTGGGGGGGTTTTGTACTGCCCTGCCATTTTAGCACCTCAAGAAATGACATAGGCAGTCATAAACTAAAAGCTGTGTAAATTCCAGAAAATGTACCCTAGTTTGTAGACGCTATAACTTTTGCGCAAACTAATAAATATACGCTTATTGACATTTTTTTTACCAAAGACATGTGGCCGAATACATTTTGGCCTAAATGTATGACTAAAATTGAGTTTATTGGATTTTTTTTATAACAAAAAGTAGAAAATATCATTTTTTTTCAAAATTTTCGGTCTTTTTCCGTTTATAGCGCAAAAAATAAAAACCGCAGAGGTGATCAAATACCATCAAAAGAAAGCTCTATTTGTGGGAAGAAAAGGACGCAAATTTCGTTTGGGTACAGCATTGCATGACCGCGCAATTAGCAGTTAAAGCGACGCAGTGCCAAATTGGAAAAAGACCTCTGGTCCTTAGGCAGCATAATGGTCCGGGGCTCAAGTGGTTAATAGACCCTCTTACGTTCAGAGGTGGGAGGAGGACCTGGGACGAACTTTAGAAGACACGGACTGGTCTAACATATGGCTCACATCTAAGTCATCTTCACCCAACATCTTAGCACTGGAGACAAATTATAAAGTCCTAACTCGCTGGTACCTTGTACCCGCTAGAGTGGCAAAATATTCACCTAATACCTCAGCTCTTTGTTTTCGAGGATGCCCAGAAATAGGCACATATTTACACATATGGTGGACGTGCCCAGTAATCCAAACCTTCTGGAAGGAAGTCTTCGTGATTGCATCTAAAATATTTAAAAAGATAATACAACCAGATCCATATTTAACTTTACTTAATCTAAAACCGGAATGGTTAACACTCTCTCAATTCAAACTTATGATCCAACTAATAACGGCTGCAAAACAAACAGTGGCCAAGGCATGGAAATCTCCTACATTGGTACTAGCAGAAACAATTCACAGAATGAATAATACAATGTCCCATGCTAAGATGGTAGCCATCGATCAAAATCAAATTCCAAAATTTGAAAAACTTTGGCACCCTTGGATAAAACAACAGTTCCTGTCAAATTTCAATGACTCTGTCCTGTTGCCATGGTAACAGATTAAATGACTTACATAGACACCCATTCTAAGGCTTCAAAGAGAACTAAAAAGAATAATAAACTGACGAGCGGGACAACCTTGTGGACCATACCTCTACCTTTCAACCCTTTTTCTTCTTTCTCTTTCCTTTTCTCCACCTTACGATTAAAGCTCATTATCAGAATTTATTTGACCTATATACACTCTACTTGTAAACAATATGTATAGTAGGTATAAATCATTTAAATACCTACAAAAGTAACTAAGGAAATTATATATATCTTTAATTTAGGTTTACGTGAACCCAATGTTTAATATTTGAAATTTCATGATATTTACCTATATAAACCCTACTGTAAAACAATGAGCTTACTTTATAGATCCTTGTAAACTTACTTTATGTATCTTTATAACATTGTATACTCAATAAACTTCTTTTGACAAGGAAAATGAGGACCGAAGCCCCATTGTTGCAGGGCAAAATGTAGGTAGGGCCACGATACTGTATCGAACACTTTTTTGATATCTAACGACTGAAGGCATATGGGAATCTGTTGTGTTTTGGCCGCTTGAATCAATAGGGTGATCCTGCGCACATTATCCGCTGCTTGGTGTAACTAAATGAAGCCTACTTGATCTTTGCTTATTAAAGAACCTATTATATTATTTAAGCGAGTCGCTAAAACTTTCGCTAGTAATTTTATTTTGAGGTTTAGTGAGGATATGGGACAATAATTAGCACAAGATGTTTTATCTGACTGAGGTTTAGGGATCATTGAGATTATTACTGTTAAGGTTTTGGGGCAAAAGGATTGATTATTAAGAAGGGAAGCGAAAGCATCTGTCAGCATTGGAGCAAGGATATGGGAACATTTCTTATAATAGAGGGCAGAGAAACCGTCAGGGCCTGGACTTTTGTTAGGTTTAAGAGATTTAATTACTAATTTAACTTCTATAGATGTAATAGGGCATTCAAGGCTATAATGTTGAGCTAAGGGAATAGTCGGAAGTTTAATTTGTGAGAAAAATGATTCTGCAGAGGATTGATCAAAAGATCCTTCTTTTTGTATAAAGAGGTAAGGTGTTTGTGGAAGGTATGTAGGATCTTTACTGGGTTGGTGGTGTATGTTTCATGTGGTAATTTTAGTTGAATCGGTTTAAATGGGCTATTTACTTTTTTAAGTGCTCGGGCAAGAAGGGTGCCAGGCTTATTTGCTTAGATAGAGATAAAATTTATGTTTGGATTTACGTAAGGTTTTTTTTATGGATTCTGATAGGAAAAGGTCAAGGTTTAGACATGCTTTATCTAGCTGTATCTTTGTCACAGGGGTAGGAACCGGTTTATGTGTATCCCATAAGGTTAATGGAGATATATCAGGAGTCTCATTGTTTGTCAGATAATCTTTTATGGCTATTTCTAGGTTGGAAGGTAGGAATCTAGCAATGAATGTTGTTGAAGAAGTTTTTGGAACAATTGAGATTGAGAGCTGAATGCGGTAGGAGTTGGGGATTTATCTAGGTAATGATATAGAACTTGGTTCGAATCTTCACAGATCAAAAGTGTGCCCATTTTATGTGTATCTATTACCTGTAGTAAATGAGAGATGAATGATGATGGATTTCTGTTAGGAGCATCGTAGGATACCACTGTGATTGGGGAATCACATAGATGCCCCGTAAGTATGAGATATCGACCTTCTGGGTCTTTGATCCCTGTCAGAAGGGAAAAGGGTGTGGTTTGTTTAAATGCTATTAGTACTCCCCTTTGCTTAGACTTAGCAGAGGCAGTAAGAACTTGGGGGTAAACTGAGCAAAAATATTTAGGAGTCTACGATTCAGTGAAATTAGTTTCTTGGAGGCATACTATGTGTGCTTTTGAGGAAGACAATAAAAGTAAGACTTTAGTTCGCTTTTGTGAAATGTTTAGACCTTGTACGTTTAATGTAAGGACATTTAAGGGGGACATCTAGAAACCTTAAGGAAGTTATTGTAATATATTGCATATATAGATTGTGAATCTATATTTACCCCAGGGAGGAGCAAGAAAAAAGAAGGGAGTAGAAACAGGTTTTTTGAGAAAAAAGAGAGAGTAAGAATCATGTGTACAAATCAGGATCGTTAAAGATAAAATAGTTGTAGCATTTAAAATAAATTTGTTTCTTATTAATTAAATAGGGCTTTGATCAAAATAATATTAACCTCTTTCTTTTAGTTGAGAAGGGGGAAGGGGGAGAGGATGGGGAGGGAAGGGAGTATGGAGGAAGGAGGAGGAAGGAGAAGGGGGAGGATGAGGAAGAGGAAAGGGAGGATGGGGAGAGAAGATTAGGGAGGGAATAGGGAATAATTAGATTACATAATAAATACAATTATCTAAATCTGGGGGAGGTTTTAAAGGGAAATTCTAAAGTTGAAATATAATATCAATTCAAGGAAGTTTATTCAGAATATGTTGAAGACAGTAAATACTAGACATGTGCGGCGTCAATAAATTTGTTTAGTTTCATTCTGTTTTGTATTAGAATTGATTTGTATTTCGTAATTCGTGTCCAAAATTTCAACCAAAATACGAATTTTTGTTAGGTTCGTTAACTTTTCGTAACAATTACGAATGTTCGTTATGATGAATTTATCATTATGAGGGGCTCCCACCATCCCTGTGCTGTTCTGACTTCCTGGGTTTTTAAATTTTAGGTTTGTTAACTTTTCGTAACAATTACGAATGTTCGTTATGATGAATTTATCATTATGAGGGGCTCCCACCATCTCTGTGCTGTGCTGACTTCCTGGGTTTTTAACTTTTAGGTTCCTTAACTTTTCGTAACAATTACGAATGTTCGTTAGGAATTTGGATCCGAAGTTCGTAAACGAAATTTCGTATTTCGTACAAAATTCGGAAGCTTAGCAATTTTTATTTCGGATCCTCCCGAATGTACGAATTTACAGAAATTCGTACAAATTTTCCATTCGTACGAAAATAATTGCACATGTCTAGTAAATACTTAGCGACCAAAAAAAGAATGGAGGAGCCGTAAGATAGAGTGAACTTCAACTTGATATGCAAAAGGTATTCAGTCAATTGTGTCTGGAAGATCTAGATCCGGAGAGTTGAATCAACCCCTCTTCGATGAGTTTTGTCTGCTTCTATCATTTCCGAAATTAGAGGAGCCTTGTGGAGAGCTGGATGTTGTGCGTCAAAGTGGGCTAGCAGTGGGTCTTTCGTATAGATGAAGTTCTTGTAAGGTGTTCAGTAATTCGTCAGAGGATCTACATGAATGCTTGGTACCTTGATACGTGAAGCGAATAGAGAATGGGAATCCCCATTGGTAGTGGATCTGGTGCTGTTGTAAATTTTGAAGCGACGGTTTCAATGCGCGTCATTTAGACGCAGTTATTGGGGAAAGGTCGGCAAAGAGCTGATATGGGTGACCTTGAAAGATAAGGGATTCTTTGCTCCTGGCCATGAGTTGCTCTTTGGTGCGAAAGAAATGGAATTTCGCAATTATGTCACAGGGGGGACCTTCAGATTTGCATGGTGACAAAGCTCTATGAATTCTATCCATTTCTAGTCTTTCAACTGGTATTGACAGTATCAATTCTTGAAAAAGTGCAGTTATAGTCAATTGAAGGTCAATAATAGCCTCAGGTATACCTCGTATGCGGAGGTTTGAGCGACGTGCTCTATTTTCAAAATCTTCTAAATGCGTTTGGAGCGTAAGGTTTTCATCTTTAAGTGCCTGCAATTCATTGTCATGAGATAATACATTCGTTTCAATGTCATCTATTCTGTTTTCTAAGTCAGCAGTGCGCTGACCTAATTCACAAATTTCTTTTGTCAACTTTTCAGTAATATGGTCGGAGGTCTGCTTTAATGCTTTCTGTAACATTTTTTCTATTTGTGTTATTACATTGGGATGTAATGATTCCGCCTGTTGATGCTGAGAGGTGGCACTGTATTCACAGTCTGTGTCATAGTTTTCCTGAGGTGAATGCAGCTGCTTGTCAGTGCAAGATGTGACTGTGTGAGACAGCACCATTTTACAGGAGCCTCTGGGCAGATTATGTTTGTGTTTTTTTATTTTGTTTTTACCGCGGGTGGCTCCCAAAACCATCTCTAAATAGTCCCAGGGCACTAAGGAGGGTTAGGGTAAGTCTCTTGTCTTATTTACCCTGCCGTTCAGGTGTCCTTTTTGGCCGTGAAGTTTCCGAGTGTCTCCTGCGCCCCCCCCCCACCTCTGGCCACATGCGGTACTGCATAGACAAGCAGTGGCTGTGGAACAAATTTTCTAGCAAAAAAAAAATGATTTTAACTTGAAACCAACAAATGTTAGAAAAAGGTTTAGTGTTTAAGTGGTTAAACTTCCCTCATTTTCACAACAAAGTGTATTCATTTGATCTAAAGGACAAATTGTTACAATGTTTATACTTAAGTTTCACTGCTAAAGAATGTTGTGATTCTTGGCAGAATGCCCGTCTTTGTTTTTCCTTTCTTTTGACGGCTGTCGGCTTTAGCAGAGCAGAGAGAATTCTCTGCATAGAAAGAATCGGTAAACACTTTTTTCAAGATCGCAACGGGGAAACAAGGTCACAACACTGAACCATGGGGTACACAACTGATAATCTTAGACTCATCAGAGTATGAATCATTAACCACTACTCTCTGAATTCGGGCTTTGAGCCAGTTTACTATCTATTTACAAACTGATATTTCCAAGCCTGTAGACTTTACCTTACACATGAGTCGTGTGTGGGGAACTGTGTCAAACGATTTTGCAAAATCCAAGTATACCACGTCCACAGCCACCCCTCTGTCCAAAGTTTTACTTACCTCCTCATAAAAAGAAATCAGATTTGTTTGACAACTTCTGTCTTTCATGAATCCATGCTGTCTGTTGCTTATTATATACAGTGGAGCAAAAAAGTATTTAGTCAGCCACCAATTGTGCAAGTTCTCCCACTTAAAAAGATGAGAGGCCTGTAATTGTCATCATAGGTATACCTCAACTATGAGAGACAAAATGTGGAAACAAATCCAGACAATCACATTGTCTGATTTTTGTAAGAATTTATTTGCAAATTATGGTGGAAAATAAGTATTTGGTCAATATCAAAAGTTCATCTCAATACTTTGTTATATATCCTTTGTTGGCAATGACAGAGGTCAAACATTTTCTGTAAGTCTTCACAAGGTTGTCACACACTGTTGCTGGTATGTTGGCCCATTCCTCCATGCAGATCTCCTCTAGAGCAGTGATGTTTTGGGGCTGTCGCTGGGCAACACAGACTTTCAACTCCCTCCAAAGGTTTTCTATGGGGTTGAGATCTGGAGACTGGCTAGGCCTTGAACCTTGAAATGCTTATTACGAAGCCATTCCTTCGTTGCCCGGGCTGTGTGTTTAGGATCATTGTCATGCTGAAAGACCCAGCCACAATTCATCTTCAATGCCCTTGCTGATGGGAGGAGGTTTGCACTCAAAATCTCCCGATACATGACCCCATTCATTCTTTCATGTACACGGCTCAGTCGTCCTGATCCCTTTGCAGAGAAACAGCCCCAAAGCATGATGTTGCCACCCCCATGCTTCACAGTAGGTATGGTGTCCTTTGGTTGCAAGTCAGCATTCTCTCTCCTCCAAACATGACGAGTTGTGTTTCTACCAAACAGTTCTACTTTGGTTTCATCTGACCATATGACATTCTCCCAATCCTCTTCTGGATCATCCAAATGCTCTCTAGCAAACCTCAGATGGGCCCAGACATGTACTGGCCTTAAGCAGGGGGACTCATCTGGCAATGCAGGATCTGAGTCCCTAGCGGCATAGTGTGTTACTGATGGTAGCCTTTGTTACGTTGGTCCCAGCTCTCTGCAGGTCATTCACTAGGTCCCCCCCTGTGGTTCTGGGATTTTTGCTCACTGTTCTTGTGATCATTTTGACCCCAAGGTGTGAGATCTTGCGTGGAGCCCCAGATCGAGGGAGATTATCAGTGGTCTTGTATGTCTTCCATTTTCTAATTATTGCTCACACAGTTGATTTCTTCACACCAAGCTGCTTGCCTATTGCAGATTTAGTCTTCCCAGCCTGGTGCAGGTCTACAATTTTGTTTCTGGTGTCCTTCGACAGCTCTTTAGTCTTCACCATAGTGGAGTGTGGAGTGTGACTGTTTGAGGTTGTGGACAGGTGTCTTTTATACTGATAACAAGTTTAAACAGGTGCCATTAATACAGGTAATGAGTGGAGGACAGAGGAGCCTCTTAAAGAAGAAGATACAGGTCTGTGAGAGCCAGAAATCTTGCTTGTTTGTAGGTGACCAAATACTTATTTTTCACCATAGTTTGCAAATAAATTCTTTCCAAAATCAGACAATGTGATTGTCTGGATTTGTTTCCACATTTTGTCTCTCATAGCTGAAGTATACTTATGGTGACAGTTACAGACCTCTCTCATCTTTATAAGTGGGAGAACTTGCACAATTGGTGGCTGACTAAATACTTTTTTGCCCCACTGTATATTGATCCCATTTTGGATCTCAGTTCTTTAAATCTGTCTCTTGTAAGCAGTTTTGTCAAATGCTGTGGCCCACTTTTGTTTTTCATGGATTGGGAGTTTTTTGCATCTCATCCCATGTGTCTGGCTTTGGTTTTAATGCTACATGAGCAACACAGGACAGACGTTTGGCTGGGATGCTTTTATTGCTTCTGGTGGATTTCTTGATTGAAGCTTCTTGTGTCCTGCTTTCCTCTTTTTACAGCATTTGGATTGTCTGCATTAATTTCTATTTGTGTGTCATATTGTTGCTTATCTGCATGTTACACTGATGTGTAATTCCTCTTTTTGAAGTGTTATGCCCCGTACACACGATCGGACATTGATCGGACATTCCGACAACAAAATCCATGGATTTTTTTTCGACGGATGTTGGCTCAAACTTGTTTTGTCTACACACAGTCGCACAAAGTTGTCGGAATTTCCGATCGCCAAGAACGTGGTCACGTACACCACGTATGACGAGACTATAAAAGGGCAGTTCAAAACCAAGCGCGGCACCCTTTGGCCTCCTTTTGCTAATCTCGTGTTAGTAAAAGTTTGGTGAGAGACGATTCGCGCTTTTTCAGACTCGTGGCTTTCAAATCGTTTTCTGCTGTTCAGTTTGTGCTTGTGGGTTTGTATCTGGTCTTCAGTGCGTGCAGTGAGTTCGTATTTGATTATGCAGTGTGTTCTTGTCCACTCGTTGCTGATTTTCAGGTCGCTCTTCACAGGCCTTGCTGTTCTTCAGTGCGTTCTATTACTTCGTTCTGAGCAGCCGACCGTTTTCTAGCCATGTTGCATATACGTACTCCTCGTAGAGTTCGTGCTGTGCGGGGGCTTGGTGTTGGGGTCCTTACCTTGACACAAGCCCAGTCCATGAACAGGGTGCGGAGGAGTTTATGGACCAAGAATTGGTTGCTCCAGTGTGACCAGTTTTGTCACATGCCTTTGCCCTGTGAGATCCGTGAGAATAATCCTGACGATTTTAGGAACTTTCTCCAGATGACGAACCCGTATTTCACCATTTGTTGGCCTTGCTGACCCCTTATATCAGCAGGCAGGATACCTGCATGAGGCAAGCCATCACTCCGGAGCAGAGGCTAGTCGCCACCCTGCGGTACTTGCGGATGGGGAGAAGCCTGCAGGACCTCAAGTTCTCTACAGGCATCTCCCACCAGGCTCTGGGGATCATTATCCTGGAGACCTTTTCTGCCATCATTCAGGTCCTGCAGAAGGACTATATTAAGGTAAGGTTTTTATCCTTTAACATCACATTTTATTGTATTTAATGTTTGTTAATATATTGTATTTATTTCCTCATTCCCTAATTACCATGATAATATGCTGTGAATGTCCACTGTGTCCTCATGCATGCAGAATTTTTATGTAATTTTTTTGTCCTTCATACATATTACCTTCACTAACCTCCCCAGCATGCTCTCCTGGGCCTATATTCACATCGTTTAGTCACTTAACAATGTATTTTGTCAGCTCCATAGTAGTGCTTTAGCCTAAAAACCCCCTAAAATGTGTAAAATTGTGATGTGTGTTTGAAATTCTGGCAGAGTGCCAGAGGCTTTTTTTGGGGGGTCCCAAAATCATTTGGAACCCTCCCCCCCCAACTGCTAACTCAGCTGATACCAATCATCTATCTGCTGACTTTGCCAAACCCATAACACTATACCCACCTCTTTTGTGGTCAGATTTAGGGATGAATTCCCCAAAGCATGTGCAAGGGCCTGCCTGAATACTTTCAAATGGTACTGTTTAAAGTTTTTGTATCCTATTATTATCTTGATAGGTAATAGCCGAATGTAAAAATGTTCTAAAATGTGTACAGTGTGTATTTATATCTTTGTATTATGACACTTCTTACCTGTCCAGTGGGCTGCCAATAGTGTAAAGTAAGGAGGGGCTGGCCAAAGTAATACACATTATTTAGGCATTCATCTCTCAATGAAGTGGAGAGGGTTACCTGTCCAAAACATCTCCCCCCCGTAAAATTTTACAAATGGCCCATGAGAGGGGGGGGGGGGAGGAATCTGATAGGTGGACCTTATACCTTGGTCTTTAAATACTCCATAAAATAAATGTTATACTGATGTTGGCCAAGAATGTTTGTGTCTAATCTGCTTTCCATGTTTATGTGCAAAATGATTAATTTATTTTTCTTGTTTGACTCCACAGTTTCCTTCCAACCCACAGGAATGGCAGACTGTGGCCTCCCACTTTGCCCAGCGGTGGGACTTTCCTAACTGCGGAGGGCAATTGATGGGAAACACGTCCACATCGTCCCACCACCCAACTCGGGGTCATACTATTACAACTATAAGGGGTTCAATAGTATTGTGATTTTGGCGGTGGTGTCAGCTACTTACGAGTTCCTGTATGTGGACGTGGGGAAGAATGGCCGGATGTCGGATGGTGGAGTCATCGTCCAGACGAAGTTCTACAGGCGTCTCCAGAAGGGCAGCTTGGGCTTGCCACCTCCAGAAGACAATGCGGAAGGACTCCCATTCGTCTTCATTGCAGATGAAGAATTTGCGCTGGGGGACCATCTTATGCGGCCATTCCCTATGAGGACCCTCACCCTGGACCGGAAGGTTTTTAATTACCGGCTGGCCAGAGCCAGAAGAGTGGTGGAGAACACGTTTGGAATAATGGCCAGCCGGTTCCGCCTATTTCTTACACTCATACATATGGCAGAGTATAAACTCAATCATATCATCCTGGCTTGCTGTGTTCTCCAAAACTTAAGGAGAAATTTTGCGAACTATGCTGGCTCAGTTGGGCCTGAATCCGGAATTCATGTAAATGAACCAACCCTGACGGCGCTTGAAGCTGGCCGTCCTGGCTTGCCCCCCCAGAGTGCCCGTGAGGTCCGTCTAAGATGCCTTGAATACTTTGCGGGAAGGGGGGCCATCAATATGCCAGACAATGTCTGAGACATTTTTTAAATAAAAAACGCATTTTAACTACTAAAATATTTGCTGACATTTACTGCTTGTGTTTCTTTTAGCTGACCCTGACTTAAATTTGGGTAGTCCTGAAAATGGCATGATTGTGTAACATTAGAAAGCACTGTTGGGTGTTATTTACTAAAGGCAAAGACACTTTGCACTACAAGTGCACTTGAGACTGCACTGAAACTGCACTTGTAGTGCAAAGTGGATTTTCCCTTAGGAAATAACCCCCATTGTCACAGAAAACACCAATTTTACCACACCCAAAGTTTTGGAGCATTGAAAGAATAATCCACACATTCTTGATTATCAATCTTTTTAATACCAGCACAATCACATGTGCATTTATAAAAGGTTTTTAAAACAAACCAACATGTTTGTTGTATAACAATTTTTTGGGTCATATTAATAAAAGTAGAAATGTCCATTTAAGGTAAAACAGGCATGTTTAAAACCAACAAGAAAGACACAAATCTGGAACTTCAACTTTGTTAGAAATTGAAGGCAATATCATACATGAGTATTTATAAACTTTGTTTGATATTGTGTTCAGCAGGTTGGGTGAAGTCACCCCTGGAAAAGCCAAATTTTGAAGATGCACACAAATTGCCGAATGTCAACATGTGCTAGCTGCCATCACGGGGGATCAAGGGACGTGTTTTGGGGGTGCAACCCCTTCCTCTCAGCTACTTTATTATTGAGGAAGGGGTTGCACCCCAAAACGCGTACATTGATCTCCCGTGATGGCAGATAGCACATGTTGACACACTATGTGCATCTTCAAAATTTGGCTTTTCTATAATATGTCAAAAATGTGAAAAATGTTTTCATTAAAAAAAAGTACAACAAAGTTAGGGATTTGGAGGTGTTTTAGGTGGGGGGTCTGTTGTCTCCTCAGATGAGTGGTGTCCTCCGAGTCTTTTCTCTCCTATGTAAAAAAAAATAGGTATACTTAACACACAGATATTTGATGGCAGAAATAGGAATATGAAACATTGCTTGGAAGTGGGGTACAATTGGCAGAGTTCCAAGATGAAGAAATATTGTTTTCCTTTGTAAAGCTTGAATACTTACCTGTTTTGTACAAGCTTCACAGATGGAGACACCCCTATAGTATACACTGGAGCACCTGTGTGGGCCCCTAATAAAAAGGGTGTTCTTGTGTCCCACACTATTGCTCCAGCGTCCAGATGTGTAAACAGAGCGTCCTCTCCTTACACAGAATCTAGTTTACATTTCATTCTAGTTACAAACGCATCTAGACACCAAAATTATTTTAAGAGAAGTAGGCTAGCAAAAATGTATTTAAATGCAAATGGCCAAAACATGGTGTTTTATTGGCCGAACGAACAATGTTTCCTACGAAAGAACAATGTGCCCATGAACATGAAAGTTGCCATTTTAAACTGTACAACAGTTAAGAAAAGCACATGGAGCAGCACGAACGTTATAAAAATAAAGAATAGGAACACAGGACAACTACTTACTTTTTTGCAGCACTCTCCTGATCCTTCTGTACTGCTCATGCTCCCTTAATTTGAGGTCCGACCACCGTTTTCTGAGTTGATCCTTGGATCAACGTACCCCAAAATTTCGGTGCAGACTCTTCACCACTTTCGCCATTATCTTGGCCTTTCTGACATTGGGGTTGGGGTAAGGTCCATACTTCCCATCATAGTAGGCCCCCTTCAGTATGTCCACCATCTCCACCATCTCTACAAAGGACATATTCGATGCCTTAAATCTTCTCCTCCGGGATCCAGACGTTTCTGGCTTTCCTCCTCCTCCTTCTCCTCCTCCTCCTCCTCCTGCCACAACTCCACCACCACAGACACAGCGTGGAAGGAAGCGTGGAAGGAAGACCAGAGAGTGATGGCCTGGGTTTAGTCTGGGCTGACAAAAGATGCAGGCTCTTGTATGACCACAGCCTGGGGACATACATGTCATCTGCTGCTTTCATGATTCTCTTGGACTTCTGGACCAGATTGAACTCCCTTAGATAAGGACTCCTCAGGCCACCAATTTTGCCTGGAAATAATTGATGTGTGCCCTGGGGGCCAAAGGCTTCACCAACTTCTGCTGTTTCTCCAGCGTTGCCTCCCTCTTTGTTTGGTTCTGAGCCCTTAATAAAGGGAATTTTGTTTCAATTATACTCGCCTATGTGTGTTTTCCTTCAAAAAGAACAGTTTGTTTGTGAGGAGGCAGGTACATTTCAAAAATACAATGTGAAATTAACAAGAGACACCAACACCAAGCAATCTCCTTGAGATTAATAAATAATACAAGATAATAATGGTGTTGTGGTAACTTGACACACAAAACACACACAAAACTATTCTGGAGTTAAAAAAAAAAATTTTGAGTCAGATGTGAATAATCAAAATATTATATTGATGAAATCAACAAAAATAATAAAGAAAGAAGTTTGTGAGAAGTCTGTGTGTCTGCGGAAAATCCGACCGTGTGTACAGGGCATTAGTGTTAGTTCATGAAATTTTGAACACACTGAAGTTTCGTTGACAATTACACTGCTATTTATGGTTACCTTGTTTGTGCCTTGGTGTAGAATTCTGTATCCCTTTTCAGATTCACTGTACCCTACAAGTACACCTTCTTTTGCACAAGTATCCCATTTTGTACATTTTTCTTTTAGAATGTGCACGTAGGCTTTGCTTCCAAAAATGTTTTTTTTATTTCCTTTTTCTTGTATTATTTCTCAAATAGCAAAAAAGATACAACATCATGAAATATTATGTGGTGTCTTACGATACATAAAACTGTTATTACTTTACCTTCCCTCTCCCTCCCAACCCGCTCCCCCCCCCCCCCCCCACCAACACCACCTAATCATTAGTTGTGCATTTACTTCTATTAAGTTGCAGAGCCTCAGGGGGAGAAGGAAAAAAGTCACCCCTAGTGGTGAAGATCAGTGCAGAAAAGAAAAATGTCCAGGGTCCCATAAGGAAGAGGAGTAAAAGTGGGGGAATGGTGGGGAGCGAGAAATAAAAAAAACTCATCCGCTCATCACCATCCCCTTATAGGGGACACCCCATCTCATCCAGCCAAGGTCTCCACATTCTCTCAAATTTCCTGTAGTTGCCTTGCCTAATAGATGCCACTCTCTCACTCCAAACTATTGAGTTAATGGTCTCAGCCCAATTCTTCACAGTCGGGGGGTCTGTGCCTGCCATTTCTGTGCAAATAATTTTCTCGCCTGGAATAGGCATATCAACACTACTTCAGTGGTGCCAGTCGGGACTCTACCTTCCTCCACGCTCCCTAATATACATGTCTTGGCTGCCGGTTCTAATGTGGTCCTGAAAATTTTATTTATTCTACCTATTATCTCCACCCAATATCTAAATAGCTTTGGGCACTTCCACACCATGTGGATAAAATCCCCTGTCGCTTTGACCCTGCGGCACTCATTGTTTTGTCTCCACCCAAGTTTAAACATTTTTTTAGGGGTATAGTAGACTCTGTGTATTAAGAACAGATGAGATACTTTCTGTGAAGGGGAAATCAAGACCAATGCTCCTCGTTCTAAGATCTTATCCCATTCTTCCATTGTCATTGCTCCCACGTCTCTCTCCCATCCCGCTCTGCTCTTGGAAGGTCCAACTCCACTTATTATTCTAGGCCTCAATCTGGCATATAGCTCAGAGATTAATCCTTTGCATGTGTCTGACTTGATTATTTTTAGGAGAGTGGGGATCTGGGTCCATTCAATTATCTGTGACCTGAAATGGCGTGTCTAACCTGAAGGTATTTGTAAAACAAATTATTTGATATAATAAATTCCCGTCTTAGATCTAGAAATGTTTTCATAAGATTGCCCTCATATAGTTGGATTAGTTGGTTAATGCCCTGTCTCTCCCATGCCCTGGGCCTCTCTATACCCCTTACTTTCGCCAAGTTTTTATGGTTCCATAGGCAGGGCTTTTTTTCAGGGGGAACTTGGTGGAACTCAGTTCCACCACTTCTGGCTCAGACCCTTTGGTGCCTGCTCACCACAATTACTTGTAAACACAGAAGTCTGTTTTCTGTGTTTACAAGTGACAGCTCTGCACTCTGTGTGTAACCCCCATGAACTCTGCACTCTGTATGTAATGCAATCCTGATATTTAATGCCCCTTTAAGACCCTTCTACTCGTTGTGAAATATGACCACACCCACTATTTGATGTGATTTGGAGGTCGTGTGTGGGGGAGGGGTTTTGGGGGGTCGTGGTTGAGTTCCAGCACCTATTGTTTGAGGAAAAAAATCTCTGTCCATAGAGGAGTATATTCTGTTGCCCCTTTATACCCCATTAATGCCTTCATTACCTGCCATACTTTACTAACTAGTTTTATCGTCGGCATCTGCGAATAAATGAGTATGCCTCTCATACCTCCACTAGTATACTATGTGGGGCCCCCATTATCATCATTCTGCCACTGGAGTTCCCATCTCCTAGGATTCCACAGCCTGCTAGATGTTGCATCTGGGGTGCCAGAAAATATGATCTCGGGTGCGGGACCGCCATACCCCCTTCTTTAATCGGTAGTTGCATAGTTTGCAAACCAATCCTAGATTGGCCCTTCTTCCAAATTAATTCCCTAAAGAGGGCTTCTATTCTTTTAAATCACCTTTGACCTATCCAAATCAGGGAGTGGTGAAACAAGTATAGTATCTGCTGTAGCCATATCATCTTTATTAGATTGCAACGCCCTGCTACAGACAGAGGGAGTCGGCTCCAGATATCTCCTTTTTGCTTTAATTTAGGAAGTAATGGGGCTAAGTTATTATTAACGTACTGATTTATATCGCTCGTGATCCAAACACCCAGATATTTCAGCTTTGCAACTACTTTTAGGTGGGGAGTTCCAGACGGTATCTGGTTACCAAGTGGGTCAACTGGTAACAAGGCCGACTTCTCCCAATTGATAACCAGACCAGAAAATCGTCCGAACTCTCCAACCATTTGTATCACTATATTTAACAAAATTTCAACATCTCCAAGGAAAAACAGGACATCGACCGCGAATAGTGCTATCCTGTTCTCTTCTGTCTGCCTTCGGAACCCCTGTATGTCTGGCATTGATCTAGTCATAATTGCTAGTGGTTCCATTGCTAGAGCGAACAATAGGGGGGACAGGGGACAACCCTGCCTCGTCCTTCTCTCAAAGTGGAACAATTCTGAATACTCCTTATTGATTCTTTTTTTTGCTCTTGGTTCACTATAGAGTATTTTCACCCATCTGATAAAGGAGGGGCCGAAACCTAATCTCTCTAGCACCCTTCATAGATAGTCCTATTCCAGGCTGTCAAAGGGCTTGGTAGCGTCCAAGGCCAATATGGCCCTAGAGCCCACATTGTTGGAATCTGCATGTTTAAAAAAACTCTTCTAATGTTGATACTAGTTGACCTGTTGGGAATAAAACCCGACTGATCAGGATGTATAAGATGTTGAATACATCCATTTAGACGGGTTGCTAGCACTTTGGCCAAGATTTTTACATCAGTGCATAATAATGAGATTGGGCGATAAGAGGAAACATCCAATTGATCTTTCCTCTCCTTATGTATTACAGTAATAGTGGCTTCCAACATTGAGGTGGGGAGTCTCCCATTGGTTAATGCCCATCTCAGTGTTTTCAGGAGTTCTGGAAGCAGTACCTCTCCATATTGTTTGTATATTTCTATTGGGAGCCCGTCCGGGCCTGGTGACTTTTGGCTGGACATCCCTGCCAAAGCTTGCTGTAATTTATCTATGGTCACCGGTGCCTCTATATCTATTTTGTCCTTCTCTGCCAAGGTCGGGATTGTTATTCCCTAAAGAAAAGCATCCATTTTTTCACTCCCAACTCTCCTATTGGATTTATACAAATACATAGTATTCACTGAATGTATGCATTATTTCTGTCGCGTCGGTAGAGATCCCTCCGCTTGGTGTCCTAACCGCCAAAACAGTAGAGGGGGGTATTAAATCTAATCAAGAGGGACAACATACGGCCCACTCTCTCCCCTTCTCCAAAATGGCACTGTCTCTGGAATATTCGTCTGTTCTCTGTCCTCTTTGTAGTGGCCATTTTATAGACTTGTTGCTTATCTAGCCATTCCCTTTGCCTGTCTGGGGTTGGGTCTTCGACATATTGTTTCTCTGCCTGTATCGCCTCCTTCCTAATATCCCTTTCCCAAACCCTAGATTTCCCTTTTTTTGCCACTTGTTGGATCAAAGGACCTCTAAGATAGGCCTTCAAGGAGTCCCAAACCACTCCAGCTGACACCGTGCCTGCATTAATTTGCACAAATTAATTCACCACTTCTCCGGGGTTGCCAATCAAGGAGTCCCAAACCACTCCAGCTGACACCGTGCATGCATTAATTTGCACAAATTCATTCACCACTTCTCCGGGGTTGCCAGCTAACAAGGGCTGATTTTCCATTCTCTTGGATGGGCTTTACTCCCCATATTTATTGTCAGTACAAGCAGGGAGAGGTCTGAGACTCCTCTTGGACCATACTATATATTCCTTACCAACAATGTTGCTTCCCTGTTACCTAGGGCCATGTCTATTCTGGAGAGAGTGAGGTAGGAGCTTGAAAAGCAGGAGTATTGCCGTTCCTGTGGATACTGTGTTCGCCATATGTTGCTTAACCCCATTTGCTCCAAATATCGAAATAGCCGACCCTCTCCTGTTGTATTGGGCCTGTTTCCTGGTGGAAATCTATCTAGGCTCTTATCTAGAACTTTGTTGACATCTCCTACCGCTATTACTGGAGTTCCCACTTTGTCCAATGTAAACTCCAACAATTTATGCAAAACCTTCAGCTTGAATGGGGGGGGGAATATAGATATTTGACAACACATATGGTTTGTTCTCGATTGAGCAAAAAATCGAAAAATATCGAGAAAAATATACTGGCCCTGTTCATCAATACAATTCTCTCTGCAGGAAAACGCCACTCCTCTCCCAACCATTATGCTCACCCCCTTGAATAAGAGAAATTAACCGAATGGTATTGGGGTTGGAACTTCTGGTTGCGGAGTTGTGCCACAGTGGCACTGGTCAAATGCGTCTCCTGCAGGCAGAGCAGTCCAGGCCCGCTCCCCTCCAGTGCAGACAGGACCGCGGCTCTCTCAATTGGATCCCCTAAGCCTCGGACATTCCAAGAGCTTATACTGAATGTCTTATCCTGCATGAAAAGATATCAAAAATAAATCAAGAGTAAAAGGAAAAAAATAAAAGGATCAATCTGACAGCCCCACTCTCTCCCCTCCACCCCAAATATTCTCTCCAGTCTGTGTGTTCCTCCCTCCCCCATATCCCACTTTTCTCTCTATTTGTGCCATCTGCCATATTGATATTTGTGGTGTATACTTCTTACCCCCCACCCTACCCCTATCCCCCCCCTCCAACCACCTCCCTCCCATACCCCTCCTCCCCTGCCCAACTGGGCTTGCCCTGAGGGCTTCACCTGTGACCTTTCCGTACCTCCCCTACCATTCCCTCCTCACATTCCAAACCAGTGACATTAAGAATTTTAGTGCAAAATATATACCAATATTGGAGCCCCATTTGCTCCCTTACTTCCATTCTTACATGCATCTATAGGATTCAACCAAGAGTGTGTTTCCCTTCCTCCGCTCCATCTAATTTAATCAACCAACATTATTACAGTAATATTATAGTGATCAGACCAAAAAAAAAATTTATTTCAGGACTGTAGGAAAAAAAAAAAGGGGGGGTGGGCCGGTAATCTCCAGAAAAAAAGGGGGGGCGGTAATCACGTAAAAAAAAAAGGGAAGAAAGTAACTCTCCGCCAATTTACCCTCTCTCCCCCTCCCCTTCCATACAATACATAATCAAACCAATTCCATGCCATTCTATTCTATTCTATTCTATTCTATTCTATTCTATTCTCAGTTCTATAGGTCTTTCTTATTTTCCTCCAACCACTGCGCCACATCAGCCGGTGAGCTGAAGAACAAAGTTCCACCCAGTGCTGTCACCCTTAAGCGGGCTGGACAGAACAAAGCATATACAATCCTATGTTTCGGCAAAGTACGCTTGATTGGCATGAATTCTGCTCTACGCTTCTGAAGATCTGGTGAAAAGTCAGGATACAATGAAACCCTAACCCCAATATACATAATTTCCCCCATCTCTCTGGCCTTCTGTAGCAGGGTCACCTTGTCATTGTAATTAAGAAGTTTCAGGAGAAGCGATCTGGGATAGTCACCCGCCTTTACATCATTTTTTGTGATGAAAAGAGCCCGAGTCCCCTTTTTCTGTGTCCAAGTCGTCTGTGCCATGTGTGAATGCAGTTTGAATGTTTTTCCTCCTTGGCAGTTTTAACCACCTCATTGCAGTTTATTTGATACAGTTTGTCTGTAATTTTAGCCTTTGCAAGTAAAATATCCAGTTTTGTGATGGGACAACTGTCATCTTGAAAAGTCACTACATTAACTTGTTTTGTGATCTTTTTCACTGACTAGTTTCAAGAGCAGGGACATAGAGGACATTTTTCACTGGTATACTTCTGGTGACACTTTCTGGGAAATAGGATAGTAAAGAAAAACATTTCCTATTCCTGCTGATTCCATTATTTGCCCATTAGCTGTGGTGTTTTTTTCTGTTTTACTCTGGTCAAGGCGAATAAAGAAATTTCTGTCATTTGTCATGTGACTCGTAGCTCTTCAATCAACAAACTGAAGCAAAATCTGTTTCTTCCATCACACTTTTGGCCTTTTGTAGTTCAGTTTGTTTATGAATTCTAGCTTTTCAGATTCTGCAGTCTACTTTTAAATGATCTTGTTTCTTGCACACAAAACATTCACGTGTTTGTTGCATGTTACTGTTTTTATCCCCATTTTTCATCTTTAAAGCAGCCACACAACAGAAGCACAGTCACTATTAATGCTTTCAGTTTTATGCTTACATTAATTCACAAGTTTGCCCTTAAAATATTCCAATGTCAGTACATCATCTGGACATTCATCAAGTGCTGTGACAAGCGCTTCATAACTTTCTGGTAAACCACTTAGTATTATTGCTGCAATATGAAAATCTTTTCTTTTTTCTCCTATACCTCTCAGGCGTTTAACCATTTCCAAGGTGTGCCTTATGTAATCTCGCATATCCTGGCCTTTCATCCTCTTGGTTTGGTATAGCTTTCTAATCAAACATAGTTTACTGCTGAGATAGACCCTTTCATGCACCTTTTGTAAGCCTTCCCACATTTCTTTAGCACTTTCTCAATTACATATATGTATGGTTTGATCATCTTCTGTGCTAAGAGAGATTGTGCTCTGAGATTTTTGGTCTTTCTCTGTCCACTCATCTGAAGGGTGTTCTGGCCTGACTTCATTTATACATTTCCAGGTACCTTCTTTTATTAGCAGCATTTTCATCTTGAATTTCCAAGACTGGTAGTTTTGGATTGTCAAATTTTCAAATGAAAGTTTTGTTGCAGCTGTGTTGATGGCCATTTTCTTTTATATTCTGTTGCAGTCTTCTTTCTGTTGCTGTATCTTGCACTTATTTACTGTGGCTGGCTACGACTGGGTTTTCATATTTTCTCTGAGTGGGTGTCTGGGCTATGCCTGGGCTCATAACCTGTTAGAAATTCTCTATGTAGCCCTACAGAATAGACAGTGCACAGTATTTGCTGCTGCCTAACTGCAGAGAGGAAACAAGAACTTTATTACAGAGAAAAGACATAGAGTTTAACCATAGAGCAGCTACAAACTTATAAACACTGCAATCTACTGGCTAAGCCTGGCCATACACCTATAGATTATCTGCAGATTTTGTATGGTGAGATGGAAAAAGTGCAACAGATTCCTCCATCTACGCTGAACTGTGTGGATGGAAGAATATCCCACTGGCCCAAGCTTCCATATCTTGCTAGTCGGCCTCGCTGGCTCTCACAATACCCGAACATTCTGATTGGGCGCCGGCATTGTTTAGGTTGAGAGCCAGCTGGGCCGACTAGCAAGATACTGAAGCTTGGCTCACTGGGAGATTCCTCTATCCACACAGTTTAGCATACATGGAGAAATCTGTTGCAATTTTTCCATCTAATCATAGACAATCTGCAGATAATCTATAGGTGTATGGCCAGCCTAATGTGGTTGTTGCACAAAATACATGAACAATGTATTCCAACGTGGTGTGTATCCAATCATCTGAAGACTCTTGCTTCTTGAAAACACTTCCCTTCAGTGACTCTTTCTTAGCCAATGGATACTGAATTGGCAAGATATCTTTGCTGTTAAATTTACAGATGGTAACAGTTCAGGGAAGTATCTGGCACTATGAAGGCAGCAAAAAAGTTAGGATTTTCACAAGATGCAGTTAGTGGGAGTCACACAATTACATGTAACTGTGTTTGGTGCGGTATCCCCAAAAAAATACTAAACTTGAGCACGACATTTATTTTTTAAATACAAGCAGTGTAAGTACCTGAATTTGACCTGAATTTTTGTAAAGCTCTGTACAGGAGAACTCAGACTTGGAGATGGGGAAGGAGCACAATGATCCAGTCAGCTGTGCTGCAGTGCCTACCTGCTAACAAGGAATATGCCGATAGAAGAAGATAGCAGAGTGAAGGAAAGATGAGCTTATCAGTCTGCTGCTCCTCCTTTCACTGTCAAGTCACATGCTGGGGAAGAAGAAAAAATTTGGGAGGAAAAATGGAAAGAAGCCATGACGTTTTTTTTTTTTTCAATTTTTATTCCTATTGGGGAAATTGACTGGCCCTCTTTTATAATGTGTGCTACATATATGTATGCCTAGGAAGCGATAACATGCAAACAGCCTAATTGCACATTCTACAAACTCAGGTATTGTTGCAGATGATAATACATTGTACACTACTGAAACTTAGGCACCAGAGTAATTAAGGTAACTTTTTTAAAGGCTAAAGCTGGCCATAGATGGGTCATTTTTTTTTGTTTAATTAGCGGGTCAAATGAAAAAACAAAAACAAAAACTGACCTGATTCCCCCATCCACGAATTTGAGGTGGATAGGGGAATCCTCCCGCTGTGACATTGTATTTTGACAGTGGGTAGACTTCCCTGCCATCAGAATACAATGATCAGCTCTGCAGGCTATAGCCTGCAGTACTGATTGTGCTGATTTTTTTCCAACAAGGTGGTGAACAGAAGTTAATCGGTAGTCGATGCTCAACCACGGTGGCCATACATGGTTCGATATTCGGCCTGTTACTACTAAACCGGATGAGTTTAAATCCATTTGTGCCCAGCTTAATCCATCTTTCAGACCATGTTTCATAATACATCCACATTTAAGATGAAACATGGTCACAGTCCACAGTCCCCAACCCCCCAGTCTCCCTCTCTTACCTCAATTGTAGGGTTCTTCTCCCCACACTGTCCTGTCTTTTTTTTTTTTTGTTGCAATTTAGCATGCCTCTGTCCACACAGCCACGTCATCCATCATTACATTCCTAGTTCTTTACAGTAGGTTCACACCTTGGCATGCATCTGTTGCTAGAGGAAATGTCTGCAGGAGACTATGCATTGCAGCTACAATCCACTTATCACAGTTGCAATGCTTTGCAGGCTCTTTTGCATAAAAAAATATTTTTTTTTGTTTTAGAAATGTGGGTGCAATTAGTTATTTTTTGCAAAAGGTAGGATATGCTTTTAAATATTGCATCTAAAGAAACTGGATGTGACAGGTGAGTGGTGGCAAGGCAAACAAAACATGTCCACAAAAATGTATACAATTTCGCATTTAGTGTGTTAAAATATCAGGTAAGCCACTTTAATAATATTTTTGATATACTGTATGATACAAAAGAAATATGCTGTGCTACCCCTTTAAAAATAAATTGATAATAAAATGAACTTATCAAGTTCATGCATGATAACATACAAATAAATAAAGTGAAACAAGTGAAATATAAAATAATTGCAATCAAAAAAGTCCAAAGAGCTTCCTTCTACAACAATCCACTTCCAAATCCTTAAAGTATTACTAAACCCACAACAGCAAAATCAGTCATAGCATGCTTGTTATACTCACTGTGGAACTTAAGAGGTTAATCCTCTGCATTGTGTAAAAAGGCTGTTTTATCCTGTATGCATAATTCCTTCCGTCTATCTGAGGAAGGCCAGCTAACACAGGCAGAGTAGCCGACTTGCGCATGCTCAGTTGTGTCTTTTATGCTGGAGAGAACATTTACTTGTCGATCAGATCTAGGCTGGTCACATGATATTGACATCACACATGTGGGCATGTATACAGGCTGCAGTGGAAATCTCCTCCTTCCTGAACTCTCAGCACTAGAAAAACTGCAGTTTATCATGTAACCTTGGTATACAAATCATCGAAAAAGCTATATAGTGGCAGTATTTTAACCACTTGCCGCCCGCCATATAGCAAAATGATGTCGGCAAAGTGGTTACGATATCCTGACTGGACGTCATATGATGTTGTCAGGATATCAAGCCGCTGCGCGCCCCTGAGGGGCACACATCGCGGCGATCGTTGTTGCAGCGTGTCAGTCTGACACACCGCAACTCTGATCTAGGTAAAGAGTCTCTCTGACAGAGACTCTTTACCACGTGATGTTGTGTCATGTGGATCAAGGCTGATCACGATGTAAACAGGAAGAGCCGTTGATCGGCTTTTCCTCATTCTCTCCTGACAGACGCGAGTAGAGGGGAGCCGATCGGCTGCTCTCCTGACAGGGGGGGGTATGTGCTAATTGTTTATCTAAGCACAGCCCCCGCCTCGGATGCCCGCCCAGGACCACCAGGATGCCCAACACACTGGACCTCCAGGTATACCATCCTAGTCCACCAAGGAAATGCCAATCAGTGCCAAGGCAGCTGCCAATCAGTGCCCAGGCAGCTGCCAATCAGTGCCAATGAAAAATGCCTGCCAGTGCCAGTGCCACCAGTGATGCCTATCAGTGAAATCTATCAGTGCCCATCAGTCCTGATCAGTGCCGCCTATTGGTGCACATCAGTACCCAGCAGTGCTGTATATCAGTGCCACCCATAAGTACCCATCAGTGCAGCCTTTCAGTGCCCATCAGTCTCACCTATCAGTGACCACAAGTGCCACCTATGAGTGACCATCACTACTGCCTATCAATGCCCATCAGTGCCACATATCAGAGCCACCTATCAGTGCCCATCATCAGTACCCATCAGTGCCAGCTCATTAGTTCCATCTCATTGGTGCCACCTCATAGGTGCCGCCTTATCAGTGCCCATCAGTGCAGCTTATCAGTGCCCATCAGTGAAGGAGAAAACATACTTATTTACAAAATTTTATAACAAAAACAAAGAAAAAATTATTTTTTTCAAAATTTTCGGTCTTTTTTTACTCGTTTAGCAAAAAATAAAAACTGCAGAGGTGATTAAATACCACCAAAAAAAGCTCTATTTGTGGGAACAAAATTATAAAAATTTAGTTTGGGTACAGTGTAGCATGACCGCGCAATTGTCATTTATAAAGTGACAGCACTGAAAGCTGAAAATTGGCCTGGGCAGGAAGATGCGAAAGTGCCCTGTATTGAAGTGGTTAATGTAAAAAGATGATTTATATGCTGTGGGCACTGCGGGGGTGGATGAACTATTTTCATATTGTACTGGGTTTAGTAACACTTTAATTAGAAGACTCCTCTATGTGACTACCAGCCACCATCACAAGCACTAAGTTCTCCAGCATGGGATCGGGACACCACCAGCCAATCATCAAATGAAGATACCGTCTCAAACCATCAGCATACCATCATAACATGTTAAAAAGAGCACTCCACATAGTGTATTTGAACAATTTCACATTTAGAAATAAAATCCAATAAAAAAACTCACAGTGCTAAGTAAAAAGTTTGCAGACAAGTACATTTGTCCTCTCACTGTACCACTATCTCACATCAACGTGCCATACTCCATCCAACATGTTTCCTCAAAGGTGACATCTCTGGGGCCATGTGTGCTGAGAGATCACAGGTAATATATAAAGCGCAATCCAATTCGGGGCAAGCAAAATCTCACCTCCCAAATGTCACTAATCTACAGCAGTATAAGCAATCAGTAAATGAAAATTAATAAATGAAAGAGCTCCATCTAGAGGCCTCATAGTAAAAGAGCATCCCTATGGAAAATATCCTTTAAAGTGGTATGAAGCCCGAAAGGAAATATTTATTACAGTACATTGTAGCTTACCAATTTTTAGATGTGATGGCTGCATTAGGCTGAATTCACAATGACTTGCAGTAAAATACAGGGAAAATAGGTGTACATGTTTATACATTTTATGTGTATTTTAACACGCATTGATCTGTGAATTAGATGTGAAAATAGAGGATGCGGGACTTGCTTACAAATATAATTGCACAAGAAGAGTTAAAAATTTGATTAAAAACATTTGTACAACAATGTAATGTCATCTATCAAACATGAGAGACTTATTCATTGATCACACTTGTAATTTCAACATGTTTTGCCCCAATTCCGGCTTCTTCAGGAAAAAGCGTGGTGAAAATACTGGTAAAGCAAACGAAAAGCATAAATCAAAATATTTTCAAACAATAGACATTGCATTCGTTTTCACACATGGTTTTAACATACAAGTAAAGGTAAGATTGCATCCACTAGCACTGAAACAAAATGAATTGCATATATGGATAAGAGCAAACCCATAGCATGTCTAGAAACAGATTCAGATTGGTTTGAATCTTGGTTCAAGATTGAAGATTATAAACAGATGTAAACAATTAACATCACCTCACAGGTTTACATCATACTTGTTTTGATCCCATATACCGATATACAGATGTGCCAAACATTAGTAGTGCACTTTACTGTAGGATGACCAGACATCCCCGGACTGAGGGCACTGTCCCCAGAGCCCGTCGGTCCCCAGATTTGTCCCCGGATTTCAGGGTGGGTGCTGAGGCAGAGGAGGGTGCGCTCCGCCCCGGGTGCCACACTGGAGGGTGTCAGTCCAGCATCTCCCGCTGTGTAAGCTTTAATTTGTATTGATGATGTCACCAAGTCCTGCCTCCCAGTATGGCTCCTTTGAAAGACAGCACACTTGTCCAATGCTGGGACATGAACTGTCTATCATAGGTGGGAGCCGATCCAGGAGGCGGGACTTAGTAAGGCTGCATTGCTGGGCACAGCTGAGGCTGCATTGCTGGGCACAAGTGAGGCTGCATTGCTGGGCACAGGTGAGGCTGCGTATTCCTGGGCACTGGTGAGGCTGTATTGCTGGCCACTGGTGAGGCTGTATTGCTGGCCACTGGTGAGGCTGCATAGATGGGCACTGGTGAGGCTGCATAGATGGGCACTGCTAAGCCCTGCATTCTTTATGTAGCACACCCCTGAGCCTTGCATTCTTTATGTAGCGCACTCCTGAGCCCTGCATTCTTTATGTAGAACACTCCTGGGCCCTGCATTCTTTATGTAGCACACTCCTAAGCCCTGCATTCTTTATGTACAGTGCCTTGAAAAGTATTCATACCCCTTGAAATGTTCCCCATTTTGCCATGTTACAATCAAAAATGACACATAATTATGAAGTGGAAGGAAAATGATAAATGGTTTTCAAACATTTTTTTACAAATATGTGAAAAGTGTGGCATGCATTTGTGTTCAGCTCCTCTGAGTCAATACTTTGTAGAACCACCTTTTGCTGCACTCACAGCTGCAAGTCTTTTTGGGGATGTCTCTACCAGCTTTTTACATTTAGTGTGTGACATATTTGCCCATTCTTCTTTGCAAAATAGCCCAAGCTCTGTCAGTTTGGATGGGGAGCATCTGTGAACAGCAATTTTCAAGTCTTGCCACAGATTCTCAATTGGATTTAGGTCTGGACTTTTGGACCTTCTAACACATGAATATATTTGATTTAAACCATTCCATTGTAGCTCTGGCTGTATGTTTAGGGTTGTTGTCCTGCTGGAAGGTGAAACTCCGCCCCGGTCTCAAGTCTTTTTTAGGCTCTAACAGGTTTTCTTCTAATGCCTCGTACACACGGTCGGACTTTCTGGGAAGCTAGGTTTGACGTTCTTGCCGCCGGACTCCCGGCGGACTACCGCCGGACTTTCAGAATGAACGGACTTGCCCACACACGGACAAGTCCGTTCATTTTTAACGTGACTAGGGTACGACGGGACTAGAAAAGGAAGTCAATCTCGCTGCTTTTATCGGCAAGATTGACACCTTGTGAGCCCCGACAGCTCCGGGGGGGGGTCTTTTTCCAGCTTCAGGGGTCTTCTTCCGGCTTCGGGGGTCTTCTTCCGACTTCGGGGGTCCCTCCGGTTCTCTCTCTGGTCTCTGCTCCCGGTGTTCCAGTTCTTCTGCCGGCTCCTCCTATATCTTCATGCCGCTCTTTTGCTAGCGGGGGCCCGGACTTCTGGCTTCTTGGCTTCTTCCCTCTTCTCTTCTTCCAATGTTGACACAACGCTCTCTCCGGCTGGAATGCTCTCTGAGCACTCCGATGTGACTTATATAGGCGGAGACCCCGCCCCTTATGCCGTCATAGTCCCTGAGCATGCTGGGACAGTGACGTTTTAGGGGGCGTGGTCATCGGGTGATGTTGACCACGACCCCTAAAATGTCACAGTCCCAGCCTGCCCAGGGACTATGACGACATAAGGGGCGGGGTCTCTGCCTATATAAGTCACATCGGAGCGCTCAGAGAGCATTCCAGCCGGAGAGAGCGTTGTGTCAACATCAGAAGAAGAGAAAAGGGAAGAAAGCAAGAAGCCAAGAAGCCAGAAGTCTAGGCCCCCGCTAGCAAAAGAGCAGCATGAAGATAGCGGAGGAGCCGGCAGAAGAACTGGAACACCGGGAGCAGAGGCCAGAGAGAGTGGAGAAGAACCAACCGGACGCTGGGAGAAGTCGGAAGAAGACCCCCGAAGCCGGAAGAAGACCCCCCGGAGCTGTCTAATAAATTACTTTAAAAACCTGTGTAGTGTGTTTTATTATTGACACTTTTTCCCTAGGTAAATGGGTAGGGGTACGATGTACCCCATACTCATTCACATAGGGTGGGGGGCCGGGATCTGGGGGCCCTCTTATTAAAGGGGGCTCCCGGATTCCGATAAGCCCCCCGCCCGCAGACCCCGACAACCAATGGCCAGGGTTGTCGGGAAGAGGCCCTTGTCCTCATCAACATGGGGACAAGGTGCTTTGTGGTGGGGGGCCCCGCAGGGTGCCCCCCTCCCCCAAAGCACCCACCCCCCCCATGTTGAGGGCATGCGGCCTGGTACGGTTAAGGAGGGGGGGCGCTCGCTTGTCCCCACCCCCTTTCCTGACCGGCCGGGCTGCGTGCTCGGATCGGGGTCTGGTATGGATTTTGGGGGGGGCCCCACACCGTTTTTTTCGGCGCAAGGGGTTCCCCTTAAAATCCATACCAGACCTAAGGGCCTGGGATGCCCCGTGCTCGCCGCAATAGGAAAATTTGTTTTTCCTATTGCAGCGAGCGCGAGATGCAGTACCCTGCCCTTGCATCGTATCTGGTCCGTCGGACCAGCATACAGACGAACGGGCTTTCTGTCAGGAACTGAGTCCGGCGGAGTTACGACGTAAAGATTTGAAGCAGGCTTCAAATCTAAAGTACATCGGATTTCTGACTGAAACAGTCCGATGCAGACCACACATGGTCTGATTGTCTGTCGGATTTGGTCCGGCGGCGTCCATTGGACAAGTCCGGTCGAAAAGTCCGACCGTGTGTACGAGGCATAAGATTGCCTGTATTTGGCTCCATCCATCTTCCACTCTGACCAGCTTCGCTGTCCCTTCTGAAGAAAAGCATCCCCACAACATGATGCTGCCACTACCATGTTTCACAGTGGTGTGTTTAGGGTGATGTGCGGTGTCAGTTTTCCACCACATATATTGTTTTGCTTTTAGGCCAAAAAGTTCAATTTTGGTCTCATCTGACCAGAGCACCTTCTTCCACATGTTTGCTGTGTCTCCCACGTGACTTCTCGCAAACTGCAAACGGGACTTCCTATGGCTTTCTTTCAACAATGGCTTTCTTCTTGCCACTCCCATAAAGGCCAGGATTTGTGGAGTGCATGACTAATAGTTGTCCTGTGGAAAGATTCTCCCACCTGAGCTGTGGATCTCTGCAACTCCTCCAGAGTTACCATGAACCTTTTGGCTGCTTCTGTGATTAATGCTCTCCTTGCCCGGCCTGTCAGTTTAGGTGGATGGCCATGTCTTGGTAGGTTTGCAGTTGTGCCATACTCTTTCCATTTTCGGATGATGGATTGAACAGTGTTCCATGAGATGTTCAAAGCTTGGGATATTTTTTTATAACCTAACCCTGCTTTAAACTTCTCCACAACTTTATCCCTGACCTGTCTAGTGTGTTCCTTGGCCTTCATGATGCTGTTTGTTCACTAAGGTTCTCCAGCAAATCTCTGAGGGCTTCACAGAACAGCTGTATTTATACTGAGATTAAATTACACACAAGTGGACTCTATTTACTAATTAGGTGACTTCTGAAGGCAATTGGTTCCACTAGATTTTAGTTAGGGGTATCAGAGTAAAAAGGGCTGAATACAAATGCACGCCACACTTTTCACATATTTATTTGTAAAAAATTTTGAAAGCCATTTATAAAATTTTCCATCCACCTCACAATTATGCGTCACTTTGTGTTGGTCCATCACATAAAATCTCAATAAAATACATTTACGTTTTTGTTTGTAACATGAAAAAATTTGGAAAATGTCAAAGGGTATGAATACTTTCTCAAGGCACTGTAGCATGCTCCTGAGTGCTACTTTGTGTAGCGCGCACCTTAGCCCTGCATTTTTTATGTAGCGCGCTCCTTAGCCCTGCATTCTTTATTTAATGCACTCCTGAACTCTGCAAAAAAAATGTCCCTGGATTTCATTTAAAAATGTGGTCACTAAACTTTACTGATGACACAGAACCAGTCTCAATCTGTGTAAAAGAGAAAAAAATGTGCCATCACCCCAAGGCATATTCAAAGGTATGGGGAACCTTAGGAACAGTCAAGTAGCAAGGGAGAGAGAAAGCGAAAGTCCTTTCTATAAAAGTAAATAACTGCTCAGATTATGAACCTATGGACACGTGTATGCTGAGATAGAGCTCCCTGAGACTGCGGCAACATGGCCGCTGGTATATGGACCTTTATATGCCCCACTTCTCCGCGCCAACGTGTGATGTCATCGCGGGGTGCGAATGCAACATAGAGTGCCACTCATGTGCAGAGTGGAGTGCATCCGCCCCCATGGCAGCGTCATGAACTAGGCCAACACCAGCAGGTGTGGCCAGGCGGAGGGTGTATACCCACCCGCCGGACAATGGTCTGTGTGACGCGAGGGGGAGGGCAGAAGTGTTCAGATGGATACAGGCCGAGGCTTGAGCACAGAGGACATGGAGATACTCAAGAGGGAAGGCAGACCTGCCTCCGGCCCACGTCAGTCCCCATGCAATCTTACCTTTGCTTGTATGTTGAAACCATGTGTGAACCTGGATTCAATGCCTATTGTTTGATAATATTTTGATCTATGCTTTTCATTTACTTTACCAGTATTTTCACCACCCCAGAAGCTGGAATGGCGAAACATGTTGAAATTACAAGTGTGATGAATGAATAAGTCTCTCATTTTGATGGATGACATTACATGGTTGTAAAAATGTTTTTAGTCAAATTTTTGTAACCAAATAAATTGTAATTTTTTTAACTCTTCTTGAGCAACTATATGTGTAAGCACCTGAAAAGTCACACATCCTCCATTTTCATATTTAAGTCTCAATACTGTGGGATGTTGGTGCCTTCAATAACCTGGTCTTGTTCATATAACTTACTTAGTTTTGCATTGATCTCTGTGTTTTAGTGCACTTGTAAAATGCAGGTCAAGGCATAGACACATATAAAAATATTTTTTTATGTGTCCTTTTCACATTACAATGCTGTGTTGACCAGTGTTGGGTTAAAATGCATACATATTACATCTCAATGTATGTAAATATGCATATCTCATATCTACTGTAAGTGATCCCTGTGGAAGCTGCAAATCACTGTAGTAGTCTGCACTACCACAGCACTAGCTGCAGTCTTCCAGGTTCAGTGCCGAGCAGTTCCCTTCTACACACTTAAAATGGACCTTCAGTCATTTTTTCAACTTTTCATCTATTATATCTTCTGCCCTTGTTGTTTTAACTTTGGATAGTAAAACATTTTTTTTCTGCCAGTAAATATCTTATACAGCCCACTTCCTGTTTCTTGTCTGGTAAAAAGCCTAGGCTTATGATATCATGCACAGCTCTTTCTCTCACTCTTGTGAGAGTTTGCTAGGAAGGGAGGGGGGATGAGTCATAAGATGGCCAATGAAAGCTGCAGAGCTGGAGGTGTGCCTCTGTGTGTCTGTGTAAATCCAGGAAGTGAACAGGCAGCAGCTTCAGCTGCCCACAGTTAAAATGGATGCAGCCAGACTCAGTGGAGGGAGATTTCTGCAGCATATTTGGCAAGTACAGAATTACAGTATATATAAAATAATATGCAAAGTGGTTGGAGGGAAGCTTCAGAATGGCAAAGATGTTTTTATTATAAATTATGTGAGTAGACTGCAGTTCCTCTTTAACGCAGGGGGTCACTCACTCAGCACTGCCACCATTCACAGAATACCTTGTATTTTTCAATTTAATACAAGGCTTCTTTTAATTGGATGAGGTTGAGAGGCAGGGCAGTAACGTCACACTCTCCACTTGCTAATGAGAGAACACCTTGTATTTATTGAAATGAATAAAAGGTGCTCTGTGAATGGCACAGTGCTGTGCAAGCAAACCCCTGTGGTTACTAGAGATGGGACGACCCCTGTTTGTATCATCATCATCATCTCCATCTCCTCCATCTTCATCATTAACACTGGAGACAACTTGGCAATACGCTGCGGCTTGGGGAACATGAATGCCAATTTATCTACCAGTGTTCCTCCCTCTCTCTAGGCTCATGTTCCTCCTCAACCCCAGAACCAACATCTGAATCCAGTAATGGCTAGGCATCATCAAGGAGCAAGTGGCTGACACTGTGGTCAAATAACTCAGCTGACTACTTAATGGCTGATGTTGGGGCTATGGCAGGAATAGATGTGGACAAGGAGGCAGGTTTATCCACTCTGGCAACTGCAGGGGATTGCACACTTATCTCTGCTTGCTCTGGGATCCAGCACTTTGGCACTTCAGCTCAGTGAAGCCACTTTGTCAGCCGCTCACCTCCCCCGCTGCAGGCTCTGCCACATGAATAGAAAGGGGGATCCCACAAAGTCTTGGGGTCCCACGTAGTCCGATCTCCTTTCTTCCCCCCGCACCCCCGGCCGCCGCTATGTTGGTCCTACGAGCGTGCACGCAAAGAGGGCGCGCTTTTACGGCAGAAATGGCGGAGGGGAGGGGGGGTGTGGTTGTCAGCGCCGTGCACGGCAAATCAATGCGCAGTTGCGAAACGTTTGTTTTAAAAAAACTCAGTTCGCCAGGAGTCTGTAAGCAGCAAGATACAGAGCTGTGGGCACGTAAGCATCTCATGTGGATCGGATACAGGCATTCCTAGACACCTACTCAGCATCAGGTTGTGCAGGCTAGCAAACATTATTATTATTATTGTAAGACTAGGCACAACAGTGTATGCAATTCTATAGTACCTCTGCTTTTTGTCGGATTAGGACTAGACGTGCCTGTAGGATAACATCCTCCCCTGAGAGACTAGAAGCAGCCGCACAGGATGAGCCATTGGCCCTGTCAGGCTTACAGCCTCTTCCAACATTGCAGCCCTGAATAGGTGTTTTGAGGACGTTTGTTTGTATTGCAGTGTGTGGTTTACAGGAGAAGTTAGCTGCTTTAATCGCAGTATCTTCACAAGAGAGCTGTAATTGGGGTAGTTTCCTTCCCCTGCTCTAAATCCTCATTCAAGAGCATCAACAGTCTGATGATGGAAGATCACCATCAGGGGACAGGGAACAGGTTCAATTTGATGAGGTGGAGATATCAGAAGCCTCACAAGCTCTGACGTTGTAGCTGCAATCTTTTACAGAGGTTCAGGCTGCGTATAACTTACCTTCAGCCTACTCAGCCAAAGCCTCTGTCTCCTCCTTGTTTTTTTTCTTAAATTCCCATAGGTTTCTTGTTCCTTCCCAGTCCGTCCATTGCTACTAAGAGGTGAAAAACCTCCACAAGGTCCTCATGCAGGTGCTTGCTTAAAAAAACAGCCAAACACACAACTGCTGAGATGCACAGTTCTGTGCATATTGTTGCTAACACACAAGCAACTGATCGCATGAGTGCGGGAATGCACATCAGCGGAGGATAACTTCCTTTTTTGGTTATCAGTCCAAATGTTTGCATAAATACATGAGTTGGATTGTACAAGATGCATGTGGCAAAACATGTTATTCATATAGAGATACATGTTTTCTGTTTGTAGGGGACTTACATAGTCGCATGAGGATGCTTGATTGTTTAGGTGCCTGTTTGCGCAGAAATGCCTAAAATCGCATAAATGCCTAAAATCGCATAATTGCCTAAGAATGCATAAGTGCCCTTTTGCAAAAAAGATACAGGATCCCACAGGAATGCTCGATCTCACAAGAGTCCTTGTTTGCTCAAGGATGCTTGGTCACGCAGAAAGGCTTGTTTTCACAAGAAAGGCCTAAATTGCATAAAAATGCTTGATTGCATAAAAGATGCTGGATCGCACAGGGGTGCTTGATCACACAAGAGTCCTTGGTCACACAAGGGTACTTGTCCACACAGTAGTGCTTAAAATGCATAAAATGTTTGATCGCATAAAAAATGCTGAATCGCATAAGAACGCATGATCGCCTAAGTTGTATGATCACCTAGATTTGCATGGTTGCATAATAAGGCATGTTAATTTAGCTTATGTTCACATAAAAATATGTGTCTGTCTGGATACATGATGTGTAAACTACACATTCAGAGACGCATGCTTGCTTGCAAGATGCTCGTATACAGCGCACACCTTTTTATGTTTTTGCCCTTAAACATATTGTAGGAAATTCATGCTTCCATGAACGCACGTTCCTATTGAGGCATAGGGTGTTTATTCTTGCCACATACACATATGAAGGTTTGCATATGTGTTTATTTGCATGACACTACAGAGGTTGTCTGCGTTTCACAGGGAAGCAGAACCTCCTCCAGTTAGTAGGCTTGCCCTTGGGTTAGCTACCATGCTTGAGTTTTAAAGAGTGCTAGGGCCTGCCTCTAGCGGGTCTAAGAGGCCAGGGTATAGAAGTAATGGCATGCCAAGGCAGTCTGCTGCCGAGAGATCAGTCTGTTGCATGGCTGGACCTAGGTGCGTCCAGCATGGTCAAGTATCTGGAACTCCTGTGTTAGAATCCGAGTTTAAGTTACATTCTCAGCCCGAGGAAACTCAATGTGCTCAATACAGTAAAGACTTAAGAGCACTTAAGTTGGGTCCTCAACTTAGAGAAATCATCTTGCAGCCCCTTTGGAGGCTGGAGTTTTTTGGGTATAGTCATAGGCACAGCCCAAAGCAGGGTGTCTTTACCCGGGTCAAAGGCCAAGACCATAAAATTAAAAAAAAAAAATTAAAAAAAAAAATTTTTTGGCCTAAGTAGGCAAGTAGGGGAAAGACCTTCCATTTGCCTTTGTATGAGGTTGTTGGGGAAGATGGTAGCCTCATTCAAGCTCCATCATATCGATGTAGCCTATTACTAGAGCTGTCAGCGGTCCTAGGCAAAATGGCCACCGACAGCATATAAACACACACACACAGAGCATCCGTCCAATTAGATCCCCCAGAGGAAGGCACGTGATCCCTGTGCCGAATACGCGTCGGGGAGGGGTAGGACGGAGCTGTCAGCAACAGAGGTGGATGAGGAACGACACACCGCACGCCATACAAACGCTTGTTTTATACAAACACTCTCTGGAAAGATTGGTGCACTCACGCACCTACATATTGTGAGTACCCTCCTGGAGGAAAGTTTTAATATATTTTAAGTAAATCCCTACTGTATCACACTATGGAGCTTTTTTCTTTCTTGTATGTGAGACTATCTGATGACATCTGAGAGTGGTGGAGTTTATACCAGCATACCCTGTATGAGCCCAAGGGGTGGCTCCAATGCGTGTTTAGACACCGTTTAATTACCGTGTCACACGCTCAGAGGTGAGCGCAAGCACAAGTGGGGGGTCACAGGAGAGCACTGAAGCATGCTGGATTGTGAACACCATTAAGGGGGAGCATGAGGAACACTGTTTTATGTGGACACCCACTTACTTGCACTTTATGTGTTGATATCAATGAATTGAACATTTTTTAAATGTGGACACTGGATTTTGCACTTTGATCTTATATTTATAACCACATATATATATATTGTTTTTTTTTTGCATGTTGCACTTTATGGGATACTTTTATATAAGGATTGTATTCATTCTATAATTTATATATTACTAGCATTTTTTTTTTAGTTGAAATTTTGTAGTATAGTTTTACACTATATATGCACCTCCCAACTATTGGGATATATCTGTTTTTTCAGCGCAGGCACGTTTATTTATATTTTTTGGTTTATGCACGCAATGAAACGTGGTTAGTGTTTGCAGCTTATCTATATTTGTTTCACCTCACAGAGGCATCAGTCCATCTTTGGCTCACAAGACCCCCACATAATTAGCCTCATTCAAGGCTGTTCCATTCGCCTAGTTTCACTCAATGCCATTAAAGAACAGCATGCTGTCTGCTTGGATCAAGAGAATGTAAGCCTTGGATTTTCCAATGCACCTGACGTCAGAAGTACGTAAAGCCTCAGTTGGTAATTACTAGCCAAAAGTCTACAGGAAAATCCTTTATTCCAGTCACCAGGAAAGTGGTAACTATGGATACCAGCATCATAGGCTGGGGTACAGTCCTAGAAGAGCTTTCGGTCCAAGGGAAGTGGTCCAGACCGAAGGTTCCTGTCCATCAATATTCTGGAGGTTTGGGCAGTATGTTTGGCCCTCAGGGCCTGGACATACAGGTCACAAGGTGGTCCTGTCTGGATACAATCTGACAATGCTACAGCAGTGACCTATATCTGTCACCAAGGGGGTCATCAGGAGTCTAGATGCCCAGAAGGAGGTGAATCATTTGTTTGTTAGACAGAGAGGTATGTTTCCTTGCCTATCTGCAGTTTTATTCCAGGGGTGGAAAAATTGGCAGGCGGATTTTCTAAGCCACCAGCCGCTGTACCTAGGAGAATGGTCTCTACATCCCACCATATTTCAGGCCATATGCCAGAAATGGGGTACCCTGGATGTAGATCGGCTAGCTTCCAGGTTCAACAAGAAGCTAGACAACTTTGTGTCAAGAACAAGTGATCCGCTAGCACTAGGCTCAGATGCCTTGAAAATTCCTTGGGATCAGTTTTCTCTGATCTATGCATTCCCTCCAGTTCTGCTTCTTGGGCGGTTCCTTCATAGGATCAAGCGGGAAAGGAAGCCGGTAATTCTAGTAGTCCCGGCTTGGCCCAGAAGGTCCTGGTATGCAGAGATCGTGTGAATGGCAGGTGGAAGGCCATGGGTTCTTCCACTATGGCCACATCTGCTTTCACAGGGGCCAATATTCCATCCTTTCTTACAAAATCTGAATTTGACATTTTTGCAGATTTATTAAAAAAGAAAAACTGAAACATACCATGAGTCTTTTTGGGAAAGATGCAACAAGTTTTTCCCACCTGGATTTGGGAATCCTCTGCCATTCCTCCTTGCAGATCCTTTCCAGTTCTGTCAGTTTGGATGGTAAACATTGGTGGACAGCCATTTTTAGGTTTCTCCAGAGATGCTCAATTGGGTTTAAGTCAGGGCTCTGGCTGGGCCATTCAAGAACAGTCACAGAGTTGTTGTGAAGGCACTCCTTTGTTATTTTAGATGTGTGCTTAGGGTCATTGTCTTGTTGGAAGGTAAACCTTCGGCCCAGTCTGAGGTCCTGAGCACTCTGGAGAAGGTTTTTTTGTCCAGGATATCCCTGTACTTGGCCGCATTCATCTTTTCCTCGATTGCAACCAGTCGTCCTGTCCCTGCAGCTGAAAAACACCCCCGCAGCATGATGCTGCCACCACCATGCTTCACTGTTGGCACTGTATTGGACAGTTGATGAGCAGTGCCTGGTTTTCTCCACATATACCGCTCAGAATTAAGGCCAAAAAGTTCTATCTTGGTCTCATCAGACCAGAGAATCTTATTTCTCACCATTTTGGAGTCCTTCAGGTGTTTTTTAGCAAACTCCATGCGGGCTTTCATGTGTCTTGCACTGAGGAGAGGCTTTCGTCGGGCCACTCTGCCATAAAGCTCCGACTGGTGGAGGGCTGCAGTGATGGTTGACTTTCTACAACTTTCTCCCATCTCCCGACTGCAGCTCTGGAGTTCAGCCACAGTGATCTTTGGGTTCTTCTTTACCTCTCTCACCAAGGTTCTTCTCCCCTGATAGCTCAGTTTGGCTGGACGAGCAGCTCTAGGAAGGGTTCTGGTCGTCCCAAACATCTTCCATTCAAGGATTATGGAGGCCACTGTGCTCTTAGGAACCTTAAGTGCAGAAGAAATTTTTTTGTAACCTTGGCCAGATCTGTGCCTTGCACTGTCTCTGAGCTCTTCAGGCAGTTCCTTTGACCTCATGATTCTCATTTGCTCTGACATGCACTGTGAGCTGTAAGCAGGTGTGTGGCTTTCCTAATCAAGTCCAGTCAGTATAATCAAACACAGCTGGACTCAAATGAAGGTGTAGAACCATCTCAAGGATGATAAGAAGAAATGGACAGCACCTGAGTTAAATATATGAGTGTCACAGCAAAGGGTCTGAATACTTAGGACCATGTGATATTTCAGTTTTTCTTTTTTATTAAATCTGAAAAAATGTCAACAATTCTGTGTTTTTCTGTCAATATGGGGTGCTGTGTGTACATTAATGAGGTAAAAAATGAACTTAAATGATTTTAGCAAATAACTGCAATACAACAAAGAGTGAAAAATTTAAGGGGGTCTGAATACTTTCCGTCCCCACTGTATATGCATGTAGGGCAGGGGTTGTGACCAAGTTATCGTGCTAAATAATGTGATGTTCTTTAAGTAAGAGTTTGGCTCCCTCTAGTGCCCTTTTAATGCTAATGCTATTAGGACTTTTCTTCCTATTCTTGAGAAACAGCGCTGCAAAGCATTGGGGGAGATGTGGTTTAAGAGGAATTGTTATGTCTCCAGGAGAACTTTCTGTCTCTTTAGAGGTTCAGGAAGCAGAATTCATTTTGTCATTTGATTTGTATGTTGTGTTGCTGCATTGTTGAGCTGTAAATTATGTTTGTTCCAGGTTAGCTGTACGCACGCGCCACCTACTGACCAAACATTAATAATCATATGTAATAATACCTTTAACCTTTAAAGGATGTGACATAAAAATCATCACATCCTCTTTAGTCAGGAAGTGAATACCCCTTAGGGAACAGCATTGTCAAGATTATCCCAGCTGCCTAGATGTAATCTCTTCCCATCCATGGCATCAGAGGTAAGCAATCTTCCCCTTCCTCCTCCACAAGCTATTAGGGAAAGCAGATAGTCATTTCAGTTGTTATTTTTTATGATGTTTACTAGTGTATCGTAATTCTATATTATTCTTGTTATTTTCTTATTTTTCTTGTTTTACCCTTTAATATAGGTGTGTCAATCACACCTGTATTAAAATCTGCAATGTGCCAATAAAGACACAGACAAGAAACAGCAGTCTATTATTGTGTGTGCAGAAAAAGGTTATCTGCCTGGATAGCTACCCATAGACTCCGGGAGTACCGGGGGTGAGGCAAGGACAGTAAAACTCCGTCCAGGAAAACTACAGATAGCGCAGAAGAGGAAGAGGTTTGACCACACTGAAGAGCTACAGTCTGCAATCGACTATACAGCCAATTTCATACAGCCAAGCAGCACACAGAGACTGCAGCCCTACATGTTTACTGCTCCCACAGGCCGCTACTCAGTCAAGCAGCCATGTCACGCAGTAGCACATCCTCTCAAAACCAGATCACAAGTTTACGGTTCCAGCAATTCGGTGACAGCCAGTGTTGCAGCCGCCATCGCCAGTGGGAAAGCCGAAGCGGCAAAGACGCGAGCTACCTTTGCCGAACAAGAAATGCAGTTGAAGTTAGAAAGGGCCTCGCTAGAAGCCAAGCGAGCGCAAGAAAAGGCCTCGCTAGAAGCCAAGCAAGCGCAAGATAGGGCCTCGCAAGAAGCCGAAAAGGCCTCGCTAGAAGCCAAGCAAGCGCAAGATAAGGCCTCACTGGAAGCCTCCATAAAGCTTGAACAAACACGTCTGGATGCCGCATTAGAGAAGCTCACTACAGAAAGGGAAGCTGCAACTGCCATAGCTGAAGCAGAAGCCCTGGAAGCAGCCATGAGCCTCAGTGGTGAACACAGCAATGTGCTTAGCTCCGAACAACGAGAGCCGAATCCCTCGCAATGCACTTCAGAGTACTTACACCAACACTTCAAATCAACCTACGATACCTCTCCTCTCCTCTAAACGGTGTCCTAGGAGAAACAGACCAAACACTGCAGGTAACAGGAGCATGAGAGCAACCAAACTCCTCAGAGCTGCAAGCAGCTGTACTCTCACCAACACCTTACAGATCAAGCCTACGTCTCTGCACGCCACGACCCTCAACCTCCAAACCAGCATCAGAATAATCCTTTTACTACACCAAGGTACAAGACAAGAGGACACCACACTCCCACTACAGTAGTGAATCGCCAACATGCTCTAACAACAACCAAGTTATAACAGACTTTGCCAAGTTCTTCGTCAGACGAGATTGATTCACAAAAGGACTTGTAAAGTTTAACGATCGGCCAGAAAATTACAAAGCCTGGCGATCGTCCCCTCAATATACCATAAAAGGTCTAGACCTGTCTCACTCCGACGAAATAGACCTCCTAGTCCAATGGCTTGGGAAAGACTCTGCTGAACATGCCAATATAATCAGGAACATTAACATAAAACAACCAGAGACTGAAGATTTGGAGCAGATTAGAAGAGTGCTATGGCTCGACAGAGACTATAGAACATGCACTTTTTAAAAGGATTGAGGACTTTCCAGAATACCTAGAAAGGGTTATCACAAACTATGAGAATTAGCTGACTTGCTAGAGGAACTACTTCTTGCTAAAGAGGAGGGAGACCTGCCGGGTCTCGCCTCCCTGGATGCGGCCAGAGGGATTAGACCTTTAATTCTGAAGCTTCCTTACGACCTACAACAAAGATGGGTCACATATGGTTCTAAACATAAGGAAAGGTTCAAGGTACCAAGTTCTTGAATGATCCCAGCTTTGACTTTATACTGCTATCAGCCACGCCCCTAGCTTCAAACAGCATAGGATGCCAGTGACAGTGAACAAGTCTCATGTCTCTCCTACAGATTTTTCCTATAGGTCTTCCAACAGTGTTCACCCAGAGGACAAAGTCGGAGACCCTAGCAAGCAGTGCCCTCTACACAGGAAGCCGCACCCTCTACCAAAATGCAGGACCTTCAGGGAGAAGTCTCTAGAAGATCGCAAAGCCTTCCTAAGAGAGAACCGCATATGCTTCAGGTGCTGTTCATCCACATCACACTTTGCCAAGGACTGCAAGGTTAGTGTATAATGCACAGAGTGTGACAACACAGAACACTCGGCACTACATCCAGGCCCTGCTCCTTGGACTGCCCAGAGAGCTGGCAATACCAACGAGCATGGCGGGGAGCAAGAGAACACTGGTTCAAACATCTCAGTGGTTACCTCTCAGTGTACTGAGGTATGCAAAGATCCTGCAGGCCCTAGGTCTTGTTCAAAGATCTGTCTTATTAGAGCTTATCCAATGGGTCACAGAAACAAAGCTGTCAAGATGTATGCACTCTTAGATGACCAAAGCAATCACTCTATGGCTAAATCCACATTCTTTGACACCTTCGATGTTAGGGGTCCAAGCTCCCCTTACTCTCTAAAGACTTGTATGGGTACTGTTGATACGGTGGGGAGAAGAGCCACTGCCTTTTGGGTAGAGTCCATAGACGGTCGGACTCGTCTACCTTTACCCACCATACTCGAGTGCAACCAGATTCCAGACAACCGGTCAGAAATCCCTACACCAGATGCAGCAATTCACCAGCCTCATCTAAAACGCATGGCCCATCTCCTACCAGAATATGACGAGCAGGCCCAGTTGATGCTGCTCCTGGGAAGAGACATTCTTCAGGTTCATAAAGTAAGGGAACAGATTAATGGTCCCCGCAATGCTCCCTTTGCCCAAAGACTTGACCTGGGGTGGGTCATTGTAGGGGGCGTCTGCCTAAGGACTGTGCACAGACCCACCACGGTCAGTAGCATGCTCACTAACGTACTTGACAAAGGACGCCCTTTCTCCTTGCAACCATGTCACAACAGCTTCATCACAAAAGAGCTTCCAGGTAGTACTCACATACCTTGTTCCTCTGTAGACCCAGACACAGATGATCATGCTTGTGACAGTGACCCAGACCACCTAGGGTGTACAGTCTTTCACAGAACAAAGGAAGACCAGCAGGTAGCAATGTCCTTTGAAGATAGACTTTTCTTGCAAATAATGGAAAAGGAGACATCCAAGGAAGAGTCAAACAATTGGGTTCGCACCTCTTCCATTTAGACCTCATAGACAGCGTCTACCTAACAACAAGGAACAAGTCCTTAAAACGCTTTGTCTCCCTTAAACGTAATTTCCAGAGAAAACAAGACATGAAAGATCACTTCTTCACCTTTATGGGTAAAATATTTAAGAACAATCCCACAGACCCAGCAACTAGAGCTGTCCCAGCCAACTGTCTTCAGGACACAACAAGGTTTACAGGCCCTGCATTCCTGTACAATTCAGAACACAACACTTCTGAATCAGAGACCTTTAGCTTGATAGATGCAGTCAAAGATGCAGAAGTTCGTCCACAAGTGTCTGCATTAGTCACTGTGACTTCACAAAACCAACTCAAATCTCATCGGTTCTCCAGGTTTTCTACAAGGGAAATCACTCATTAGAGCCATTACTTCCTTATCCCACATAGCCCGTTCCTTTGGAAAAAGGACTAACTGCAAAGGCTGGCACCGCTGTAAAAATGCATACTCAGTGACTGACCTAGAGTAATCAAAACATCTGATCATTTACACTGTGCAACAAGAGACCTTTGCTAGAGAGATTCACTGTATTAACGACAAAAGGCCAATCCCCAAAGACAGCGTCCATTAGAAACTTGATCCATTCCTCGACAGCAGTAACCTGTTGAGAATAGGAGGTCGCCTTAAAGAAGCTATCTTGGAGTACGACGAGAAGCATCCTCTAATTCTCCCAGCTCAGCACCATGTCACTGCCCTGCTTGTACAACACTATCACAGTTAAGTTAAACACCAAGGCTGGCTATTCACTGAAGGAGCTTTGAGGGTTGCTGGACTGTGGATAATAGGACCAAAAAGATGTGTGAGCAAGTGTATCTTTAATTGCGTTACCTGCCGCAAACTCCATGGACTCTTACAAACCCAAAAGATGGCTGACCTGACAGACTTAACTCAGATCCTCCCTTTACAAGTGTGGGCCTTGACGTATTCGGTCCTTGGTCCGTTACCACTCGCCAAACCAGGGGAGGTCACGCCAGCAGAAAATGCTGGGCAGTTATTTTTACTTGTATGACTGTTCGAGCTGTTCACATAGAGTTGATTGAATCAATGGACACTTCCAGCTTTATGAACGCTCTCAGGCGCTTCATTGCCATTAGAGGCCCTGTTAAGCACATCAGCTCTGATAGGGGCACCAACTTTGTTGGAGCGACCAAGGAACTTCAGATTCTTTCCAATCTAGACAACAACAGTGTGGAAAGGTATCTCAACCAACAGGGATGTACCTGGACATTTAACCCTCCTCATTCTTCTTATATGGGTGGTGCGTGGGAAAGAATGATAGGCGTAGCCCGCAAGATTTTTGATTCTATTTTCCTTCAAATGGGCAATGTCAGACTCATGCATGAATGTCTGTCCACCTTCATGGCCGAGGTCTCAGCCATCATAAATGCTAGACCTCTGATTCCAGTTACTAACGATCCAGAGGAACCCATGTTGCTGACACCTGCAACTCTACTCACTCAAAAAACCAACACAGTCAGTGCTCCAAATGGAGAGTTTACTGATAAAGACCTTTTCAGATGTCAATGGAGACAGGTGCAATGCCTAGTCAACACTTTCTGGAACAGATAGAGGAGATATTACATCCAAACCCTACAACTCAGAAATAAGTGTCAAGTTAATAAACCAGACTTGAAGTCAGGAGATGTGGTGCTCGTCAAGGACTGCCAAGCACACAGGAATGACTGGCCTTTGGGACTTATCACACAGACATTGCCAAGCAAAGATGGAAGTAAAGTCATTTCTCAGACCCACATCGGACTTGATTTTACTTCTGTCTAATAACGCTGTTAGTGGCGTTGGTTAACGACAGACGGGGAGTGTTATGTCTCCAGGAGACCTTTCTGTCTCTTTAGAGGTTCAGAAAAGAGAATTCATATTGTCATTTGATTTGTATGTTGTGTTGCTGCATTGTTGAGCTGTAAATTATGTTTGTTCCAGGTTAGCTGTATGCATGTGCCACCTACTGGCCAAACATTAATATTATATGTAATAATACCTTTAACCTTTAAAGAATGTGACATACAAGTCATCACATCCTCTTTAGTCAGGAAGTGAATACCCCTTAGGGAACAGCATTGTCAAGATTATCCCAGCTACCTAGATGTAATCTCTTCCCATCCATGGCATCGGAGGTAAGCAATCTTCCCCTTCCTCCTCCACAGGCTATTAGGGAAAGCAGATAGTCATTTCAGTTGTTATTTTATTTGATGTTTACTATTGTATGGTAATGTTATATTATTCTTATTATTTGTGTGCGCAGAAAAAGGTTATCTGCCTGGATAGCTACCCATAGACTCCGGGAGTACGGGGGGCGAGGCCAGGACAGGAATTGACTCTTGTGCTTAAAATTAATCTGGGAACTACTGACCCACAATGCTCAGTTCACCTACCCAGAATGCCAAGTCACAGAACAGCCTGCTGGGTAAGCAGATAAAAGGACAGGCGTGGCATCCTTTCTCTCTCTCTCTGGACGCCATTCAACACACAGCAGGAGGTCTGTGTGTGTGTGCCCAGGGCTGGAAGAGCCTGCGGCCTACAGCGGAGAGCGGTTCGCCTGCCCCAGAGGGATCCTTGTGAACTGCCCTGCTGATCAAGCAGGAGGATCGGTCTACACTTCAGAGCATTTGGAGCCATCTGCACCTCAGCTATTCAGAGGAAAGATATAGCGTGATGGCGCCGGCTTTTGGATCATACTGAGATCGCAAGAAAGGAGTTCAGAAGGAATCCTACAGTACCTGGGCCTGTTGCGGTGAGCGGGCACTTGCCCAGACCAATAGAATACACTGTTTGCTGGTGAGACTTGTAGTCCCATGGAGGTGGTTCTGCTTATTCATAGGCTGTGCATAGCGGAACTCTGGGGATTATTACAACCCATGGTGTAGAGGTGGTGTTACATTACCATTACAGTTCACAAGAAAGAGTTAAAGGAGTGTTGTTTGTTCATCACCAACAAAGGAATAGTTCTCTTTACACTCATCATTCTACAGTCTGTTTCTTTATGTTCTTTCGTGTGGATTACAAATAACTGCAGTTCAAATCAAAGGACTAGCTGAAGACTAAGTCAAGGAAAAGTACTTTGTTACCCTCAGCAAGGCATCAGAGTGTCGCTACACTCTCGGAACGTTGAATTGCAGCCCAGGGGGAGCCTCATAGTATAGGATTCAATATTATACTGCATTATCCTGTTTATGTGAATGTGATATGTTTTGGGTTTGAGGTGTACATTGTGGCTGCAGTGGGAAAGTGCTTAATATAAGTGTTTTATGATATTGAGCATTTGTCCCACTGTGCGTCTGTCTGCACATATCCTCCATGTGATCATTGAAATCTCAGTTCATGTACACATTGACTGTTTTCTATTGTCATTCTTTATGTCTGTCTATGAGTTATCACAGTGTTTATTGTGCTAAACAACCTTTTAGTAAACTTCCTAAGTGGTTAATTTACAACTTGTGTGAAACCCCGTCTATTATGAGCCCATCTACTGATGAAGGCCATTGACATGCCGACACGCATTTAGAGGGGAGGAGCCGAATCTGTGAAGCATCGTGAGTGTAGATTTGCGGTGAATGAAGTGATGATTTGAGACATGCTGTTTTAAAGTTTTTATCTTGTAAGTTTTGGGGGCTTTTAATAAACATGCAAAAAGAGTACACTATGGCACTTGTGTTTGTTGTTTCATGTTTATAACTTACGGAAGTAATAGCGTGATTAAGCACTTATGAGAAAGTGAAGGAAGGTTTGTCTGATGGCAACACAAACGATGATTACCCACACAGAGGAGCAGTCTTGAGACTGTAGCATTACCTTTGGAGAGTGAAAGTTGATCCATTGTGGTGGACACGACGAGTGATTTGTCTATGCTTTTACATTCATCTTTGAGGTGAGCAGCCACTTTAGCTGGTGGAGGTCTGCACTGGACATTAGTCCTTTTGAGGACGAGCACACACAGCAGTGATTGTTTTCGAAGCATTGACACAGATGAACTGTTTTTTTCTAATTCTTTGACATTTTCATTTTTTAATTTAAAATATTTTTTTGATCGTGAAATGTTTAATATTAATTTTGTATGCACATTATTTAATGAGACACAGCGCTGCACTATTTAGAAAACAATAAAGCATAGGTAACAGCACCACTCAATCTGGGAAAGGTGCTTTATTACCGAAGGCTCCAATTTTCAAGGTTATTTATGTCGATGTGATGGCCACGAGAAAGGCAGACTTGTTAGATAGGTCTTTAGCAGGGACAGATGCTCCACTCCAATTCCCATTAGGGAATCGAGGACAAGAAGGAGGTACCATTTGGGAAACCTTGGCTTTCTCTAAGCTCTGAGCATAGTGGTTCCCTTAGAGAACTGTTGGGCAAGAGGATGCCTAGCCCAGGATACACTTGTAATGATAGATAAGCCCGACACTTGCACTCTGAGAGAACTGACCGATAGAGTCAGATCTAAGCCCAACTGGAGGAAGCCCAGAGCAACTTGAACTTCTGGATCATTACATGACCCATCAGCAACAGACGTACTCCACATACTTGTCCAGATTCTTCCATAAACTTTGTGCTCACTCTCCTAGTATTCATGAAAGCAGAGATGACCTCCAATCTCCCCCTCTTAAAAACCAGACCATCAGAGGCAGCTGTGCTGGACATGGATATAGAACTGTACCCTGCGACAGAAAGTCCTGCCTGAGAGGTAAGGGCACTGGGTCCTGGTTGCTTGAGCTGTACTAGCAAGGGGAACCATGGCCTGTCTGGCCAATACGGCATCACTGCTACTACCTCAACATCTTCTGCTCTGAATCTTTGTAGAAACCAGAGGACGACTGGAATTGGAGCAAATGCATAGGCCCCACTGAATTTCCAATGATCCGCCAGGACATCTGTCCCGAAGACCTGGAGATACCGGCCCCTCGTCTAATACTTCTCGAGCTTGTTGTTGCATGAGAAGGTAAACAGATTGACTTCTGGACTGATTCTTAGGGACAGAATCCACCTGAAAACCTCCACATGGAGAGACCATTCGTTATTGTCCACATGAACTCTGGAAAAAAATATGCTTGAATGTTCTAGAGCGCCCACTTCACCATTGGAGCGTAGAAACCATTGTGTCTGATAATTTTAGACACCGAGAGGCTTGTAGGTGGGAAGAAGACAGGGCTAAGAGTACTCTGCTCCTGATCACCGGGATCTTTTATTTTCTAGAGGCAAAGAAATGCAGTACAGAACTGAGCCCTGAGGTACACAAGAGACTGAGTGGACTCCAGGTGGCTCTTTTCCAGATACAGCAGCCATCTCTGTTCGAGGAGTGTTGAGATGACCTGAGCTCTGTGCTCAAGCAGCTGCCCTCTGTCTTGGGACAGTAGGAGAAGGTTCACCAAGTAGCGATGTGGGAGTATGTCCCTTGTTCTGATTAAGGCTATAACAGCCAAAGATTTTGAAAACATGCAAGGCAATGTTGAAAGCACGAACAGTAGACAAGTAAGCTGGAGATGGCCTTGACCTACAGCGAACCAAAGGAATTTGCAGAAGTCTTCTGCTATGGTCACTTGAATGTAGGCATCCTTTAGGTCTATAGAAATGAGCCAGTCGCCTGGCTAGACTGCCTGTTGAATCGTGGACAATGTCTCCATCTTGAACTTTTCTTTTAGATGAATTTGTTTAGGAGCGTGAGGTCTATAACTGGCCCCAATGAGCCTTTCTTCTTCATGACCATCAAGAGGGCAAATACATGCCCTGGTATTTCTCGCATTCTGGAAATGGCACAGCCTCACCTTGGGCCACCAAAGACTTATGTAACATAAAAGTATTTGCTTCTTTTCCTTGGAATGAGGCAAATCCGTGGTAACGAATCTGAGATGAGAGGGCTTCTGAAGGACCATGCATGTCCTTAAGAAACCGTTTTGATGGTTCAAAATTCCGAGATTGAGGCTGCCCAAACACTTCAAAAGTGGAGCAGATGTGCCCCCACCTGGCATGGCTGAGTGGACCCAGTCTCAAAAAGACTCAATAGCCTCCCTGCTACCCTGGGTCAAGCTTATAACAGACTTCTGAAGGAATGACTGGCCTCTTCTCCAGCTCTTCCTAAAATCCCGACATAGTCTGTAAAAAAGTGTGCATCCTTCGCAGGTTCTGAACTTTGTCTTCTAGACAAAAAACTTTTTCTGGCCTAGCCGGTCCTGTGGCAAAACCCCGACTTGCCACCTGTGGCTCGGAATATGGCACTATCAAGATTGTTGCCAAAAAGTGAAGCTCTCTGAAAAGGGATCTTACACCCCTGCCTGTTTAGAGTCTGGATTAGCAAAGCCAAGGCTGAGCCATAACCCTTGCTTTGCTATACCTGAAGAAAGGATAACCCACTCCAGCACACGGATTATGTCAATTGAAGCCTCATCATGGAAACCGATGCCAGCTTCAGCTCCTGAACTAACGAGTTTCTGGCCACTTCATCTGAAAAACATGCTTTAATACTGCATCTTCTGAGGAAACAGTGACATACTTACATACTTTGCTAGAAAACTGTCAGGGTTGGTTTGCCAGAAAAATAAATGTAGTAAAATATTTACCTTTTTTTTTCGAAAGAAAATAAATGCATTTTTTAAATGTTAAATTAAAATGTAATGGAAGCTCCTGTTGCTGACTTATTCTGAAAATGCTAGTTTGTCATGCAAACTACTTGCCTCAATACTTACAAACCTAGAACACCTAGCCATTGCTGATCCTTCTCAAAATGCTAGTTCAGTTTGGTTTCTGCAGTGTGAGATATTTGCTACTTAGTTTAGAGGATTGGGTTCTATAGCACCATGCACTTTCCATGCCCTTTTGCACAGGTATATTATTCGATATAGATTACATATTTACTCAACTTTTAGCGATTTTTATCTTTATTTATGGTCCCAGGGTATGTCAGAAATGTTATTTCAGCTTGATTAGCTCATCATAGCCTGACTGGCACCTGTGCATTTTTCACATATATTACTACATAGCATTATATTCTATCGATTGGTCCTTTGAACACATGATTTACAACATGACATGTTGAAACCTATCTAAAAGAAAGTATTGTCCCAAGGAGACTAAGATGGGAGGTACCCCCTAATGACGGTTTTACAGACCAAGAATCGAACAATGAGTGGTTCAGATTTTTTAATGAGAAGGGCCTAGAACTTCTGAGGTTCCTATTAGATAGAAAACAGAGAAAGACCAAAATAATAGACCAGAACATTGCCGAAATTAGAGAAGAATTGGAAGTCTTTAAAGAAACAACGGAATTTAAAACATACACCACATAATTAAATAAAGATCTCATCAAAAAGGACAGAGAAGTACAGCAAAAGAAAAGTAAAAAATATATCAGAGATATTAATGACTTTCGGAATGGCCAGGTCTTCAAATGGCAAAACCAACTGGGAAAAACAGATACGAGCTCTACTTATTCAACACCAGAAAAAACAGTGAGAGTTTATCAACATCAAATGAATGTAACACCCAGAGAAAGCCCCCAAAGGAGGGGATATTATGATCCAAGTGAGGGCAATGGAGGAATGACACCTAGACAGCAATACCAAGATGGAAGATATGTGAATCAATACCCACATACCCCTCAGAGATCAGATAGAAGACCCCAACATAATGAGAGGACACCACAAAACAGAGGGAGAAAACAACCCTACTGGAGGAACAATAGAAAGGGGCAAAACGGCAACAATTAGTACAAACCCCCATATGATCAAAGAGATTAGAGCGGAACGATACACGATCATAGGGAACAGAGAAGGCCGCACGACCACAGAGACAATAGAGGACCAGGATACGACCACTACGGACCACGAGGAAGAAGCCCAAGATATGATCATGACTATGGAGAAAGAAGAGGACCGCAACAGAGAGACTATTACCATCAAGTGCGAAGTCCGATACCGATTTACAATTATTACGCTCCACTCTCGGATCGAGACGAAGAGAAATACAACCAATATAGGCAACATCCCTCACAAAATGATAATAACTACATCAGACCTTTTTTAGACAAAGGCAGGGAAAATCCCGCTCTGAGATATGTAGACGAAAACAGAACCGCAAGAAGAGAGGAAAGCGATCTGGAAAGAGAGAGCAAAAGAAAAAGAGAGTGAAAGGAGAAGGCATTTTTAACCTTAGTGGCCAGATATTGACGCATGAAGAAATAGGGGTTTTGGACAAAGGACTCAAATATGCACCGTTGAGAAATCTAGACAAATTTCAAACATACTTGGGAATTCAGAAATTTGTAAGGAAACTTAATATTGCCAAATACACTGCAGGAAATCCACCTAGACCCAGACACGTAGAGATACGTGATGAAGGGATTTTACACAGCACATTATGAAACAGATCTGTTTTTAACCCACCAGTCAAGAATAATAAATACATAGAAGTTTTAAAAAAAGTAGTTTTAGAAGACATCAAAGATCTGAAGATTAGGAAGAAAGAAGAACCCAACCACATCAAGAGTGGCATTCGGAAACTTACAAGAAGGAAAGATCTGGTTATACGCCCAGCAGATAAGGGAGGTGGGATCGTGATCTTATCAAAAGAACAGTATCACAATAGCATGGCGAATATGTTAGGAGATGAGATGACCTACAGTCGATTATTAAGTAACCCTATGTTCAAATGTAGGAAAGCATTAGAGAAAGTGGTATACCTTGGGGTGAAGAAAAACATTTTGAATAAAAAGGAAGCCAGATTTCTGATACCTGACTCTTGCCGGACACCTATCATATACTCTCTGCCGAAAATACATAAAAATAAAACTGACCCTCCACCAAGACCTATAGTGAACGGAATTGATTCACTGACCTCCAGAGTCGGACAATACATAGATTTCTTTTTACAGCCAGCAGTCCAGAGTACAGAAGCATATCTTAGAGACACCAAGCAAATGCTGCAAATCCTAGAAGCCATCCCCAAAGAAGAAGGCCCGTGGATTATGGCCACTGCGGACGTTTCGTCCCTATACACAGTGATACTCCATCACCAAGCATGTGAAGCCATGAAATGGGGCCTAAGGCTGTATACCAAGCTACCCTGTGTCCAAAGAAAATTCATAATCAAATGTTTAGATTTCTGTCTAAACAACAACTACTTTTGGTACAATAAGAATTACTACCATCAGCAGACGGGAGTAGCCATGGGGGCCAAGTTTGCTCCGAGTGTGGCAGGCCTGTTCATGGCACAGTGGGAAGAAGAAAGTGTTTTTTCTAATAGACCCGCTGAACTAGCCATCTACAAAAGATATATTGACGATGTCTTTATACTCTGGAAGGGCGATCACAACCAACTTTTTAGAGAAATTGAACACAAATGACAGAAATACAAAATTATCCTGGGAAATAAGTGAGGAAAAGGTAACCTCTTTAGATCTGGACATTATGCAGGAGGATGCCAAACTATGGTCACGAACACATTTTAAAAACGTAGATAGGAACAGTTACCTCCCTATAGAGAGTTGCCATCACAGAAATTGGCTATTCAATGTGCCAAAGGGGCAACTCATGAGGGTAAGGCGGAACTGTACACATCTAAACACATATCTAGAACAGGCAGAAGTAATTGGAAAAAGATTTGCTACAAAAGGTTATGACCAACAGTTCATTAAAGAAAAAATAGTCGAAGTAAAAGAAATGGATCGGAAAGAATTGATTAAGGATAGAATTTCAAAGGAGACAACATTAACGGCAGTACCCATAATCTTGGACTTTAACGCACAGTATAAAAGAATTGAGAAAATTATCAGAAAACACTGGCATATACTCCAGGCTGATAGTGAGTTACAAGGAAGACTATCTTGTAACCCCCGATTTATATATAAGAAAGCGCCGACTCTTCGTGACAGAATTGTGAAGAATATTATCGACCCACCCAGCAAAGCATTCTCATTTTTCACTGGAAAGGGTTTCTTTCCCCGCAAGAGATGCTTTACCTGTTTGAGGACAAAGCGCCCTAACGAAAAGAAATTCAATTTTAAATCAACAAGCACGGGAGAGATATATGAAATTAGGAGTTCATCTGTTGCAACACAGAGGGAGCGGTATACGCTCTAGAATGTAGTTGCGGCCTACAGTACATAGGCCGCACAAAAAGACCACTCCGGGTAAGAATTAAGGAGCATGTGAACAACGTTTTGAAAGGGTATGATAAACATAGCGTATCCAAACATTTTTTGCTGTGTCACAATAAAGATCCCACGCAACTTAGATTCTGGGGAATTGAACCATATGTGAGACACTGGCGGGGGGGCCATAAGGTGAGGACCCTCAGCCAGTTGGAATCCAAATGGATATATACATTGGACACATTCTCGCCGAGAGGTCTAAATATTGAATTTGACCTCAAATGCTTTCTCAGCGATTTTTGAAATATAAGTATATATGTTAATAATTTAGTCTCGGATTTCTTGAATCGCCCTGCTTTCTCTGCTACTTTTTTACTATCAGTATTGCCTAGATTCACTCCAATCATACACCAACTGAATGCATGGAGAGACAGTAATGAACTGATAACATCAATTCGCAGGAAGTAATGTATGCACATTAAGAGGTTTTACATATTAGACCCACATATGTTACATGGTGCTCAATATCCTTTTTAGAATATTTTTTAAAATAATTTTTAGTTCCATTAATTTTTCATCTTTATGCGATTCCTCTGCGTCTCTCTATGTATTTTTATTTTTTTACATATATGTTTTTTATATATACTTATCTTAATATGTAGAGTTTGTACTATATATGGATGGTAGGGTATTCATACAGATCAACAGAAAGGCCCACTCTGTCCTATATTTCGTTTAATCATCACACTATTTTTAAATTTTATATATATATATATATATATATATATATATATATATATATATATATATATATATATATATATATATATATATATATATATATATATATATATATATATATATATATATATATATATATATATATATACACACATATATACACACACACATTAAAGGTTTACAGTTATATATATATATATATATATATATATATATATTATACTTTGTATATATATATTTTTTATATATATATTTTATATATTTTTTATGTAATATTTTATGTTTTTTTTTAAATATTGTTTTTTTCCTAGATTGCTCAGATTATTGCTCATTAGTTAGTATTTCCCTTATGCAGTCTGTCAATTAGGGTTCTATTGATAATAACTGATTAGCTGCCATCAGAGCACTTCTGTTGTTTATATTAGCATAGAAGATGCGTAGTGAGCGTTTTTCTCTCCATCCTATATGGGGATCGAGATTCTTTCCCACCTTTAAAATTGCCGCGCACAGGATCTTCCTAGTAATGGAGGTCGCGGCTACAAGAAAATGGCCGTCCATTGAAATCATCATTGAGACTATTTAAGACAGTAAAGTGCCTTATCTTTCATCCCCTGAGGAAGTCACGTGATCGGTGACGTCACGTGTAGGGACGGATTGGGCACTTCTGATTGACAGAGGCTAACGAACTTGCCGCTCGTAGGATTGTAGCATTGATCTGTCATTTTTATGCGAGTTACCTGCATTTATTTTGAATAAAAGTTCCATGGTTTAAACTTTATCACACTATGCGGTACCCCTTTGTCCTTTACCATCGGTACACTTATATGTGAGGCACGGAGGTGGAGTTAGGACCCGCGCTGGTCCAGGATCAACACCAAAAGACCACAGCCCACTACACTGGCCCGCAGCTGACAGGGTAACAGCAGGCGTGTAAGCAGTGCAGCCCAGGACCCCGAATAAAGATTACCATCATCTGCTAGTAGATCACTGCGATTTACCTAGCACCGCTAGGTAAGGGGCCACTGCTCACTTAAGTGTGTTTGCACACGAAGAAGACTTACATGTCTGTCACCCCTCTGGCACTTCACTTTTTAGTTGTTTTTTTGAGCACAGTGAAATCCTTTTGATGCACCCCAAAGGATTTTTCTACTATTGCTTGTGGACATTATCACTATGACTGTTTGTGTTTTAATTTAGTACTGGTAACTGTTATATTACACAGAGGTATCACACAATGTTGGCACATTGTGTGAATTTAGATCACTTTATCACTTAGCACGATGCACTTTATATGCATTTTTTGCACGCTATGTATTGATATTTAAGATTGCACTTATTTATGTGTTTACCACTAGATGATTTTCACTTTATTTATTTATTTTGCGGATTGATTGGCACATAGTTTATGCACTAGATATTTTTTGCATCACTTGTTTTTACATTTTTTATGTACATGGGAGTAGCGGTACATTTAGTTTATATATAGAAGATCACGCACTGTTGGTTTCTGCAGTGTGAGATATTTGCTACTTAGTTTAGAGGATTGGGTTCTATAGCACCATGCACTTTCCATGCCCTTTTGCACAGGTATATTATTCGATATAGATTACATATTTACTCAACTTTTAGCGATTTTTATCTTTATTTATGGTCCCAGGGTATGTCAGAAATGTTATTTCAGCTTGATTAGCTCATCATAGCCTGACTGGCACCTGTGCATTTTTCACATATATTACTACATTGCATTATATTCTATCGATTGGTCCTTTGAACACATGATTTACAACATGACATGTTGATTCTAGCATCCCTCTAACCCTTGTTTTACGGACTACCCATTGAGAGACCTTCTACACCCCCACCACCTTTTTTGGTTAGCGCAGCACCCCCTCCCTTTATTCATTTGCTCTTCCATGACTTCATGAGTCACTCACCTTGAAGAACAATGCAAATTAGAAGTCACAACTTCATTTGGGCTTGCCTGATCTGCATTCTTGTTCAATGTCAGTGCGTCAGTGCGTGGCTTAAATAGTTAAAGACAGTAACTGCCAGGCAATTAGAATTTTTAGGAGATCATCAATGTAATTATCTCTATTTCTCTCAGTAAAGGTTTCTTTTAAAGGGTAAGAATAGTCTATTTTCAGCATACCTTTTAGTCTTGCAGTGTTACATATATTGTTTGTTATGGCTTTTACAAGCTTTCTCTTACATATTTCTACAACAGTTTTACATGCACGCCGGTGGTAAGCAATTTTTCACAGGCAAAGGCTGGTGTTGGCGTTTCAATCATCATGGCACCATGGTTGATATGGTGTCAGGGTGATCGAAGCGCATTGTTTCTATTGTTACATTCTAATATATAATGAAGTGGTTCAACTCACCATAATGCAGAATCAGTGGGAGCACTGGATGTGTCACTTGCCACATCCCCTGCCACCAGATGCAGCATGTCACTTGCCACTAACACCTGTCACCAGATGCAGCTTTTTAACTTGTCACCGTCACCTGCCACTGAATGTGGATTGTCACTTGCCATGTCGCCTACCACCAGATGTTTTTTGTCACTTGCCACGTCACCTGTCACCATTTGTAGATTGCCATGTCACCTAACACCATTTGCAGATTGTCACTTGTCACGTCACCTGCCACCATTTGCAGATTGTCACTTGCCATGTCTCCTGCCACCATTTGCAGATTGTCACTTGCCACGTCACCTGCCACCATTTGCAGATTATCACTTGCCACGTCACTTGTCACCATTTGCAGATTGTCACTTGCCATGTCACCTGCCACCATTTGCAGATTGTCACTTACCATGTCACTTGTCACCATTTGCGGATTGTCACTTGCCACGTCACCTGCCACCATTAGCAGACTGTCAGTTGCCACGTCACCTGCCACTAGATGTGGGTTGTCACTTGCCAAGTGATGTGGATTGTCACTTGCTATGCCAGCCAGTGCCACAAAATGTGCATTGTCGCTGCATTGGTGGCAGGCTGGCAGCACTGGTCCATTTAGTGAGGGCAGGAGAGCGGAGATGTGGGGCAGGCAGTGAGAGATGATGTAATCTCTCTGCTCCCCGCCACACCTCTGACATTGAAAAGGCCCGCGCTGTGAGGGCGGAAGAGCACTGATGTGTGGCCGGCAGTGAGAGATGATATCATCTCTCATCATCTCTCTGCTCCCTGCTGCACATCGTTCCCACATTGAAGTGGCCTGGGTGTAAGGGCAGAAGAGTGGTGACGTGGAGCAAGTGGAGAGAGATGATGTCATCTCAGCTCGTCCGCCCGTCTCTCTCCTTCACCTCTAATGCAGCCTGCTCACCGCAGCCGCGACCTGCTGGTTAGGCAGGGACCCTGCGGCAAGAGACTCGCGGCTATGGGCTCCAGATTCTGGGCTACAGCCTCGATAGCCACCCCCTGGTGATGCCTATGGCCATAGCAACCTTTTTTTTTCAAAACAACTTAAATATATAATTGAGAAGAAATATGATCAATGCATAAAATACAATCAAGCCATAACAGATAACAAAAACATCAGATTGATCCTACCAAGGTCTTTGAAGGCAGAAATGATTACGACAAAACCAGCTGTATCTACCACACAATGCAAAGGCCTCCAGTTGTACTACATCGCCTCTGGGACAATTAAGCACATACATACTCCTAGATACGGCCTACTTAAACTCCAATGTTACCAAGGTATTGTTAGAAAGAGACACCCATACCTAAGATGGGCCCAACCCACAAATCTACAAAATCTTCAACCAGCACTGTCTTCAAAGACACAAAGACTTCCTGCCACAGCCCACGAGCCTGACACCTTATGCTCGTGTGGTCCTCCAAACCCACAAGGCCCACTGGACACCATCCTGAAATCCCACATACCACAAATCAATGCTGACCACATTAGGTGTAAATCCTTTCCTCTCAGAAACCACCACATTACCTTCAGCTCACAATGACGTACTGCCAAGCCGCTTTTCCGAATAATAAACCTTGCCACCTACTTGTTCACATTTATTCTAGCCTTGTTAAGTTTTTTAACAGAGCGAGCCAGATGTAATGAAGACCGGGCAACAATGTCAGTCCCTTTTGGCCTAACCTCAGCCCGCCTGTCTCCCCTCCCCCAAAAAGACAAGAGTGGCCCAGTATCCACACCATGCACATGTCAGAATCTGAAAGAGAATAGCAAAAAATGGGGGGGGGATACAACCCAAAACACATTTCAGCCAACCACAAACCTGTGCCTTACCTATGCACCCACATCACTGCCACAGCAAAAGAAGTATAAGAAACCACCCTTGTGGATACGACAAATGATGGATGAATCAGTATTTTTAAGGTTCTTCTTAGGAACTACACCTAAGGGCAAAATAACAAGACTGGGTACTGGTGGAAAACTGAATGGACCAGCCATAAGACACCTCCTTGCTTAAATTTTCAGTAACAACCTGAGGATGTCCTACCTTCACAGGCATCCTCCCATTTTTCAGAGTTGCCTCCTCTCCCCTTACCCTGTTTGCAGCATCAGGACAGAGCGTGAGATCCTCCACCGCAGGATGGAAACGGCAGGCTGTTCCAAACTGGCAAGAACCTTCAGTGAACTTCCAACAGAACCCCTTGTGATTTGTGGCCAGTTACATAGTTACATAGTAGGTGAGGTTGAAAAAAGACACAAGTCCATCAAGTCCAACCTATGTGTGTGATTATGTGTCAGTATTACATTACATATCCCTGTATATTGCGGTCATTCAGGTGATTATCTAATAGTTTCTTGAAGCTATCAATGCTCCCCGCTGAGACCACCACCTGTGGAAGGGAATTCCACATCCTTGCCGCTCTTACAGTAAAGAACCCTCTACGTAGTTTAAGGTTAAACCTCTTTTCTTCTAATTGTAATGAGTGGCCACGAGTCTTATTAAACTCTCTTCTGCGAAAAAGTTTTATCCCTATTGTGGGGTCACCAGTACAGTATTTGTAAATTGAAATCATATCCCCTCTCAAGCGTCTCTTCTCCAGAGAGAATAAGTTCAGTGCTCGCAACCTTTCCTCATAACCAAGATCCTCCAGACCCTTTATTAGCTTTGTTGCCCTTCTTTGTACTCGCTCCATTTCCAGTATGTCCCTCCTGAGGACTGGTGCCCAGAACTGGACAGCATACTCCAGGTGCGGGCGGACCAGAGTCTTGTAGAGCGGGAGAATTATCGTTTTATCTCTGCAGTTGATCCCCCTTTTAATGCATGCCAATATTCTGTTTGCTTTATTAGCAGCAGCTTGGCATTGCATGCCATTGCTGAGCCTATCATCCACTAGGACCCCCAAGTCCTTTTCCATCCTAGATTCCCCCAGAGGTTCTCCCCCCAGTGTATAGATTGCATTCATATTTTTGACACCCAAATGCATTATTTTACATTTTTCTACATTGAACCTCATTTGCCATGTAGTCGCCCACCCCATTAATTTGTTCAGGTCTTTTTGCAAGATTTCCACATCCTGCGGAGAAGTTATTGCCCTGCTTAGCTTAGTATCGTCTGCAAATACAGAGATGGAACTGTTTATCCCATCCTCCAGGTCGTTTATGAACAAATTAAATAGGATTGGTCCCAGCACAGAACCCTGGGGGACCCCACTACCCACCCCTGACCATTCTGAGTACTCCCCATTTATCACCACCCTCTGAACACGCCCTTGTAGCCAGTTTTCAATCCATGTACTCACCCTATGGTCCATGCCAACGCACCTTATTTTGTACAGTAAACGTTTATGGGGAACTGTGTCAAATGCTTTTGCAAAATCCAGACACACCACGTCTACGGGCCTTCCTTTATCTAGATGGCAACTCACCTCCTCATAGAAGGTTAATAGATTGGTTTGGCAAGAACGATTCTTCATGAATCCATGCTGATTACTGCTAATGATATCATTCTTATTACTAAAATCTTGTATATAGTCCCTTATCATCCCCTCCAAGAGTTTACATACTATTGATGTTAGGCTAACTGGTCTGTAATTCCCAGGGATGTTTTTTGGGCCCTTTTTAAATATTGGTGCTACATTGGCTTTTCTCCAATCAGCTGGTACCATTCCAGTCAATAGACTGTCTGTAAAAATTAGGAACAACGGTCTGGCAATCACCTGACTGAGTTCCCCAAGTACCCTCGGATGCAAGCCATCTGGTCCCGGTGATTTATTAATGTTAAGTTTCTCAAGTCTAATTTTAATTCCGTCCTCTGTTAACCATGTAGGTGCTTCCTGTGTTGTGTCATGAGGATAAACACTGCAGTTTTGGTTACTGAAGCCCCCCGATTCACTTGTGAAGACTGAGGAGAAGAATAAAGTTGGTGGCTGCAGACCTGGCCCCATTCTGAAAGGGATGCGTGGTACCCTGTGCAGGCGTCATCAATTTCATCCAGAGGCTAATATACTTGTGGTCCCATCACAATGAAGACCTAACCACCTTGCACTGATGAAACTGTTCGTCACAATGCAACCACGCACTCCCATCATATATCTGCTGGGCTTCGCCAATGGAGTCCAGGTAACAGAAAAGGGGAGGAACAATTCTCGGGGGCCTTTTCCCCCATTACGCTAGTTCAAGAACGTATGGGGAACCAAACAGCAATGGCGTTTTCCTCCCCCTCCATCTCACCCTCATCTGGCTTCACCTTGTCCAGGTTAAATTTCTCCAACAGCAACAGAAAAAAAAATCTCCACATTCTCACCCTTCCAAACCATTCCCACACCTCAGGCTTTAGGTGTGCTCCTGCGTACACCTCACACTTTGCAGAATCAGTTAAACGAAAACCAGCTGACTGTACTTACTGTAGAAAATGCCTCAGCTGCGTGGAAGAATCTGGGGCCAGCTCCCAAGATGTGGGATGCAATACTGATGCCTGCAGGTGAGCAACACTGACCGCTGTAGGAAGCCACGCCCACCTGACCACAAATGCCTGTTGTGCCAGCTTGTGCTCTAGAGCATGCCACCGCCGGAGAAGAGGAAACCCTCAATGTCACCCTAGCCTCATGAAACATCCCAAATACCTGCCAGCAAGGTGTGTATAACACCATCTATACCGTGAGTCCCCACTAAAGAAGATGAAGCCGACACCCCACTCCCTCTTATGGTCCCAGCCGACCCCCTTGTACACAATGACCCTGTGGACATTCCTTTGGAACACCCCAGACCAGAGACAGAAGGAGAGTGTGAAAGAGGACACTGAATAGTGATCTCACCCGACTGCTGTCCCTCTGGACTCCCAGCCAGAGCTCTGGATCCCTGTGCAGCCTGAGGCAGTTCCCCCTCTTCAGAGTCAGTAAGCTCCCCTTCAGACTGGCTCCAGTCCTCAGGAAGGGCTTGCATCAGTCCCCCTGCAGTAGGTGAAGCAGCAATGCTGGGTCCGGTTCCAGAGCCCATTGGGTGCCCAACGATGACATCAGCAGCAGCTGCCACAAAGAAGCTCAGAGCACACTCTCTCCTCCTCCCACACAGTGCACACTGAGGCTCTGGGAAATCCTCAGGAGCCGGAGACAGGTCCCTGCATGCAGGGGCAACCATCCTCCAATGCCCAGAAGCTGGGGATGTTGCCCTGTTCGTCTCCCGGTGCAGGGGATTCCAACCATGCTGGGTGCTGAGAGATGTCTCCCACGCCAAGTCACACAAAGCATGGGCAGTACTGGGCATCAGGTGAGAGGGTGGGAAAAAAAGTGCTCCTGCCCGGGTTCTGCCAGAGATGGGGATTCCTCTAGACTCTCACACCAGGGTAAGCAGGTGCACACTTGGCTGGTGGGGTCGGAGGGTCCCTGGAGGGGCTCCCAGAGTGGCACTGAACCCTTGTCGTCGCATTATGACTGAAGCGCTCAGGAGCCTGGACCTTTTAACACATGAGCGACAGGGTGAGGGCCCAGGGTATATATGCCTGGGCTACTGCAGCAGATCAGCCAGTCTGTCTTGCAGCCACTAGGGCTTCCAGCCATGGCTGTGGCTCAAATGCGAAAGCATGTGGTCCAAATCACCAATTGCTGTTCTTTCCCACAGGAAACGGTGGTCACAGAGAATCCTGTCAGATGAAGGCACATGCTCCGACTGATCTCTGACAAGAACCCCCTCCTTTCTACACACTACAGACCGTCCCCCCCCCCCCCCCCCAGCTTCAAACTCTCAAATTCAGTACATTATTCAGAAATCACCCAACTGAAAACTCCGGTACATTCCTGCCTCTTCTGCGTGCTCCAGTCAGCTGGCCCTTCTCTCAGTTTCACTCAGCTCCAGGCCATATACTATCTGTCTGTGCATCAGACCTGCATGGATTGGATATACACTGTAAGATGTGGGTAGAGATCCGTGCAGGCCCATGCAGCCGGCCTCTTTTCATTGATTTGAACAGGCTGTCTTCCGGGGTCTGCACAGAACACCTGTGCATCCCACAGAGGTTAAGTTGGCCCCTTTGCATGGATGTATGGATCGATACGCTCATGTGAATGACAATTTTTGACATATTAATATCATAAGTCGAATGTCTGTAACACTCTCTCTCGCTGCTCAGAAGCAGCACATCCCCCCCTCCCCATCCCACATGGACGGCAAGGAGAGAGGGCTCAATCTGCTCCTCCTCCTCCCTCCCCTACCCCTCTATGTCTCCAATCTCCAGCCTGCTGTGCTTCAGAAAAGAGATGGGTGTGTGGGAAATTTGAAGTTCAGCAGCTGGCATCATGGATGAAAGGTTCCAATGCCTGAGCCTCCATACTTGGGTAAGTGAGCTCACCATCCACTGTCTGTGACTGAAGTCACCCCCTCCCTCCCTTCTCTCTCCTGCCTCCGAGCGAGTACACTAAAGTAAGGGGGACTCAGATGTAAGGGATGCTCTGCGGACTTTGATGTAAGGGAGGCTTTGTGAACCCTGATTTAAGAGGAAATGCTGGGTACTCTGATGTAAGTGGGGGCTTTGGTGAGAAGAAACCCACTTACGTTAGAGTTCCCCTTTATACCAGAGCCCATAACATGTAAAAAATTGCTGTGCACCGCTAACGTGTGTGTGTGTGTGGGGGGGGCTTGTGGGGGTCCAGGCTGAGACTGCTACTTGTCTACCAATGATAGAGCACTTTTCCTCCCACCAAGATAAACAATTGGGCACTATTCCTTCCACTGCAAACAACAATGGGGTTTGCGTTCCACCTGCGCTGATGATGTCAGACGTTGCTGATGAAACGCGTTGGACGGAACTTCTGAGACACGTCACTTCCGATGTTTGGAGTACACCTGGAACACAAATCTGAGTTTTCACTTTCATTTTCAATACCTGAGCAATTTTACTTGATGTGAATGATTAAGTGAGTAAGTGCATTTTTAATAATTTTACTCATTAAATTGAACATACTACACTAGGAGAGGCTCCTATTTCCTTCTCTACATGTGATTGAGTTATATGCAGAGTATATTATAGGTGCATCATGGTGTCCATTTATCCATGTGTATGGAATCTTATATTGGATATTGGATGGAATAGAGAGCCAGATTCCAGAGCTTGGTGTGAGAACCTGCCAGTTGAAGACAAACAAGGCGCTGTGAGACTTCCTGTAATAGAGGTCCTGAATTTCTGGTAAGTGAGCTGGACATCTAAACTTTGGTGGAGAGGAAGAGCACGATTCCTTTTTTGGTGTCACATTTTCACTTCTGGATTTCGCACCTTTGGATTAACCTGCACTGAGCATCTGATTTTAGATATTTTTTATGGACATTATACAGTATATTTATATGTATGTTTCATTGTTATGGGATTGTGAGAGCAAGGTTTATAATTTACTCTGATTGTTTGATCTGTAGACTTAAGTTTAGTTTTATAACGAGCAGCTCTCAATATACATATGATTTAATACCATTTTTTAATATTTTATCAATTATTTATACTTTCTAGATTTTCTATACATTTTATACACATCAAAAAGAAAAAAAAGGATATCCCCCGTGGGGTTTTAAAGCAGCAATAAATTATGAAAATAATAGGTTGTTACTTGAAGGAGTTTTTTTATTATTAATGGAACTTAACCATGATGGTTAAAATAGGAGCTGTGCTACAGGAGATAACACAAATGAAGCTGGCACAAGTATTATACAATGATCAAGCGCTAAAATAGGGTGATAATTCTGACGCGTTTCGACCCCGTTGGGTCATCTTCAGAGGATTGAGGCGCTGTGACAAAATTTGCGTATTAGAGTTCATGGATGTGACCATAGAAATATAATATAATATATATATGTTTAACAGTATAATTACCAATCACATTGTGTTTGAGCAGTTTCTCCTGAGCTTATAGTTCTCCGACGTCTCCCCCACCGGGTCCCGACAAGAGTCCCCGGCCGTCCACCACGTCAACAGGGGAAAAGGGGGGTGTTAATCGTCCATGCGTGTCTTACAAGGAGTCACACCAAGTGGATATTTCCCAAAACTGGGGAGGAGCGTGGAGGCAAGCGAGCGAGACCTGCAGCCAAAGCATCAAATAACAGACAACTGTACCATCAGTGCGTTCGGTTTAGCACGGATAGAGATATATGTATCATGTGTCATTTTTTGAAAAAAAGAGATAACTCTGTAATTTATTTAATTAAATATTTGTTGGATGTTGTCTGTGCTTGGGGTCAGCGATGTATGAATATTCCTATAGTGATGATGGTAACAAAAGGGGGGGAGGGGAAGGGGTTAACAAGGGTAAGTAGGACTGCATATAGATATCAGTATATCAGAGTATGTAATGTAATAGGTAAATAGTGGTATCTATGTGTTGGCCGTGAAACAAGTGACGAAGTAGGGTGAAAATATAGGAATGTAAAGAAAAAGGCGAGTGTGGGGAGAACATGTGAGGAAAGAAGGGGACGGGCAGACTAGTAGGGAAAAAAAAAACCAGGGGAAAGGAAGGGGATGGGAAAGAAAGAACGGGAAGGAGGGGGGGATGGTTAAGGGGAGAATGGGAAAAAAAGATCAGGGAGTGAAGGAAAAAAGGCAAGAGGAAAAGATCCAGGGGAAAAAAGGGAACAGATAGGTGAAGTGTGAGGATAGTGCAGGTGGGGTGATGCATGTGAGTGGAAGGGAAGCATGGGGGTGGGGAAATGGGAAGGTGCAGTGCAAGGGGCCAAATAAAACAATCAAAAAGCAGTGAAAGCAAAAAAACATAGGCAAAAAACATAATCCAACCGTGTATATGTGAGAGATGGGTGTGTGCGATAGTGTACTGAAAAATGCATGGGTGCTGGAAAAGGGGTCATGAGGTGTCAAGATGGGAAGAAAATGGGACAGAGGTGAGACAAAGAAACACACAAGGTGAAGTGCCATAAAGGTGGACATGTATTGAGGGTGGGTAGAATCGGATGTAAATTGTACAAGATAGTATAACTAATCACAGTGGGAAGGAATGACGTGACAGAGACCCACAATACAGGGTATGTCAGGTCCAACTCATCAATGTGTTCAGATACTGGTGATTACCTGTCTCCAGAGTATAAGTCAGTTGATCAGTCTGATGAAACAGTAGGAACTAAAAGCAGATCCCCCAATCTGCTTGGTCATTATAAATAAAGTGCTGGCCACTGATTGGATGCCTAATTAGGCTGCAGGTGCATGCAGGCTGTCCCCACCCCTCCTCCTCCAGCAGGGATTAACCCTCCACATGTGGCTCCCCCGGCGTTCAGGAAGATAAATATCCCGGCTCAGCCGTCACATCCGTCGTAATAGCGCGATGTCGCGACGTCGCACGCACGCAGCATCGCGTGCCCACAACGCCACGGCATCCGGATGTGATCCGGAACGCCGCTGGCAGGAAGTGATACACCCGAGGGTGCAGAAAGGAGGCACGGACCCTTTAATTGTGCCCCCCCTCTTTTCCTGCCAGGAAGAGACGCAACGACGAAGCCCCCATCCCCAGGACGGGTCCACGGCCCATGGGACCCACATCGGGCTCCGGAAGGGAGAGAAGCAGGGGAACACCACAATGCAGACAATATGTAACAGGATTATAGAAACCTATAAATTGCATTCTAGTGTACAAAGATCTAGAAAGCTGTGGGTGGTTGGAATGCATTCGGGGCAGCCATAGGCTACCTCCATTGGATTTGACAAAAAACGTACATGTGATGCTCCAGATGGTAGGGGTTGTCATTACAGCAGAATGAAAATACTAGCCAATGTATTGTAAACATATTGAGTGCGCCTAAGGGGGCGCACTAAAGTGTCCAGTATTATGATAGATTAGTGAAAACAGGGGAGAATAACAGATAATTTTATCCGATCTCGCCTGTTATAAAATATTAACGTGTAATTACATGGGGGTAGTCCAATCATCACCTATACATATACATTGGCTCATCCTGTAAACAATGTAACACAATACTTATTCAGTAGAAACAGTCACAATAAAAGTATTACAAGAATGCACAATTCAACCAGAATCATCCCACAGCTCATATCTTAACTCGAGTGTCAAAAAGAGGGGGAGGGGTGTTTAACCACCCAATATTCGAGAAAAGGGGAGAGACACATACTGAGAAGATATAAAGTGCTGCACACCCCGATTAATGTCAAAAAGAAAAAAAAGAATGCAATTTATAGGTTTCTATAATCCTGTTACATATTGTCTGCATTGTGGTGTTCCCCTGCTTCTCTCCCTTCCGGAGCCCGATGTGGGTCCCATGGGCCGTGGACCCGTCCTGGGGATGGGGGCTTCGTCGTTGCGTCTCTTCCTGGCAGGAAAAGAGGGGGGGCACAATTAAAGGGTCCGTGCCTCCTTTCTGCACCCTCGGGTGTATCACTTCCTGCCAGCGGCGTTCCGGATCACATCCGGATGCCGTGGCGTTGTGGGCACGCGATGCTGCGTGCGTGCGACGTCGCGACATCGCGCTATTACGACGGATGTGACGGCTGAGCCGGGATATTTATCTTCCTGAACGCCGGGGGAGCCACATGTGAAGGGTTAATCCCTGCTGGAGGAGGAGGGGTGGGGACAGCCTGCATGCACCTGCAGCCTAATTAGGCATCCAATCAGCGGCCAGCACTTTATTTATAATGACCAAGCAGATTGGGGGATCTGCTTTTAGTTCCTACTGTTTCATCAGACTGATCAACTGACTTATACTCTGGAGACAGGTAATCACCAGTATCTGAACACATTGATGAGTTGGACCTGACATACCCTGTATTGTGGGTCTCTGTCACGTCATTCCTTCCCACTGTGATTAGTTATACTATCTTGTACAATTTACATCCGATTCTACCCACCCTCAATACATGTCCACCTTTATGGCACTTCACCTTGTGTGTTTCTTTGTCTCACCTCTGTCCCATTTTCTTCCCATCTTGACACCTCATGACCCCTTTTCCAGCACCCATGCATTTTTCAGTACACTATCGCACACACCCATCTCTCACATATACACGGTTGGATTATGTTTTTTGCCTATGTTTTTTTGCTTTCACTGCTTTTTGATTGTTTTATTTGGCCCCTTGCACTGCACCTTCCCATTTCCCCACCCCCATGCTTCCCTTCCACTCACATGCATCACCCCACCTGCACTATCCTCACACTTCACCTATCTGTTCCCTTTTTTCCCCTGGATCTTTTCCTCTTAAGCCTTTTTTCCTTCACTCCCTGATCTTCTTTTTTTCCCATTCTCCCCTTAACCACCCCCCCCTCCTTCCCGTTCTTTCTTTCCCATCCCCTTCCTTTCCCCTGGTTTTTTTTTTTCCCTACTAGTCTGCCCGTCCCCTTCTTTCCTCACATGTTCTCCCCACACTCGCCTTTTTCTTTACATTCCTATATTTTCACCCTACTTCGTCACTTGTTTCACGGCCAACACATAGATACCACTATTTACCTATTACATTACATACTCTGATATACTGATATCTATATGCAGTCCTACTTACCCTTGTTAACCCCTTCCCCTCCCCCCCTTTTGTTACCATCATCACTATAGGAATATTCATACATCGCTGACCCCAAGCACAGACAACATCCAACAAATATTTAATTTAATAAATTAGAGTTATCTCTTTTTTTCAAAAAATGACACATGATACATATATCTCTATCCGTGCTAAACCGAACGCACTGATGGTACAGTTGTCTGTTATTTGATGCTTTGGCTGCAGGTCTCGCTCGCTTGCCTCCACGCTCCTCCCCAGTTTTGGGAAATATCCACTTGGTGTGACTCCTTGTAAGACACGTATGGACGATTAACACCCCCCTTTTCCCCTGTTGACGTGGTGGACGGCCGGGGACTCTTGTCGGGACCCGGTGGGGGAGACGTCGGAGAACTATAAGCTCAGGAGAAACTGCTCAAACACAATGTGATTGGTAATTATACTGTTAAACATATATATATTATATTATATTTCTATGGTCACATCCATGAACTCTAATACGCAAATTTTGTCACAGCGCCTCAATCCTCTGAAGATGACCCAACGGGGTCGAAACGCGTCAGGATTATCACCCTATTTTAGTGCTTGATCATTGTATAATACTTGTGCTAGCTTCATTTGTGTTATCTCCTGTAGCACAGCTCCTATTTTAACCATCATGGTTAAGTTCCATTAATAATAAAAAAACTCCTTCAAGTAACAACCTATTTTCATAATTTATTGCTGCTTTAAAACCCCATGGGGGATATCCTTTTTTTTCTTTTTGACATTAATCGGGGTGTGCAGCACTTTATATCTTCTCAGTATGTGTCTCTCCCCTTTTCTCACATTTTATACACATATTTTACACTCATTACTATGGTTTGCGCGGGTGTGGGGATTTTTGAGTTGAATTGGTGACACAAGTTAAAGCAATTGCTGGTTTAAAAATTAAGGCAGTGGAGCAGCAAAATCCCTCTTGGCAAATTGTAGACACCTCCATTTTTTATCCATGGAGTCGTATGAAAACCATAAACCAGGGGTCAGCATCTTTTTTCCACTTAAGGGCCGGATTCAATGTATATGAATGCATGGTGGGCCACATTCACCTGCTGATAAATGAAGATAACATTACCCCCGTACCTTTGAACCCCTTTACATTACACATCCCCATCGGGCGAATAGCTGGTGTTAGCACTTAAATGATCTGGACACCATGCTTGATATGATGTCAGGATGATCAAAACACATTATTTCTATTATTACATTGTAATATATAATGAAATAGTTCAACTCGCCATAATGCAGAATCCGTGGGAACCCTGAGCTTGTCACTTGCCACCATTGCTTTCCACCAGATGCAGCTTGTTACTTGCCACTGTCGCCTGCCGCCGGATGCAACGTGTCCCTTGCCAGCGTTGCTTGCCACCAGATGCAGCTTGTTACTTGCCACCGTCACCTGCCACCAGATGCAGTGTGTCACTTGCCATCTTCATTTGCCACCAGATACAGCGTGTGACTTGCCACCGTTGCCTGCCACCAGATACAGCGTGTCACTTGCCACCACCGCCTGCCACTAGATGCAGCATGTTACTTGCCACTGTCACCTGCTACCAGATGCAGTGTGCCACTAGATGCAGCGTGTTACTTGCCACCGTCGCCTGCCACCAGATACAGTGTCACTTGCCACCCGCAACCTGCCAAGATGCAGTGTCCCTTGAACCCTCAGCCTGCCCACTGTGCAGTGTCACTTGAACCCTCAGCCTGCCACCAGTCCAACACACCAATGCCCAGGCCTCCCGGGCAAGGTGAACGCCACCCCCCCACCACTGTGGCTTCTCCCAGTGGCAGTGTGGCACAGGAGTTGGGGAGTTCCCTGTTTTAAAGCATGCTGGAGACTAGGGCCTGGCCCGGAGATGTTAGAGGAGGTGGGTGCCGGACATCCGTGGTGGAGGTGGAGCCGGCCCGGAGATGATAGTGAAGGTGGGTGGAGTGGACATCGTGGTGCAGGCTGATCTGGCCCAGAGAACATAGAGGAGGTGGGTGCCAGACGTCCGTGGTGGAGGCAGAGCCGACCCGTTGATAACACTAAGCGTGGAGGAGGAGGAAGTTATCTCCTCACCTGCTTTGAATTTAGGGCAGGAAGTTATGGTGTCACTGGTTGCTAGACACCAGGCGGCTCTAGCAACCAGTGGCCTGGCCAGTAGAAGAGTCTTTCAGGTGGTGGTGGAGGCGGAGTGAGCGCCAGCGCTATGGCGGGGTTTGCTCCTCTGTCAGTTTCATTCCGGGATACTGTATTGTCCCAGAATGAAGGTGCCCAGGACCTGGGAAAGACCCTTAGTAATGGGCTGGACATTTAGCGGGCCATAGGTTGCCGACCCCTGCCATAAACTATAAAAAACAACAAAAAACCTACAGTTACCATTTAAAGGGACACTAAAATGAATCAATTTAAATCTAATGTTCATCGTTAAGTTTATAAGGTGAATTGATGTTCCAGGCATTCATCCCTGGGTGCCTACTGCTCTAAACTTTAGTACCCTACTTGGTGTGCTATCCAGACGCAGCAGCTTTCAGCCTTTCATACAGGCATGGATGAATTTTATGCACAGAGGACTTTTAAAGGCATTTAAAGGATCCATACTTCAGCCCTGGAAGAGGTCCTGAGGAAATATCCTTTTTGGGTGGACTGAGACTCCTTCACACCAGCAAGTCGTGTGGAACGCGTGGCTGCTGGTGTGCATTGCACTATTTACTTTTTTTATTCTGTAGCACCCTGGTGTTTAGGCAGGGTTGCTCCTAAATTTACCTGCAAGGTATAGCTACCTTGGCTTATTGTTGAGGATCAATTGATTTCACTCTAAGTCTGTAATTGCTGCACTTCTTTCTTTTGCTGCTAGGTGGCTGGGCACTTGATGGCATTAGATAAGACAAGGGCACTACAAGGTCAGAGGGGTTTTCTTAAATCCCTTGGCCTGCTGGGAGAACCTATATATTTGGATGGAGTCAGGTGATCAGTGTTCTGTGCCGCCTGGACGGCTGTCTGGGTGGATGTGTGATGTATTGCCCGGGCTGCTAGGCCAGAGTTCAGGCCCATCCCGGGCACATCTGGCTGCCAGGCTGTCTGAGGGCCTATCCAGAAGCAAGAGATCAGCGCAGGGTTGGGATTGCAGCTTGCAGTCCAACCAGAATTGACGGTTCTGCCGGCCAGAGAACCTGTCGTGGTTGGAGATAGAGGGGAAGCTGTCGCCACTAAGGGACCAACCACCTTATTACCAGGGACCACAGTAAATAGCTGAAGCAAAAACCGGAGCAGAATTCTCACCAACCGGGGACTGTGAAGAATCGGGAAACTTCAGCGGGTATCAAACCAGGGAACCAGCCAGCGGAAGTGACGTTTGCAGAGCAGCCTTGTGTGCCAAGCCAGGGACTGAGCAGGCTAGTGGGTGAAGCTTGAGAAGTGTTTGCAGTGGAAGCGAGTGGAACTGTTGCACTTTGTGTTAGAAACTGTTAAAGACTGTTGCCATAGTAGACAGCATTCCTACACATGCAGATGTGGTGTCTTGCTGGATGATTTTCCCTGCATGGCTGTCCTCCTGTAGAAGTCTCGGAGTCTGACATTTAATATTGGAACTGCTCAAGGGTGTCCTGGCCCTAACCCTCTCCCACAAAGTTCAGTTGATAGAAATAAAATCTCCTTACATTCAAGAAGTGTCTGGCGCCCAATTAATATATCTTGTATTACACCCACTATGCTTTGCAACCCACCATATACAGAAGGATGCCAGCTATCTCTGGCCCTGGAGGTTCACATTAGACTGAAGGAGGCCTATGATCTTTCTGCAATTCTTTTAGTTAAAACACACCTAGCCTGAACCAGCCATAAATGCTACCATATAGAATGATGAAATCACATATGGCCTATGAAGTAAATTAAATGGCTCCTAGGTTAAAAAAGTGTAAAACTGGCCATAGCTGATTAGTTTTGGCTGAGCAAAAAAATAACTAACAGATTCCTTTATCCACAAACACCAGGTGGATGAATGAAATCCCAACCCTACCAAGACATTGCATTTTGACAGCGGGACTTGGCACTGTCAGAATAAACTGATCAGCAGCTGGAGCTTTTCCCTAGGTGCTAGATGACCTTGTCCTGGCACCGATGATGCGGCCGTGTGGACGAAACCCTGCACAGGCACGCTCTTTACCTGTGACATTGAGTGTGGGAAGAAGATCCCCTGTTCGCTGTCAGTGGGGCGCAGGCAGGTGCTTTTTGGTAAAATATTACGCCCTATATATAGATGTTACATGTAATATGTTACTAAAGGTGAACTTATCCTTTAAGACATAGTAAACTCTACCACTTTTTTTTCCTAAATGGGCCCCCTGCGGTGTTATGCTATAATACACTAGTATGCACTGCAAGACTTACCTTTTAAACAGAGCCCTCTAGTGCTGAGCTGTCACTGCTTCCAGCACTAGACATTTGCAGTTCGTTTTGTTCCGAATCGAAAATCGTACAACTTTTTCGTTATTTGGAGATTCAGATATACCCTACTTTCTGAAATACAGTAGTAACGAATTTAAACAGATCCAAAATAACAACCAAAATTTCGTCTGAAATACGAATGAAATTAAATTTGAAAATTAACTGGAATTCAAAAACAAGAAATAGAAAAAAAGAATAGAAAATAAAGGAAAAGAATAGAAAATAAAAAAACAGAATAGAGTAAAACAGAATACAATAGAAAATAAAAGAATATAATAAATTAGAATAGAAAATAAGGGAATAGATTAGAACAGAAAACAATAGAATAGAATACAGTATCTCATAAAAGTGAGTACACCCCTCACCCTCACATTTTTGTAAATATTTTATTATATCTTTTTATGTGACAACACTGAAGAAATTACACTTTGCTACAATGTAAAGTAGTGAGTGTGCAGTTTGTATAACAGTGTAAATTTGCTGTCCCCCCAAAATAACACACATCCAGAGTACACTCCGAAGCGAAAATGTCCAAATTGGGCCCAATTAGCCATTTTCCCTCCCCGGTGTCATGTGACTCGTTAGTGTTACAAGATCTCAGGTGTGAATGGGGAGCAGGTGTGTTAAGTTTGGTGTTATCACTCTCACTCTCTCATACTGGTCACTGGAAGTTCAACATGGCACCTCATGGCAAAGAACTCTCTGAGGATCTAAAAAAAAGAAAAGAATTGTTGTTCTACATAAAGATGGCCTAGGCTATAAGAAGTTTGCCAAGACCCTGAAACGGAGCTACAGCACGGTGGCCAAGACCATACAGTGGTTTAACAGGACAGGTTTCACTCAGAACAGGCCTCGCCATGGTCGATTAAAGAAGATGAGCGCACATCCTCAGCGTCATATCCAGAGGTTGTCTTTGTAAAATAGACGTATGAGTGCTGCCAGCATTGCTGCAGAGGTTAAAGGGGTGGGGGGTCAGCCTGTCAGTGCTCAGACCATATGCCACACACTGCATCAAATTGGTCTGCATGGTTGTGGTCCCATAAGGAAGCCTCTTCTAAAGATGATGCACAAAAAAGCCCACAAACAGTTTGCTATAGACAAGCAGGCTAAAGACAAGGATTACTGGAATCACAGGTTGGACTTGTGTCTTTTTTCAACCTTACCAAATATGTTACTATGTCATGTGGTCTGATGAGACCAAGATATACTTATTTAGTTCAGATGGTATCAAGTGTGTGTGAAAAAGAAAGGAGTAGATATGGCGCCGTTCCAAACCTGATTGAGTTCAGATGTGTGCTGTTCCCTGACTCAAACAAACAATAATATATAGTAAATGGGTGTCTTCTAGCCCAAAACAGATGCAACTGTGAATCCAATATAAACTTAATATATAAACTCCTGAGTGTGGATGAGTGTCAGGCAATATACCTGACTCAATACAACTTGTATTATAATAAATCTGTGAATAAAGTGCAATATGTCTAGTAATTAATAAGCATATGCAATCCCATATATACAAAGTTAAATCAATATACAAATATAAAGTGCTAATGTGAATAAGCAGGTGAACATGTGACTGTTATAAAGTGCTGTAGTACCAGTGAAGAGATCCGTGCTGGTGGGCTTTTCAATGAATAAACATTCAGTGTGTGCCTTATCCATACTCCTAAAGTGTTTGCACTCACCAGATCCTTCACCCCCTCTTGGGGTCTCATACATCCACAGTATATGCCACTGTGTAGCGATACAGGATACCTCTGTCCTTAATGTTGATTATGGGGAGGTTTCATTATGAAAAGAGAAAGAGGTCCCCAGCTGTGAGTGAAAGACTGTGTTACTGTTTCTTTGAGGGAGAAGTGTCCTCAGCAGAATTGTGCTTAAGTATTTTGGAGTCTTGACCCTTATATGAAACCATCATGCTTGTTATTTACACATTTCATCATATTTGAGTGCTTATGTATAAGGAGTCCTTTAACCCCAGTTTATGTATTGATTTTAATATTGCGGTTAATAAAGGACAATATTTTATAGCTTTTTTCGAATTCCTTATTCCAATCAACCTCTCCACGTTCACTAAGCTCTGGGGAAAAGAGTGCAACTGTACATGCAAAGTGCACAGTCTATTTGCTTTTGATAAATCTACTCTGTGGAGCTTAACATGCAAACCACCACGAATAGCTGTAGGTACTGTCAGGCTTCCAACCGTCCCATAGTTAGGTTGAAAATAGACACAAGTACATCTAGTTCTACCAATTATTAGCCGCAACGTAATCACATTGTTGACAGTTGATATTCCTTAGTGTAGTGCACCTTCTTAGGAGCCGCAAGTAAACTGGGATCCCCCACCCTGCACAGCCAAGCACACCGAATTTTCATAGGCACTCCTGAGTCAGAGAACAGTACGTGACTTTGTTTTGTTGTTGTTTATTGAGGGTAATAACTTGGATAGGGATGGGAGGTTATGTGATGCCCATTTGACTTCAACAACAACTTCAGGGATAACTATTCCTATGTACAATCTCTATATATACCGCTCCTCCAGCACACAGTTGCTTGCAGAATTTAGCTGGAACACTGTGAATATCCAACAGTCAGACGAAAGCAATGGCCCATTACAGGCAGGAACTTGAGTCCCTATAGATGTGTAGCAGAAATTCAGTGTCCAGCTTGCATCATTCCTTTGGCTACTGATCCCAGCACTACCTCTTCAGGCACTGCCAACCCACCTGGCTGCAGCTGCCCCTTTTACTAGCCCTCCAGGTTAACCTCTCCCCCATAGTCCTCCAGATTGACACTCACAAGCCCACCCGGCTGACTCTCAGGTGATCGCTCAGACACGCTGACCTGCTCCTGCTGCCCTCTCTCCTTGCTCCCCTGCCTCCAGAAAGGGCTTCCTCTGTGTATTTTGGTAGGATCCTTCCAGCACCTGAGCCTCAAGGGCCACCAACAGCCTCCTCAGCACTCCAACTCCATCTTCCATCCGACTGCCCCTCCCTGGCATGACTCATGCCTATTTATGAGGTGGTCTGCCCCCTGCCAGTCCTTTACTGGGGATTGGCTGAAGCCCTCATAAATATTCCAAGCAGCTCCTCCTAACCTCCACCCATTATGTCTGAAACATTCTCCAATGTCCCCGAAAACAGGGGGAGGTACCAGAGAAGCTGGTAAGATGAGTCACCCAGCCCTGAGTCACTGAACCCTGACACAAATTCAGAGCTCAGGCTTAGCCCTGAGCAAAAAACTAATTGTTATCTACACTAAAAAACCTATCTACATCTAGCACACTAGAGAGTGCTACATTAGAATACACCAAACTAACACACAGGTTGATTTACTAAAGACAAATAAGTTGTTCACTTTGCAAGGAATTTTCCCTTAGTTTAGTGAATGTGGTGAAAGTTAATTTTGCAAAGAATACTCAATCACATGCAAGGAAGAAAAAAACATAGTTTTTCTTGCACGTGATTAGATAATGGAAGTCAGCAGAGTTTCAGAGTAGAACTGTAACTGTAACTAAAAGTAAATATACAGTGGCTAAAAGGTATGGAGTCCAGTTAAAAATAAGTCTATCTACAGTGACAAGCTATGACCATTTCATAAATACAAAAATAATCCTGTGCATGTGAAAAGATAATTCAGTGTAAAAAAAGCAGCACCACAAATGTGAGATATAACCACAAAAAAACCTGGTCACCAATGAGAATTTGATAAACAGCAAATGTGTACAATTTCACTTTTTGTGGACTGGACTTGCTGCAGCTGTCTGCATGGCCTGTAGTCAGTGTGGTAAAGCCCACTTCAGTCTGCATATAGCTAGTTCACATAGGCAGTAGCTTTTAAATGCTAGCCCTAAAATCATTATCTTCTGCAACCATTACAAAGATGGAAGTTTAAATTTAAGTCGTTTTAAACCCTGTAAACCATTTGTTAAAATTCTTAGCCCAACACTTTCAGTTTACAACTTTTCAATGCCCCTGGCTCCTGCTCTCTCAGTGCTGCTTGTCTGAACATCCGGTCTTCACAGGAAAGTGTTAACAGTGGGACAGTACAGTTTGGAGCTCATCTGGTAGCTTACAGATAGGAAGGTGGGAGGACCTGGGGAGTGCCTTGTCATCATGTTACAGCAGGTTACATGTGGGGAGGAAGGTGCAGTAGTGTGTTGGCAGTAAACATTCAGAGTCTAGTTGAGAAAACAGAATTTGTATTAATATAGAACCCAATAATCCACAACAAACTCAGTGGGAGGGCGTCAGACCGGGAACACCCACAGAATGTAACAGCAGTATGTAGCGGAGTAGGTCTCAGATGTGTTGCGCGTCTTTCTTGAGGGGCGGAATGTGGCCTGGCTGCTCTGTACCCAAATGGGGAGATTTCCAGGAAGGATGGTGTGTCCCTATCCTTTCCAAAACGGGACTTCTGTCTGATAGGGTTTGCCCTAAATGTAATAGGGACCAGGGGGATCTAATGCATATGTTGTGGAGATGCCCCAAATTCTATAGATATTGGGCATCTGTTCTTGCTACTGTTAACAGAGTATTCCAAACAGACATCCCCTCCGACCCTAGGTGTTGTTTACTGGGATTTTTAGGTGATATTATACTGGATTCTTTTACTAAGGAAGCTGTTTCCAGGGCCCTATTTCAAGCGCGCAACCTTATCCTTCTCCACTGGAAAAGCACTTCCACTCCATCCTTTAAGGAATGGATTGACCACGTAAGTATCACCCTAAGATATGAACGAGTCATCTATCAGCACCGCGGATGTCCTGCTAAATGTGAGAGGGTTTGGGTAAGCTGGCATGATGTACCAGGGTTGGCTCCAGTAGATTTGGTTATTGATAGGATGCCTTTGTCTATTAATGTTGGTTACTATTTGATTTTGGAGTATGCTATAATGTTACATCTGTATTTGCTGTTTTCAGCCGCTAGGTGGAGCTGTATAGTCTCTTTACAAAGCTGATGTCTGAATGTATTTTTATGATGCTGGAATGCTGTAATTGATTACCTGTTCAGGTACAGCACAGTTTTGTATTGTACTGAAAGCATTTCTGGAATCTTTATGCTTGAGTTTGTTTAAATAAAAATCTCTTTTGACTAAAAAAAAAAGCCCAACTCCAGGAAAAAAAATACTTTTTGGATAGTGATTTATGTACCTTTCCTATTGATATCTGTTGCAATCAGCTCCTCCTTACTGACCATAGGGTTGATTTACTAAAAATGAAGAATGCAAAATTTAGTGCAGCTCTGCCCAGAAACCAGAAACCATCAGCTTTCAGGTTTTTTTTCTTTCCCAGCTTCAAGTGGTTCTAAAGACTCAGGCTGGGTTCACATTATGTTCGCATGTGGCTCACAGCAGGGGTCCGGTGCGTCCTCGTTCACCATTTCAGGTCTGATTTTAGCTTTAATTTTTGGCTGAATTTGAACCTGAAATGGACCAAAAAACGCACAGGACTCCTGTGCAAATTCGCACTGGAGCCGCAGCGGAGATATGTGAATCGGCTTCATAGAGAGCCGGTCAAAATCTCCTGCTTTTGCGAATTGAATGTTCGCAATAGTGTGAACCTATCCTGAATTTTTTTACCTTCATGCATTCTATGCATGAAGGTAAAAAACCTTCACTGTGCAGTTTACCCTCAGCCCCGATAATACTTACCTGAGCCCGATCTCGATCCAGCGAAGTGCCCGACAGAAGCAGGTCTCCTGGGTCTCTCCCTCCTCATTGGCTCAGACACAGCAGTGGGATCCATTGGCTCCCGCTGCTGTCAATCCACAGCCAGTGAGGAGGGAGCGGAGGGTGGGGCCGAGCCACCTTCTTTGTGTCTTATAGACACACAAAGGTGGCGCAGGAGGAAGCATGCACGAGCGGGGGGGGGGACTAGAAGTGCCGGCGGGGGATCTGAGAAGAGGAGTATTAGGGCTGCTCTTTGCAAAAGCATGACATTGCTATTTTAAAACAAAAGATCTGAACCTTTAAATGAACAAACTGAAGTTGGAAGCTAATTGGATACCAGGCAGAGCTGCACCGGATTTTGCACTCTCCAGTTTAAGTAAATCAACCCACCTGTGTTCCACTGCTTCTAAGTACCAGGATATCATGTTTTCTCAATATATTTCCTGCCCTGTGAACCTACAAGATTCCTCTGTTGTTTATCTCTGGGGATACTGGTCCCCACGCAGCCCATATGTAGTTCTTCAGCTGCAGCTGAGCAAAATCAGTTCAGGCTGAGTGTTGCTCGGCCATTTACAGGAAGCTTTGTGCAACCTCAATTCCAAAAACAGTTGAGACGCTGTGTAAAATCTATATAAATCAGAATGCAATGATATGAAAATCTTATAAACCCATATTTTATTCACAATAGAAAATAGAAACATTTCAAATGTTTAAACTGAGAAAGTGTACCATTTTAAGAAAAAAAATAAGGTAATTTTGAAATTGATGGCAGCAACATGTCTCAAAAAAGTAGAGACAGGACAATAAAAAGCTGGCAAAGTACAACCCCAATTCCAAGAAAGTTGGAGACTGAGACCATGTTGCTGGAGTTTTGGGAGAGGAATGTTGTCCCATTCTTGCCTGAGCATATGCTACTCTAAAACCTGGATATCTTTAAGCATTGATTGTGCCTTTCCATATGTAAAAGCTGTCTATTCCATACAGAATAATGCACCCTCATACCATCAGAGCTGCAGGCTTTTGAACTGAGCGCTGATAATAAGCCGGGAGGTTTTTATCCTCTTTAGTTTGGAGGATGCGGTGCCCATGGTTGCCAAAGATCTTAACAAATTTTGATTAGTCTTACCACAAACATGACATTGTATAACAGATGCTACATAATTAACATCCTCTGCCAGACCCATACCCAGCTTTACTTTTACCTTACCCTTACCTATGAATGGAGACCACACCAAGCTGGAGTAAATACTTCCCATACATAACGTTTTATGTCATTTTATTTATTTTACTCCGGGCTTCTCTTGACATTGTATAACAGATGCTACATAATTACCATCCTCTGCCAGACCCATACCCAGCTCTACTTTTACCTTACCCTTACCCATGAATGGAGACCATACCAAGCTGGAGTGAATACTGGCCGTAGCAGCCGTTTTTTATTAACAACTCAAGTAAATTTACATAATTTTATAAAACACATCCATTAAAACCACCACCCATCAGTCACATATTTGCGTTGGTCTTTGCAGGAAAACCCCAAGCTTGCCACATGATCCAAATTGGCACTGCGGTACCTTTAACTTAAAATAGGCATCCAGCTGACATGCTAGCTCGGAGACAACCAAACACTGACCGCAGTGCAACCAAATTCCAGCTAAACCACCGTTAGCTGGAATACCACCAACGGGACCCATACCACGGATGGGTCCCAAACTCTTCCGTATCCAAGGTTTCTTCTTTCACCTGCAAAGACCAACAACCCGCCACAGCACACCAGGGGAAAACCTTGTGTGCGCCGCCACATCCTCAACGCTCTCTGGATCCCATCCTGCAAACCTAGAGCTCACATATCAATCCCCACAGCATTGAGGTATACACCGTCACCCCAAAGGTAATGCCAGGTATCAACTTCCAGCTCCAAGTGTCTGATCGCCAACCCACCATTCCAGACAAAAAATCTACTGACATCCCTGTTCACCTTCTTCCTAGCCTTATTGATCCATTCCACTGACCAAGCTAAGCGCCAAGTGGTCCGTGCCACACTATTATCATCTCCGGAAAGGCCATCTGGAGCCGAAAGAAGTCAAACTTGACATCTTGCACGATGTCCAACATAGACCCCAAGTCATTACCACCTACCACCCATGAGTCAGGGGGCTCATCCAGACGCGCAAATTTGTGCACTTCTGGAATGGTCCTGTTCCATAGCATCCCAGGTACCCCCAGCCACCTAATACAAGCCTCACTCCTTGAAATGCTCAATTGTCCACCCTCGGGCCACACATCTGCCCTCCTTGCCCCCCAAAAGACATATGAATGCCCCAGCATCCAGACCAGTCCTTGGGTTCCTCCTGAAAGAAAAGAAAAACAACCCACATAACAATAACTGCTTACCTAAGCATGTATATCAAAGACCACACATCCTATGACCCCACTCCCCCGCTAAACTGTCAACAGGTGGGGTCCAACATAAGACTTGAAATGCTGTGACTCCCATCTCCCAATGCATTTTACCGCTGCCACATCCAACCCCCATCCTCTGTAGCAGCTCCAATGCGGAATGAATGGGATGAAAATTTTTAAAAACTGCAGTGAACTGAAATCTTGATAATGAGTTGCCATCCCAGTGTACCAAGGAGCTCACCATCTCTGGACGTACCGCGAGGAATCCCTTAACCAACCCCACTGGGCACAAGGGTGAACCCGGTATTGCAAACACCTGCACTTTTTTGCCCTTGCCCCACTGATCTCTTTTTGATCCGTACACCAATATGGACAACCGATCATCACCACAGATGACTTTGGCCGCCCCTAAACCCCCCTTTAACTTCTTGGAAGGGCTGACCAGCTCACTGATCCGGAAAGCCCCAAAAAACGCCAGGGAGAATGCCACTTTGAATAACACCATCTCGTATGGGGAAGAACACGTGTGGACCAACTGCCCCAATAAGCTACCCAATAGCTCAAAAGAAACGGGGCGCAGAGCATCTCTGTTTGACATGGATCGCCAATATCCCTTCATTGCCTGCCTTACCCAAAAATCTTTCGGAAAGTCTGGGCAACCTTGCAATTTAAACCCAAAAGCCAACCCCGCCAACTTCTTGTCCAACCCCGATACCGACACACCCGCTTCCAAGTTACGTGAAACAAAGTACAATACCATCATGACGTGCTGCAACAGTGACAACCATTCGCGCCATACCCTAGTATAAGCTGACAACATTGCCGAGCTCACCAACTGTCTTATCTATCCGGATACTTTTCCAAGGCAACTTTCCACAGTCATTCGGGACAAGGAACCCCTCGTTGCTCCGCCTGCAGTGCCAACTCCCATAATTTGTCCCACTGAAAGAGCGACAAAGCATCAGCAATGACATTTTCCACTCCTCTGAGGTGAACAGAATAAATAAAAACATTCAGCTATAGACAACACAACACTAGGTGTCTGAGTAGCTGGATCACCGGTGGGGATGCAGCCGATACTTTGTTGATGGCCTGCACCACCCCAAGTTATCCCTGTGAAAACGCACTTTCAAGTTCCTGAATGACTCCCCCCATAACTCAATCGCCAATACTACTGGAAACAGCTCCAGTAACAACATGTTCTTCAACAAACCTACCTCTTTCCATGAATCTGGCCAGGGCCCCGCACTCCACTTACCTTGAAAGAAGGCCCCAAAACCCGCCGATCCAGCTGCATCTGTGTACAGTTCCAGATCAAAACTACTAACCGGCCCTGACATCCAAAGTGCCCGTCCATTGAAATCGTCCAGGAAGACGTGCCAAATCCTCAAATCTTCCCTATGCTCCCGTCTCAGTCGCACATAATGAGTGGGGGCCATAATGCCTGCTAGACTTGCCGACAGCCATCTGCAAAACACTCTCCCCATCGGGAGGATGCAACACGCAAAGTTCAACTTACCCAACAGTGACTGCAGAGTCCGAAGTTTCACCTTGCGTAATGCCATTATCCCCTGAATTTCAGCCTGCAGCGCCACCAGCTCATCCTCTGGTAGTTTGCACTCCATGGCGTCCGAGTCCAAGACAATGCCCAAGAAACTCAGCACCGTCATCGGCCCCCCTGTCTTCTCCGGAGCCAAGGGGATGCCGAAATGAGCGGCAATGTGTAAAAGCCGATTCTATGTCGGCTTTGGCCATGTGGGCCCCCTGCCCATACGTACGAACCCAAAACACAAACACAATCAAAAGAGGTGTATGATACAGCACACATTTCCGGGTTAATCGCATCGTTAACAGATCCCCCTTTGGGAAGGAAAGATGGTGGATCAGCCTAAATTTAAATAAGAGTTTGTTATTAAGCCGTGTGCTTGGTTTTCATAGCTAACCTTGTATTATTGTGATATCAACAGTAACGTGCTCAGAGTTTTTATAGACTATCTAACTATAGGGATAGACAAATTAATATATAGGTACAATAATATTTTTGTACCAATTTACTTCAATTCGCACCCCAGAAGGCGTGTGGAATTTACTTCTGCACAGAATCCAAACCCTAATGTATTTTTCTCTTGAGTCCCTATAAGATAAGGAGTCAATTACAGCTAGAACGGAAGGCCTGCTCTACTGTGGACAAAGATTTGCGCTGGTTCGTAAATTCTGAAGTCCTGCTTGAATAGTCCTGAAAGTTCTATGAAATATTTCATCAGTGAGTGGATGCGCAAAATCTGGTGAGATTTTTGTCTGATATGTGTATATATGTGTTAACATTTATTGTAGTGCTAATGAAAATTGTTAGGCCTGTAGCCGGTCAAGAGTACTGGTGAGAGTGAGGGTTTGATCACCCCTGGTTATCTGATGTAGCCTGCAGATTGACAGGATAAACCTCACATCTTTGAGGAGAAAGTTGGAAAAATATAGATTTTAATTTTATTTATTTATTTATTTATTTATTTATTTATTTATTTATTTCTTATTATTAGTTTGTTTTTTACTTTTATTTTTCCCCCACGTGAGTGTGAAATAGCGCTCTGTTCCAATAGAAGTTCAATGTGGCCTGCAATCTGCAAGCTAAAAATCAGTGGTAGTAAGGCATTGATTAAGAGTCTGCCTTGTGTCTTGGAGAACTACAGGTAAGTGTTAACTTTAAACAGCTTTATCTGTGTCTCTGTGTGTGTCTTGTGTCTGTAAATGCTGTGTATAAACTTGTTAAACAGCTTCAGTGTAGGCTAATTAGCATATCAGTGGAAGTCATTGAAGGTTTCATTAAGAAGCATGGCTGTGTTAGATTCCACGCTATAGAAGAGAATGCTTTAACACACCAATTCAGTGACCGTTTGAGACAATGTAATACTCATAATGATCTGATAAAACATAAAAAGTCTTCGAAAAAAGGCCAAGATGGCCAATGTGGTATGCGTGTTATTGAAAATTAAAGACATTGCAATAGCGAAAGAAATCCAATGGTGTGCTGAGAAAAAGCAATTCTTGAAGCAGGTACAAAGTGTAACTGAGAATATAGTAGCAATGGTTGCAAAGGCAGATGCAAATGTTGCTGATCGCATTGAACAATTAGTGACTGAGAAATGTGTATTGGAACAGAAAATGAACGAATTAGAGGAAACGTGTAAACAAAGAGAAAGTTGCATTGCATCTTTCAATCATAGAGAGTCTGAGAATGTGCGTATTATCGTACTGCTTAGGGAGGAATTACAAGGTGCACAGGCAGCCATAATGGAGTTATCCTCCAAACATGCAAAAGCTGCACAGTTGCAGTGCTCAGCAAAGATAGAGGCTCTAGAACAACAATTGGGTAAACCAGATGCTATTGTTGCTGCAAGTGATGTTACTATGATAGGAATCAATGTTGGAGATTTAAATAAATGTGCAGTAACTGCGCTTGAATTCAGAAGTTGAAACAGTGGAAACTTCTGATGACTCCTCAGACGATGAAAGTGTAAAGTCTGTTCATTCCAATCATAGTAATCACAGTAATGTTATTCAGCAATGTGAGTTTCCATCGCCATATGCTCAGAGAAGGGCCTATGCAGGGAGACCAGCTCTCAAATGTTTCTTTTGTAAAACGGGGGATCACATAGCTAAGTATTGTTTGATGGCTAACAATGATATGCAATGGAAATACCCTAAAACTACACCAAGGCGTTATGAAGTTTATTCTGTGGGATGGGGTAGCAATCCAAAGCATGGAGGCCATAGTAAACAAACCCATTTCCCTTTTAAGACCCAAATGCGGAGACTACAAACTGAAAATAGTCGATTAAGACAGGAAAAGCATCAATATGTAGAACAGTTGCGTAAAGTCAGAATGGAGGTAGCCGCATGGTTATTCAAATATAGCACTGGGAGGAAACAATGTTAGCAGCACTTAGTGAGCTGCATTGATGGTAAGAATTTTCTGGTCAATGTTTCCTTGCTATGAATAAGGTTTAGATGTGAGTTTCATGTTTGGAATATGATAGAGGACCTTGATATATTTTTAGTATTTTCAAGGATAAGCCTCTGAATTGTTTTTTTTTCCTAAAACATTTTTCTGTTATGATTAATATGGGTTTTTTTTCTCTCTTCTCTTATTTTTGTTCATTTTTTTATTAAATTGTTGTTTTTAATTTGTTTAAAAAATATTTTTGTTTTTTAATATTTTTTTTAATTTTACATTTTTTAAAGAATTTTTAATTTTTAATTTTTTTTTAATTTTTCCTTTTTTAAAATGTTTAAAATTTGTTTTTATTTGTTTTTAATTTTTTTTGATTTCTTTATTTTTTTTTACATTTTTTAAAATTTTTAAAATTGTTTATTTTTGTTATTTGTTTATTCATTTATTTTATTTTTATTTTGTTCAGGTGGAAAAAGAATATTATGTTTAGTTCACCTGAAATGGGGATAATTGGCTATCAGTTAGCAGCTGAATAGATGGTCATGGGATATGTCCTCCAGCTGGATACATTTTCTTTAAGACAAGCGTTGGTAGGAAGCCATTCTAGCCTCTGAAGTTTTGTTTTTTCTTTTTCTTTGCTTTTATTTTGATTCAGGTGGAAAGAGTTCCAAAAGGTTTAGGCTTTGACCACCTGAAAGGGGAGTTAGTGCATATATTTTAAAGATACAAATAAATGCATTGTTTTTTTAGCGTTTAAAATTAGAATTTTTGAGAAGCAACATTCACGTTCGTTTTTTTTACATTTTTGATCATACTATGGGGATCCATTTTAGAGTGGGTTCATCCTAAAGAAATCATGGTTGTTTTGATAGTTTGCTCAGAGTTGCAGAAGCCAGGAATATTAAGTTCCTGGGTTCCAAGAAAGGAACTATAAGTAAACATAGTAAGCGAGCAGATATTATGTATAAGAATTTGATTCTGCTCTTGTTTTTCACTTCCAGAGTCTTGGTGGAGCGAGATTGGAGAGGTTTCTGGAACATGGATGACAGATGTTCAACTGGTTGGCAGTTTGTCTGTGCCACACCACACCGCAAATTTGTTCTGATAAACATTCAGGAGAGAAGGGACAAATGAAAAGATTCAGATTAATACTTGTTTTTTTCTTATAGACAATTTAGTGCCAGTGCTGAATCTGAGACTGTGCCTATCAATGAGACTTGTGAAGCATTTTGCCGGAGTCTCTCCTGTCATTGAATGCAAACGTGCTATTAATACATGTGCAATGGGTTTGAGGTTGAGGAAGGAATTTAACATATCCAATCCGTCAGAACATGAAATGTAAAATATGCTTTTGTTTGTTTGAGGGAGGAATTTAAAGAAGAAAAGGTTTTTAATGTGTGACATGTATTGACATAATGGAATTAATATGGTTCAGGTACCCAGGAGGCTGGCACTTATGCATAATAAGGTGTCTGTTGGCCAGACTAGAGGGTGCCAGGTGACATATCAGTGGGGGAGATACGCCTGGTTGATGTCTCACCTGAGAGGTTGAAACCCTGCACAGATAATGCAAGTGACTACACACAGGAGCATGCTCCGTTAGATAAAGGGAACAAACACTGGCTACCAGGGTACAATATACCTTCACCACATGGCGCTTCAACATCTCACAGTGGTTGATAAAAACCTATTACCCTATATGTGCTGAGTATACACTGAATCAAGTGCAGTCATTGTACCAGTGGCTTGCTCCCAGAGATGTGCGGACACAGGATGAGGTTACAGGATGCTTATTTCTGAGGAGTAACCGAAAGAGGAGGGATGTATTCAGCACTATATTGGGGGGAATAGGAACTGGGATGGGTGTTGTTAATGGAGTGGACATCGGTATCCTGAGGAACAAACTCTTAGCCATAGCTTAAGCGGGGCTTTGTTACTCAGAGAGATTGGTGGCATCCTTAATAACATTCAACAAAGTCACATAAACACCCAGGTTAAAGTTGTTCCGGATTTTGTCAACCATTTTGAGAGGTTGGTAGAGAGTGTGATGGCATAGGACAGAAATCGGTCATGGGCTCTGGTGTGCACGCAGAGGCAGGTTGATATTTCCCTCTGTCGGAAGCATGACCATGACGTCCTTTTTGTGCCAGGTCAATACATGGTGGTGAACGAAAAAATTTTGGGAAGATATTTCACTCTGCTCCCTCTCCTTCCTTAGATGATAGGACAGTAAATGATATTCTGAATGTTTTGCACATCTACCCCTGCTATCATTATTGGTCAGTTAGCCGGTTACGCCCGGTGGCATGCCCCCCCCCTGTTTTTAGACACCAACGTCACACTCATGGGCTGTGCACTCGTGCTCCCTACATGCTGTTGTGTTTGTATATGTGTACACAAATGGTTTCTAAGGTGCTGTGTCAGGGTCCGCCTCTGGACCGCCCATCTATATGGGAGTGGCATCTGAGTCAGTTTGGTTTGTGCTTCCTTGATGAGCACATGTATTTAAGTAGCCATAAGAGATGAACACTGTTGGGCTCTGTGGAAGAAGGTACTACCTTGGAAATGCGTCAGCCAGCAGCGGTCTGCACGTCTTCTCCACTGGTCTGGAGACTGCCATCGGTGGACCTATCACCACTAACCGTAGATCATTTATGCGTGATTTTCATATACCCTTGAGAGTAGTAGTTTTTACATGTTCTTCTTTCAATAAACTTTTTTAAGGATAATGCACAAGGCCGGTGCGCCCTCTCTTTTCTGTTTTTTGTCTGATTGCTAGGATATCCCCATCCTTGAGGGCAGCAAAGCTGAAAGCTACCGTCCACCCTGAACTTTGAATTGTCGGGCTTACACATTTATGCGCAAGAGTTTTTGTTTTGTTGTAAATGATATTCTGAACCAGTGGTGCCATACTCTCAGTGGTAGGACCCCCTCTGTGCTCTGTCCTGGGGCTTGATCTGTACATCTCTTGGTGTGAAGCATTGGCTCGTGGACCTGATCCCTGGCGGCAAACTACTCATTCCCATTTTTCTTTTGAAGTTGGATGCTGTTTGATGGTGGCTCAAGAGTTACACGGTCAGAACACTTTATAATGCTTAGGTTTTATGCATTTTGAATGTATATGAGTACAACAGTATATTGGATATATTCTGTTTGTTTATTTTTGCAAAATATTTTCAGATAATTATACACCTCACCATCAGCCCCTGAAAAAGAAGTTTCACTACTTACTACCTTGAAATGCGTCAGACCTTCCTGTCTTAGCCCACTGCCTGGACAGTTTTGTGTGGTGTATATTTATATTGTTGTACTAGATATGTATACCCTTTTTGCTACCATTTGACCATATTTGCATCCATCTCTTTTATCATTGTCATGTTTTAACGTTTTGTAATAAATTCATATTTTTGATACATTATTGTTTGAAGACTCCTGCCTTTTAAAGTCCCACAAGATGAAATCTCCCATTGCGTAGATACAGTTCTTTTTTTCTTTTTTTTCCACTTCAGCGAAAATTTTTCTGAGAGACATTATATCAACTTTATATGTCAAAATTTATCTCCTCTCATTTTTCACATCATTGTGGATTATTTCTGTCTAATCTTTATTAGTTTTCCCATCATATATCTTTGTTTAAGTACAAAAAACAGAAAAAAACTCCAAAATATGTAACTACCGCTATACCTTTATTCCTTCTTAGTCACTCTATAAGTTATCCCCCCCTTCCCCCTCCCCTCTTTTATGTCTGGTTTACTCCTTCTTATATTCTATATCATTTTAGCTCTTTACCTGTTACTTCCTTTATCTTGTCTAGATATATATATCCAAGGTTTTATATTTTTTCCATCCCTCCCAGAGACTATTGTGCTTATTATCTCCTCTTTCTCTGCTTCTCAGCAGGTCAATTTTACGATAATAATCTATTTTCTCAAACCATTCTCTAATATCTGGTTTTCCACTTTTTAACCAGTGTCTTGGGATCAGACCCTTAGCGGCGTTCAGAAGACTCGGAACCACTGATCTCATAAATTGTTTCCTTGATTTTTAATGCTCATGGAACAGGCAGGTCCATATGTTTTGTTCTATTTTTTCACCGGTTATTTCCCCTATATTTTTTGGTACTTCATACCAGTAATCCACTATTATTGGGCATCCCCACCATAGATGTGTCATCGTTGCTTTTTGACCACATTTTCTTCAACACAGAGGTGTTTTTTCTTGCTGATATTTATCAGTTCTTGCTGGTGTCAAGTACCATCTTGCTACTAATTTGTAATTCATTTCAATGGTCTTCATATCCCAGGCATTATGGTATCCCATTTCTATCATTTTTTCCACTCTTTGGTCTTCAAGTTTTAGATTCATTTCTCTCTCCCATTGTTTTATGAACTCAGGTCTTTCTTGTCCCTCCAGATCTGCTAATATTCCATATATTCTTGATATTCCATTTTTCAATGATGTTTTGTTGAAACAGAGCTTTTCCAATTAATTTAATTTCTCTTCGTCTCTAAGTGGATGTGGTATTGTGTTTACTAAGTGTCTTAATTGACAATAATTCCATTCACTCATCTTCCACCCATTGATTTCTTCTAGTTCCAATCGTGTTTTAATCCTGCCGTTTGTAGTGATATCTTTCAATAGTGGATTTCTTATTCCTTGACCTGCAAATATTTCTTTCCCGGGGGTAAAGAAATTCGTTCCTGTGAGTGCTGATAGCGGTGAATTGTGTCTCCATTTGTTCTTCAAGTGTACTATATCCCAAATTTTGAAAACGTATTTCGTGAGTTTCCGTGCCCCTTAATATGAACTTTCGTGGTATCCATATATTTTTGTGCAGTGTGGTTTTACTTATTGTGTTTTCCATTTCTACCCCCTTTTTCCACTGTTTTCGTTTGTCCACTCAAACATACGTTTTAGAACAATTGCTTTGTAATACCTGCTTATGTCTGGGGTAGCTAATCCTCCATGCTCCCTTTTCCTTGTGATCTGCGTGTATTCAAATTCTTGTTTTTTTTTTGAACCAGAAATATTTTAACAACAATGTTTTAATTATTTTGAAAAAAACTCTGTGGAATCTTTACTGGCAACATCTGGATTTTATAAATTATTTTGGGGAGGACCATCATTTTAAACATATTTACTCTTCCAATCCATGAAAGTGGTTGTGTACTTAGTTTTTTTGTCTTCTTTAACCTCATTGATCAATGGGATATAATTTGCCTGATAGATTTTTTCGACCCTTGGGGTTAATTTGATTCCAAGATATTTTAATTCTTTTACCCAGGTAAATGGAAATTCTTTTTGTAGGGATTGGACTTCTTTTTTCCCCAATCCTACATTTAATATCTGTGTTTTTATTGGGTTAATTTTGAAGTTTGATAGTTCTCCATATTTTTTTATTTCTTTCAATATGTTTGGCAGTGTCACTCTTGGGTTGGTTTACATACATCAAGATGTCATCCGCATATGCCGCGATCTTATGTTCTTTTTCTCAAATTCTCGCCCCTCTCACGTCTTGGTTGTTACGGAGTGTCGCTAACAATGGTTCCAGTGTCAGTACATATAGTAATGGGGAGAGCGGGCAACCTTGCCGTGTTCCATTCTGCATCTCGATCAAAGGAGAGAGTCTACCATTCACCTTTACCATTGCTGTTGGACCGTTATATAGATTTGTTATCCACTTCATCATTTTTGTCCCTAGTCCCAGATGGCGCAACATATCCATCATGAACCCCCAGTCTACCCTGTCAAATGCCTTTTCTGCATCTAATACAGTAAAGTGTTATAGGAGGTTGGGAGCAGGATGCGTGATTTGATGGGTCACATACATATGTATATATTATGGTAATGGGTTGATTTATGTTATGGTATAGTATGACACATGTGTATTTTAGGTTAGTAATATGGGTGAATAAGGCCCTCCTCGAGACTCTGTATCTGAAAGCTAGTTAATATGTTGCTCTGAGTGTGTGCTTGTGAATGGTGAGTGAATGGACATCCCTTGCCTATATTGCATCCCGTCGTGAAGATACCGGAAAGGAGAAGACACAGAATGGTGACATGGAAGCTGTCACTGAAGAATGATGGTGGTGGGTCACTCAGTGGCAAAGCGGCACATGTTGGGAAGCTCAAACCACTAAGACCATTGTGGACTGTTCCATAGGAGCTTTTTCTTAAGGACCTGTTGGAAAACCTAACGTGCTAAGACAGTTATGAACTGTTCCATAGGAGCCGTGTCTGAAGAAGGGTGGTATGCGCCCTTTAGGCGCAAAGTGGAATATTTTGGAATTCAACATGATTTAATATCATATTTAAGGTATTTCATTTCCTGGCTAATACAGGCAGATGGCCCCAAGTTGGAATGTAACGAGTTACAAAGAGAATAAGGGCTACCTAGAACAGCCCAGGGCTCATAGAGATGTTTCATGGACAAATGCTGCCCCCTAGTGGACAATACAGCATGCTTCCTGGAGAATGGTCCGATATTAGAAGGACTTGGCAATATCTATTGGACAGGAGGCAAGTGGGGGTGGCCACGAGTGGATGTGAATGTTTTTGAGTAAAAAGGGCACACACAGGCAATTCGTCCCTTTTCAATGTTGGTTCAAGCTGGGTGGCTGCCTAAGCCACATGGCTATCTCTCTTGGTCATCTGATCCACATGGCTCTCCACCATCTTGAGCCTGAAGATACAAAGCCTCACAGAGAGCCTTGTGATAAGTATCATTGATATTCTTGTATTATGTTCTGGTTATATCATTTGTAAGTTTGTAATATCTTTCTTTAGTATTATTTATGTTAGCGCTTTCCTATATTCTTGGGAAATAAATAAGGTTTTGTTATTAAGCCGTGTGCTTGGTTTTCATAGCTAACCTTTTATTATTGTGATATCAACAGTAACATGTGCACAGAGTTTTTATAGACTAGCTAACTATAGGGATAGACAAATTAATATATAGGTACAATAATATTTTTTGTACCAATTACTTCACAGTGTAAAAAAAAATAGAAATAAGAATTATATATCGACATTATATTACCAAAAGTATTGGGATACCTGCCTTTACACACACATGAACTTTAATGCATCCCAGTCTTAGTCCGTAGGGTTCAATATTAAGTTGGCTCACCCTTTGCAGCTATAAAAGCTTCAACTCTTCTTGGGAGGCTGTTCACAAGGTTTATGAGAATGTTTGACCATTCATGTTTATGGAAATGTTTGACCATTCTTCCAGAAGTGCATTTGTGAGGTCAGGCGCTGATGTGGTTGAGAAGGCCTGGCTTGCAGTCTCCACTCTAATTCATCCTAAAGGTTTTCTATTGGGTTGAGGTCAGGACTCTGTGCAGGCCAGTCAAGTTCCTCCACCCCACAATAGGTTATTCATGTCTTTATGGACCTTGTTTTCCAGTAAAGAAAAATGCAAAATTAGCGTAAGATAGCATCCCAAAACGATGGGATATATTTATGTAATTTTTTTTTTTACTAGTAATGGCAGCGATCAGCAACTTATAGCGGGGCTGCAATATTATGGCGGACAAATCGGACACCTAACTGACAGTTTTTTGGGAACCAGTAAAACTAATGGTGCTAAAAATATGCATTGTCCCTGTTCTAATGACACTGGCAGGGAAGAGGTTAAAGCATGTTAACCTAAAAAAAAAAAAAAAATTAAGATCCTGTTCCTTAAAAGCATGTTGTACAGCACAGTGCTTGTGCTGTGTAATTTGGCCCCCTGTATCACCTGAAATACCTGACTGATCTTGCCACTTTCTGCCCTCCCCTCTGTACGTTGACCACAGTCTAACATGGCTGCTGAGCCCTGACACCATGGTCAGATTACGTGCCTCCATCATCTTCTGTGTCCTCTGTCCTCCTCTGTGCTCTCTCCCCCCTCCCTCCCTGCCTGCCTGTCAGCTCCATGTCTGTACCCACCCCGGCTGCTGTAATTACTATTCATTTCTCACACTATCCTCTCTGATTATGTATGTAATGTCCCCCTGTGGTTGTGCTTTATAAAAATAATGCAGTATATACCTTGTTTACAGAGCGCTGATCTGACCCGCCGTATCTCTTCTCTCTTGAATGACAGCTGCAGCAGGCGGAGCCGCTTCTCTCCTCCTCTGATCTGAGCTGAAAGAGGCGGCGGGTCAGATCAGCGCTCTGTAAACAAGGTATATACTGCATTATTTTTATAAAGCACAATCACAGGGGGACATTACATACATAACCAGAGAGGATAGTGTAAAGTTACATTGGTGAGTTAACAACCACTTTAACATCAGGGGCAATCAAGGGGTTAAATGCATACCTAACATGTGTTACTGTGTACTGTGTGTGCTGCTTTTACTAAGAAATGTGCTGTTTTTTTCTGCTGCTGTTAGACGAGAGCCCTGTGTTTGTTTACTTACACAGGGCTCTCTTCAGGTATTGTCTGGAGCCAATCGTCAGGTTCTGGCGACCAATCAGTGGCCGGCGTCCGCTGACTGGTTCATGCTGTTCATGCTGCAGCCAATAGCAGCACAGCTGGGGTGGCGGGGGCTCCCTACCCCAGCGCACGGATTACGTACTAAGAACGTGATCTTGCACAGGTGATCCACCTTGCCACTGTATATGTACAGTATAAGGTCGGCAAGCGGTTAATGATGTTTAAAGTGAAACAATTAAAATGAAAAATTCCTTTAAATATAATGCCTGGGAGGTCCTCTTAGTCTACCTGTACAGTGGTACATCTGTACCCTGTATAGAACCTGCTGCAGCAAAACTGACATTTATAAAAAAAAAATGACATTTAAATTGATTTTCCATTTGTAAGCTTTCTTTATTTTGTAAACAATGGCTTGGGTAGCCACAATTTAGTGCACTTGGAACAAGATTAGAGATTTTTTGCATAGATTCTGGTGTCTCTTTAGCAGACTTTAGATGGAAATAAAGTTTTGCACCACAATGAGCAAGAATTATGTGAAGTTCAGTACACTCAGGCCAATATTAACAATTTTTTTTAGATAAAGTCTGGTGTCTATTTTTCAGACTTTGGATAGCAGATGCAAGTAACAGGTACAGAAAAATTAGGCTTTCGGTGTTGGCGGTGCCTTCACACTGTAACCCTATAGAGGTGCTCTTAATGAAAGCAAGAATTGGCCTTGCTGTAAGGGCCAGTTCACACCATAGAAACACAGTCCGGATGCGTTCCATATGCTTTTCTGCATGGCATTTTCGACATGTTTTTGATGTGTTCCAGTGCGTTTTTGGTGCATTTTTGATGCAGTCCAGTACATTTTTCCCATTCTTTTTTCTTAACCTTAAGGGCCAGTTCACATCACATGCAGTCCAGTGCGTTTTTTCCTGCATCAAAAACACATGTAAAAGTAGGTTATATGGTTTCCAATGGCTTAGTTCACACCAGTTCAGTCAGTTCCAGAAAAAGAAGTAGGACATGCTGCATTTTCCATGCACTGGACGGTGCAGAAACGCAGTAAAACGCTTAAAAAAGCACCTATATGCACCAAAAATTTACTGGAACACACATGTCCTTATTTAGGGTTAAGGGAAAAAGGGGGGGGAAAATGCACTAGACTGCATCAAAAATGCATCAAAACACACTGGAATGCATCAAAAATGCCATGCATCTGGAACGCATCCAGGCTGCTTTTCTATGGCGTGAACTGGCCCTGTGTTCCGGTGCATTTAGGTGTGTTCTGGTGTGTTTTTGATGCATTTTACTGCATTCCAGTATAGTTCAGTGCAGGAAAAATGCAGCATGTTCTACTTCTTTTTCTGGAACTGACTGCACTGGTGTGAACTATGCCATCGGAAATCATATGACCTACTATACATGCTTTTTTGATGCAGAAAAAAAAACGCACCGGACTGCATGTGGCGTGAACTGGCCCTTAAAAATTTAAATTTGATGCCCCTGTCACACAGTTCACACATTAGCAGAAATATTGGTCTTTGGGTGTTGGTGGTGCCTTCACCCTGTAACCCTCTAGAGCAGGGGTCTCAAACTGGTGGCCCTCCAGCTGTTGCAAAACTACAAATCCCTTGAGGCATTGCAAGGTGGACAGTTACAAGCAAGACTCCCTCAGGCAGAGGCATGATGGGACTTGTAGTTCTGCAACAGCTGGAGGGCCACCAGTTTGAGACCCCTTCTCTAGAGGTACTCTTGATGAAAGAAAAAATTGGCCTTTCTGTAAAAAAATTTTAATTTGATGCCCCTGTCAAACAGTTGCGGTAAAATTGGGCTTTAGGTGTTGCTGGTGCCTTCACCCCGTAATCTTCCAGAAGTACTCTTGATGAAAGCAAGAATTGGCCTTGCTGTAAAAAATTGGAATTTGATGCCCCTGTCACACAGTTGCGGAAACATTGGTCTTTGGGTGTCAGTGGTGCCTTCAACCCATAAACTTCTAGAGGTATTCTTGATGAAAGCAAGAATTGGCATTGCTGTAAAAAATTGAAATTTGATGCCTCTGTCAGACAGGTTAAGAAAGATTGGTCCTTGGGTGTTATTTTTGTTGTTACTTCAAGATAAAATCAACACATACAAAGCTAAGCAGTAGAGATGGGCCGAACACCCTCCGGTTTGGTTCACGCCAGAACCCTTGAACATCTCAAAAGTTCGAGCCCAAACCTCATTGAAGTCTATGGGACCCGAATTTGAAAGATCAAAAGTCCCCATTTTCCTGCAGCAAAATTGACATTTATAAAGAAAAAAAAAAAATCGACATTTAAATTGGCAGCAATACAATACCATTGCCTGCAATAGAAAAACGTTAACACCCCCCCCCCCCCCAAGATCCTTATCTGAGCATGCAGCCTGGTATTTTAGGAAAAGGGGGGGTTGAGTGAGTGCCCCCCTCACTCCTGAGCCATACCAGGCCACATGCCCTCAACATGGGGGGCTGCTTTGGGGCAGGGGGGCTCTAGAGGGTTGCCAGCTAATAATGATCCTTCTCCTGTACTTGCCTGTGCTGAAATAACCTAGTAAAATAACCCTTACTAGCACCTACCTTCTGGTAGAGGGTGTGACATGTCTATCTCAACAGTTATTTAATAAGTGCACAGTTGTAGCAGTTAGGTAATACTTCTGCTGATTAAATATTTACATAGCACTAGAAGGAAACATTTGCAAATTTTTAAATACATAAAAAAAATAATATATATATATATATATATATATATATATATATATATATATATATATATATATATATATATATATATATATATATACATACATATATATATATACATATACACACACACACACACACACACACATACACATGAACACACATACACACAATATATACACACACCTTTAAAAACAACCAATAAGTAAAAGTGTGAAAGTTAACATTATTTTCAGGCAAACTAAGTAACAGTGAGTCAAAATATATTGCCGTGTTGCTACAATTTTACATTAAAACAAACTTCTCAAAATGCAATTGCTGTCCCTTTCGGCCTTATCCATTGCCCATTATTTGGCAGGTCACTGATCTAAAGCAAACATTCATATCAATTGCTCAGACATTTTACAGTTTGCATGCTTGCTCTGGGTCAGTGATTTGCAAAGTAGTGCACCAAGTATAAGTAAGACAGCCACAAGTCTACATCCAAAACATGAAAAAAACATCAGTAGTGGCATCTCCCATACTTTTTCCATTGTTGTCAAATTACACCAGAGCATATGCAAATAGTATAACTGAAGTGGTCCATCTATAGAAAATGTGGTTACTGCAGAGAGCTGATGGCACAGTGAAGTTCAAAAATTCATAGACTTTCATAGACATATATTAGTGTTTCATAGACAACCACTCCAGCCCTGGAAGGATTTACCCCCTTAATGACCAGGGCATTTTTTGGAATACGGCAATGAGACAATGAACAAAGCGCTGTAACCCAAGCAGTTCATCAGTTCATCTTTTAATTGTTCTGACTTTTTTTGAGCTAAAAAAAAGCTGTCTGCTACTGAAAATATGGATATTACAGTTTATATTACCAGACACTTTTACCCCCTTCCTGCCCAGGCCAATTTTCAGCTTTCAGTGCTGCCAAACTTTGAATGACAACTGCATAGTCATGCAACACTGTACCCAAACTATATTTTCATCATTTTGTTCACACAAATAGAGCTTTCTTTTGGTGGTATTTAATCACCACTGGGTTTTTTATTTTTTGCTGAATAAACAAAAAAATGCAGAGAATTTAAAAAAAAAAAAAAGAAGTTTTTCTTTGTTTCTGTTACATAGTCAGGTTGAAAAAAGACAAGTCCATTTAGTTCAACCAATAAAAAAAAAAAAGAAAAAAAGAAAAAGAAAAGTCTAACAATACCATATGCCCAATCCTATACTCACAGTTGATCCAGAGGAAGGTGAAAAACCCCAGGAAAGCATGATCCAATTTGCTACAGCAGGGGAAATAATTCCTTCCCGATCCACCGAGAGGCAACGGATATTCAGTGAATCAACATTACCTATAAATGTCAGTACCCAGTTATATTATGTACATTTGGGAAAGAATCCAGGCCTTTTTTAAAGCAAATCTACTGAGCTGGCCAGAACCACCTCTGGAGGGGGGTCTATTCCACATTTTTTCAGCTCTTACTGTCAAGAAAGCTTTCCATATTTGGAGATGAAATCTCTTTTCCTCTAGATGTAAAGAGTGCCCCCCTTGTCCACTGTGATGACCTTAAAGTGAATAACTCAAAACCAAGTTCACTATATTATTATTATACAGGATTTATATATTGCCAACAGCTTACACAGTGCTTTACAATAAAAAGAAGGGACAGTACAATTATAATACAGTTCAATACAGAAGGAATAGGAGGTCCCTGCTCATGGAGCTTACAATCTAAAGGGAGGGGGAGGTGGTACAAAAGGTAATGGCTCCAGGGGATGATCTGATGGAGGGGACTCAAGTACAGTTCTTAGGTGGAGGTAGGGTAGGCTTCCCTGAATAAGTGAGTTTATAGATCACCTAAAGGCAGACAGTGTAGGAGCTGACCGAACATACTGGGGCAGGAAGATTGAGAGGAGAGAGGCTCTAGAGAAGTCCTGTAGGCGAGCATGGGAGGAGGTAACAAGGGAGCTTAAGAGCAGGAGGTCCTGGGAGGAGTGGAGAGAATGATTTGGGCGATATCTGCAGATGGGAAAAAAGATAGGTGGGAAGTGCTAATAGTGATTAAACTAAAAAATATGTTGCATTAGAGAAAATTGAAAAAAAATATACACACCAGCCTACCTAGTTGGATTATAAAAAAAAAAACATAAATCAAATGAGTGAAACCAGGAATAATGCCTATGAGTGTACTGTGATAATAAACGACCATTAAATACAATACCAATATAGGTGCTATGGTGATAACACCAATTGTAAACAACCAAACAAATTGTATAGCGTGATGGTCATAGAAATAAAAAACCTAAATGGAACCACAGATAATTGAATCATATGAGATACATACATGATAGACATATAACCAAGTGAAAACAAAGTTCATATAAGTGAAAAAAGTCCATATAGGTGATGACTATTGTGACCAATTGGTAATTAAAGTACAGTGAGAATGACAGTAGAACACCTTCACCGTCTGTAGATATCACCCAAAGTGCTCAGGGGATAGATGTCAGCTTACCAGAAGTAGTTGACCTTATTAGTGAAAAAAAGGTCAAATGAGCTTTAGCAAGATATTGCTTGCTGCAATGGAGAGGACTGTAGACTGGACTCGTTCCCTTACACCATGAGGAGCTCATGATAGGGATATGAAACAAAATGTAGAAGTAACCAAATAGTGTAATCCCATTTATTAAAAAATTATTTAAAAACCAACATAGCCAAATGGCTGCTTACATTGGTGGTGCCATCACATATCTGCAGATGAGGTTGGCGATGTAGCTGGGGGCGATGTTGTGGAAGGCCTTGTATGTCATGGTTAGTATTTATAATTTTATTTGGTGGGGTAGGGGAAGCCAGTGGAGAGATTGGCAGAGGAGGCAGCAGTCACGGATCAGTTAGTAAGGTGTATTAAGCTAGCAGCAGCATTCATGATAGACTGAAGTGGGGGATAGCCTGTGTAAAAGTAGGCCAGTGAGGAGGGAGTTGCAGCAATACAGGAAACTAACCAAGGAGTGAATAAGTTGTTTTGTGGTGTTGTTAGTTAGGAATTGGCAAATTCTGGAGATGTTGCAGGGGTTAAGGCAGCATGATTTAGCCAGTGATTGGATGTGGGGGCTGAAGGAGAGGTCAGAGTGCAGGATTACACCCAGCACTCTGGCATGTGTGGAGGGACCAATGATTGTGCTGTTGATCTCAATAGTAAAGTCATGGGGAGGGGGAATATAACAAGCTCAGTTTTAGAAAGATTGAGTTTGAGGAGGTGGTCGACTTCCATACTATGTCGCTTAGTAAGTTTGTGATGTGTGAGGAGATTGAGGCGGTGAGTTGAGTAGTCCAGAGATAGATCTGGGTGTCATCAGCATAGAGGAGGTATTTGAAGCCATGGGAAGTTATCAACTGGTCCAAGAAAGAGAGAGAGAATAGGAGGGGTCCAAGAAAGAAAATAGGGGTACCCCAACAGAAAGAGGAAGAGGAGCGGAGGAGTTGTATGTGACATTGAATGTGTGTCGAGATAGGTAGGAGGAGAACCAGGAAAGAGCAGAGTTATGAAAGAGTTATGGAGGCCAAGGGAGTGGAGTTTATTGAGGAGTGGGTGGTCAACTGTGTCAAAAGGCAGCAGCAAGAAGAGTATGAAGTACTGGCCATTGGTTTTAGCAGTTAGTCGCTGGTCAGTTTTAGCAGGGCAGTGTTGTAATGTTGTGGGCGGAAGCCGAACTGTAGAGAAGGTTGTTGTCAGTAAGGTAGCAACTCATACGGTTGTGGACAAGGCGTTCAAGAAGCTTGGAATCTAACAGGACCGGGGAAATGGGTCTTAAGTTTTTAAACAGGTGGGGTCCAGTGCAGGTTTTTTTTTTAAGTATGGGGGTAATCAGTGCATGTTTGAGCAGGGAGAGAAAGGTGACAGAAGAGAGGGAGGATGAAGATGTGGGTTAGAGCATTTAGGATAGAGCAGGAAGGTGGTTGCAGTAGTTGCGAGGGGACAGGTGGGGAGGTGGGTTGTGGGTGGGGGATGCTGGACGCTAGATATCTCATCACAAATTTTGTCGATTTTGTTTTTGAAGTGATTGGCAATCTCCTGGGCAGTAAGCAAGTTGGTGTGTGAAGGCAGTGGTGGGTGAATTAAGGGTATAAAAAAAAAAAAAAAAAAAAAGTTGACGAGGTTTGGATGAGAGGGTTTCAATAAGAGTGGTGTAGTAGGTTTGTTTAGCGGAGTATAGGCAGGAGGTGTATTTAAGAAGGGCAGATTTGTAGAAGGTGAAGTCTTGTAAGGATTTAGTTTTACACCACTCGTTCAAGAGCATGGCTGTGTTTGAGACTTCTGGTGTAATCTGTTTGCCAGGGTTGTATTAGGCGAGGCCTGGTTCTGCGTGTAGAGAGGGGGCAAGTGTATTCAGGGAGGATGACAGCATGTTGTTGTAGTCAGAAGTAGCCAGGTCTATGCAGGACAGGGGTGTGATTTTATCATAAAGGCACACAGTAAAAGAATGAAGAAGGGAAGGGTTGAGGTGGCGAAGGTTCCTGTGGGTAAATGTTTGCAGGTTGGCAGCATGGGAGGTAGGAGACAGGGAGTGTGTGAAACTGATAAGGTTGTGATTGGAGAGAGAAAAGGAGGTGTTATAGAGGTTGCAGGAAGTGCAGAGGTGGGAGAATACGAGGACAAGAGTGTTGTCGTTGGAGTAAGTGGTGGTTTGTGTCCATTGTGTTAGGTTGAAGGAGGAGGTTAAATCGAGGCTTTGAGAAGAGGTTGAGGTGTTATCATTGATTGGAATGTTAAAGTCTCCAAGGATGATGGCAGGTACTTCAGAGCAGAGAAAGTAGGGTAACCATGAGGATACATCATCAAGAAACCGTGACACAAGGCAGAGGTTGGTAAATTACTGCAACCGTCAGACAAACTGGAGAATTAAAAAAAATAAATGCAGTGCACTTCAAAAGAACAGAGGAAAAGAGAGGGAGGTGTAGGAAGAACCTGGAAGGTGCCTTTTGGGGAAACTAGAAGTTCAACTCCGCCTCCTTTTGGGCCACTGGATCTGGGTGAGTAAAGTCCAGAGGAAGCCACCATGGGAGAAGGAAGCTGGAGAGACAGTGTTGAATTCCTGGAGTCAGGTTTCGGTAATAGCAAGGAGATTGAGGAAGTTGAAGAGGAAAAGGTCATTGATAGAGGTAAGTTTGTTAGAAAGCGGGCATTCCAAAGGGCACATGAGGGGGAATTGCGATAAGAGAGTAAGAGTTACGGCCACTGTCAGAGAAGGTAGACTGCCAATTCTGGGAGTAAGTGTTAGTTGGGAGAGGGCCAGGGTTTGGGGCGACATTAGGCATAGTAGGAGGGGGGAGGGCAGTAAGGTGGGAGTGGGATTTACACAAGGGCAGGTGCTGCAGTGAAGTGGAAGTAGTGGCATTGTGTGGGTTCAGAATAAGCAGGTGACAACTATGGACCCCTTATATATTTGTACATGTTGATCATATCCCACCTCAATCTCCTCTTCTCAAGAGAGAATAAATTCAGTTCCTCTAATCTTTCCTCATTTGTTTCTGTTATAAAAGCTTGCAAACAAATAACAGTTCATACATTTAGACAAAAATGTATTCTGCTACATTTTTTTGAAGGTTATACAGTCCACAAACTGGGATATATTTTATCTGAAAATGTATCAATCCTGATGTACTGACAGCCTAGCTTATTTCTTGACTCCCAAAAATGTCCGTACAGTAAAGATAATCCCCCAAATGACCCCTTTTTGGAAAGTAGACAGTCTAAGGTATTTTTCTTTAAAGTTGTAATTTTTTGTCATATCTTTTTTTTTTTTTTTTTACATACTGTCACCAGTGCAGTACAGTGTCATAATATAACTGGTGTGGTGGTGATCAGGAACACCGACTTGTGACAGTACGGTAAAATAAAAATACATTTTTTTCACATTTTTATTAACACACTTAACCAGAGCAATGTAATGTTACCATAGTAACATTGTACTACACTGGAGAAGTGATCAGTATTTTTATATTTTACATTATGTTTGCCCTTAGCAATGCATTTCATTGCTATAAGCAAGCATTTTATTGAATGAAAGATTCAGTTTATTTTGTTGCGATTAGCCACAGCTGACCACATGGCACTGATGGGCTGTGATTGGCCCAGTCTGTACCATGTGATCACTGTGACCAATCACAGCTAGCAACACAATTGTATACAATAGATGGCTTGAAAGGAAGCCATCCATTGTTTACAACTGTCATGTGACCTGCTGTGATTGGTTACAGCGGTCACATGGTACCGGCAACGGGTTGGTACAGTAATCAGTCATCGGCTGTGAGTGTGTCATATGATGTCCACCTGGAAAGACGAGAGGTTCCCGCCAGTGTCATCTTGCCACAGAACGGGCAGGAATCAGTTAAAAGGAGTAGGACCAGAGCCATTTTGGCCCTACTTCTCCTGGGGATCACAGGAGTGCACTTAGTTCTGCACTCCTGTGACCTTTATTCAGGCTGTTATAAACAGAGTGGGGAAGAATCAGAATTTATGTTAGTTGTTTTGCTCCCCTCACTGGCCCTGTTAAGATTTCCCCTCACTTCCTATCAAGGTACCATGTGTTTTTAGTGCTGACTGTGAAACGGAGCAGTAAAAACTGAAAAAGTTCTAACCATTCCCCATTCTATCCAAAACTAAACAGAAAAATGGCTAGAAATGCAATTACATTTTTTGATTTTTCAATAAATGAAATGCATACAAATAAGACAACTACCATTTTTTTGTAAAATAATTTTATATACTAAAGAAAGTTTTGTTCACAATACAAACATAGGTATACATTAAAGTCCACTGTTAATTTTCTCCTGTGTACAATGGTTTTCCCCAAAAATCAGAGCAAACAAAGCATTTCCTGATAATGTGTTGGATTGATAGAGAGAAGGCAAACATATGGCAAGTGGGGTTACCAGGCACATTCATTATCATCCTTTTTGCATCTGTTGGATGCGATCATTAACCTACCAAATTATCAGGGTTCTAGTCATGTTATCAGCAGGAACCGTTTGGATATATGACACTAGTCTTTATTCCTCAGACTCATACTTAATATACAATCTTGCTGCTATTGCAATGACATAGAGATTGGGTAGTGTGCATTGTGGAATGCCAAAAGATCGTATTAGCAAGTAATTATACATACATGCCTGCTGCGATCTTAAACATTTGGGCAAACATAACAAACACTTGAATGCCAAAAAAGGAGGATCTGTCCATGTACGTGAAATTTAGAGGTGATTACAAAAACCTTGATAAACACATTTGCCTGTTGCTGTGTGCTGTTACATTTCAGTGCATGTGGAATGAAAAGATCACATAGGAGTGAAAGTTCTTCAAAGTTTGCAATGTTAGAAAATATCAGTGAGCACAGTTGACACAAATGTACTGTATGTGTGTCATTCCACGCATGTCAACCCTTGGAAGGTCCACATGTAAATCCTAGGCAGGCAAAAAAAGTGGACCACTTATGGCTGTTGCAATGATATAGCTTTGATAGAAAAAATGGCACGCAGTTAGAAATTTAGGAGAGAAGCAAATAGCCTCAAAATATGCATGCCAATCTAAATTGCAAATAGACATGCCAAGTTTTTCGGAGCTGCGAAAACTTAAACCTGAACTTCGGATAAACAAATATTTTCTACATGCAAGAGGCATATGTATTCGTACTTAAATCTTGGTGGTTTCATGTATTTCTTTCTGATCGCTACAGTAATGCCATGTAGGACTTTTCCTTTGTACAGTTATAATGTCATTGCAACGTTTTCAAGATAAAATCTAGGTTTACAAAAGGCTCACAAAGTAGATGTATATCCATTGTGGCTATTGAAAAATAAAAAATAGAGAATTGTAGATTTGAATTAAAGTTTTTGTTCCCAGAGTTCAGTTTTAAGATATTCGATTCACATTAAATTATATTGCTAATATTTTTTTTTTCCTAGCAAGTAGGTCCTGTTGAAAAAAATTAGAATGATACACTGAAGGCTTTTCAATGCAGTTATAGTATTAGCACATATAAAAGGTCAAGTATCGAATGTTATGGCAAAGAACTGACACTTTATATATGTACAGTATTTATTAATGTTAATGTTGCCTCTCTATACAGAAACTTTTTTTGTCTTGCTTTATAATATGTTTCTACTAAAGTCTGAGGGAAATGCAAAAGAAGAAACATTAAATGCATTAGCTTGTGTTTTCTTTTATTAAAACCTGCATCTGATAGTTAAAACTTTAAGTTCCAAATAGAAGATTCAACAGAATGTTACACAAGCCAATCTATTAGGACAAATCTATGTCATTGATAAAAAAAAATAATTTAAATACCCTTTTTATGCAGTGCTTAGTTCACACTTCTGTCTAGCTCCACACACTTCCATAATTCCTAAAAATGCATATTGTATAATAAAATTGCCTGTAATCTGGCCACTTGACTTTATTTCGATAAATACGGGCTTCTGATGAAAATATGACCTATATAATAAGAATGAATATGGCACACTGTAATTGGTGCACAAAATGGAGGTTGCAAGCTATGCAATCCTATAAGTTAAGAGTAGGTTGGTTGTATCTGGGGACCAAAAGATTCCACTGGAGAGAAGATCAGTAGATAACCATAGCCGGTATATCTTTGGTTTGATAGATCTGGCGTTTACAAGCTCTGCTCGTTTTAAGGCACCCATAAACTACAGAGGACAGTCAGACATTAGACAACAATACAAATTTGAGAACATGTTTTAGTGTTATGATGCTGAATGATATGTACGCCAAAAACAAATTGCCACAAAACTCCAGCAAGATTGGTCCAGATTATAATTTAGGCGTCCCAGGTCTGCTGCCGAATTGTCCTTTAACATGGCAAGTGCTGGACAACAGACCTGGCCTGTTTATGGGTACCTTTGGCACTCTTTTTGAACCACAAAATAACAAGTGACTTAAAGATGGTGATATCTACCTTCTATGCATTAAAATGAGTCCATACATATGACAGTAGTGGCTTACATGATACGTTCACAGAAGCTGTAGGGATCATAGTACTCCTAAACTCTACAAAGTGGATAAATAAATGCCCCATGTACAGTTTGCAGAGATGAGTAACACACATTCCATATTGCATCATTATCATATCACATGAAATGCTGATACACCTCCAACTTTACCACCATAAAAAAGACAAATCAGCACACTGCAGTGTAAAGGACCAATTTTCCCCATGCTCAAAAAAGAAAAAAAAATCTGGCCTTTTTTTTTTTTTTTTTTTTTTTTTTTAGGAGGAAGGGCAAGGCATGCAGATTGTGGGCTGCCAGTTAAGTACGTTATTTTCATACAATATCAAATCCACCCAGGAAAAAAAATCTTGGTTTTCAATACAAAAAAATATGTATTTTCCACTCAAATTTTAGGCACTGAATTTGTGACACAAGAGGGTGAGAGTCACTATACATGCCTTCTAAGAGTTCTGCTTTACAAAAGTCCAGCTGGTCAATACCAAAAGTCTTTAGCATTTGTCTTCATGACACGTCTGTTTGTTTGTGCTCAGGGTAACTTGTTAGAAGTGCCACCATGGCACTTGTTGGAAGCGCCCACTTTAATTTGAAAATAAAACTTTGAACTTCTATTGGTCTTTCATTCATACTCAAAACAGTCAAGGACCAGATGTTAATATTCACTTTGGCCATTCACCAAAATTCTACATTTTCTTGGCAAGAAGGAAAATGGCTTAACGAATCATGATTGAGTCACATTATATACCACCTTCTGAATTCCCATAAAAACTTCACAAGTCCATATTGAAGATTAAATGCATCAGCATTCTTTAAAACTTTCATACATCAAAGACCAAAAAGGTGCATTTAACCCACACAGTAGAATTTGCTTTCTGCTACTCCCTGATATGTTAAATAGGATCTCTTATTTCTATGAACTGGCCACATGCAACATGAGGTTGAACCGTGAACCAGATTAAAATACTGTGCAAGCTATTAACAAAAAAAAAAAAAAAACACATTAGTGGGCTATTATGGTGGATATAGCTACAAAGTTTTGACCACGGAAAGTGCAGGAGTTACATTTCAGTGGGGTCCAAGAAGCTAAAAAATAAAAAATAAAAAGTGAGACAAGGAGTGTTAATACAAATCTCCTATCCCACTGAATCCTCCACAGCCTTCTCAAAAAATGGCGCCGTACCATGAACTGATGCACTTGGCAGCAACATATGTAAAAAATAACATTTAAAATAAAACAAAACACCTTATGACAGTTGCGGCTTCTACATGGTTTTCCAGGTTTCGGAAACTGTTTCACACACAAACATATTTATATTTATATATATATATATAGATATTTATATATATTCCTTTTGGCTCAAAACATAAAACACAGAAGGTTCTGTTAGGGTGAGGTCTTTGTGGTTTCATGGCCCTTCCCCCTCATGTCCATGCTTCTTCCATTTAAGGGTTCCATCCCTGTTTCCCCCTAGTCTCTTCATCTTGGAAAAGGTTTGAGAGGCTCAAAGAGAAAGTGAGATGCCTCTGAGACTGCCAAAGACAGAAAAGTCCCACATGGCTGAGTCATAAGGAAGGGTTTTCTATAGCTCAGTCTTTCACCAGCCTGTAGATGTGATGCTGAGCGCCATGTTCACTGGTGGACACTTCAAATACGTAGGCTATGCAGAGGAGCAATTCTTGAGTATCCCGATTTGTAACCACCTGAGTAGAATAGGAAAAAACAATGAAATATTTTTATTATGTTAAAAAATGCATATTAAAAAGTCTTTTTGTTTGTAACACAAGCCTGGTGGCTCCCAAAAGAAACCAGTGACACTAGTAGCATTGGCATGGAAATTGTGATTTGAGGTCTGTGTTCTTACCTACTTGGATAGTCAAGAGTGTGGGAGGGCATTTCGGTAGACAGTGAACATACCCTAACTATTATTTAAAAAATCATCACAATGTAACTAGCATAAGTTCTGGCATTTGTCTTGATATCAGATTCCTGTAATTCTATGCACATAAAGATGCAGACTAGAAAAGTCACAATGTAACAATGCTAGTCACAATGTAACTAGCATAAGTTCTGGCATTTGTCTTGATATCAGATTCCTGTAATTCTATGCACATAAAGATGCAGACTAGAAGAGGGAGCCCATTAAGTTGTACTACAGACTTAAGACTAAGCAAGTTTGTGTGTAATGTACTAAGACAGTATTTGATGATCCTGGCTCATTTATAAACCTATTTAGAGGGGGGGGGGGGGGTGAGGCTAGGGGGCTAAGGATCTTTTTAATGCAAACCTGCAGATGTTTGCTTGCTGACTAACATTACAAAGGGCTGTCAGTCGCTGAACATGCTTACAGGATATGAAAACAGGGGTGACACAGCCTGCTACTTACTGTCCAATTAACAATCAGGTAGCGTAAAGCCTAGTACACACTAGTAGCTTTTATATTTTTGTACAACCCAGTAGGGTTGAACGAAAAAAAACCTAAAAATTCAGAACTCAGGAGGAGACCATCCGGTGTTAGTACATCTCCCCTGCTGTGCTATTGTGTTCTGACAGGGGGATGCATATGTATATTTAGCTGCTTGATTGGATTTCAATAAAAAAACATTTAGAAAACTGTATGGAAATTAGTGCAAAGTCAATTTATACGGATGACATGAACACACCTCTGTATTGAAAACACAGACTGTAATGCATAGCCAACAAAAAATACACTGTTTGTACCCTATGCTGCTATGCATCTGAAACACTCAGTTCCCATGTGCTAAGAATGATGGAATTGGCCTATTAACAAAGGAAAGTACAAAAAACATTTTTTACCTGTAGTATAGTAAAGTTTTCTAACACACTGTTCATCATATATTTTTCTGGAAGCTGCTTTAATTTGTGGATGAAATTGATGAGATATTCACACATGGGTGAGCGATGAATGCGATAAAGAAAACGTCCATTTTCAAACCGAGCATACTCTGTCTGTTTGCAAGAAAGAATGGGGATATCAGGATTAACCCACTTACGAACATGTACCTCTGAATAGGATCATTATATTTACATTTTTTGTTGAAGGGGAATCTCAGGAAAATTGGATAATCTGTTTAGGACATTTTGGTCCAACATCATGTTAATTTTGGGATTATAGGTCTATAACTGTAGGTAGCATCTGCTGGTAGTGGCACAATCTTTAAGCAAACTGGTTATAGAACAAAATAGATTAATAATCAAGTCCAGAAGGTGTCACCACTAAACCTATGGGCAAAGAAACAGAGGTGTGCACTTTTTAGGAAACCATCATAGCGGCAGGTGAGAGCTCCTCATTCCCTAAAGCAATGGGATTCTTTACAGGTCAAAAGAGGTACCCAAATTGCATTGTGGCAAGCTCACCCTGCACACTGATGAGAGTTATAGATAAATAGGTACATATAAGCACTTTTTGCTTCCTACTAAGAAGGACTTGTTTTAAAATCACTTTAATTTCCAAACTAAACCATGAAGTCTTATAGTTATTTTCCTATTAGACAGTGGTATTGCCCATCATGGCTAAAAGCAGAGGGTCATCATCACACAGCAGAAAACTAATTTGTCTGCGAGTGGCAGGGATACAAAGCTCACATTTAAAAGGGACATCTTCCCAATGTTTTTGATGCGGAGTAACATCCTTTGAAACCGGCATCCTATTGCCAGTTGCACCCATGTCAGAAACATGTTTTCTTTTGTAAGTTTAGGTCACTATTAATTCAGAAGACAATAGTTGCTCACCTCTACTTTCTCTACTACTTGCTTTCCAAAGGAGCAGACTTTGGAGGAACAGGTGATGGTCATATTTTCTGGGCTCTCATACTGGCTGCTTACACCATAAAATATGCCTGGCTCATCCTGAATGCTGGTATTGAGGTCAGCCTGTTAACAAAATATTGCAGAAATAAATAGGAGTGAAAACACAACTTTACAAAATGGTATTTGCATAAAGGTGTCTGACTTATAGAAATCTGGTACAGAGCCATCCTGCTGTTTAGCAGATGCATGGGGGTATCAAGAATCCTAATGGCACCCCTACACACTGAAAAGCTCAGTGCAGTTTCCCTTGCTAGGAACCACACAGCATTATGCAGTTGCTCTGCAGCTGCATTTTTGGAAAGGGCGCAGGGACTTTTTCCCTGCGTTTTCCATATGTAGCAGCCATTACTAAAGAATGGGCTGCTATGCCTGCACAAACGTGGTCACAGGGAAACAGGAATACAGTAATGTGAATTTAGGGTTAAGTACGGTAAACAAGCTTTCTACAAAAAAGGAGAGAAGATGAAACAGGAAAACAAAATGGAAATAAACTAATCTGATGGCTGAATGTAAGAACACAGTGGGGTTGATTTACTAAAACTAGTGCAGCTTTGCACAGAAACAAATCCGCTTCCAGGTTTCCTTTTTTTTTTTTTGTCAAAACTTAATTGAACAAGCTGAAGTTAGAAGCGGATTAGTTACCATGCACAGCTGCACCAGATTTTACACTCTCAAGTTTTAGTAGATCAACCCCAAAGTATATTTATGCAATATGAACACCTAACTGAATAGCCATACACAGTCTAATCTTTTAGAAATTTCCATGTGTGTATGATTGATAAAGGCATGACTTAATGAACAATAATTGTCCCCACTCTAAAAACTGCATTGTGTTATTTTATCTATTCAGCTGAGAAGCAAATAGGGCCTAGTAGTTCTTCCCTATTCGTACAAATCATTATAAAATAAAGACTTTCAGTTTAACCTGTTGGGAACAATTACAATTGTTTAATCAATAAACACAACTGAGATCTCCTACCCAGAACTTGACCAAAAAGAAGGCATTGGGTGGCCCTTTCTCGTATAGCTCTTTAAGTCCTCCCTTCTTTTCAGGAAACTTGTCGTAAATCTGACGCACATCCACAGACTCCAGTAATGCATCACTATAGGAGGGATTCGACTGGCTGATATGTACATACAGATGCTTGTTGTACTGTGGAGAAAAATGTACAAACTAAAGTTCAAGATGATTTACCTGTATATAGGTTACTGGCGTGAGAACAAATCTATACTATATACAGTTGTGCTCAAAAGTTTGCATACCCTGGCAGAAACCATGAAATGTTGGCATTATTATTGGAAACATTACTGATCATAGCAAAAAAAATCTTTTATTTAACCACTTAAGGACCTGAAGGATTTGCCCCTTAATGACCAGGCCATGTTTTGCGATACAGCACTGGGTCGCTTTAACTGACAATTGCGCAGTCGTGCGACGCTGTACCCAAACAAAACTGACGTGCTTTTTTCCTCACATATAGAGCTTTCTTTTGGTGGTATTTGAACACCTCTGCAATTTTTATTTTTTGCGCTGTAAACAAAAAAAAGGAGCGACAATTCATTACTAGACCTACTGAATCCTAACAATACAGACTTGATCGCGGATGTAGAAATATGGGGCAACTTAGGAGACAATGATCACAGGTCAAATAGTTTCAGCATAAATCACACAAATAGGAAACATAAGGAAACATAAGACAATAAATTTCAAAAGAGCCATCTTCCAGAACTACGCTCCTTGCACAAAAATACTAAATGGGATAAAATCCTAGGAACAAAGAACATGGAAGAAAAATTGGTGTGCTTTAGGAACATATTAAATAAGGGTATTAGCTAGTGCATCCCAAAGGGTAATACATTTAAGAGAGTTAATAAAAGCTCTGGGTGGCTTAAGACCAACATAAAAATTCATACAAAAGCAAAGGAGAAGGCCTTCAAAAAATACAAGGCTGAGAGTTCGTCATCAGCATTCCAACTGTACAAAGAATTCAATAAGAAATGTAAGGGTGTAATCAGGGCGGATAAGATAGAACACAAAAGGCACATAGCAGAGGAGAGTAAAAAAATCCTCAGAAATTCTTAAAGTACATAAATAGTAAAAGAGGGATGATAGATCATATTGGCCCCATAAAGAATGATGAAGGGAATCTGGTCACTAAGGATGGTTAGATGGCGACGGTTTTGAATGTATTCTTCTCCTCAGTCTTCACAAGGGAAAGGGGGGGCTTCAGTAACCAAAACTGCAATGTTTATCCTCATGACACATCACAGGAAGCATCCATATGGTTAGAGGATAAAATTAGAAACAGACTTTAAAAACTTAACATAAATAAGTCACTGGGACCAGATAGCTTGCACCCGAGGGTCCTTAAGGAACTCAGTCAAGTAATTGCCAGACCGTTGTTTCTAATTTTTACGAACAGTCTGCTGACTTGTATGGTACCAGCTGTTTGGAGAAAAGCCGATGTAGCACCAATCTTTAAAAAAGGACCCAGATATATCCCTGGGAAATACAGACAAGTTAGCCTAACATCAATGGTATGCAAGCTCTTGGAAGGGATGATAAAGGGACTATATACAACATTTTAGTAATGAAAACGGTATCATTAGCAGTAATCGACATGGATTCATGAAAAATTGTTCTTGCCAAACAAATCTATTAACCTTCTATGAGGAGGTGAGCTGCCATCTAGATGAAGGAAGGCCCTTAGACATAGTGTATCTCAGTAAAGAGAAGGGCAAACAAAGCTAATAAAGGGACTGGAGGATCTTAGTTGTGAGGAAAGATTACAAGCACTGAACATGTACAAATACCGTACTGGTGACCCCACAATAGGGGTAAAACTTTTCCGCGAAAGGGCATTTAAAAAGACTCGTGGCCATTCACTAAAATTAGAGAAAAAGCAATTTAACCTGAAACTGCATAGGTACGGTAAGAGCAGTAAGAATGTGGAATTTTCTTCCACAAGCAGTGGTTTTAGCAGGGAGCACAGATAATTTCAAAAAACTATTAGATAGGCACTTAAATGACCACAACATACAGGGATATACAATGTAATATTGACATAAAAATGCACACACAGGTTGGACTTGTGTCTTTTTTTCAACCTTACCAACTATGTAACTATGACAATTTTGAAAAGAAAAATATATAATTTTTTACTTTTTGCTATAATAAATACCCCCCCCATTTTTTTTTTTTAAACACAATTTCTTCATCAGTTTAGGCCAATATGTATTCTTCTACATATTTTTGGTGAAAAAAATAAATAATATCGCAATAAGCGTATATTGATTTGCGCAAAAGTTAAAGCGTCTACAAAATACGGGATAGATTTATGGCATTTTTATTATTTATTTTTTACTAGTAATGGTGGCGATCTGCAATTTTTAGCTGGACTGCGACATTGCGGCGGACAGATCGGACACTTGACACTTTTTTGGGACCATTGACATTTATACAGCGATTAGTGCTATACAAATGCACTGATTACTGTGTAAATGTCACTGGCAGGGAAGGGGTTAACACTAGGGGGCGTTTAAGGGGTTAACTGTGTTCCCTCATGTGTGTTTCTAACTGTGGGGGGAAAAAAACTGACTGGAGGAGGATACAGATCGCTGTTCCTAATTACTAGGAACAGCAGATCTGTATCCCCTCCCGTCAGAACGGGGATTTGTGTGTTTACATACACAGATCCCTGTTCTGACTCTCGTGCCCGTGATTGCGGGTGGCCAGCAGACAGTGCGGCCACTGGCCAGGCGCATTGGGTCCCCCGCTGTTCAGTGGCCATGCACGTGCCTGCTATGGCTCTTAAAAGGAGCCCACATACAGGTACAGCGTATAATGATGGCACCTGGTCGGCAAGTGGTTAAAATATTACTAAACCCAGGACCATGCATTCACTATATCTGGTCTCCCACAATACACAGAAAATGGAAATGCAATAGTTTTAGTAAATAAACTGCTAAATATATCTTTTCTCATCAGCAGTTAGGGCAATCTTGTGACGTCTATCAGTGTCTGGTTAAAGCTTGTAGGAGGCGTTTTCATTCTACTCTGACTGTCCATGAAGCTGCAGGACCCCTGACCCTCTGTCTGGACAGTGCTGATTGGTCCTGTGCTGATCACATGCACTTTCCCAAGAAAAAAGAAATCTAGCAATACACACCAAACTAAGCATGTGCAGCTTGTACCCTGGCTTGTTCTATCAGCAAATGAATTGGGGACAGTGGAAGAAGGGTGAGGGACAGAGACGACAGGATCAAACAGCCTTTTTATACAATGCAGAGAATTGTGCAGAGGTTACCCTTAGGTTCCACAGTGAGTATGCTTTACTGCATATACAGACTGGTTTTACTGTAGTGGGTTTAGTAACACTTTAAGGATAGTGAAGTAATGTATTTATTTATTAATGTAATTTATTATCACATAGTTGTTTGGCTCCTTTTTAAATCATAGTGATAACAGAAATCATCTAAAATGGCCCTGATCAAAAGTTTACATACCCTGGAATGTTTGGGCTTAGCACAGACATACAAGGTGACACACACAGGTTAAAATGGCAGTTAAAGGTTAACTTCCCACATCTGTGGCTTTTTAAATTGAAATTAGTGTGTGTATACATTATCAATGTGGTTGTTAGCTCTCACATAACTGCACTGAGCAGGCTGGATTCTGAGCCATGAAGAGATGGACTTGTGTCTTTTTTCAAGCTCACCTACTATAAGAGCAGAAAAAAAAAACTGTCAAAAGACCTGCGTAACAAGGTAATGGAACTTTATAAAGATGTAAAAGGATATAAAAAGATATCCAAAGCCTTAAATTTGCCAGTAAATACTGCTCAATCACTGGCGCAGTAAAAAGTTTCTTTCTAGCAACTCGACTGTGCAAATGATTTTTGTTCAAGTATTGTCCTATTGTGCTCCTTAAAAACAACCACACCGTCTTTTTCCAGAGCAGCCTGTATTTCTCCTGAGGTTATCTGTGGGGTTTTCTGTGAATCACGAACCATTCCTCTGGCAGTTGTGGCTGTAATCTTTCTTGGTCTTCCTGACCTTGGCTTGGTATCAAGAGATCCCTGGATTTTCCACTTCTTAATAATTGAGCAGTACTTAGTGTCAATTTTAAGGCTTTAGATATCTTTTTATATCGTTTCCATCTTTCCAAAGTGCCATTACCTTTGTTACGCAGTTCTTTTTTCTGCTCTCCATGGCTCAGTATCCAGCATGCACAGTGTAGTCACGTGAGAGCTAACAAACGCATTGACAATTTATGCACGGACACCAATTGCAATTTTAAAAGCCACAGATGTGGGGGAATTAATTTAATTGCCATTTTAACCTGTGTGGTTCACCTTGTATGTCTGTACCAAGGCCAAACATTCCTGGGTATATAAACTTTTGATCAGGACCATTTGGATGATTTCTGTTATCATTATGACTTTAAAGTAGCCAAATATATGTGATAATAAATGGCTTAATATGATTGCTATCCTTGAATAAAATATTTTTAAATAAAAAGTTTGATTAGTCGTGATTAGTCATATTTACAACATTAATGCCAAAATTTCACAATTTCTGTCAGGTAGAGCTGCAGGATCCTGGATAAAATAAGAATCACAATTTTTTTGCTTGGAATAAAGATCACGATTCTCAGTGTAACATCATCTTTCACGTTATATTGGCCTCATTTTACTGTTAAATTAATAAAAAAATTTAAAAAACGGTATTTTTCCCCAAAAAATTGTGTTTGAAAGACTGCTGCGCAAATACAGTGTGACATACAGTAAAATATTGTAATAACTGCCATTTTATTCTCTAGGGTCTCTGCAAAAAATATATATATAATGTTTGGGGGTTCGAAGTAATTTTCTAGCTAAAAACACTGATTTTAATTCATAAGCAACAAGTGTCAGAAAAAGGCTTAGTCTTTAAGTGGTTAAACTGACCTCATTTGCAGACCAAAGTTCATCCCTTTCATCTGTAAATGAACATAAAGATACAATGTTTCTTTTATCTCTTTTTCAGCGCTGAGCAATGTTGATAAACATTGCCGGCTGCTTTTTTTTAACTTTTTTTTTTTTTTACAGCTTTGTTACATGAATCGTGGAAATGCTGGATTCAAATCTTGTGAGGGGTTGAATCGAGATCGCGATTTATTAATGATTAATTGTGCAGATATACTGCCAGGGTGTGCAAACTTTTCAGCACAACTGTATGTACAGATCAGAATTGTACTATAGATTGTACTTACTGCATCAGGTTCTCCTTGCTGTTCCATAAAGGCCATGAATTCCACTAAACGCAGCTTAGGCGTGCCAATAGAGCGGCCTTGCCATGCAGGCCCTGTAGGTACCGGAGACAGACTGGCAGGACTGGCATTATAACCTTTAACAGTCAAAGAAAACTTGAGTTAAAAGGAAATGCTAAATACATAAAAGTAATGTAGGCATAAGATGAGGCAATACCATACAGAAACATAGAAAAGTGACAGCAGAAAAAGACTGGAGTAGTCTATCCATTTTTAATTTTTTTTTTATTTTTGTCTTGTTTTTGTTTTCGCCAAACTGTATTGTCTGACTATAGATCTATGTCACTACCTCTGCTAGAAGTTTGTTCCAAGCATCAATTACCCTTTCAGTAAAATAATACTTTCTAAGATTTGTTTTGAACTTTCCTCCAGTTAGTTTGAGGTCATGTCCCTGTGTTCTTGATTTTGGTTTCATATTGAAAAAACTGCCCTCCTGAACCTCGGTAAAGGGCCAATGAACTACGTCATTGGCCCTTTATCTAGATCGGGGATGCGTCGTGTGCCCATTGCCGCATTGCGGGCATGCAAGAGCGGCGAGGCTGGGGCGACATCCTATGACATCCCTCCAGAGCCATCCCACCACAATTTGTCTATATGGCGGGTGGGAGGTGGTCGAAGATTTCCATAATTTCTCCCCTTTCCCTTCTTTCCTCCAGACTGTACATGCATATATACATACACATATTTTATGTATAAGTTACATAGGTTACATAGTAGGTAAGGCTGAAAAAAGACAATAGTCCATCCAGTTCAACCTGTGTTGGTGTACGTGTGTCAGTGTCTACAATGATTGTTCATATCACTGTGTGTTGTGTTCTTTAAGATATACATCCAAGAGTCTTTTAAAAATATCCATACTCCCCACAGCCACCACCAATCGTGGAAGATAATTCCACATCCTTATTGCCCCGACAGTAAAAAAAAAAACCTGCGCAGCTTAAGGTTAAACCGCTTCTCTTCCAGTCTCATTGTGTGACCCCATGTCCTCTTACACTTCCTGAGACTAAATAGTTTCTTTCCTATGCTGGTATCCCCATTAAGGTATTTGTAGATCGATATGTCCCCTCAATCGTCGCTTCTCTAGCAAGAATAAAATTTAGTGATTGCAGTCGTTCCTCAAAATTCAGGTCCTCCAGTCCCCTTATTAGTTTTGTTGCCCTTCTTTAGACTCTCTCCAGCTCCAGCACATTCCTTCTGAGGACTGGTGACCAGAACTGGACAGAATATTCCAGATGTGGCCAGACCAGAATTTTATAAAGTGGCAGGATTATAGTTTTATCCCTAGAGTATATCCCTTTTTTTATGCATGCTAATATTCGGCCGGCTTTCTTAGCTGCAGCTTGCATGCTATTGCTCAATCTGTCATCTACTAGGACCAACAGATCCTTCTTCATCCTTGATTCTCCTCCTAAAGAGTAGTTTGCATTTATGTTTTTGCCCCCAAGTGCATTACTTTACATTTATCCACATTAAAACTCATTTACCATTTGTCTTCCCACTCCATTATTTTGTTCAGGTCATTCTGTAAAATTTCTAGATCCTGATGTGAAGTTCTTGCCCTGCTATTTATAGCATCCTCTATATCATTTATGAATAAATTGAATAGAATTGGTCCCAAGACAGAACCTTGGGGTACCCCACTCGCTCTCCCGACCAGTCTGAGTACGTTATTTACCACCACCCTTTGGACACGTCCCTGTAACCAGCACATACCTTAGGCTACATGCCCAAGTTTTTACAGCCGCTTTTATGAGCGTTTTTTGCAGCTTAAAAATGCCTCTCCATCTTAGCCTATGGCCTCATGCCCACCATGGCGTTTTTGAGCTGTAAGTGGCATAGGCATTTTTAAGCTCCAAAAAAAACCCCAGGACCAGTGCATTCTGAGGCTCCAGCGCTAGAGCTGTAAAAACGTCAGTAAAAGGTGTTAAACGTGATTTAACGAGGCTTAACGCTGTATGCCCCGTCCAGCGTTTCTCTGTCTTTATTCGAAATCAACGGTTCCCTATGGGAGCCCATTGATTTGAATAGAAGTCACACCAGAAGTCGGATCAAGATGATCCGACTTGCGGTACAACTCATGCTGAGAATCTTGAAGGGGAACCCCAACAAAATTTAGCATGAGGTTCCCCCCAAGAGCCATACCAGACCCTTATCTGAGCACACAGCCAGGCAGGTCAGGAAAAGGTCGGGGGGGAGGGGGGGGGGAAGACGAGCGAGCGACCCCCCCCCCCACCTGGACCATACCAGGCCACATGCCCTCAACATGGAGGGTTGGTGCTTTGGGGCAGAGGGGGCCCCTGCGCCCCCCGTTCACCCCCCCTTTCCTGACCTGCCGGGCTGCGTGCTCAGATAAGGGTCTGGTATGGATCTCGGGGGGAACCTCACGCAAAACTTTGTCGGTGTTCTCCATCAAGATTCTCAGCACAAGTCGCACCGCAAGTCGGATCATCTTGAGCCGACTTCTAGTCAAATCAATGGGCTCCCATAGGGAACCATTGATTTTGAATAGAGACAGAGAAACGCGGCTGTAAAGCTAGCGTGGCTGAACGTGCATTGACGCCAATGCAAAACGCAAAAAAACAACAAAAAAAAAACACCGCTTTTTCCTGGCGTTGGAACTAGCTTTGCAGCTCGTTTTTTTAAAACATCCGTGGGCATGTAGCCTTATGGTCCATGCCTGCAGACCTCAGCTTGTATATTAAGTGTTTAGGAGGAAATGTATCAAATGCTTTTGCAAAATCCAAATACACCAAGTCCACTGGTCTCCACTATCCACTATCTAAATGGCAGCTCACTTCCTCGTAGAATGTTAGCAGATTTTTGGATATAGTCCCTTATCATCCCCTCCAATAAATTACCTACATATTGATGTTAGGCTGAATAGCCTGTAGTTTCCAGGGATTTGTCTCTTCCGTTTTTTGAATATTGGTACCACATTGGCTTTTCTCCAATCAGCTGGTACCAATCCTGCCAGTATGCTGTCCGCAAAGATTAGGAACAATGGTCTGGCTATAACCTGACTGAGTTCTCTGAGGACTCTCGGGTGTAAGCCATCTGGTCCTGGTAATTTATTTGATGATTTAATTTGGTGATTCTGAAGTTGCTCTCAATAGGTTTTATCCCCCAACCTTTTATCATTTTTGTTACCGGTCTCTGGAGTTCTTTATCAATACTTTTGTGTAAGTGAGGTCGCCAGAACTAAACACAGTATTCCAAATGAGGTCTCACCAAAGATCTATTTAGGGGAATCAGAACCGCCTTCCTCCTGCTGGTGATCCCTTTAGTGATACATCATAAAATTCTACATAGGTTTTAGGTAACCAATCTACCATAGGTGCCCATTGCATTAGGGTGTGCACCTCAAAGCTCAAACACACATGCGTGTATATAGCAGTGGAGCAGTGGACGATGTCAGTAGGGCAGAGGTTGGTGTCAGTAGGGCAGTGGACAGTTTCAGTAGTTCATTTTTATAATTTTTTTTTTTTTACAACTCTGCATAATTTTATATTTTTTTTACAATCATTTATTTCTATTACATTTTTTAGGAGCTCCATTGGGAGGTTTTGGAGAAATATCATGTATAAACCCCTGATGTCTCCCTTTTAAAACAGAGAAAGGGACTGAGAACAAAGATTCCCCAGTCCCTTTCTCTGCAGCCAAGCATCGGGGGAAGCTGTGTAGAAAGGCATCATTAGGGGGTGCCCAGGCACACCTGGCACACCCTGTGCGCACGCCTATGCAATCTACATAGGTTTTAGGTAACCAATTTACATAGGTTTTAGGTAACCAATGCAATACAATGTGTACCTAATCTAATGTGTGAAGATAGATATGATGATTAATAACTAACACTTTATGCGACACTTTACAAGTATTGAGTTATATTTCACAATTGTTTTTGTGTGAAAATGCTTCATTTGCAAAAATAAATATGATGAAGTAGAAACAGTATTTTTCCAGAGGATAAGAACATTTATTATGCTATTGAAGGTATCAGCCATAAATTGGTATTTTATTAATGTGCTGTTATTTGAGATCCATTTGGAATAGGTTGGCTTTCTGCCTTCTACTAGAAGCTCTTCACATAAATGCACTGGTAAACCCAGCCAGCAAAACCTATGCGGGAATTGACTTTTGCATGTGGAATAATGCAAAAAAAAAAAAAAATCAATATTATAAAATGAATGCGGTAAATTCAGCCAATCTATGTGATGATTTTTTTTATTTTCCAAACAGGATAGCTTTATTGGAAAAATATAAAAACAATACAATACATTCACCAAAGAAAAAAAAAACAACTGTTTGGCATGGCAAGGTAGAATCATGACAAAGATAATCAGTATGTGCTTACATTTTTAGTGAATTAAAAATAAAATGATTTTCAAAGTCATAAATAAATGTATGATAATGAGCATTCCACATGCGTTATGCTTTTGTATTCAATCTATCGCATTCTATCTCTAATCTATGATTACCACGTGCAAACTATTATCCTAAATACAATACAAAATATTTTTATAATTGTAGCCAATAGGAGGAAACAAGGAAAACAAAAAGGTCAAAATGAAAAGAGAAAAAGATATTGGGAAGATGTAAAGCTGTCACAACTTAAAAGGCAGAAAAAAAATCTGTACCTGGTACAGCAGGAGGGGGGGCAGCGGGCTGCAGGGGGTATGGAGGCTGGGAAAACGGCTTAACGCTAAAGAAAATAATACAAATGATAAAATAAATACAAGTAAATAAAATGGAAACCCATTCACCTTTGAAGCCCTTTTCTGTCCCATGAAGCATTGTAATTAAAAGAAAAAGAATCACAGAAAGAAAGGAGATTGATAAACAGTGGCATACGTGTAGCAAACTTGGGTGTAAAAAAAATTAAAAAATAAAAGCGTAGTCATTAGACTCATCTTAACTGTTGTCATTTATACAATTGTTTGACCACATTTACATCCAGAATTGCCAACATGATTATAGCAAAGCTAGTATTTCCAAAAAGTACAAATTAGCAAGTTTAGAGGGAACTTCAGCTAGTATTGTGGGACAGAGGCCCACACACTATAATCATACCTTTCAAATTAAAAAAAAAAAAAAAAAATGGAGGGGCGATACCAGGCTAGAACTTTGGTTTGTCCAACTAACCTGAGCAGACTTCATTTATTTCTAAAACGTCAGACTGCCTTGGGACCCAAAAGCTCTCTAAAAATCAGAACTGGCTGGAAATATGCACAGCGATGTTCCTATTCATAGAAATGACTGACTGATCATACAATATATAGAGGTAGCTAGGCTTCTGGGTCACAGGAATATAGTGTATTGCTTTAAAGGCTAAGTTCACCTTTTTCTAAATTCTAGCTCCCCTATGTACCAATAAAGCATTAATGTACTTTTTTTGCAAAAATATCAAAGCTTCCCATAAAATCTACAGACACGTACCTTACTTTCTTTGCACATTTTTTTAAATGAAATGCAATCAATCAATAATCATCCTTCTCATTAAATACACAATCAGATTGCATAGTGTATGGCCATCTTTATCCCTTTCATGACGAAGCCTATTTTTGAAATTTGGTGTTTACAAGTTAAAATCCGTATTTTTTGCTAGAAAATTACTTAGAGTTCCCAAACATTATATATATTTTTTCAGCAGAAAATCTAGAGAATAAAATGGAGATTGTTGCAATAGTTTATATCACATGGTATTTGTGCAGCGGTGTTTTAAACGCAAATTTTTGGAAAAGGGACACTTTCATGAATTTTAAAAAATCCAAACAGTAAAGTTACCCAAATTTTTTTGTATAGTGTGAAAGATGATGTTACGCCGAGTAAATAGATACCAAACATGTCACCCTTTACAATTGCACCCTTTACAATTGCACGCAGGTCTAAGGCTAGAATTATTGCTCTTGCTCTGACGATCGCGGCGATACTGCACATGTGTGATTTGAGGGGGGACTCGCGGGGACGGGGGCACTTTAAAAAAAAATATATATTTTTTTTAATTTAATTTAATTTTATTTATTGTTATACTTTATAAATTGTGTTTAAAATTTTTATTTTTTTTTACTTTTATTGCTGTCACAAGGAATGTAAACATCCCTTGTGACAGTAATAGGTGGTGACAGGTAATCTTTATGGAGGGATCGGGGGTCCCCCGATCCCTCCTTTGCACTTCAAAGTATTCAGATCGCCGAAAACGGCGATTCTGAATACTGTATTTGTTTTTTTAAACCGGCGCCATTGGCAGCCGAGTAAACGGGAAGTGACGTCATGACGTCGCTTCCGCGTTTACATTGAGAAGGCTGGAACGAAGCCGCCCACAGCTTCGTTCCAGCCCGCCCACAGCCGCCGGAGGCAGCCGACTGGACACCGGGCCTCCCGATCGCACGGGAGGCCCGGTAAGAGCGGCGGGAGGCGGGGGATGTCCCCTCCCGCTCCTCCGGTATAACAGCCGAGCGGCTTTTAGCCGATCGCCCGCTGTAAACAACGGCAGCTGCAGGCATCATCCCGGTATAACCCCGGAAAGCCGAGTACACATATCTGCGTACGGTCGGCGGGAAGGGATTAAACAAGTACATAGAAGGGAGTGAACAGAAACACTCAGCTGTCAAGCTCCGTTCACAAATTTGCATAGCGGGAACTTGCATTCCCACATGCAATTTTTTTTTTGCGAGGTGGGGAAGCGTTTGAGCATTTTCACTCATCACACATAGGGCAGCCCATCCACCTGAATTGGCTGCCCTACACACAGAAATCACCCCAAAGAAGCTCCAGAACTTTTTTTTTTTTTTTTTAAGCGGAGCTTGGTGTTTTTTTTACTGCGATTTTTGTTGCAGTGCATTTCTGAAATGCAAGGAAATGCACAGATGTGAATGGAGCCTCATTATTCTTGTGTTATCGCACCAATTTCACTAAACAAGTGGCCATAAACTATAAAATCTGATTGTACAATCTTCTTTAGATTTACTAAATTTATATAAAAGGAGGAAACACCTATCTAGCCAATCACTTTATATCCAATCAGGCAGGTCCTTGCATTACATAATTGATGGCAGATCTAAACGAGATTATACAATCAGATTGTATAGTGTATGGCCACCTTTATACACCTAAAAGTACTAGTTGCACTCTCAGTGCCATTAATTGGCAACGGCACCCCAAACACAGAAGCAAACACACATTTTGCCAATGTTGCAAAACGCACAGTAAAAAATACGCAACCCACAAAACGCCAACATGTCCCATAAGCCACATATAGCACAGCCCATTAAAATCACCAGGCTGCCCAATGTGTGTCACAGGAAAAACGAGCCACAAAACGTTCACTCCCACTATGCTAGATGTGAATGGGTCCTGCAAGTGAAATTGGTTCGATAACACAAGAACAATGAGGCTCCATTTACATCTGTGCATTTCCTTGCATTTCAGAAATGCACTGCACCAAAAATTGCAGTAAAAAACGCACCAAGCTCCGCTCTAAAAAAAAAAAAGTTCTGGAGCTTCTTTGGGGTGATTTCTGTGTGTAGAGCAGCACATTCAGGTGGATGGGCTGCCCTATGTGTGATGAGTGAAAATGCTCAAACGCTTCCCCACCTCGCAAAAGAAATAAAAACTCATGTGGGAATGCGAGTTCCCGCTATGCAGAGATGTGAGCGGGGCTTAACAGCTGAGTGTTTCTGTCCACTCCCTTCTATGTACTTGTATAAAGATGGCTATACACTATGCAATCTGATTGTGTATTTAATGAGAAGGGTGATCACTGATTGATTGCATTTCATTTAAAAAAGGTGCAGCTGGGAGTGGAAGGATGGAGGATGAAGGGTGTGTACTAATGAGGTCAGCTGGTCAACTTCTTCCTGTGTCATGTCCTTCAGTTTATAAGGACTCAAGACAGAAGCAATAGATACGTTTGGAATCATTTTGCAAAAAAAGTACATGAATGCTATATTGGTGCATAGGGGAACTGGAATTTAAAAAATACGATGAACATAGCCTTTAACTTTAAAATTGCAATATAGCCTACATTCCTAACACATGCTGGTAGGTTAATTGGCTCCTGTCTAAACTGGCCGTAGTATGTATATGTATGAATGTGAGTTAGGGAACTAAGCAGATCGTAAGCTTCTTGAAGGCAGGGACTGAGGTCAATCCACAATATATATATGTAAAGTGCTGCATAAATTAAGGGCACTATATAAGTACCTGTAATAAATAAATAAAAATAAAACAGTTATTCAATGCATGTTTTAAAAGTCTTATAGAAAAACATGTTAAAAGAATGCATTGCCAGCAAGAAAATATGTTTTGTACAGAATGTGACATTATTATCAGAGAGACTAATGACAAAATGTGTAAGTGGGCAGTACTTACTCTTGTGTCGGCCGGGGCGGGCCAGCTCCTCCAGGCCAGAACTGGAAAAATTCTGGAGACTAGAGAGAAAAAAAAAAAAAAAAGAAGGGTTTATCATATCTACACTATGTTTGCAACAAATTTGATATCTGTGTTTAAAGTAATAAGAGCCCTTTCACACTGGGGCGGTTTGCAGGCGCTATTGCGCTAATAATAGCGCCTGCAAACCGACCCGAAAGTGCCACTGCTTTTATTCCTGAAGCGATGTGCTGGCAGGACGGTAAAAAAAGTCTTGCTAGCAGCATCTTTGGAGCGGTGAAGGAGCGGAGTGTATACCGCTCCTTCACCGCTCCCGCCCATTGAAATCAATGGGAAGGCGCGGCTATACCGCCGGCAAAGCGCCTCTGCAGAAAAACACCCCGCTAGCGGCCGAATACCGACGGTAAAACGCCGCTAATAATAGCGGCGTTTTACCGCCGACACCGCCCCCCGCCCCAGTGTGAAAGGGCTCTAAAAGAAAGAACTAAAATAAATTTGAGTGAGAAAATGCATTTGCAAAATTTACTATAAAAGCTGTGCTGGAAGACTTGGGGTTGATTTACTAAAGCTAAATAGGCTGTTCGCTTTGCATGGAAATGTTCACGTTAAAAAGGTTATGTAGCCTTCACTTTGTGGATGTAGTGAAAATTTACATTGGAAAAAATACTTAAGTCACATGCACAGAAAAAAAAAAAATCTCAATTTTTGCTTGCATGTGATTGAATGATGGGAGGTTAGCAAAGCTTCACCTCATTCACTAAGCTAGAGAGAAAATTCCCTTGCAAAGTGAACAGCCTATTTGCCTTTAGTAAGTCAACCCCTATATCTTCGATTAGGTAAGAAAGACTTTCTGCTGTGTCCCTGCAGCTTCACAAGGGAACAGAATAAAAACCACAGGCATATAAGGAAACCAGCCTCTAAAGTTGGTAATAGATGGATTTTTATTTTATTTTTTTGATCATCCAGCTGACTGATGGAAAAAAACAAAAAAAACAACAAAAAAAAACAAAAAACACACACACACAAACGATCTGATTCCTATCATCAGAATACACTGATACACCTAATGCTGCAGTCGATAGGCTGTCTGCGCTCATCAAATGAAAATATACCAACAGTCCCCAACCAGCAAATATCAATCCATTTATGGCCAGCTTTACCTGCACTAAAACATTTTTCTGAATTCTATTCTGCTTTAGCATTGTGTGTATTGCAAACTAATGCGTTTTTAAGGCCACTGTACACATTAGGGGTTCAAATAGAGCTTTGGACTTTCTATTGCTCAGACAGTCTCTTGCACCAGGGGACAACAAAAAAAACAGCAGGTCAGATGACTTAAATGACGGGACCATCCAGCTAAGTGTCTGCTTTGTGCTAAATTGAATGCAAGCTGCAATGTTTGCTGGGACAATGAAGCAGCCCTTGTTCTCCTTAATGTAAAACTAAAGGCAAAACTTTTTTTTCCATTTTGCAGAGAGTGCCGAGGTGTTAGGCCTCATGTACACTGCTGCTGGTAAACGGACGTTCAGGGGCAGTTGGCTGCTTTTTTCAGCATCCAATGTTATCTTATGTGTACATGTACACAGATTCGTTTAATGTCATTTTTAGGCAGTTGAGTTTAGAGGCCTTTTTTGGAAAGCAAAAAAATGAATTCAGATGCTGAGTTTAGAGGCATTTCAAGCGCTAAATGCTTCTAAACGCGTTTCGTTTACAGGCGTTTTTCATTTTTGGCTTCTAAACGCAGCAAAATGCGGCTAAACGCAGCATGTAAACGTGGCAAAACAGATGTTTTAAACGTGGGTTACGATCTGTCAAGTTAAATCGTTCAGGAGAGGTTGTAAAAACGTCCCGTGTACATTAAGCCTAAGAACACCTGTCATGTTTTTACTGCTGTCTCTTTCTACACTGGGGAGATTAACCATCTCGATTTGTCTTGTTTACTGCAATCACTGAAAGTAAAAGCAAATCCCTAATTTTGGGTTTGTTTCCAGAAATGTAATAGAGGGGGTATCTTCCAATAGGGACACTAGTTCTGGAGACCGTGGTGACAACCAGGGATGAACTCACTTTGGAGGGATTTTAGCTCACTTCCTGTTTTGGTTATGGGGTTGGAAGTGAAAAGAAATCTTCCCAATGAGACACAGATGGCAAAAAAAACTGGCAGGAGTTGTAATGTCCTCTTACTCTATCCAATATGAAAACTATTTTTACCTATAGATCTACTTTAATGGCTCTCCCAACTGGTAGGGCTCACTTGGAGGAACATTGAACTAGAGCCTTCATACCGACTGTGCTATAGTCTTTAATGCTTGTGCCCTATACGGGAATACCGGTAGGAAATATTATGCAGGTGCTTTGATCATTAAATAAATACTGTAAGTAGAAGTAGATATTGAATTACAGAAAAAAAACTCCAGTCAAAACTTTATTTCGTTAAGCTTTGGATATAGTTACAAAGAGTTTTGAATCGCTATTGTTTTTTGTTTTTTTTAAGTCTTTGTCTCCACTGTGGAAAATTCCCTTTCTTCTTTTGCCATCTCTAAAAACAGAAGTGAATAAAATCTCCCCAACAGTGATACAAGGAGCAGCCAAAGGACTTTTAAAGTATGATGAAGAAAATGTGTCAGGTTTTTATGTGACCCCTTTGGTGTGATTCCCTTTTTTATCTGTGACATTAGATAACAAAAAGGTAATAATCATAAGTTAAAGGAAATATTTCATTCAGGGACACGTTTTGTCTAGAGCTGTGCTTCAAAAGAACAAACAGGGAAAAAAAACTCAATACAATATGGTGATCACTTACCCCTGCATTGGGAGGGAATGGGGACTGTGATATACTGGGTACTCCTAGCTTATTCTGAATGGATGTTGCAGAAATTAGTTGTGCTGAAGACATGGCTGCCATACTCTGTAGAGCTTTATCTTTTGCTACCTGATCCTGAAACATGAGCACAAAAACATCATAAGTATGAACAAATCACCCTACTAAGGGATAAAACAGCATTACAACTTTGCTACGACTGCAAACTAAAGCCATTATAAATACATATACTCTAGACATGTGCAGATATTAATTCGGAACGAAACTATTAGGACAAATTTTTCGTTATTCGGATATAGCCCAATACACAAAGTTTACCGAATGCTCCGAATAGCGTAACAAAATTCGTCTGAATTTCCAAAAATTCAAATTGAAATTCGAGTTTTACATTGAATTTACATTGAATTCTATTTGAATTTGAACTGTAAACATATTTCTGAAATCAAAGACTGTGTGTGTTATTAGAGTATCATTTTGAAATAATGCTGTTTTTGTTAAGGCAAAGGTGATTTAAAGAGTTATTGTAATCATTTAATGAAAATGTATTTTGTTTGTTCGCTTTGTCGCATTCAAATAAAAAAAACAAAAACATGTTCGTTTCGACCCATTCAAAATTTATCGATTTGAACATTTCGAATCGAAAAAAAAAAAAATTGAAAAGACAAAACTAATCCGAATACGAATTGAACAAATTAACCAAAGTTAACAAAACTAAATAACTGGGTTAAGGAATCTAAATGAAACTATTTTTTCGTCATGTGCATGTCTAATATAACGTATTTAAACTGTCCTGCACACAGCAGATTTTGATAAGATTTTGGGGAAAAATGCTAATCATGTTTAGGAAAATGGACTTATTTAAAAAAAATGTTGTCTATATTTTATTAGCATGAACAAAAGGGCATTGGTGGGCAAACTTAATAACGTTATGGTTAAAAAAAAAATATTATATTATAAACAGAATAATTAACAGACGCTGAAAACAGAATAAAGAAAATCATGCTAACATACTGTAAAAGGATTTTGCCCATTTACAACACTTGAACATTAATACAATGTTAATGTAGAAACACATTTTAAAATTTTAGCAAACACAAAATGAATTACACTTATTGCATTTTTTAGTTCACCTTCTTCCTCATTTCATTTTAGGCAACATTTTTGGCAATAATAAGAGTCTCCAGAAAATATAAGAAGCCACCAGTGAATTTAATCCAACAGTGTCCACACAAAATGGGGATAGCAGTTTTGGACAAGTTGGATTTTAAGGGCTTATGATTTATTGAAACAAATATCTAAAACACTGTATCTGGAGTTCTCTCAAAAGGTAGCAGCCTATGTTTTAGCAGTCAGCCATGACAAAGATTCTGCACATCTCCGACTAAGCTAATTTTTGTAGTTTATCCTGGGGTGTTTACATAAGGGAGCCACATCCAGAAACATGAACTGAACATACTGGTATGTCTTTAAACCTATGGCTTCTTTACATATCAAATTGTTCACCAGTGTGCAGTTTCCTCAAAATGAACTTGGGCTTTTGCCCAATCACCAATCACCAGCAGGGCCGGATTTCCCACAAGGCCACCGAGGCCAGGCCTCGGGGCGGCAGTGGTGAAGACGCGGCGCCGCTCCTGTGGCGGCTTCCCGGATTGCCCGGGATTGTCCATTAATTATGATCTTTGTCCCGGGCACCTTCATTCCGGGACAATACAGTATCCCGTAAAGAAAAAGAATACGGTCCACCTCCGCCACTCACAGGGCTGCCCCGCGTCTAGCAACCAGTGACGTCGGCTGACACGTGGGCAGTGCACCCTATGACTGAGCAGCGCACCTCCGACTCTGAGAGGAGTCCATCCACCTCCTCTCTCCTTCTCCGCCTCCGGCCAGCAGCGGAGAGGGAGAGAGACCAGCCAAGCACACCAGAGTGACGAGTCACCAGGATCCAGCCTGTGCCCACTGCCCAGTCAGTGCCAGTGAGGCCCGGGGCCACCGCCGACTACTCCGAGTCCAGCAGCCACTACAGGGGAGCACACCGCCAGCAGCCCAACTTCTCCAGTTCAGTTCCCCTCCTGAGCCTCCCCCCGCCCACGAGGGCCACTGCGCCAGACAAATTTCCACGACCAGGTTAGTGTTTGTTCATGTGGCAGCAAATATCATTCATGACAGTGATACAGCAACTTGCTGGCAAATTCTTGTTTAGTCACTACTCAATTATTAACCACTTAAGCCCCGGACCATTTTGCTGGCCAAAGATCAGAGCACGACCCCAGACCCAGACATGGATAGAATGGGTGTGGGGCCATCCGGGGTGACCCCCCTGGCATTGTGGGCTGACAACTACGGATTTACAGATGTCTGGAGGATGAGGCATCCGGATGTGAGACAATACACATGCCACTCTGCGGCGCATGCCTCCTTCTCTAGGATAGATCTGATCTACTCCTCTGGATCCCTCCTCCCCAGAATACTTGAGGTAGATATTCTGCCTCGAGGTATCTCAGACCACGCTCCCCTCCTATTAAAAATCCAGACGGATTCTCCTGCTGCCAATGTCCTTTGGCGACTATCGGGACTCTGGATTGCGGACGAGAGGGTGGTCCCCCTGGTAGAGGGTGAGTTGGAAATTTACTGGACAATCAATGAAGGTACAGTCCCTCCCCCCACACTCTGGGACGCCTTCAAGGCCTACACTAGGGGACAATATCAGACGGCAATTGGGAGAGTCAGGAAAGATACCCGACTGGCCCTAGAGGAAGCTGAAAAAAAAAGTACTCCTTCTAGAAAAAGAATATGTGCACACGAAAAACGTATTAACATATGATACTATGCAATCCTTACATAGAGAGATCTCTCTTCTGCGGATTGAGACCACTAGAAAACAGCTGCTGGCTCAATCGCAGAGGATCTTCGAGCAGGGAGAGAAGACGGGTAGAATGCTAGCCTGGCTGGCCAGGGAGCGTTCGACTTCCATGCATATAGCCCATATTAAGGATGACGAGGGCGTGACATACTCAGACTCCGGGGATATTAACAGACAATTTACACAATACTATCAAAGATTATACACCTCTAGGGTCTCCTTTAATGAGGAAGATCTGTGTACATTCCTAGACCGGATAGATTTCCCCCAACTGACCACAGAGGCTAGAAATAACTTAGAGGAACCAATTACTCTCAAAGAGGTTCAACTAGCAGTGACATCTCTCCAGTCGGCAAAAACCCCGGGCCCTGACGGCCTACCCGCAGAATTTTACAAGGCAAATAAAGACCTTCTTAACCCTATCTTTCATAAACTGCTCCTCACGATGCTAAAAGAGGGCTCCCTCCCTCCCTCAATGTCAGAGGCGGTGATTGTAGTCATAGCTAAACCCAACAAAGACCCCACGTTGTGCTCATCCTATCGTCCCATATCACTTTTAAATGTGGATGCCAAAATAACCACCAAGATCCTAGCAAATAGACTTAACTCAGTTATCCTATCAATCGTACATGGTGATCAGACAGGCTTTATGCCAGGTAAGGGCACTGACATAAACCTACGCAGGTTATACACTAACATCTCACACGCGGAGCGGTCACAATCCCGAGGTGTAGTGGCTTCCTTAGATGCCGAGAAGGCCTTCGATTCAGTGGAATGGAGGTTCTTGTGGAATGTGCTGCAGCGATTTAATTTTGGCCCCCGCTTCATTTCATGGATAAAACTGCTCTACTCACACCCCACAGCTAGAGTCCGTACAAACGGATTGCTCTCTCCCCCATTTTCTCTAGAGAGGGGGACCAGGCAGGGGTGCCCACTGTCCCCAGGCTTGTTTGCCCTAGCCATTGAGCCCTTGGCTATTTTGCTTAGGACGTCCCCGGAGCTTGGAGGTGTAAAGGTGGGTCCGTTGACTGAAAGGCTTTCCCTATATGCTGATGACGCGCTGCTGTACCTTCCAGATGCGTCGACATCGCTGTCATCAGCCCTTGAAATCATTAATCAATATGGATCTTTCTCGGGCATTCGGATCAACTGGTCCAAATCCATCGTATTTTCACTATCCCCGGAACTGCCGGATGTTGACCCTTCCAGTCCTCTCGTGTTGGTCTCTAAGTTCAGATACTTGGGGATTGAGGTTCAGAGAGACCCAAAAATGTATCTAATAGACAATGTATACCCAATTCTCCATCAACTTACTGCCCGATGTCAGGCCTGGAAATCCCTCCCGCTATCACCAGTAGGTAGGGTTAATTTGTTAAAGATGACGTTCCTCCCCAAATTCCTATATGTATTTCGAAATACCCCGGTCCTTATCCCCAAATCTTTTTTTGACAAACTGGAACAGGTTGTTAGCTCATTTGTATGGGGGGGATCTGCCCCTAGAGTAGCACGAACCACCCTTCAGCTCCCCTAACGATGGGAGGCCTAGCACTCCCCTGCTTTCGGAAATATTACTGGGCGGCAGTCACAGTTACTGTCCGGTGGTGGTTCTCCCAGCCGAAATCTAACCCCTCACTTAATCTTGAGGCAGCAATAATGGGTTCTTACTCGGCTCTGAGTAATTTAGTCTTCAGAGGGGTCAAGACACATAAAGATATGCCAACTCCGATGCGTACGACAGTAACAGTATGGGAACAGATGTCCAAAAAGATTGCAGGCCCTGCTACTATCTCCCCTCACACACCGTTATGGGGTAACCCTAAGCTAAAGCACCTCCAAACAGTCCCAGAGCCAGCTTTGTGGGCGGGATATGGAATTAAAACAATACAACAGGTATGGTCTGGGGATGGAGTTACCCCATATGACACTCTTAAGACTGAATTTCAACTTCCCTGCAAAATGTTTTTTCGATATCTACAATTGAGACATGCAGTGAGGGCCCAATATCCAGGTGGTATTACTTTGCGATCACATGGAGTAGAAAAACTTCTTATCTCTAAACACTTGGACCGGACTTTGTCATCCATATACAACCAAATTCTCACTGACGAGCAGACTGGAGAGATGGGCCTGTATGACAAGTGGAAGGGGGACATTCCGGACTTGGCACCAGATGATTGGGAAGAGGGTCTACAGCAATACATTCCTCTTATGATATCGGCAAGGGATAGATTCATACAGCTGAAATTTATTCATAGAGTATACTACACGCCACAGAGGTTAGCTAGAATATACCCGACGCAAACAGATAGATGTCCGAAATGTATGGGAGAACTGGGTACGTTTATCCACGTAGTATGGGACTGCCCGCTTCTACAAAAATTCTGGACTGAGGTAGTGGAAGTGATCAACGCAGTAGGTAATCTAAATATTCAGAGAAATCCGATTATTCTACTCCTGGGGGTGTGTGACAATGTTATACCTAGTGTGCACAAAAGATTATTTGTATTCTACGCCTCATTTTATGCCAGGAAGGCTATCCTCCTTAGATGGAAGCAACCTGACCCTCCCACGGTAACTCAATGGAGGGGTATAGTAGACTCTGTTTTGCCACTCTATAAAGCCACCTATATCAACCGTAAATGCCCCAAGAAATTCTCCAAGATTTGGGGAGCCTGGGCCAGGTAGTGGCAGGGTTTAATGATGACCAGCTTAATTAAAACATCTGTCTATTTCTTGCTGCCCTCCCTCCTCTCCCTCCCCTTTCCCCCCCCCCCCCCCTCCCTTGACCCTCCCCCTTCCCCCCCCCCTCTCTCCCCCTCTTTCTGATCCTTGATCACAGATACATTAATACTTGATGAGGAAATGATTGACAAAAGGATAACATACTGATTATTTAATGAAACTTAAACTAATGTAGAGGAAAAAGTGGAAAAAATGATATAAATGACACAAGAGCTCCTTCCTCCGGAAAGGAGGATATATAGGCAATACATAATATAATAAACGGTATACTATGACTCTGTAATACATCACTGGAAACTACGCAATTATCTATAGAAATGTAACTAGAGATATGTAGCAATGTTATATTTTTCTATGTTCTTTGTAAATATCTTTGTATGATGAAAAAAATTCTCCGGCTGGAGACAAATAAAAACTTTTCTGTTAAAAAAAAAAAAAAAAAAAAAAAAAAAGATCAGAGCACATTTTGCGATTCGGCACTGTGTCGCTTTAACTGACAATTGCGCGGTTGTGCGACGTGGCTCCCAGACAAAATTGACGTCCTTTTTTTCCCACAAATAGAGCTTTCTTTTGGTGGTATTTCTCGTGTGGGGAGATATGTTTTTAATTGATCTATTGTAGCAGTCATTGATAAAGGACGAGAATGGTGGTGTGTGGGGGGGGAGGGGGGGCAGCATTAAAGGACCCGGCCTTGAGGCGGCAAAGGGAGTAAATCCGGGCCTGATCACCAGTGCTGTCATATGAGAGAAGGGTAAAATGGCCCCCCATGATAGGTGAACAGCAGGCCAAACTCAAAATAAAATGGATGGGCAGTGGTTACGTAAACCTGCCACTTTAAAAAGGGACATTACACTTGAAAACCATGTTTAAAAAAAACAAAGCTACCAAATTTACAAAATGCCATTTTTTAACCAATTCATCAAAAAAAAAAAAAAAAAAAAAAAAAAACCTTCTACTGCATAACTTCATTCAATGCGTTTTTTTTTTTTTTTGAGGAAGTGGTTTGTTTAGGTAACCAACAGAATTTATCAAAATGCAATTCAAGTATCCCACTTCCCATACGAGAATGTTTATCCAACCACAAGAATGTCACTTTGATTTTGAGTACTATTAGAACTACTTTGCTATAGAAAAAAATGGGTTGTAGGAGAGGTAAAGGCCAAACACATGCTGTCTTCTGTCTAACCAGCACAATGAAAAGACAATGGAAATCTGTCTGGTTGCTGCAGGCAACCTTTTATCCTTAAATATTTAGAACACTAACCATTATTCCGGCCCTTTTGTTGGCGGTCAGATTTTTGTAAGGAAATTAAAACAAAAAAAACAAAAACGCTGGGTTACAAGGAATTAGGTCTCAAAAGGTGTATGCCACCTCCTGGATATCTGCCCGTTATTTATTCTTTATTTACAGCGTTTATTACCCCAACACTTCATATTCCTGATATGTGCCTAATGTACCATGTACTTGTATGAGAAAGTATCCTGTTCTCTTTGAATTCCTTCCTTTATGTGAAATCCCTGGTGATCCTGCTAGCCCGCTTGCTTTCCTATTAAAAACCGACCACACTAAGCAGGAGAGCACACCATGGCCAGTTCTCTAGCTATGCTGGGAACTCCGTTTTACTTTCCTCCAAATGATCACACTTGTCCTGACATGCCCCCGCTGCACAGCCATTCACTGGGAAGCTCAGTGTGCTGCTGCTTCTCCACCCCCAGCCCTCATGCAGCTGAGAACAGAGGGAATGTGATCACTGATACAAAAGGGGAAAAAAAGGTATTCATTATGTTTGTTTATATCTATACATAACTGTTTTGCCTTTCATTTCTATTTTACATTAAATGGGTGGTTTTACAACGTGATCGTTTACAATCACTTTAAGCAATGATAGTATAGCTTTTGTTAAACTTCTAGCGTTCTGTCATTTGCCTGCCGCTCATCTCCCCTGGTCTATTAACAGAATGCTTGGCAAAATACAAAGTGATCCGTAAATGGACAGGGTAGAGGGGGACGGACAGGGTGGCTGCAGAGTAGGAGAGCCACAAGTCTGATGTTGGAGAACCAGATGCATAGCAAAAGCTACACTATTGGTGTTCAATAAAAGTGTAAATTGTAAAGAGCAGGCAGCGACCTGGGAGGAAATGTACATCTCCTGAGATTTAATCATTTGTAAACCAGCAGAAGTTCTTTTTAAATTAACCAACACGCTAGAAACAAATAACATTATTGTAATTTCTTCCCATTTAAAGCAGTTGTATGCCCGCAAAAAAAAAAACCTGTAAGACAAAAGGCATAATGAGCTAGTATGCACCGTGTATTTGCACCGCATACTAGCTCATTATGAAATACTTACCTTTGAACGAAGGCATCGCCTCCCGGTCCCCACTAAAAGGAGTGGACATGTTCCCTCTGCATTTCTTCTGGATTCGTGCCTCCGGCTCGGTGAGTGGCCGGAGCCGCAATGACGTCACTCCCATGCATGCGCGCGGGAGTCCGGCAGCATCCGCCAGACCTTCAGAGCGCATGCACCGCTGACGTCAGTGGCTGCATGCAAGGTGAATATCTTCTAAACGGTACAGGTTTAGGAGATATTCATTTTACCTACAGGAAAGCCTGATTATAGGCTTACCTGTAGGTAAAAATGTGAAAGCGGGGTATACAACCACTTTAACACATATATGTCAGCTTATTTTAGAAGGCAGTTTCAAATGCACTGGCCAAGTACAGTAACTCATAGCAACCCAATGACATATTTTGCTGATTTTACATTAGTGTATTTGTATAGTGTGAATGTAAACTGTAAAGCATGCTTGCCATCAGTCCCCTCTCCTAAAATTAGCTCACATGCTGAAGTCCCTAACACAGTTATATACATATACACACACATATACACTCCAGGGGCAGTTTGCTTAGAAGCCAGCATATTTAAGTAGTATGACTTTAGGGCTGCTATGTAACCAGACTCTTCTTTAATCATATACGACACTGCAGATTCTACCCACTGCTGGCCTGCATTTTAAAAATTAGGCATAAAAGCCAAAGGGCAGATAATGCTATCTGCTCTCCCATATGAACAGGTACCTTAGCATTTGGCAACACTCTTGAAAAACCTGTTGTTTATGGCACCAAGAGCCACACACCCAAGTCTTGCACTGCCTTCCAACATTGAAAAGCAACACAATTCTTGGGCATCATGTAAAATAGAAAAAGTTTAACTCTGCAAACTACAGGATATGCTACTGCTCAGGCTCCTACAAATTGTCTAGTATGGAAGAACCTGAGAATGTGCTGCCCAATGCTCATTCACGCACAAATGGTCTACAGGATTCTGAGTTCTATAGGAGGCACCAGATCAGATTCGATGAGGTGGTTTGAAGAAAAGGGCATCATGTTTTACTCACTCATTACCCAAAATCCCAAGGGAAACTCCATCTGGAGTATGTTGGGGTCTGAAATTTTCTAGCTGAAAACATGCTGCCCAATGCTCATCCATGCACAGACAAATGGTTTACAGGCCTCTGAGTTCTATAGGAGGTGCCATATCAGATTCGTCAAGAAGGTTTAAAGAAAAGAGCATCATGTTCTACTCACTCCTTACCCAACAATCCTAGAAGAAACTTGGGGTCTGAAATTTTCGGTCTGAAAATGGAAAAATAAACCGACAGCTTGGACTTAAACAAGTAAAGAGAACTAAAAAATCTCACATGTCCACCGCCCAGGGCAGATTAAGATTTGTGACATGCACTAAAAGAACTGGAAGAAAGAATTTTAGCTTGATTGAAATATGTTCCTTCAGTATTTTACAACTTCTTCTTTGCTACTTTTCTCTCTTTCTACTAACTCACTTTGACGTCACTCAGTCTGCATTAGCCAAGTCAGAATGCTTCTGGCAGTAACAGGACACATTTCTCAAACTGACACTTTTTAGAAAGAAACTTAAGAAATTTAAAAAAATGATGTCTATCACCTCAAGATCAATGAATACACAGCTTTTTTCCTTTGAGGTGTACTGCTGTTCGAGTACATTTTAGTTATGTGGGAAAGATTATGTTTTACTATTAGCTTTGAATGCATAGTTATGCTTAAAGGATAATTTCAACCAAGGCTGAAAGGCATTATGGCATAACACAAGGACTTCCTTATCTCTGAGCCTCCAGCATTAACTGCTGAAGGAAAGGAGTTGTTACATCTTTGTAGTTGCGCCCAAAAGGTGGGAAAGCCTGTATTATGCCCACAGGCACAGCTGACTTTTTTATGCAAGATTTCATGATCATCTTCTTAAACTTAAAGCATGTAACCATTATTTCCAAGTTAAAAAAGCTCTTCCATATAATTGAAGTTCTCGCAAAGTTCTAAACCCCAAAGTGCTAGTCTACAAGCTTAGTTTTCCTTGCAATCCTATGCAGATTTCACTCTGGCCTTGTCTCTGGTAGCCAGAAGCAGATTTGATGCGGTTAGTGAACCTCTCCTGGGAAAAGTCCTTCCTATAACAATCCCAGTCATGCACACTGCTTCAGATGCCCTGAGCAATTCTGAGTGACTCGATAGTCATGTGACTAGAAGTCCTGGAGTACTTCCTGCAAGGTCACTGCATACCAGGCACTCTTTTTTTGCGAGAACACAGAGGTGGATTACTACATAACTCTGACATTGCAAATTCCTTCCCTCTGCATAACTTAGATGCCAGGAATCTGATGCAAGTATATTTGTGAGTAACTGAAAATTAAATATACAGGATGTGCTGCATTTTAAAGCACATAAACATCTCAAGTGTTAGTAATAAGAGACTCTTTCACACCATAAGGCGTTAGGGCTACGCTGGCCGCTATTTCCAGAGTGGCTCCAATGCATAGATAAGACAAAATTCCTTGTTCGTGTTTATAGAAATTTCCCTCACAACGTTTTAATAAAGTTCAGTGAAGAAGTGCACTGGCACTGTGTCTCACAGCACGCACCAGCAGTCAATCATTCAGTGATGGTATAAATGGTTTTAAATGTTTTATAAAGATGTTTTAGAGACTACAGTTCCACTTTGAGTTCAGGAATTTTTTTTTTTTTTTTGGGGGTTGGTTTACAGAATTACATTTCTGTCAGATGTTATTTCAGTCCAAGACCCTATTTTGAGAATGCTCCAATTTAAATCAACCCTGTCTGGGAGTGCAAACACTACCAACGGCATTACCCTGTGAAAGGAGCAGCTTTATTAGTTATCTGTCCAGTGTTGGACTCTTTTGAAGAGCTACATTACTAGATCACAGATGGTCCTTTTAACACAGGGGTCAGTGAAAGGAACCACAGCACCCAGCCAGGGACGATTTTTTTCTATTCTTCACACCCTTCTGACTGTGTCCTTGGAGAGTAGCAGCACCCAGAACTGAAGTTTCAGGACACTACCTGCTGGACAGGTAATCATTGAGCCAATGAGGAGAGAGAGGGGGGTGAGGCTCTGTGTGTGAATGGACATGCAGAGCAGCGGCTCGGGAGCAAGCTTGCTTGGGTGTCTCCAGAGCAAATGGTTTGCTGTGGGGGCACTTGGCAGGAGGGAGTGGCCAGGAATGCTGGCAGGGGACCCTGGAAGAGGAGGTAAGAGGTGTTTACTATAGAACAAAAACAAAACAAAAAAAAACTTGTCTTTAAAATCACTTTAAAAGAAAACCAATATTTAAAAAAAAAAAAAAAAAAAGAAAGAAAGAAAAGGATAGGAGTGGCTTTTCGGCTTTTATTACTGTCTGTGTCCCTGTTACTGTTAGAGAGATTCGCCCTCTCTTTGTCCTGTTTACCAATATTACCAAAAGTTAAAGAAAATCTTAAATTTTGGGTTGTCGCAGGAACTGTAATAGAATAGAAATCGTCCAATGGGGACATGGGTTCTGGTGATCCTAGCGACAACTAGCAATTCCCTCACTTTGCAGGGATTTCGTCTCACTTCCTGTTTTGGCTATGGGACAGGAAGTGAAGGGGGATCTCCCAACAGGATACAAATGGAAATATAAAACCTGATGAGGTTATAACCTTCCCTACTCTATCCAAAAATGAAAGAAAAGCTTTGCCTTTAGTTCCGTTCTATTTTAACTTTTTATTTATACAGGGGGTCCCCTAGTTACCAACATCCAACTTACAAACGACTCCTACTTACAAACGGAGGGAGACAACAGGAAGTGAGAGGAAATCTACCCCTAGGAAGGGAAATTCACTCTTGTAAGAACTATTATGGGGAAAAGGTACCTCCAATGATGCTTTATCACCAAGGCTTGTTTCCACAACAACCCAAAATTTTCAAAATCCATTTGTCATTGGGACAGAAAGTGTGGTGAAATCTTCTGAACAGAGGCACACACAGCAAAACAAATGTTACAGGGGTGATGATAACCCTTCCCTATGCTATCCAAAAAGCTTAAAAATAGTTTTTTTGGCTGGAGCTACACTTAAAAAATGTACCTGTTTTGACTTACAAACAGATTCAACTTAACAAACCTACAGTCCCTAACTTGTTTGTAACCCGGGGACCCCCTGTAATAGTGCACACATTTACAACGGGAGCTATTACACATTTTCATATTCTATTGTTAACGTTTTTTTCTTGTGATTCTCAAGTTGCCATCCAACTGTGTAATATTCTCATGATAATATACGGTACCATATAAAGATTCTTAGCCAATTAATGGCACCGCCGTGTGTCTGCATAGGGGCAGCACGTTTCTCTGCGCAGGGAAAGTGAATTTTGCACACATTCCTGACACGTAAGGATCTGAACCTAGCCCAATCTCACTGCAGGCCCACTCACACACATAGTGGGGCATATTTATAAAATGGTGGCTGTGACCATTCACCACACATTCACAGATGGTTAGTTATCCCCTGTAATTTAACATGCATGCACTAAAAATTGATCTGCAGTAAATATATGGTGAATTAAGATAAATTACATGGACCTTTAAACAACAAGGTGGCATTGTTTCCAAACTATCATTAGCATTTTACTAATTTTAACTGTAGCCTGCAGCAAAGCCATATGACTACATTTTCTTCTATTTCATGCAAAGCAATATCTCCATACAACCCGAATTCATCAAAAAAGGTAGAGGACTATATTAAGAGGTTAAGGTATTTTGATACACCAACTTACCATGTTCATAGCCTGGACACAAAGAGATTGTCATCCAGAGCGGAGAACAGGAAAGTTGCAGTCCACATGGAGGGAGGAAGGCAGGGAAGTTGGACAGAATGAAATGGAAAAGGGTCGGGTAAAGGGAAGGGAGGGACACAGAGGAACAATAGGAAGAGAGTGGAAACGTGAATCAAAACAATAATACATGTGTTTCAATGAACAACAGGACGGAAAACAACTTAGAAATACATGATCATAATAAAGACAGAAAGAGTGGGCAGCTTTAGGGTGGTTAGGGGCAGAAGGAAGAGCGGTTCAGTTACAGAATGTGGTTACTGTGAAAAGGATGCAGTAAAGGAAGAATGGGAAAGTACAGAAAATGTGTCACTCAGAAGGACAAAGTGAAGATAAATGTTTGGATATGTCAGTGCAAGAGATGTTAAAGTTCACACTGTGATGTTAATCCATGATGGTGCTGCTGTACAGAAATAGTGTTTTCATGGCACCGGCCTTTTAGACGTATTCATAACAAATGCCAGGCAAAGCAGAACAGGAATTGGTCACAGCTCTAGAGGCAGGACAGACCAGTCTAGAACAAATTTTTACCAAAGGACAAAACTTCAAAATCCATCAAGAGGACAGGATTGGGGGAGCCTTTCCATTCTATAGCAGAACAACTATTTAACAGTAGATATAGCAGGCCATGCAACTGCTATGGGCCCAGCATGACCACAAATATGTCACTGGCTTCATTAAGGATTTTTGTGCAGGCGTATATAACATTTCCTAAATCTAAGGGCATATTCTCGATAACAGTGTAACAGCTCTGTTGGATACTCATAAATGCAATTAGAGTGCTGCAGCCCTGTTTAAGAATGCACAGGTTCCTGTTAAGGTTTTAAGTAACTAGTGATTCTGTGCTGAGGGCCCGACATTTGCATTTTTTTCCTCTCCCTGCATCCTTGTACTATTGTGCAGTAACAGCAGTACCCATTTGATATTATGTTATTCTGCTGCCAAGGCATACTCCCTTCTAATGGTCTGCCTTTAATGCAAGAAAGTTATGTGCTTCGCTTGCACATAGAATTTCTTCCACCTAGAACAGTTTATCAAATTTATATTCTAATCATCTCAAATCTACCCATACACTATAGCTGACCCATTATCCTTAATGTAACACCTGTCTTTTAGGTATTAGTTGGAAGGTTACAAGGCCATATTATCCCTGCAGCAAAAACCAAGGATCATCCTGTAACACCGGGTATGTAAATTAGGTTCACTTTCATTTTTTTTTTCAATGCATGACCGCTTCCATTTTCAAAAACCTTTATAGACTGATCTATGAAGAGGTGTGGCAAAGTGCAACATTTTAGGCCCTAAAGCTCTGTTGAGGTAAATACTTGCCAATTTTTTACTTGCTCCCATTTAAAATGATATTGATATGGAAAATTTGTGAATCTTTTTCCATTATACAATGTGAATATTGGCAATTCCTGTGAGATGACGAGATACCAATAAAAATAACAAGTTTGAACTTATTGGTAAGTATTTTGTGTTACATGCTTAAAGAGTATATACACAAAACCTAAATAACAGGAACACAAAAAAACAGAAGTCAGCAAAGTGACATTTCACTGTAACTTTGGGATATTAGTATTTGTCAGCTTACACTACTAGCAACCATTGGAATGTCTTCTCCAACATGTCTATTTGACTCACAAGCCCATACAGCCTCACCACACTCCCTATATGCCACTAGTAACAGGTACTAGAGTAAGTATATTCTACCATAAGGCAGTTCCTCAAGGAAACCCTCAATCTTTCAAGTGAGCCATCTGCACTGATGGTAAATACAACAAGTGGTACATACGGCATACTTTATGAAAAACTACACTATGGCCTTACATCCTCAAGTAACACATCATTTCACACTTACAACTATTAGAACTACTGTTTGCTAAACTACAAATATGTAGCAAGCCTTTAGATTTTCAAAACTCTCTATATATTATTAGCACAAAACTGAATTTGATCTAAAAAGAATATGCATCATTAATCCTAAATAAAAATAAAACCAGGTATCAAACAAAACATAAAATACATCAGACATCTAGCTACTACAAAATACCCATAAAAGTATTTTTAAACATAAGCAAAACACGCTGCTTGCTGCTAAAATGTCAACTCCTAAAAGTTAAAATAGATTCAGAAAATGGCCTTTATCAAGCCCTGGATTCATTTTTCTATATTCCTGAGAACCCATACAAATCTACCACCAAAAGATCCCCATACTTCATAAAGTTAACAATGCTATGAGCCCATTATATAGATAATTCAGAGGATGGTCAGCTTCTGCCACACAAACATTGATCTATTCCTGCATAATGCTGGTATTAATATGTACGTTCATCCTGTCTGGAGCAGAAGCATAGCCATACATAATGCAGGCAAGTCAGGATGCAGGCACAGAAGCAGAGTCATATACAATGCAGCAGGCATAAGCAGAGGCTAAAGCCAGCAGATAAGGAGAAAGTTTCCTACTTACCTTAAGCTTGGACTGGATCTCTCGAGACTTCCTCCGTGCTAGAACTTGGATGTGACTAGACACCTAAAGAGACAAAAAAAATTCCCTTTATTGCACACCCCAACCTCCTTTACTGTGTGTTTGTGTCAAGTAACTGTAAACCACATATATAAAATAATAAAGTAAAAAAATTACAATTTTAGCGCTCACTTAGTATTCAGACTACGCTTTGCACTTTTTCAATAAATGTAAAATGTGCTCTGACATGGTAAAGAGGCAGGGTGGTGATGTTGAGATCTCAGTCTTGTCCAATCAGAGAATACCTTGTATTCTTTGAGAAAAATGGCGCCAGTGCACAACAGGCAACCCCCTTTGGTTGCTATTCAGCAAGACAACTGGTTGGCACAGGACCCGAGAAGACCGCAAGGATCACTGGAGCAGCTGCTGTTACTACAGTGATTCTCTCCCTCTACAGGGATCAACCAGGTATGGAATATGAATACTTGGACCAATGTAACTATACAAAAAAAAAAAACCAAGACAATAAAAAAATGAATTTAGGGATTTCACCTTGAGCATCGAAAACTGAACAACAAAGCAAAAAGAATAAAAAAAAACATGTTATCCTTGAAACAAAGGCAATGCAAGCGATGTAAAACCCCTTTCGTCCACAGGGTGGCAATATAAGAAAAGTTTTACAAAGATCAGACTAAAACGTTCATGTATTGTGACTATTTCCACTATCAATTACAGATAAACAGTCACCACAGTATCCGATTTGGTTAAAATGTACACCTCACTTTACTAAAATGTCAAAATTCATTAGATGGTAAACTGCCTTTGTTAAGTTTAAAGGGGCAATAAAAGAACTATTATTGGGATCTTAAGATTGTCTTTTTTGTCTTATTACAAGTTCAAACTATGGTTTAAAGTTTCTGTGATTGCTTCAACTCTCAAGACAACGGTAATGGGTCTCTGAACTTAATCATAAGGGGAAAAGTAATTCACCTGTCCTTCCGCTCTAATGATTTATTGCAAGCTGTTCCCTTCTACAGCTAGGAGCTGAAATTAAATGCATTATTTAAAAGCAATGTTACATTTATAAAATATGCAGAGATCAACAACATCACTTTAGCCAGGAAGTGGCTACAGCAGAGTCACTTGGGTTACTCGAAGGGACAATCTCAAGTGCTCTAAAACAGCTATGAAGTCTATTACAGGTGACCCAGAAGCTGGCTGGTCTACTGTAATGTACATGATATGCAGGACAGTCTGACACAGACCATGAAGAGAAGAGGGGAGGTAAACCTTATTGTATACCTTATCAATATCTGTTTAATATCTGGTAATCAAAGTATTCATGAAACTAGGAAGCCACGTAAAGTCCTGTCAAATATTTACCTACTGCCCAATGATGACTAGTAGGGATGGGGGAACGGTTTGGCCAGAGCATGAATTCAGGCTGAATATTTGCCATTTCGGCTGTTTGTCGGACACCCGAATTTGCAGAGTGTTCGCCCTGACAAACACCCTTCAAAGCTTTGCCCAATCAGGGTGCAGTGTAAGCTAGCTGTTAAGAAGCAGGGCCGGGAAGCCAGCCGTGGCACCCTTAACAACCAATAAGTCATCAGCTGTCAGCTGAACAATGAAAAGAAAAAAAAGTGTCGGTTAAAAAAGAAAGAAAAAATGGAGTGGGGTCCCCCCACCAGTGCAAACCAGGCCTTTGAAGGAGAACCCCACTCCAAAATAGAAAAAAAAACAACAAAAAAAACCAAAAACGGTGTGAGAGCCCCCCCCCAAATCCGTACCAGACCCTTATCCGGGCATGCAGCCCAGCAGGTGAGGAAGGGAGGGGGGGGCCTCATTCCCACAACGGTGCCCAGTGGTTGTGGGGATCTGCAGGCGGGCCTTTAACAAGTGGGCCCAGATCCCGCCCTTGTGAATGGTTAGCGGGTACATAATACTCCTACCCATTCACCAAACAAAGGTCAAAAAGTAATAAACCGACACAAGTTTTTGACAATTCCTTTATTAAAAAAATAATAAAAAAAAGTGTCCTTCGATGTAAATCGACTGTCAATCACACCATCCGCCGACCCAAAAAATAAAAAACGTTCTTGCCTCTTGGGGGGCCTCCTGCCTAATGCCTGCTCTGCACTTTGATATTTCTTATATAGGTAAGGGGCAGGGCCAGCTGGCCACCTCCAGTGGTGACCCCGCTGGCTTGTGACGTCACATGCCCAGCATGCACCAGTCCGTGAAGTCAGAAATTTAAGAAATTTTAAAAGGGCAGAGCAGACACTCGGCGGGAGGCCTCCCAGGAGGCAGGAGAGTTTTTTTTTTCCGGGTCGGCGGACGGCGTGATTGACAATGGATTTTTATCGAGTGACAGTATTTTTTTATTTTTAAATAAAAGAATTGTCAAAAACGCGTCTCTTGTGTTTATTGCTTCTTGACCCTTTTTTTTGGACACAAGGATGTCTTAGGTCTCATGCACACTACAGCTGTCATATGCCCGAATTACAGGCATTTGGCCTTTTTAAATAATGTTTTCTGCCCCTTAATGCCCCTCTAGGTTAGCCTATGTGTCCATGCACACAGGCATTTACTAGAATTTAGAGACAAGGATGTTTAGGGGCAGAAATCTGAATGCACCAAAAATCGCATTCAGGAGAGAAGCTTTTGGGCAGAAATACGTCTGAAGCATCTAAATGACTCTGGTCCGGCCGCACCTGGAGTATGCTGTCCAGTTCTGGGCACCAGTCCTCAGGAGGGACGTACTGGAAATGGAGCGAGTACAAAGAAGGGCAACAAAGCTAATAAAGGGTCTGGAGGATCTTAGTTATGAGGAAAGGTTGCAAGCACTGAACTTATTCTCTCTGGAGAAGAGACGCTTGAGAGGGGATATGATTTCAATTTACAAATACTGTACTGGTGACCCCACAATAGGGATAAAACTTTTTTGCAGAAGAGAGTTTAATAAGACTCGTGGCCACTCATTACAATTAGAAGAAAAGAGGTTTAACCTTAAACTACGTAGAGGGTTCTTTACTGTAAGAACGGTAAGAATGTGGAATTCCCTTCCACAGGCGGTGGTCTCAGCGGGGAGCATTGATAGCTTCAAGAAACTATTAGATAATCACCTGAATGACCGCAATATACAGGGATATGTAATGTAATACTGACACATTATCACACACATAGGTTGGACTTGATGGACTTGTGTCTTTTTTCAACCTCACCTACTATGTAACTACTATGTAACTATGTAACTATGTAAATGCACCTAAACACATTTAGCACTTAAATGGCCAGATTACTAATTTCAATGGCCAGAACAAATTAAAATTCTTGTCAATGAAATTAATGAAGGCCCAAATGCTTGACGTGCTTTAGGCTCATTTTCAATGCCGCATTTCTCCTCAGGAGAAAAGCGTTAAGAAGAGCATAGTATGCACAAGGCCTAGCTTTACAGATATGCATATTGTTCCAGGTCAATGACCTTAGTGGACTCAGTTGGTCAGTGTAGTAGCCAGGCAACCAGCATCTTCATTAGAAGGGAGGCAACTCCCTTGCATCTCTTAGTAAAAGCTTGCTTTAAAATTACCCTTCAACATTAAAAGGAGAAGTATAGCCAAAGCTCGTTTGGCTGCACTTCTCCTGTGGATCACAGAAAGGCAGTTCGTTTTGCACTCCTGTAACCCGTTTTCAGCAGAGAGTGGGCTGAAGTCCACTCTCTGCTGACGTCACGGATGTCAGTCCGGGCACCTCGTCATCGCAACAATAAAGTCTGGATCCGCCAGGTGCCTGGACTGATACCGGGCTAAGCCTCTCAGCAAGCCGCTGAGAAACTGACCCAGCCGCTCCCCACCCCCTCCACAGCTCAACGATCCAATGAGCGAGGAGGGAGCAGAACAGAGAGCTGTGACTGGCAGTCTACAGCTCTCTGCTCACAGAGCTCTGAAAACTGGGCGATCGGCGGTGTTCGATCTCTCGGTTTTCAGTGCAGAGGCCGATGGTTCAGGAGAAAATAAATCCTTTACTTCTCTTTTAATCTCAACATAAAGGGATTGATTTACAAAAAGGCTGTTCACTTTGCAAAGGACCTTGCCCCAGAGTTTAGTAAATGTGGTGAAATTTCAGTTTGCATGGAACGCCCAAGCACATGCAAAGAAAAAAAAAAACAAAAAAACATTTTGCTTACACATGATTCGAAGATGGAAGCCAGCAGAGCTTCACACATTCACTAAGGAAGTTCTGAGGAAAATTCCCTTGCTATGTGCATCTTACCTTGGAAAGTGAACAGACTATTTGTCTTTAGTAAAACAATCCCATAGACTCCCTTTATGAGTTGATGAACTGCTGCATGAAATTAATTTGAAAAGAAATAAACATGACTTGCTCCTAAAAACTTTTAAAAGGTTAGCGGTCCCGTGGACTACAAATTAATGCCTCCATGTAATTAGAAATAGCATGGAGGAAATGAAAGTTTTTTTAAAAAACACAATTATGTTTCTTTCTCACCTGTTTCCTTGTGCGCGTCTTTCCTGTCCGTAGTTTTATATATCTGGCTATTAACTCATTCCGCCCTGAGAAACAGGAAGAGGGGATTGAAGGAACAGATGAAAGAGTGTGAGAAAGTTTTCAGAGAATAGACACAGGATGCATAGCAGAAAGAGATGAAGACAGAATCAAGAGGAAAGTAAACAAGAAGACACATTAATAAAAATGTGGTAAAAAAATAAGGACTAATAGAACACAAAGAGCAAACAAAGCTCAATAACATTTTATGATTTCATTTAGATTTTATGTTTTTCATAAAAGGAACATGATGATGGTTGTCTATGTACACAGCAAACAACCGCTAGTTCCTAAGGTTCGTGAACCCAACCTGGCAGACAGATCTCAACCCGCATATTGATAGAAGCAGGGTTTTGCTTCCATTTGTCAAACCCTCCAGCAAGAACCATGAGCAGCACAATAGCGACATCACCAAATCTGGGGAAACTGGCAAGCATTGATATAAACTGGTCATGCACTCTGAATTTCGCATTGATTCCTGATGAACCAGCCAAAATTCACTCAGTGGTTAGACCTGTGGACTGATTCCTGCCCAACATCCCTCGACCGATAAATCATAGAAGTCAGGTGTAAAACTATCAGTCCAACAGCGACTGCCTTCAATCAGATGAGGCCCTGCCGTGGTATTTTTAGAGCCGGCAGGGCCTATGCAGGAGCAAGAGATTAGTTCATCTGTGCTGTGCATCATGGTTGGTAAAATCTAGATGTGAAATCACTCTGCATATACAGTATACAACTTTGAGTTTGTAGGCACATGAGTGTTTAGGTACCATAAAACAGGGAGTGCACTCCTATATTTAAAGTAGTTGTAAACTCAAAGAAATATTACTGCCAGCCCCTCTGGTCTATCAAGCCATACTACACTGTGTACAGGTTTGTATATAAATATGCCTCCAAATAAAAATTCTTTCAGTTAGTTTCTGGCCAGTCACATGACCCCTGGCCACTCTCCTCCCCTGATCTAAGGGCTACAAAGGGAGGGGCCGAGATCCCCCTGTGAAGTCAGCCGGGGAGGTCACATGATCGCTGTGCTGTCTGAACAGCCTCTCCAACTGTAGCCCTTACATCGGGGGAGGAGAGTGGCCGGAGGTCACGTGACTGGCAAGAAACTAACTGAAAGAAGGTATTTAGAGGCATAATTTTATACAAACATGTACACAGTGTACATGTAAACAGTACATGAGTCTTCCAAAAGCTACTGATGTTGTCCAGTAAACAGGTAACATTCACTACATGTGCCCAAAAGTGCATCTATAGCCAATGTTTTGTATGTTGTCTTTGCCCCGCTGGAGAGATTTCTTGTGTCTTGGAAACAAGACAGGAAGTGAGAAATGAACTTTGTAACAGGTGTTCCTACTGGAAGAACTCTCTTCATTTTTAGTTCTAGAGACAACAATCAACTTTTAGATTTACCATAATTTTTTGCCCTTTTAACAATAGTAATCGAAACAAATACAGGAAAACATGCAAACTTACAATACCCTTCAACACTTTTTTTTTTTTTTTTATATTTCAGAAATACTCACCGACACCCAATCGTGCCATCATCTGATCTCTATAGACCATCTAGGTGGCTAAACCACTTCTTGTTGACCATCTGTGTTTGGGAGCTTCCAGTTTATACCTATCCTGTACCTATTGTGTATTGCAGTCAAACAATGGGATTTTTTAATCTGATTAGATTTAGTCCACAGAGTAGATGGAACCTGTGATGCTAAAGCATTAGGAAACTGACAGCGTTAACTGGAAACTCGATCTTGGAACAAGATGGGCAAGTGATCAATAAATGGCAGCAGAGTGTTTAACACTAAACAAACCTCTGAATTTTCCTGTCTTTTTGTAAATGGAGGAGCCACTTTTAGCCTTTCAACTTTTTTCAATGGTGGGGTCAGCGAGGTGGTGTTTTCAAAACACCGTCCCTCCCAGGCCTTGGGGAGATAATGGTCCCTGGGCTCTGCATTATCTTTTGTTAAACTGCAGGGAGGAGACTGCATGCTTATGGCTACAGGCAAGATGGGTGGAGGTTGCTGCACCTGGGGTGCCTTTTTGAAGGTAATGTCATGTGAGCTCTGACAGCAGTTAATTGTAGAAAAACTAAAATAAATGACCCAGAGTGTTCAGTTACAAAGCAGGTAAGAACTGGTCAATTAAAATAAAAATTGTGTACAGGGTTAAAAACAAATACGTGTCAGGTTTCTGCTCGGCAATCACAGTCAAAACCCCACTTGGAACTTTAGTGGATTCCAGGTGAAAAGAAAAAAAATCTACTACATGGAGGGGGAATGCAAGTGGGTAATATTGTAATATTTACTAATCTATCACTTTGATAGTCATTCGAGAAATAACGGAGGCTGATATTCGGGAAAATTCTAGTGCCCTGGCTGTCTGAGTCACTAACCCTGAACTGGAATAAAGTCCGGTCAGTGAAGCCTAAACTCTTGATCTGCCTATTTTTTTTACAGGTCAAGGACTCCAATGTATTGAAATCACTGGATATGCATGACAACCAGGTAACTAGTATTACTAGTAGTATTTTCCGAAGCAAACATCAGTTATAACAGCTTTGATATTTCTCACATGTTTTTTTACAAATTTGACAGGGTCTCTTTAAAAGATTTAAAAGCAGCGCTCCCCTGTAATAATAGGTTATACTAGAAGACTATAGTTCAATCACTGAATGCCTCTTCAGCATCTGACAGTGTTGGGTGCCTATATCTCGTTGCACACTGGTTGCTTCCTCAACGACCTTAAGGGCCATACACACTGGCCAAATATCAGGCAGCATCGGCTGCTTCAATAGAAACCGTCCAACATTGGGCCCGTGTTGCTTCTGTCGAAGGGTCGTGACCGAAAAAGGTATGCCGATTGGCATCCAATCAGCGCTCTCAGCCAATGGCCACCGTGTTCCGGCAGCGGGGGGAGTCAGTCCCACTGTCAGAACACAATAGCTCAGCACTATCATTGCAGAGTTATTACCTTGGCTCCTCCTGAGCTCTTTATTATGTTTTTTTCGTTCAGCCCGCTAGGTTAGTGTACCAAGCTTTAGTCACTGCAGAACTTCACAGCGAAGGGAGTGGTCAAAGGACTACACAATGACACATGGCTGGGGGGCCACAGGCATCCCACCCAATCTTCGTCTGATTAGCTATCATTCAGGACAGGATGCCCAAGTGTTTCATGCATACGATTTTGCACTGTTGGATGCCATTTACCTGCCTTTTATGTCAATTCACTGCCTTTTCATCCATTCTGAGTCACTGACTTGGAATAAACATGTAGATCAGAAATTTCAGAAGTTATCAGCATAATTGGTCCAAGTCAGTGATTAAAAAAAAAAAAACTGAAGAATTGAAGCAAGAGGGAAAGCATGACAGCCTAGCATTTTTTTTTGAAGGAGCGGTCAGCAATGGCATCCTCTGGATTTTCTTTAAAGGTAATATGTGGTGGTTTTGTAAAGATTTGTCTTATTACAACCCAAATTCCAAAAAAAGGTTGAGACACTGTGTAAAATCTACATAAAAACAGCTTCCAGAGCCCACCCTGTTTGAGCCTCTGGCTCTAATCAGGTGCTTAAAAAAAATGCTGCTGTAATTCATGCTCCCGCCATCCTGAAAGGGGCCGGCCACATGAATAGGGGGTGGCGGCGTTGATGGAAAGGGGAGGCAGCGCCCGTAATGGACGGGCCGCCCCTGGTCACCCCATAGATACAATGTAGAAACGAATGTAGACATGAAGGGACAAGACATATATGTTACTACAAGGGCAAGTAAGCTGCAATATGTAGGTTTTGTGTTTTCTGAGGGAGTTCACAGGTAATTACCTTTCCTAGAATCAGCTGTCTCCACATAAGCAGGGGGCAGGCTCTGTTTACAACAGGAGTGATAGGAAAAAATAGCTGGATAGCCGCACTCCAAAAAATTCACCTTTATTGTGTAAAAATAGTAGACATCAAGACATTACAAATGGGTACAACTACCCGAGCAGCTGACGCGTTTCACACCGTATTCGGCGCTTAGTCATAGCGGAGCTAGGTTTTGTGTTTTCTGGTTTAGATAATCACACAGTATTATCTTTAGGGGGGACATGAAAAAAAATTAAGACAAAGCATGTGAAAAAGGTGACCTAGCAACTAAAAAGTATAGTAGTTCACTCTAGCTGAAAAATGTATTATTTTATAGACACAGGGTACCATATATTATTCATTTTAGAGCAACACAAGGTCCACAATTTGCATGTCATATAGGCATATTCAATAAAGCTCTGCAAAGAGCGCGAATGATAAATACAGCATGGAACCTGAATGAGTTATATATGGAACCTCGGCATGAGTTATTCAGATCAATTACACATGATTTTAAACTGGTAGCTGTGGTTACAGTCTTTTGCATAGTGCTTTTCGCTTTGCTGAATAAGCCACATAGTTTTGTATCCTTTAGCTTCAATGACTAAAATCTATGGAATTATTTTCAGTCCCCTAGCTGCAGCACTCCTTGGCCTGTACAATCACAAATACATAAGACAGTGGGGTTTATTTACTACAGGCAAATCCACTTTGATCAACAAGTGCACTTGGAAGTGCAGTTGCTGTAGATCTGAGGGGAAGATCTAAAATGAGGGGAAGCTCTGCTGATTTTATCATCCAATCATGTGCAAGCAAAAATGCAGTTTTTTTTTTTAATTTCCTTGCACGTCCCCCTCAGATCTACAGCGACTGTACTTCCAAGTGCACTTGCAGTGCAGAGTGGATTTGCCTTTAGTAAATAACACCCAGTATGTTATTACTTTTTGAATATGATGTCTTGAAGTAATAAATCTGCAACTCTTTTGTTACCCATTACTCTTGATTTACAAACTGGTCAAAACAAAATTGATATTTTTACTATTAATAGTAGTGTGCAGAACGGAAACTATGGTTTTAACATGGTAGCCACTAAAATCAAAAACCAGATGGAAGAAAATTATCAGATTAATTATGGATCCTTCTAGACATAAAAATGTACCCTGCTAGTGTTTCCAGTTCAGCACTCCACCATTAAATGATGTTCCTAGTTCTGAACTCTACTATAATAAAAAAAAAATAAAATCAGTCAGACTGTCCCATAATAGCTCTCGCAGGCAAACAGAGATAGGACAGGTGTGGCTAAGATCATCAGTTAGAAGCAGCGGATGATAGAACCTGCAGGCATCCACCACAACATGTGGTCAGAGGTATAGGTCTAATTTAAAGCTGGCCATATACCAGTTGATTTTCATTCAGACATTTGTACTGAAATTCTGAGTATTCAATCATGTCATCACTGCATGAACTCCAGCCCCCCCTCCCACCAAAAAATTAAAAGTAAAAATACTGTAGCTGCTGACTTAATATTTTAATATTAGGACACTTACCTGTCCAGGCACACCAGCCGGCCGATTTTTTCAAAGAACTCTCGGTTGCGGCCGCCGCCATTCCTTGTGAGGGAAATGGGCAGTGAAGCCTTGCGGCTTCACAGCTGGTTCCCTACTGCGCATGCAAGCTTTCTGAACGGCCCTGCGGAGGGAGGAGGGAGGCCGAACTTCTGAGGGCCGCGGCGTGGTCTCCAGGAAGTGGGGACTGTTACCTGTCAAAAACAGGTACCCGCTCCTCCCCAGTGTCAAAAGTGGCAGCGGGGGGGAACAAACAAGAGGAGCTTCCCCTTTTGCGTGGAGCGCCGCTTTAACTATATTTTTTTAAAACACTTAAGCAACAAATAGATGACTCAATATTCTTTCCATCCACAGGGCTGGAAGGAATAAAATTGCTCAATGACCCCATCCACACAGTCAGTGTTGAAGAGGGGAATCCCTTCCGCAATGCTATTATGCTCTGCCAGCGGGCGAGGGGGGGGGGGGGCGCAAAGAGCCTTCCCGGCTGGCAGAATATAGTGATTAATGCTAGCGGCTAAACACATGTCTGTGACTTACATATACACATTACAAAATGTACAACTCCTCCCCGAGCATTAACCACATTCATAGTAAGGCTGGGTATACAGTTTTTTTTTTTTCATTCAACCAGAAAGTTGAAGAAAAAAAAAAAAAACGCACAGATTTCTGCATCCACACGAGCAATGTGGATGCAGAGCCTGCCTTGCTGTGCTATTGTATTCTGACAGCAGGGGCAGTCTGCTAACAGCACCCCCTCCCCCCCCCACGTGTATGCTCAGCTTTAGAATGTTGTTTGAGAAAAAAAAATTCATCCTGCTCCTTTGAATTTTCTCATTACTATAGTCAAAAGAGATTGTCGATTTGCCCCAATAACCATTAGAATATTAAAACGTTGCAAAAATGAACATTTTCTAACAAAATTCTACTGGCATATGACCAGAATACCAGCTGGAAAATATGGATTTTCAAGAACATTCATATGAACACATTATTGGTCATGGAATACCAGCTGGCTCTAGGAAATATGAACGCTCAATTCAGTTGAACATTTACATTCAAGTGCTCTCACTGAAGAAGTGGGGTCATCAGTAGCCTCAAGTTTTTAAAGAGGAAGTAAACCCTGATGGGTTTTTCTTCCTCTTTTTTCCCCTGCAAATTAAAAACATAATGGGCTAGTATGCATTGCATACTAGCCCATTATGTGGCACTTACGAAGCCTGCGTTGTCCCCGCTGGTGGCCGCATCCATCTTCGCCCCTCTTCCTTCCAGGGTCATGGACTCTGGCTCTGTGACTGGCCGGAGTCACGTGACGTCACTCCCGAGCATGCGCGCAGGAGCCGTCAGTCACGGCACTTGCTAGTGAAGAAACGGCATGGAGGGTTGTTTCTTCGCAGCACATGCGCCGATCACATCAAGGGTATATGATAAATATATCTCCTAAACCGTGCAGGTTTAGGAGATATTTACAGTACCTACAGGTAAGCTTTATTATAGGCTTACCTGTAGCTACATGTGGTGTAATTAGGTTTACAACCACTTTAAGGCAAAATAAACCTTTGTTATATATTATGTCACTTTGATGAACACCAAATGCAATGCACCACCATATGACTGCACCTCCTGAGCACACAAGGACGTCACCAAATGTTCATTTGCTGTTAGTAATCTCTGAGTCTTTTCTCTAAGTTATTTGGCAATGCTAGCCTTCATAATTTCATAATATGAGGACTTTTAAAATATACAAAATCAATTTTTAAATGTTTAACATTTTAAAACAATTTTAATTTTTAAAACAAAGCTTTATAATTTGTATGCTGATCCTAAAGAATACAACAGTATTTCAGCTGTTAATGCAGTTCTCAGAAGAAATAATTTGGCCCCTTTGGGTTATCCTACACACTATTTGAACTTTTTTTTGCGTAGGACATGCCTGCAAGATATAATGGGAGATACTGCCTAGCAGTACTAGGGTTGTCAGTTAGAATCCCCAACGTGACACTACCTGCCTGGAGTTTAAATATTCTCCCTGTGCCTGCGTGGGTTTCCTCCAGGTACTCCGGTTTCTTCCCACACTCCAAAGACATGGTGGTAGGTTAATTGGCTCCTGTCTATATTGGCCCTAGTATGTGTATGTATGAATGCGAGTTAAGGACCTTAGATTGTAAGCACTTTGAGAGCAAGGACCGTTGTGAATGTGCAATATATACGTGACACGCTGCATAAATTGACAGCGCTATAGAAGTACCTGTAATAAAAGAAATACCAACTTCTCTTGGATAAAAGCTTTTTGTGCACCATAAGTAACACAGAAGCATTCCATGCCCCATGCACAATACAGCCTGCCCGATGTCCGGGGCACCAAGCTGTTGCAAAAAGTACCAAAACAAAAATTTGAGACATTCAAGCTTTAAGTTGTAAATGGAGACAGACAGTAAAATGGGCAGACATAACTAATTAATATGTTAACTTGGAAGCATGCAAACTGTTGAATTACTTAGAACACTTTAAGATTTGTATTTGTAACAGGTTGAAGAGTGAGAGCCAATATTGTCACAGCTGCCATGTGAATCCACCGTTTGGTCATCCATTAGTACATCTGCTTCACACCCCCACTCTGTTTGAGAGCAGAGCTGCGGGGCAAACACATCCCCCTGAACGAGACAAGTCACAGCACATCGGTGACCAAATATAGCAATAGCGAGGCTGAAAGTTGCACTAAGCCAAATCTACAGTCTGAAGGAAACACTGGAGTTCAGACAAATCATAAACTGAGCCTTCCAAATGCAGCCGCTGCCTTATTAACTCCAAACATGAATCACACTGCCTCTTTAGTAATCCTGGCTTAGTTCAACAGCATAGTGACATTAGTACTGAGTGTTAAGCTACCCAACTGAAGGGATTTCCTGCACTTACACATAGTAAGCACTGCAAATCAGTTTTCTTGGAATAGACAATTCAGAAAACTTCAGTAAGTCTACAAGTTACTGATCGACTAGAGGTCACTGTGATTTTGTCACCTGCATGATAGAAATGATATAACTGTTGGCATTTTTCATCTTGTAAGCAAAAATCTTGGACGCTACAGCCAAACGGAGTTTTTTGTAAGAGTCACTGTTAAAAGTCTAGACAAAAACTAGTTTTCTATGAAAAGGTGAAGAGAATTAGAACTCTTGTTAGGTTTTTACTGCCATGCTGAGTTAGAGAGATTAATTGTTACTTCATGTTCTGCTGACAACAGTTTTACCAAACAGAAAATCTACAGTGCAGAAAAAAATAAAAACTCGACAGGAGTTCCAGTCCTCCCCTACTGTGCTTGCTGTTGGAACAGTCGCCCTTACTTTCCGTTGGGCAAACCATTCTCAGGAGGGCAGGAAGTGAGAATAGATCTCACCAGGGGCGGACTGACCATTTAGACACTCGGGCACTGCCCGAGGGCCCCATGCCACTAAGGGGCCCCATCAGGGTTCCCAGCCTCAATAAAACCAGGGACAGTATGTAAAAATCTGTGTTTTTTTTTAAAATCCCAAGATTATAGCTGCCCCGCCTCTCCAGTACCTTTTCAGTGTGTGTATGTGTATTCTGTGTGTGTATACTGTGTATGTGTGTATATTGTGTGTCTGTGCGTGTATACTGTATGTGTGTATACTGTGTGGCCCCATAATCTATTGCCTGGGGGCCCCATAATCTCCTATTGCCTGGGGGCCCCATAATCTCCTATTGCCCGGGGGCCCCATGAGTTGTCAGTCCGCCCCTGCATAGAACAAATTCCTTTATCCACATTACATATCTTTAATTTAACAAATTTGCAGGGTCAGTTATTGTATTCTGATAACCAAGAGAAGCAGCTGTCAGAATACCCAGGCAGTGTCTGCACTCGATTGGATGCACACACGGTTCGATTGACAACTTCCTTCATTCTCCTGCCTGACAACTTTCCTTAAAAGTTCTCAGGCAGAAGAAGGCCTATAGCACCACCCAAAAAGAGCCACCAATTCCTCAGGAATGGAAATGGCTAGCTTTAGGAGGACAGGGACTACCAACACAGCCTGTGTTTGTATGGCTACAGCACAGACTCCTAACAACAGGTTGTGGAGAGCTGAGAAATGCTCATCGGCCCCCACTATAGAAGTAGGAATCTCTTCAGAACGTTGCCATATTGTGTTCAACCTTTACAGATCTTTTCCCAGCTAGCTTTGTGAAGGGTTAAACCTTCTGTAGCCAAGTTAATAGAGCATGCAATGTAACAGAGGGTAGAACAGGTTCTGTTTAAACGGCTGCTTTCTTTCTCTGTCAATAGGTTTACTGTGCCTGAAGCAAATGTCAGCAAACAGCTTCCCAGGCCTGATGTGTAATGTCCGTCAAATCTGAGGCAGGTGGAAGGCCGAGGCACCTGTCCAGTGTTTTTACACACGGCCAAAGCGTTCATCCGGTCAGCTCCACTGGGAGAAAGCTAGAAGAACTTTTTTTTTTTCTTCGGATAAGCATATTATCGCTTAAAGCCAGACGAACCAGCAAAGTTGAAAACAGAGTATTACAGTTATCCGGGCTTGTTTTCACACGCACATAGCAGGTTTAACTAGGTAACCCGCTCCTCCTTCTAAGTCTTAAAACAATCATCTGCGTGACTCATACTGCTCTGTCACTGTCTGCACTGCTCTTTTAACCCATCAGTGGATTAACAAACCTAAAGGCTTGCAACATATTTCTAATGCCTACTTTTAATTCCCTGTAGAGCTCAGGACAACAGGCTGAAGCATATCTGTATGTTACCTTTACGACCTTCCTCCTGAATGCTTTCATGAAACAGTCCTCACATCTAATGAGGAGCTCATGGAACAGCTGAGGAACACAAAGTGAAAACATAAGCATGAAGTCCAAGGCAGCACTTAGCGCTCATGTAGACTAACCTGACCATGGTAAAAAACGAATCTTCACCAGCACACCTTGGGACAGCGATAATCCTGACTTTTATTCACATAAAATGACAGGCCTCACAAAGCCAATTTTTTGGGACCTTGCAAGATGACTTTTTCATGGAAGAGTCTGCCTTAAGAAAGGGATCCTGAAAAATGGTTACTTGTGAGGCCTGTCATTTTATGTGAACAAAGCAAGGTCCATAAAGACATGGATGAGCCTGGAGTGGAGGAACTTGACTGGCATGCACAGAGTCCTGACCTCAACCCAATAAAACACCTATGGAATGAATTAGAGCATAGACTGCATGCCAGGGTGCCAGGTCTTCTCGTCCAACAAGTGCCTGACCTCACAAATGCGCTTTTGGAAGAATGGTCAAACGTTCCCCACAGACACACTCCTAAACCTTGTGGACAGCCTTCCCAGAAGAGTTGAAGCTGTTATAGCTGCAAAGGGGTGGCCAACTCCATATTAAAGCCTACAGACTAAGACTGGGATTCCATTAAAGTTCATGTGTTTGTAAAGGCAGGTGTCCCAATACTTTTGACAATGTAGTGTATAAAAAAAAAAACACTTTTTTGACTGACTTTATTAAGCTGGATGACTAAAACATGCTTTATTTGTGAAATTAAGGATACCAACGCAAAAAGGTATTCACTCAAAAGCATTGCAAATGTTTTTTTTGCTCTCAGAGTGGAACTACCTTTCCAGAACAGATTTTCCTGAACAGATCCTTGAATAACAGAATTTTCCCTGTTTGCTGGATGATTTCAGTGGAGAACCTTCATGCCTGTTGTCCTCATCACCTGCCCCTATTAGGTTTTTATACAATCTATCTTAATGTGTGAGAAATATTAGTAAGCCCTGGTGCCAACCAAAAATGACAATATGCTAAAAAAACGTGAAGCTGCCCCTTGCAGTAAATAAGCCGCCTCTGAAAAGCAAACTAATGAAAAGCAAGGCGCTAACACATATGTGATACTACACACATGCAATTATCACATGTGTTAGCGCCTTGCTTTTCATTGGTTTAAGCATTCTTAATGATCTGTATACTCAGCAAATTGTTGCAAGACCCATGTTTGCCCTTGGGTATTTCTCAACTTGCATTGCCGGTTTTTCTTGTGCTCAGAATGCTGAAAACATCAGAATATTAACAATATGCAACTTACCATTTATGCGGAACAAAATTCTATCAAGTAAATTGTTGAATGTTTAAGGTACATTCAATAAACCTATCCAGGACAGCACCAATTATTCTACATGTAACACAATAGGATCTCTTACTGGTAATTCCAGCTGATCTGTTTATTCATTTAGCAGTGAAGATTCCCTGAATATGTATAGTTAAACTTTGTGAAAGATGATATAGGGCACACTTTGAAAACAAGAAAGTTTCATTTATATCAGCCATTCACAATCGGGTTTCCTCCAGATGTTCCCAAGGGTTCCTTGAGTTGTGGATGATTGATTTCCCATTTGATGGTACCTGCATAGTACAAGGTCAACGTCACTTGATAGAGCCAGCTTTATGACATCAATGATCATATTAGCTGTTTGTAAGGGTGATATTCTAACTACTACTGTAAAGGTGGCATTCAAACCACTGATCACCAATTAATTGATTTCAGATGGGATTCCCCGAGATCTAAAAATATTTCATAGGTTTCTCTGGTGTAAAAAGATTGAGGAAGACTAATTTATATACATTCTCTTTCCAATTATATCCTCACCAGCTGTAAGGGATTTTATTTGACATTTGACATTAGCACTTGCATTTCACAACAGATACAATATATTGCTTCCAACCGCCCAAAATAATAATAGGCTAAACTTTACATACAGTGATAAAAAGCTGGTTCTTGGCTGAAGTTTGGTGATCTCACTGCACGTCTACCAGTTTGTCCAATTGAAAATAGAGTCTCTGCAGTCTGTAATGACAAGAATCACCCATAATGCTTAGGGTAGCCAGAGACCATCTGAGTTTTTGCCTAGAGTTAAAGTGGAGTTCCACCCACTTTTACAACTCTTCAGCATCCCTCACTAAACTGTGCACTGTAAACAAATTGGATATTTTATTTATTTTCTCAGCACCTACTGTATATCTGCTGTATTCATTTTTCACTTCCTCCTCCCTGGCCGCGGCCCATCGCATCATTTCCTGTTTGCAATGCCTTCTGGGAAGGGGCGGCAACTTCCTCTGAAACTGCCGTTGCTATGGAAACTTGACCTGAAACCTATTACACTGCTTGTGCTGCACTGAGCATGTGCGAGATTTGCACGGATGAGATCCAGGAAGAAATACAGTCTGGCTTCAGATGCCCACACTTAAGATGGCCACGGCCTGCTGTAAGTTTATAAAATAACAAACTACTGCTATAAACTAACAAAACAGACCTTAGTTTACAGACTAAATTTACTAGAATACATTAAGCTTGTGTATTATAGGGGTACTTTTATTTAAAAAGTATAATTTTGGCCGGTACACCACTTTAAGAACTCAGAGGACATATTTTTTACTTCTGGCAAGAACATTGTACTTCTCTTTACTCAAAGTAATAAAAGTATAACTGATGCTCTACTAATTTTACACAAATTCAGATTTTTACATTTTTTTTTCCTTAACGATTCCCTGCCAATGGGCACATAGTTTTTTGTTCCTTTACTGTCCCATTATGTCATTTAAATGTACTATATGTGTTTTTAACAGAAATCGGTTGCCCAAAGCATTGTAACATTAGATAAAATTCACAGTGACAACAGATTCGTTGTGTATATCCTGTTATTTACAGCATGTTCTCCATCTATACATATCAGACAGATTTTTACTAAGCAATATGTACGGATAATCTGATTACAATACATAACCCCAAGCATCCTGTTTATTGCTATGGTGAGTGGGGGTGGAGAAGAGGAGCAAATTTGGCCGTGCCATTTATTCAAAATAGGTTACAATAGTTATTGTGACAGGTTCTTCTACTTCCGACTCCTGGTTCATCCAGGGATTGGTCAGCTGGAGGAAGCAACCGTTTACAAATCTATATGGTTAGATTTAAGCTGGCAATACACCTGTAGAATTTTATTTGAACATTTGTACAGAAATTCAGAAAAATCATTTGTAGAAGCATCTGTTCTTGGCATCAGTGATTTAACTAATTTTATTGGAAACCCTTAAAATTGTATCTAGTCCTGCTACTTGGATGGGATCCCAGATGTATTAAACAGTTTGTGTCTGGAACAAGTGCATTAGAATATGTTCAATTTTTCTCCAAACAAAAACCACATTGACAGTTAGATCTTTGTTCATTCTTTGAATGTTCTCATCACCAGGGTTAAAAATGATCATTGATTTGACTAGCCATTAGAAAATTAGACGAACTTTCTGAAAGCTAAATGTTTTAATGAAATTGTACTAATGTATGGCCAGCTAGTGCCTCAGTGAAGCATGTTCATGATTAAAAGAGAAAGTATATTTATACTATAAATATGAATAGATACTTTTATGTTAACAGTAATCCCTGTTAAAACTGCTGTATATTTGCCTGCAGTTTACCCAGAAGTAGAAAGAGGAATTTCAATGCAGAGCGGCTTGCAGTGAAATAAATCCTGTTGAAAAAATAAAACCCAGCATGTTGAAATCCCTGTCCCCATCGGTTTCTCCTGAAGTATGCTGCCCACCCTACTGATGTTGTAAGATCTAAATACCAGGCAATAAGCAATAGCAACAGTCATTACTAGAAGCAAAAGGAGCTTAATTATATTTATAGTCGAAGAAGACAGACTGTCACTGGCAGCGGTTTTTTTTTGTTTTTTTGAAGTATAAAAGTACAGATCTCTTTAATGCATTTGGCATCTCATGTGAAGCTGAAAAAATATCCAATTTTCATTGGAATGACCCTTTTATCCACTTCAGCCTCGGAAGATTTGGCTGCAGAATGACCGAGCCCATTTTTGCGATTCGGCACTGCGTCGCTTTGACAATTGCGCGGTCGTGCGACGTTGCACCCAAACAAAATTACCGTCCTTTTTTTCCCACAAATAGAACTTTCTTTTGGTGGTATTTGATCGCCTCTGCACTTTTTATCTTTTGCGCTATAAACAAAAAAAAAAGAGCGACAATTTTGGGAAAAAAACAAAAACAATATTTTGTACTTTTTGCTGTAATAAATATCCCCATTTTTTTTTTTTTTTTTTAAAAAGCTATTTTTTTCTCAGTTTAGGCCGGTATGTATTCTTCTACATATTTTTGGTAAAAAAAAAAATCAAAAATCAAATCACAATAAGCGTATTTTGATAGGTTTGCGCAAAAGTTATAGCGTCTACAAAATAGGGGATAGATTTATAGCATTTTTATTATTTGTTTTTTTTTTTTTTACTAGTAATGGCGGCGATCTGCAATTTTATCGTGACTGCGACATTATGGTGGACACATCGGACAATTTTGACACATTTTTTGGACCATTGACATTTATACAGTGATCAGTGCTATAAAAATGCATTGATTACTGTAAAAATGTCACTGGCAATGAAGGGGTTAACACTAGGGGGCGATCAAGGGGTTAAGTTTGTTCCCTGGGAGGTGATTCTAACTGAAGGGGAGGGGACTGACTAGAGGAAGTGACGGATCGTGGTTCCTAGCTAATAGGAACACACGATCTGTCACTGCTCTCAGAACAAAACACGGATTTGTCTGTTTGCACACACACTTCCGTGTTCTGTCCTTCCTGCTCGTGATCGCTGGTGGCCGGCGGTCATGGCGACTGTTGGCCACGAGCACCGGCACCCCCGCTGTGCAGCCTGCTATCCCAATCCCACAAGCTGACGTATAGCTACGACAGTTCGCGGGATCGTGCCGACCTACCACAGTATAATGACAGTGGCTGGTCGGCAAGCGGTTAAAGCAGAACTAAACCTTCCTATCGTTTACAGCTGTGGAAACTGCCATCCTAGCCTCTGTGTGATCGTCAGTTGCCATGATGCTGCACATTGACACCTGTCATTTGATGGTTCGACAGTTCAGTTGAGAACACAAGCAACTGTTAGCATTTACAGGGTACCTTGAAAAGTAATGGTTTTGGGAAGCCGTTTAATCGATGGGTTTAGTTCCACTTTAATTTTTCATCTTAATTCCAGACAGACTTTTGGCCTTTGACTAGAGAATAACTTTGAAACTGACTTTTTATTTTTACAGGTCCCACTCAGAAACTAGATCATCTTTCAACTACTGTGAGACATTTAAGGAATCACAAAAGTCCAACCAAAAAGTGTGAATTGAAAGGAGAAAAAAGGGAGGGGTGCTGGGACTTTAGAGAAGTTGAATTCAAGTTTAAACTGTTGCTGATTCATCGTCAGTGAAAGAAGTTTATGGAAGAAGTTCATGAGCAGCTTGTCCCAGTTGGGATAGAAAAGACAGTTGTTGGTGAGAGGGAGGGAAGATGGGGAGGGGGGGGGGGGGGGGTAGGGAGAGATCTATGCAGGAGGGAAAAGTCTGAAATTTAAGTAAATGGGCATGCCTCGGTGTTAAAAGGAAACTATGGCAAGGCATGACAGCTGCTTCTGGGGTCAAAGGCCACTGCTTGTGCATTCATGGGCTTAACAGTTAGAAGGCAGCACCTGCCAGCTTCAGGGTGTGTCTAGATGTTTCACTGTTTTCTCTGCTGACATGTGACAGCCAGCCAGGAGAGGGAAGAAGAATAAAAAAAAAGGAGGATTATAGAGATAATGAAAACAAAACATAAAATTGCATACAGAGGTGAGGGCGCGACCGACCTATAGTTTATTTAACTGACATGCATAAACGCCATTAGGCAGATGGAGAGGAAAAATCTGCAGCCAGGGAAGGGGAGAATAGGGCAGGTAAGTCAAAGCAATAAGAAGTGGAAGGTGGAGTAGAAAGAGGAATGCTACTTAACGGTGTTTACAACGTAAATGGATACGTTAATCAACCTCCTAATTATTCCAGAAAAACTACAACTTTTCTGTAGATCTCATCTTAGGCCTCTCCCAAACAGGGGTATCGAACTTCGGCATTTTAGTGTGCCCAGGAAGGACAGTGCAGAGTCCGTCCTCGCTGCCTGCCAAAGGTAGGCTGTGGTTGGATGGGGCCGAACACTGTACCTACTGGTACTCACATTTAGGGCCCTATGGGTACAGGGATGAATACCCTGAGCACAGGTTCTTAAAAAGGCCTTTTTCTAGATGCACATAATATAACTGGATACAAATATTTATAGGTGAAGTTGATCCAGGGAGTATCCGATTGCCTCGTGGGGGTTCAGGATTTTTTTCCCCCCTGCTAGAGCAAATTGGTTTTGGATTATGCTTAATTGGGGGGGGGGGTTGCCTTCCTCTGGATCAACTGTGCTTATAGGATTTGGGTTTGTATATTTTTTTTCCCCCCTTCTATTGGTTGAACTGGATGGACTTGTGTCTTTTTTCAACCAGACTAACTATGTACCAACTCACCTATTTCTCTGCTTGTAAATGAAAACATTTAAGTAAAAAAAAAAAATATATATATTGTTCTTCAATAAAACTGCAAATAATATTTCTATAGTGCCCAACAGTACATTCACATCAGTCTCCTACAATCTATGATTCTTACTTCACATGCATACAGTATCTCACTAAAGTGAGTACACCCCTCACATTTTTGTAAATATATTTTATTATATCTTTTCATGTGATAAACACTGAAGAAATGACACTTTTCCACAATGTAAAGTAGTGAGTGTACAGCTTGTATAACAGTGTAGATTTGAAGTCCCCTCAAAATAACTCAACACACAGCCATTAATGTCTAAACAGCTGGCAACAAAAGTGAGTACACCCCTAAGTAAAAATGTCTAAATTTTCCCCAATTAGCCATTTTCCCTCCCCTGTGTCATGTGACTCGTTAATGTTACAAGGTCTCAGGTGTGAATTGGGAGCAGGTGTGTTTAATTTAGTGTTATCGTTATCACTCTCTCAAACTGGTCACTGGAGATTCAACATGGCACCTCATAGCAAAGAACTCTGAGGATCTGAAAAAAAAAAAAATTGTTGCTCTACATAAAGATGGCCTAGGCTATAAGAAGATTGCCAAGACCCTGAAACTGAGCTGTAGCACGGTGGCCAAGACCTTAGAGCGGTTTAAAAAGGACAGGTTCCACTCAGAACAGGCCTCGCCATGGTTGACCAAAGAAGTTGTTTTTTTTTTTGCACTGCAAATGAACTTTTTCTGAAATTACTATAAAGGTTGTATAATGTGGTTAGTTTACAGCAACTTCATGCTTACCCTGCATATAACATAAAAGTGATTAAAAAGTTTCCTGTACCAACTTTAGGAATAAATCCAACACATACAGTATTTGTCTCAAAATCATCAAGTTTCCAGTATGCAGCACTGTGAATATGCATTACTGAGAAATGGTGCATGTGGACATTCCTTTACAGAGTCTGGTCTATGATGTCCTCACCAGAATAATTTACTACAGGCAATACAATTAGGTTGCCTGCTACCAACATTATTAATGAGATCTTGAGCCGCCAGCAGTCTGGGAGATTAGTGTATAAAATGAGATATTACAGCTGGCCACAGCTGTTCATACAGGATGGTTCACCATGGAAGAAGAAAGCCTCATCTTTGAATTTTCAACATTAATTAAACCAGCGCTCAGAGGCGTAGCTAGGGAAGGGCAGGAGGAGCAGCTGCTCATGAAGGGAGGAAGACATGAGGGAGAATATGATATTAAAAATGTCCTTGAGGACTGTATGCATGTCCTGACAAGTGAACCCAACAAATAGACATCGTACACATGGATGCAGGATTAGGACACTCAGCAGGAAAAGATGGGGGATGGGGGGGATTTAGCATTACCATTTACAGATGCTGCATTCTGGATTGTTTTTGGCATAACCTGAAGTCAACTCTTCGGGGAGAGTAGAGCTGTAGTGAACCAGCCTACAAAATGCCAGTGGATGGCCAAGCATGCCAGAACATACTCTGAAAACTTCCGTTTGGCAGTAGTGTGGACCAATGCTGGCAAAACACTTGGAAATTTCGTTACCAGTTTTGGAACTTTCCATGAACTTTCAAACATGGCAAGCTGCCGCCTGTGTTTTATTAATTTCCCTGTTTGGAGTGACCAAGCATTCAAAATTTAAAATGCCTTTTACTAAGTAATGCAAATCCTTATCGCACATCTGGGGGGCTGTTGGAGTTGCAGGAAATAACTGTAGTAGTCTGTGCTACAAATAGTCAGCACTGGTGTATTCCAGGTGCTGCTTTAGCAGTTCGCCATTTGTTTACTGAACAGAGGGGGGTCACTTGCTCAGCACCTCTGCACTTTTTACAATGAATACATGGAGTTCTCTGATTGGACGAGGAGGAAATAGTGACATTATCCACCCCTCCGCTATAGCTCATGCAAACACAGAATGCCTTGTTTCATTAAGAAAAAGATGTTCTCAGAATGGTGGCAGTGCGGGGTGAGCAACCCAGTGTTCACAATACAGACGACAAGTAGTTGTAGCACAGACATAGTGAATTTCTGTATCCCCAAAAGCCCTCTGGACGTGCGATACAAAAGATTACATTTAACAAAGCTGGACTAAAGTTAGCAAAAAAAAAGTTCAATTATAAATCAGCTAAATGCATTCCTGGTGTTCAAAGCCTTAAAGGGGTTGTAAAGGTAAAAATTTTTTCACCTTAATGCATTCTATGCATTAAGGTGAAAAAACTTGACAATACCGCCGCCCCCAGCCCCCCCGTTTTACTTACCTGACGCCTCGAATCTCCGCTGCTCGTTCTCGTCATCTCCATTGCAGCTCAGCCTGGTTGCTGATTGGCTGCAGTGGATGGATTGAAAGCAGCGCAGCCATTGGCTCGCGCTGCTGTCAATCACATCCGATGACGCGGCGCGCCGGGGGGCGGGGCCGAGTGATACAGCGAGCGGCTATAGCCGCCGGCTGTATCACGGGAGCGCGCCCGCAAGCACTAACCACCATGCGAGGGAGCTCGCATTAAGGTGGTTAATGCTTGCGGGGAGGAGCTGAAACAGCCGCCGAGGGACCCCAGAAGACCAGGTTCAGGGCCACTCTGTGCAGAACGAGCTGCACAGTGAAGGTAAATATAACATGTTTGTTATTTAAAAAAAAAAAAAAAAAAATTTACCTTTACAACCCCTTTAAGTTAGTTTTAATTAGAAAGCTACCACAGCCCGAGAAAAGCCTGTCCTCTGCAAGCTAGGTTTGCCACATCATCCCTTTAATCCAGGACACATATGTATTACACAGGTTCTGAGGCTGATTTAATGCAGATAAGGCACAGAGTTTAATCACCACCCATCTTAAATCAGCCACAGAACCTGTGTAATTAATGTGTCCCCTGGATTGAGGCCGGGTTCACACTGGTACAACAAACACTCCGACATTGGGAGCTTATGTCGCATGATGTGTGAAAATCAATGTTTCCCTATGGGAGCCGTCTTAACTGGTCCGACACAAGTCAGTCTGACTTTGAAAATGCTCCCTGCGCTACTTTGGTCTGACTTTGATCCTGCTTTAGCCCATTGAATATCATTGAAGTCGGATCGCCATCTTGACTGATCTGACTTTGGCATGGGACTTGTGCTCTGATGATCTTGAAGGGGAACTTCACATCAAAAAAAAAAAAAAACCAACAACGGCATGGGTTCCCCCTCCAAGAGCATACCAGGCCCTTTAGTCTGGTATGGATTTTAAGGGGAGCATACCAGACCCTTATCCAAGCCGGGCTGTGTGCTTGGATAAGGGTCTGGTATGGATTTTGGGGGGACCCCAACGCCGTTATTTTGGCGTGGGAGCTCCCCTGAAAATCCATACCAGGCCAAAGAGCCTGGTAAGCTCTTAAAGGGGGAACCCATGCAGTTGTTTGGGCAACATGCTTCCCGCGAGGCAGCGGAATTTATTGCGCGACAATTGCGGCAGACCCGTGCCGTGATTTGAAGTTTTAAATGAATGGCATCTCAAATGCGAGATTCACACACCACCGCTTTCAAATCGCAGGTAGATTTGCGGCAAATCTGCCCACATTTCAAAACGCTGAAGTGTGAATGCATCCTTAAAGTGGTAATATGTTTATCGATGCCTAGTACTGCATATGAGCACAGAACACAAAGATTTTTCTTAAAGCCTAAACTGCAGGCAGAAATGTGATGTTACTGTTGTAAAAGAAAATTTCTTGGCTTTTAATAAAATCTTCTTTGTGTTCTTGGCACCATCACTGCGCTCTACTGAAAATACTAGTTGCCTGGCTGGCAGGCTGACTTTCTAGCTTCAACGTATAGGGCTCATGCACACAGGACGTTTTTACAGCTGCTGTTATGGGCAGCTGACTTTTTTTTTTTAACTACTTCTGAACGCCCCTCCATGTTAGCCTAGGTGTCCATGCACACAAACTTTCAGAGGCGTTTGAAGGAATAAGCGTTTAGGGGCAGTAGAAAAAAAAATTACACCTTGTGCGTCCAGGAGCAGAGGCTGTTGAGCTGTAAAAAAGGGAAAAAAAAAACGCCAAAAAAACACTGCTAAACGCTGTAACAAATGTTTAGCCATGTTTGGCGTTTTTATATTATAGGGAGTGTTATTGAAAGAAAGCAAAAAAAAAAAACACATGGAAAAACGCCCATAAACGCTATTCAAAAAAGCGTCTAACAGTTTAAACGCTGCTTTTTCCTGGCAGCAGCGCTGCCATTTTTTAAGCATTTTGCGTGCATGAGGCCATGCAGTATTACTGACCCAGTTTGCAGATTCTGACTTTCCTGCTGTACAGATTTGTTCCTTTTCACTTACTCAAAGTATTTAAGCCTAAGGCTACTTTCACACTGAGGCGTTGCAAAACCGTGGTAATAACGCTTATTGCTTTTGGCGCGTTTTTACCACGTTAGCGGTAAAAATAGCGCTAACGCCCATGCATTTTAATCGCGTTCTTTAAGCGTTAGCAAACCTGACCATGTGACCATGCGGTCATGTGACCTTCCCCACAGTTTCTGGGCAGTTTTAAAGCGGTATTACCGCAGTTTTACAGCGTTTTCCATTCATTTCAATTGGGATAGATGTTTTTACAGCGCTATTTTATGCGCCCCAAAGATGCTCCAAAAAAGCTGTTTGCAGGACTTTTTCCAACGTACAGCCAGCACAATGCCTCAGTGTGAAATGCGGTATTTAGGCGGTAATTTTAGCGCTAAAATGCCTTAGTGTGAAAGAGGCCTAATGGTCAGCATAACATTTTCAGAACAAGGTCAGCAATAGCAGTATATAATATAATAAATATATAATATAATATATATATATATATATATATATATATATATATATATATATATATATATATATATATATATATATATATATATATATATATATATATATATATATACACACACACATATATACACATACATACATACATACATACATACATAGCTATATATACACATACATACATAGCTGTGAAAAAGTAATTGCCCCCTAAACCTAGTAACTGGTTGTGCCACCCTTGGTGGCAACAGCTGCTGTCAAGCGTTTGCTATAACTGACAATGAGTCTTTCACATTGCTGTGGAGCAAATTTGGCCCACTCTTCTTTGCATAATTGTTTTAATTCAGCCACATTGGAGGGTTTTCCAGCATGAACGGCCTGTGTAAGGTCATGATACAGCATCTTAATTGGATTTAAGTCCGGGCTTTGACTAGGCCACTCCAAAACCTAGATTTAACTTTGTTTGAACCATGTGGAGATGGACTTGCTGTTGTGTTTCGGATCATTGTCCTGCTGCATAACCCAAGTGCGCTTGAGCTTAAGGTCACGAACTGATGGCCGGACATTCGTCTTTAGGATTTCCTGGTAGGAGCTCAGAATTCATGGTTCCATCAAATATGGCAAGTTGTCCAGGTCCTGAAGCTGCAAAGCAGCCCCAGACCATCACGCTACCACCACCATGTCTGACTCTTGGTATGATGTTCTTGTTATGAAATGCTGTATTATTTTTATACCAGATGTAACGGGACGCACACCTTCCAAAAAGTAAAATTTTTGTCTCATCAGTCCACAGAATGTGAGTGGAGCCTTTGCGTTCTTTTTGGTCTGCAATGGCTTTGGCCTTGGAACTCCCCCATGGATGCCATTTTTGCCCAGTCTCTTTCTTATTGTTGAACCATGAACGCTGATCTTACCTGAGGCAAGTGAGGCCTGCAGTTCTTTAGATGTTCTGGGTTCTTTTATGACCTCCTGGATGAGTCGTCGTTGTGTTCTTGGAGTCATTTTGGTTGGCTGGCCACTCCTAGTAAGGTTCACGACTGTTCCAAGTTTTCTCCATTTGTGGATAATGGCTCTCACTGTGGTTCACTGGTGTCCCAAAGCCTTAGAAATGGCTTTGCAACCCTTTCCAGACTGATACATGTCAATGACTTTGTTTCTTTGTTTCTCATCTGTTCTTGAATATCTTTAGATCACGGCATAATGTGTTGCTTTGAGATCTTTTAGCATGCTTCACTTTGACAGACAACTTGTACTTAAGTGATTTTTTGATTCAACAGGTCTGGCGGTAATCAGGCCTGGGTGTGGCAAGTAAAATTTAACTCCGCTTTCCAAAAAATTGTGGTTAATCACAGTTCATTCATGATTCAGCGTGGGAGGGGCAATTACTTTTTCACATAGGGCCAGGCAGGGTTTAACAGCTTTTTTCCCTTTATAAATGAAATAATTTAAAAACTGCATCTTGGATTTACTCGGGCTATCTTTGTGTAATATGAAAACTTCTTTGATGATCTGAATCATTTAGGTGTGAGAAATATGCAAAAGAATTAAATCAGGAAGGGGGCAAATACTTTTTCACAGCACTGTACAACATACACACATATAATATATACACAATATATATACACAATATATATAATATATACACAATATACACAATATATACACAATATATATATATATATATATATACACACACACACACACACACACACACATACATACATACACACACGTTACATATTGTACACATGCACTTATAAACATTGGAAAGTCTACTACGGAATCACTGGGATACAAGCAATATGTACAATAGGCCAAAAGGTAGTGGTAGAGGAGCACTGGACATGGATTTTCACAGGTTATTGAAATTCAAACAAAGTCTTTACTTGAGCCCACCTGGCCTGTATTCGGCAGATCACGATAAAGATGAGGATCCCCCAGAAGTGAACATTCATCAGCGTTGAGCAATACAAGTGTAATAGATCACAGAGGATGCCAAATTGAAAAATCTTTAGGAGTCCAAAGTCATTGTTCAACTGGTTACAACAAGCAGGGCAAAGGCCAGCCAATGTGTTTCGGGGGGCACACAATCCCCCTTCATCAGGGCTGAATGAAATAGCAGAATGGACTCAGCATTACTCCTAAGCAGACTGATCTGCAGGCAGTGGATGTTACAAACAGCAGTCAGTGCTGGCGTTCACAGTAAAAAGAACACGTGCAATAGGGGCACATTTTTCTTAAAGCATTTACTCCAACATTTCATATTTCTGATATATGTGCCTGCTGTTACTATGAGGAAAGTATCCTGTTCTCTTTTAAATCGGTTCCTTTATGTGAAATCCCTGATGTTTCTGCTAGTCACTCTGTTTTCCTATTAAACTGACCACACTAAGCAGGAGAGCACATTGTGGTCAGTTCTCTAGCTTTGCTGGAAACTCAGTATGTTCTCCTCCAATGAACTGACACCCCCCCCCCCCCGGCTGCACAGCCATTCACTGGGAAGCTCCCTCGCTTGGATATCTAGGGCAGGTAAGATAGTGAAAGAAGATGTGAAAGCTTGTTACAAGCAATTATTAGCTTTGCAGATACTGTTACAGAATAGCTGGTCATCAGATTCACAAACGCCAGCTTTTCCCAGAATGCCAAGGGCAACATCAACTGTCCTTCAGACCTGCCATTCTTTCCGCCCCCAGCCGTCTGTGCCATTGGGACAGTACCCTCCTTGTACAAGGCATACAATATACGAGGTCTTCAAGAAGGACACACTGTACATAACTGAGGAGTGCTGTGTCCTTTTCGTTCCGCTCTCCCTTCTGTCCCCATCCATCTTCCATATGCAATTTCACAGAGAACAGCCCCATCTGGAAGACGCATGTGCTTCACTCTGAAGTCATTCAGTGAATCTGAGCAAATGTGGCCAGCTATGCTGGAATTTCTGGCATGCAAGCCAGTTGTGGAAGGGCATTGAAGAATGTGAATCAATTTAGAAATGGAGAATAGAGACCTCACCATGGTCACATGTCCTAATCCTGACTCGTGACAAGAGTAAAAGGGAGGGGGTCACCAATAGAGGATTTCCTTCAGGCAGCACTTAAACTGTGCTTGTCACCACACAATAGAGGCCACTATGTTGTGGGCAGAACCTTTAAGAAGGGAATAAAATCACCAGACATTAGTGACAAGGAGGCACGAGTTACAATTTGATGAATAAAGGCCAATTCAGAAAAGCGTTTTATTATTTTGCAGTTTCGCTAAAAGATTTGATATTTGTGCAATTATGTACCCCAGCCAGTAAAAAGCCCTAGCAAAAGGGTTCCTGTTTGGGCACAGAAGTGTCCATGAAAAGGAATGCTATCTGCAGTGGAAGGCTATATACAACAGAGTAGAAGTGTGGGCTATAAAAAAATACAGTAGAGTGTATAATGTGGAGTGGTAATAATAGATGTACACTACAGTGTACAGCACAGTGCACAGAATGGAGCATATAATGTACAGCACATTGTGCAGAGTGGTGTATACACTGTACAGCACAGACTGGAGTATATAATGTACAGAACTTTGCACATAGTGGTGTATACAACGTACAACAGTGCATATAATGCACAGCAGAAGGTATAGAAGGTACAGCACAGTATGGAGTTTTTAATGGGCAGCACAGTGCACTGAGTGGAGTATATCATTTGTGTACAGTGTTGAGTAATGTGAAATATATAGTGTATAGCACCTGTCTGTTATGCAGGGGAACAAAAACAAACCTATGAGCTGATGTCTGTAACTATACTAAAGTAAATGCCCAGAAGTGCCACTATTCTATGGAATGTATCACAAGCAAAGAATTTACATTCCTATGTTGTTTAATGTCACTGAGGTAGACATATCTTCTTTGATAATATGGTGCATATCCATATCAAAGCACGGCACTGGATTCAGTAGATTCAATATTGTTAAATGTTAACGTTATTTTATAGTCACCACTACAACCGCCCAAACAAAACAGGCCGTTATTTTCTATGGCTAGGGCATGTGCAGTATTGCAGAAAGTCTGAGTACCCGGGAGGATGAGTGCATCATAAGAGTGGAGCATCAAGATAACACAAAAGTCTTGAGGGATCTTGGCCACAAGGTCTCTACATATGGGGATGGCCATCTAAAAATAAAATTCCATTACATCAAAATCATAATCCCAAAACCATGTTTAACGTCTTGCCTACTGGGCACTTTTACCTCCTTCCTGCCCAGGCCAATTTTCAGCTGTCAGCGCTGTCGCACTTTGACAATTGCGCGGTCATGCAACACTGTACCCAAACAACATTTTTATCATTGTTTTGGGACAGATAGGAGCTTACTTTTAGTAATATTTAATTGCCACTGGGTTTTTTATTTTTTGCTAAACAAAAAAAAAAAAAAAAAAAAAAAAAAAAAAGGGGAAACAAACAGTTTCTTAGTTTTTGTTAGAAATTGTTGTAAATAAGTAATTTTTCTCCTGCACTGATGAGGTTGCAGTAATGGGCACTGAAGAGGAGGCACTGGTGTGGCTGCACTGATGATCAGTGCACCGATGAACAGTTCCCCCGATTATTAGTGTAGATGTCCCCTGTTTGGATTTGCCGGTTATTGGCTCTCCTCTCCTCACACGCTGTCAGTGTGAAAAGAGGAATGCCGATAAGTGGCAAATCCTGTTTACCCTGTGAGCAGCTGTGATTGGACACAGTAACGAGCTGCTGTGATTGGCTCTTTACCATGATCTGTGATCACCTGTGTCTCAAGGACACAACAATTACAGATATCTGCAGATGTATGCTGCAGGGGGCACAGTTGAAGTGCAATCGTGGGAGGAGGTCATATAATGCCCTTCCAGCAATGTGCGACCGCGTTATAGCCGTTATTCGGCAAAAATAAAGGCAAAACCTTTTTTTAGGTTTATTGCTGTCTGTGCTCCCATTAGGGAGAATTACCCTCTCTATTTGTCCTGTTAACCATTATCATTGAAAGTAGAAGTGAAAGAAAATCCCACATTTTGGGTTGTCCCCAGAAAAGTATTAGAGGGGAAATCTTCCAATAGGGTCACTAGTTCTGGTGACATGGGGGGACCCCCAATGGACTCCCTTTTTTTGCAGGGATTGCCTCTCATTTCCGGTTTGGCCATGGAACAGGAAGTGTAGAGAAATCTCCACAATGGGACACAGTAAAAAAAGAAAAAAAATCTGGCAGGGGTTATAACACTCCTTCACTCTAATTGAATATGAAAAAAAAAGTTTTGCCTATAGTTCTACTTTAAATACATCCTTAAATTTGGTTGCAGGGATGAACTTCTTTTCTAGAACACGTATGTTTCTCTTCAACTTCATAGAAAGTGAACTGGGGTTTGGCCTTATAGTAAAAGTGTGTGCATGCATAAGAATCACTTAACACAATCTGAGCATATGCCTTTCCTAGGAACTGAAATTTCCTAGGAACTGAAAAACTTTTCAGTCTAAGGAAGTGTAAGAAGACATGGGGCCACACAATGCGATTGGAGGAGAAGCAGTTTACCATTAAGCTGCTTAGGGGATTTTTTACTGTCAGGGCGATAAGGATGTGTCACTCTCTTCCACAATTGGTGGCGTCAGTGGGGAGTATTGATATTTTTAGAGTTGAAAATGTTTTTATTAGCATAAAGTAACAGAAAGGAAAAGCACAGTTGACAAAAAATGTTTTACAATGCAGCGATATCCAGCAAGCCCAATGGCTATCGCCTACAGCACGGCTGGTAGCTGTGAAACATAAGAAATTTTTTTTAACAAGTTATGTCAAACAATAAAAGAGTAAGATTGAAGGAAGAAAAGAGAAGAAGGGGAAATAAGAATAGAGAAAAAGGGAGAGAAAGGGGTGGGAGGGGAACTGCTGGCAGGGACCCGGAGGGGAGGGACCCCGGTTTATCAATTACGAGTCTTAATCTGGGTTCAGGTAAAGAGCAAATTATAGAGGGAACTGGATTTGGGGAGGTAGGAAGCAACGTAACCAGCCTGTCTGAGGAGGAGAAGCGCCGCCAGATCGACCATAGTGCTGTAAATTTATCATAGGTATCATTATCCAGCGCCAACATCTCCTCCATACGCATAATATCATTCATGGTGGAGATCCAAAGAGCTTACGGGGGATAGTAGTTGTTTTCCAAAAAAGAGGTATGAGTTGGTGAGCAGCAGACAGAAAGAAGCGTAGTAAACAAAGTTTTTGGGAAGCTATAGATCCTGGTAGAATAGAGAGAAGAGCCATTTCGGGAGTCGGTTGCAAAGGGTCATCATAGATTTTTTCATATAACTGGAATACCCGTTTCCAGAAGGGTTGGATCCGATCACACTCCCACCAGACATGAAGGTACGTGCCCGTGGCTGCATTGCATCGCCAGCAGGTAGATGGAGTGGAGGGGAATATTTTCCACAGAGAAGCGGGTCCCTGTACCATCTCGACATAATCTTAAAATTCTTCTCTTGTGAGTAACATGAGATTGAGGACTTGTGTGCAAAATGGAATGCAGTTTGCCATTCCGCTCTGGAGATGGTCCTTCCCAAGTCTGCCGACCACATCCTAGTGTAAGTGGGTAAGTCAGTTTGCGTGAGGGCTTGAATCAGACTGTAAATATGTGAAAGTAAATGTCTAGGTAATTCTTGAAGTGAGCCCAGGTGTTCAAATTCAGTCAGAGGGCGATGAGTCTGGGAAGAACTGAATAAGTGTTTGGTGAAGGTTGTTAGGTATAGGGAGGCAAGCCAGTCCTGGGTTCCCGTCGGGCTGTTTGGAGTTCCATTGTCTGCATGAATGAAGGTATGAGCTTGTGGCCAGAAGGTGCGAAAGAACAAACCTAGAGCATGGGCCCCTGTACCTTGTGGGAAGGCTGGGTTATCAAAAAGTGAAGATAAAGGGAACGGATCCGAGGACAGAAGCTCACATAATCCTCTCCTACCAGGGCAGCTATAGTTAAGTATTGATATTTTTTAAATAACCCATGGATGTGCATCTTAGTGGACACAACATACAGGGATATGGGAAATGATCAACATTGACACACATACTGTACACCTACACAGGTTGAACTGGATGGACTATTGTCTTTATTCAAATTTACCCTACTATGAAACTATGAACTGAATTGACTTCAGAAAAACAAAAAAGGGCTGTCTTACACCAAAACATGCGTGTTACTGTGCACATAAAACACACATTTTGGCGTGCATTGTAATGCGCTCTGCATTGTTAACATACCTTGCTGTGCCCTATTCACCCCCCCCCCCCCCCTCCATTTTTTATTGTTAATCGTATGCATTGCAATAGGTTGTGATGCATGACAGTGCGCTGGAACATGCTGCACACGTGCAAAAAAATGCACGCGCATCATTAAAGATGATGGTGTCAAATGGGTTGAAACACTTGCCTTGTGGCACGTGCGTCTTAGTTCGCATTACAGCTAACTTCCTTCTAGATCAATTATTTACTTACTCCACAGTTTGACTGCCCACCATATAATCTGCATGTAAAAGCTGGTCCTCATCCATGGACAGTAAAATCTTCCTTATTGAATAACTGTGATTAAAACACCATGGTATAAACAGTGTTGACATATTCCAGCTAGGTACAACCTTAGTCTACAACTAGGACTTAGAATTAAGGCTGTACATGGCTAAAACACATCAACGCTGTTTATACCATGGCGTTTTAATCACAGTTATTTATAAAACATGATTTTACAGTCCATGGATGAGTGCTGGCTTTTGTATTTAGATTATATGGTGGGCATACAGGAGCCCTAGCTGTAACATCATCACTTGTCTTGCACACAAACATCGGACCTATCTGGCTTGAGCACGGGGAGTTTGATTTTGACCCCTTTCACACTGAAGCTCCGGTAAAACAGCGTTAAAGAGCCGGTGTTTTTTTCTGTGCTTTAGCGACACTTTTCGGGTGCCAGCAGGGCGATTTTTTAAGGTCATGTGACCTTAAAAAAAAAAAAAAAATCCAAAAAACACCCATTTTGCAGAGCTTTCTAAACGCTTTTAAGGCGCTTCAGAAGCACTGCCCATTCATTTCAATTGGCAGGGCCGTTTTTGGAACGCTTTTTACAGTTTTTTTTTTTAACGTCCCAAGTGTGAAAGCACTCATGCAAATAAATGGGATGCAGTTTTCAGGTGCCATTTCCAGCACTAAAATCGCTGAAGACTGCCTTAGTATGAAAGGGGTCTTAGTATTACTGTACAGTTTAATGCAAAAAAAATATGCATGACATTAACTACATTTGTAGTTTACAGAGCTATTCATTTCCAGATTCAGATCATTTCGATTTACAGGGCCAGCTTGCAAGGCAGTAACACAATACTGTGATGACAGAAAATGCCCTAGGCACTATCACTATCTGGTCACTTGTTTGCAATCAGTAATCACGACACATCTCATATAGGCTTGCATATTGATTTTTTTTTTTCCTTGTGGATTGGTAATATTTTTAGTCAGATCACATACATACAAACAGGAATATAAGAGTACCAACAGCCATGTAAAAATGTAAAATCGTTGTAATGAGCATTGCATCATGGGTGCACATGAAACAACATTTTTGCCAGTGTTGACATGCAATACATAGTGCATTGCAATGTGCATCAATGCATGTTTTCATCGAAATTGCATGTGTCTAAAGACAGAATTAGGTGAATGCGGCCTTATTCAAAAAGGAACACAAGGGCCACAGAGATGCAGTAACCTGCAGAAGCCAGCTAGAATTCACTTTGCTGAGGTCAGCAAATAAATAAGTAAAGTAAATAAAAAGTACAAACACTAAAGCTTTAAATTGAGCATTTAGCAGTGTCCAGGACAGCAGCATCTTGGTAAGAAAAAAAAAAATGAATATTGCAGTGTCCCCCTCTCTCGCACTGCAAGAGTTAAATGTCTGTTTACTCTAGTGGGTGAGGAAAAAGGTGTAATACTTCTTACCCCTCCAACAAGCAGGCTCCATCACTCTCCTCCACTCTGGCTTGTGGGCAGTCCCTCATGACGTCATCATGCGACCACAGCTCAAAGTGCCTTATAGAAGAGGACGTTTGGGGGGGGGGGGGGTTGAGACGACAGGTCTCACAGATGGAGGGAGCCTTTTGGAGTGAGGAGTAATGCAATCTTTAAACCTTGGGGCTCATTCACACAAGCTGTACACCTGAGAAAGGAGCATATTTGTGTATAGCCACCTGTACAAATCAATGACCGGTTGTGGCCGAATGCTGGTAACCTACATCTTTTGTACAGAGCTGATTTGCAACTCTAGACACGTACAGTTTGTGTCCAGGGCTCCAGGGCACATGTCACTCCTATGTGCAGAAACATGCTCGTTTTTCACAATAAAAAGCTCTGCACCCAAGTGAATAAGCCCATATTTTGTATCCCCTAGAGCAGTGGTCTTCAAACTGGGGGTCCTTTGCTTGCCCTTATTTGGCCCTTGGAGCACTCTCCTTCCCATGAATACGCGGCACCATTTCTTTCACCGACATTAACGATGGGGCACTATTCCTTACCCGAGTACCAAAGCTGGGGCACCATTATCTGCCACTGACAGCAAGACATTTTCTACTCTCATTGGTCATAGTCTGGCCCCCTAATACCTGAAGGACCATGAACTTGCCTTTTGTTTAGAATGGTATGGAGACCCCTGCCCTAGCGTTAGCAAGCATTTAACCCTTGCACTGCAGGGGCCCCCCACTGCAAGAGTAGTTTTTTTTTTTATAATCCCCAGAGTTACAATTTAAGGCAGGCCCTTCTAGTTGTGCTTTGTGGTGTATTGCAGCGCATGTGCATGTTGGGGTGCCATTGAGAACGAATGGTGCTGCAGTGCACCAACACATTACATCAAACAGACGTGTTACTGCAACACACCGTAATGAATAAGTAAAAGTGATAACATTTTTACACGAATCAGAATTTTTAATCTGGGCCAAGCAATCTGCTGCGTTTTCAGGGTAGGATATACTAGCTGCATCATTTAATTATCTGAGCTACCAAAGACGATTTTCTAATGAATGCTTCATTGCCATTAAGTATTCAATCTTTTCTGGCAATGTGCATAGACAATGTGTGTTCATTTCCAACACTGGAATTTTACAGATTAGTGAATTTATACAGTTTAAATAAAATGAAGATGGCAAGTTGTAGAGCAGAGCAAACATTCTTGACATGTCCTAAATCCGGCCAGGCGCGGAGGGGGTTAACCGTACACTGCAATCCTTCATTGCAGGCCTGGCTTGTAATAGATTAGGTCTGTATGTGTTACTCCCCCACCAATCCCTCCAAAACACACTGGAGCTTGTCCTGCCAGGCAGAAACCAAGATCAGATTTCATCTACCACCACCTCCTCCTCCCCCCCCTCTTCTCCCCAGCCTGACTCCCCTCCCCCCCCACCCACCCACCCCCACCCACTGGTGTCTTCTTTCCATGTGACCTTGCACAGGCTTGATTTACTGGAATCACAGACCCCCTAGAAAGGCAGAGAGAGGGAAAGAAAGGGTGGGAGGGGAGAGACTACGAGGGTATTACACAACAAAAGCTAACTCTAGGTCTCGCACAGCCAGACACCAATAAACAGCAGTTCCAGCAAAGAGTACACCCATGCCAGGTGGAGGAGAGCAGGCAGACTAGACGAAGGCCAAGCAACAGGTCTTTCCAATGTAAACTAGATAAAAGCGCCAGTCCTGTAAATGAATCTGAAGAGATACAGCATGAAGGCACATATGGACTTGCTGCACCCAGGGAAGATACAAGAAATGGGAAGCTTTTACCGAAGTACAGAAAAGTTGTTCCTTTTTGTGTACAAGAAAAAAAAAATGTAAACCCCAAAACAGATTATTGCTTATTAGCTTAGCTAACAAAATGTAGTAGCTCCATCTATCTACCTTCATTTTCACCTGGTGATCTGACCAGTGGCACACTTCCTGTCCTAGGGTGGCTCCACTCTTGATGGGGGAGCAATGGAGCCATTCCTGGTCAATCTGGGGAAAGGGTAGTGTTAGATGAACTAGCAGATTTAGAAGGACTTCACCAAAGCTGGCCATATATTATACAATTTTCTTTAGATTTACCTTCAACCATGTTGTACAAGCGCCTGCCTGATTGCATACAAATTGAAAATGTTTAGGTTTGACCTCATATTATATGGTTTTGGGATATCTAAAGGATAATTGTACAAGAAAACTTTATAATGTATTGCCAGCCTTACAGAATAAAGCCGAACGATTGCTAAAAATATTTAAGCAGCTAAGGCAACAGGGATCGCAAAATGAAAAGGTGAACTACCATGACACTACCTGCTCGGAGTTTGCATGTTCTCCCTGTGACTGCATAGGTTTCCTCTGGGTACTCTGGGTTCCTCCCACACTCCAGAGACATGCCGGTAGGTTAAAGCGTTTGTTAACCCCCCCCCCCCAAAAAAAAATTGATCCTGCTCCTTTAAAGCATTTTATACAGCACAGTGCTTGTGCTGTGTCATTTGGCCACCTGTAACACCTAAAAAACCTGGCTGATTCTGCCAGTTTCAGGCCTCCCCTAAGTAAATTGACCACGGTATATCATGCCTGCTGAGCCCTGACACCATGGTCAGTTTATGTGCCTCCTTCATCCGCAGCC